>OZ024740.1:335453121-335540621 GCA_964016885.1 Eledone cirrhosa | reverse complement strand
GACATTATCTGTAATTCAACCTGTAATTTTAAATTAATTACCCTCATAATTATTTTAAGTCTAAAGGTGACTCTGGAATCCTCAGCCATTTGCACATTATTTTACCCGGTAGGCACTTTCTTTGATTAAATAACTGTACCCTGTTTCGTAAAATTTATGAGATCCGTAAATGTAAAGTGGCGTGAGATATAAACTAAATTAGTCAATCGGGTATGCACACAATCATATCTATATTTATTTCACACATGCTACTGATACAGTTCTTGTTTAGTCTTAGGTCAGCCTTTAGGGGACTATGCTCAAAATCGTCCCAGCTACGCCCATAATATAGTTTTATATATTATGGATATAAACACTGCTCTATATATTCAATTTATTGCAGTCAGATTACTATGTCTAAAATGTGTACACAAGAGATATTTTATCGAGCCATGCAATATAAGTCTTCACAGTGCCAGATAGTTTCAAATAGGCCTCGTTCCAGCTATGTCCAGCTCATCTTTGGTTTATATCTAGAAATATATTATCTAGAGTAACCTTTAGATATTCAAATGTGTCATTTATGTACAGATATGTGTTTCATTATTGGATTGGCAGTATCGGTAGAGGATCGGACACCATGCTTTGGCGCATAGAGTTACAGCCCTTTCCAATTTGAGTTCAAATCCCGCTGAGGTTAACTTTGCCTTTCATCCTTACGGGGTCGATAAAATAAAGTACCAGTAATATACTGGGTAATTGCTGGCCTTGTGCTAAAAGTAGAAACAATTATTTAATATAGTAGAATAATATTCGTGTGTGTTTATCAGATTGACTCAAGTGGCCATGTAAAGACTCACTTCCTTGTTCCACTCATTTTTTGCAGTTACATGTGGAGTAAATTGAGATTAACAAAAATAGCTTGCAGATGTCGATTATCTGATAGATTCTTCGTATTCGTTAGTGAATTGATTTGTTGGCTTCTCTAATAGACACATATTTAGCATGCACATGTTCGAGCTATTTTGTCTTTACCAAGGGTATGAACAGCAGACTTAATACAAAATATTCTCAGTGTATCAAAGGCTTATCTCTTCTTTGTTGACAAGTATTTGCCATAGTAATATCGTTTTCTAGCATAGACATAAGGCCACAGTTCTACTAGGCAAAGGTTAAAGCCAATTGACAGGATACCTCATTTCATAAATACATTTAGGTCAAGACATTTAGGTCAAGACAGATCAAACAGAGGTATGATTAAAGACATTCCATGCATGTCCATCTGATCTGTTTATGTATCTACAATTATACTGTCATATGATCCTTTATTTAAGACGGTAAAGTATGGATTAATTAAGATTTAGACGTTAGTACTAGCACGTCCTTAAACATGCTCGTTTTAGCGTTGAAAGAAAAAAAGTCAACATTGCTAAGATTTGAAATCAAAATGTAAATAAATCAGAATGGAAATACATTTTGAAGAGTAGCTTATGTAATACTGTACTCTACTGTTGTTCATTGAAATAGTATTAATCTCTTATAGCGGCATATTTAAAGGAATTTATGGACGTGGCAGATAATCACTCGAATTGACTTCTTAGTATATTTTTTTCATATTTCATATCGACCTCCTTGGGATTAAAAGAGTGAAATCAACGTAAATTCGATTTCAGTGGTATTTGAGCTCAAAACTAGTTGTGATCACATATAATCATCCAGTTCCACCTTTTCGTACCTACTTTTATAATTGATTGTTATTATAGCCTTAACGTGTTACAATGGAGGAGAAAGGTTTAGGCGATTATAAATCTGTGCTTCAGAGGTACTTATTTATTTTGTTGACTGTAGAAGAATGAAAGGTAAAGTTGATTATGATGAAATTCGAAATCAGGACATAAAGACGCAAAATGATACCGTCTAGCATTATGCCCAGCATTGGCGCCCCACTACCATTTTGTCCAATAGTCTAACAGCCTTATTACCTCAATATCATTTTGTTCGATGCTCAACCTATTCTACTAATCCATCATCATTTTGCTTGTTGAATGATTCGTTATACCAATCCACTACTATTTTGTACGCAGTTCTACTAAATCAGCCAAACTGTTAATATATATTAATACTAACGGCAAACCAGTAGCTGGTCGCTAAATAATTTTTTTTAATCTATAAAACAAAACATTGAGCCTCAGCCAAAAATTAAACAAAAGGAAACAACGGGCTGTATCCAAAATAATTTAATTGACACAGGAAACAATAATGCTGATCAGTGAGTGAGCTTTCTAAATAGTTTATCACTTTCCAGCACCATTGCTTACCAAATCATAATTATATTTTCATTATATATATATATATAATAAATGTGTCTATGTCCGCGATGTCTGCAACATATTTAGGTAGTAGCATTGTAGCATATCTACGCTGTTTACGTTGAATTTCTAATATATCAATCTGTTTGCAGGTTCATTCGACGCCATTGCAGAGAGCCAGCCATAAACTAATTCATAACTATTTTTCCATTTCAGTTCCTGTCCAACAAATCAATGATGGTGGACAATTTAAAAAAATAATAATAAAACAATTCGACAAATAAAAAAGAAATAGGCTAACACAAAACAAAACCAAAATATGGGTATATCTGTATCTGTTGTATTTCTTGTAGATATTCTGTCCTGTTATCACATGATTGTAGGTAAATATTTTATTACCGAATATGGTAATTATATTGCAAGCACTGGACAGTGGGTAAATATATGAATGAAACAAATAATCTTATGTATGTATGTATGTATATATATATATATATATATATATATATATATATATATATATATATATATATATATATATATATATATATATGTAAATATATATATATATATATATATATATATATATATATATATATACATACATACATACATAAGATTATTTGTTTCATTCATATATTTATATATATATGTGTGTGTGTGTGTGTGTGTGTATATTGTGTGTAAGTATGTACGCGAGCGTGTGTATATAGAAACCTATGTAAATGTGTGTGCGTATATATATATATTTCATGTGTGTGTATGTTTTATGTATGCATACAGACAAACACAAATATACACATATATGATAAACGTAAATAATGAAACAAAATAAACGATTCCTGTCCCAAAATATATATATTCAAAATTTTCCCCGCATAAACAAACAGGCTCAGAGACACGTATATAGCGAATGTATGAATATATAAACATCCTGACACACACAGCAGTCTACACACAGACACATACATACATCTATCTATCTAACGGAGACAACCACAATTTATATCATTCTCCATCGGAGACATAGCTAATATCTCTCTTTTCCCTCCTCTCTCACCATATATATATATATACACACACATACACACACACATTCACACACACACAAACACATACACATGCTCACACACACACACATATATATATATATGGCGGGGAGCTTGGCTTCTCAGGAGACCATGGATCTACTCTTGGAAGGTCTCTTTCGGCCTTGTTAGTATATCCGCGTATGCTGTAGCTGTAGAATCCCATGGTATGAGTGATTTCTCGATTTACCTATTGAATTATTACGTGGGGTATTATGTAACTGCCTTTTTTTCTTTGTGTACTGTAAACCTTACCATATGTATTTAGAAGAAAACAGGTGGATCTTGAACTTTTTATTAGTTATTCTCTTACACACACCTACATATATATATATGTATAATTTTAGTGTCAACCAAATTAACATTAAGCCTATTAATAGATAACAAACACGCATTTATAGGGCTTAAATATATATTATTTGACTGCTCGTTCATATGATTATGACATATATATTTTTAATCTATTACGTATAAATCGAGTTTTGTGAACGAATAATTATGAACGAATAATTATGGAATTTGCGTCGCAATCACGTGGTCTCGATTTCAAACCCACTGTGTGGACAAGCTATGTACGAAGCTAAATTTTCGGCTTTTAAGCTCTGAGAATATATAGATATATATTTATATATAAGTATAACAAATGTGCTCAATCGTAGAAATGCTATAAAGATAGCTTATAATATATGGGAAAGAGCTTTGAAAGATGCCAACTTGTTTTTCTGTCTGTTAAGGTTCTTCACCTTATTTCATTAGCTGCATAGCCATTTGTGCATAGCGGTTTGTGCATAGCGGTTTGTGCAAATCTCATTTACCACATCCCTTATGAATAAAACTAAGTAGATAGAAACTGTGTAGAAACCCATTCAATGGATTCTACTCGTAATTCAAATGTCCAGAGTTGTCACAGATTGTATCAGGCTAATTCAGCGTGGGAATATCGTGAAGGGTAGACCAATTTCTGGAATACTCAACCACTTTCGTGTCAATATCATGAGCTAGACGTTAAGTTGAAAAATGCGGAGTATCCATCGTTTATAAGATTTAAAGTTAAAAATTCTCTCCGAATATGGATCTACATCGTACACTGGCACCAATTATATGTCAGTCACATGCTTTTCAGACTTAACTTATAATTCAAATTTTAGCTTTTATGAATACATTGCTCTAATACTCTCCTTCTTCCACTTAACGTATTGTTCAAAGTTTAAAGTTCTTTTGTAATCTTTTGGTAATCTGAATTTGTAATATGAATAAAGTTAGAAGAAAACATTCACTTGTACTGATTTAATCTTTTTTTATTTTACGTCTAAAAGGCAAATCCGTTTGGTGACAGATATTGATATTTTGTGGTACCTCTAGTGAATCGACAATGTGTATAACTTCAGCATTATAGAAATCCATAGACAGTTTCAGAATATTGGTGAATTGATTCTTTTGATCCATATCTCATCTCTCCTCTTATTATTGACTACATAAACATCAACCAACGACTCGATACTTTCCATTATACTATAAAAATTGACGGAGCTCTTGCATAGTGTTATCCACTGTTTCGAGTTTATTATGAAACACTACTCTATATGTACAAGTATTATATATATATATATATATCAGGGGCGAAGGGTCCGTGTATGCGTTATAGAATCTTGAGTTGATCAATTGCGTCGGTTGAAGCAAGCAGAATTTTGGCTGCTTACTAAAACGCATAGACACAAAAAAAAGATAGCACCCCACCCCCCACACACACACATACATACACACAAACACATACACACAAACACACGACAGCTTTGGGGCAAGAAAAAGTTTGATTGCTTACTAAATCGTAGACACATAAAAAGATAATACACACACACACACATACACACAAACACACGACAGCTTTGGGACAAGCAGAATTTTGACTGCTTACTAAATCGTCGACATATAAAAAGATAACACACACACATACACACACAGACACACACACACACACACACACAAACACACGACAGCTTTGGGGCAAACAGAATTTTGACTGCTTACTAATTCGTAGACACATAAAAAGATAATACACACTAGATAACACTACATGCGGCTTTGACCAGGAGGGTCATTTAGAGGGAAAGAGGGAGGGGGTGGGGGTGGGGGGTAAGGTTGCACAGCCCCACCTTTCGCTATGGCGATTGGACTGCATGCCCTGCTTTCCAGGTTACCCTTCGCCACTGATATATATATATGACGGGCGTCACACAGTTTCCCTATCCCAGATTTCATTCACAATCCATTGTTCAAATCACTTGCATACGACATTTTCTGAGAACGAGATTGCTTTCTTTCTTTGCAATCTAGAAATATATCTGCCTAACAGAACAAACAGGACAAACACAATACCTGTTTATAAGGGTGAATAAGCTCAACTATTGTGGGAGAGCATTGAGGTTTGTGAGTCTAGAATTGCTCACTCTCTTGTCAATTCCTGCACCTGGCCCTCTCTTTCTCTCGTAGTAGATTTGCCTATCATCTAATCCATGGAGGTGAAAACGAGATAACCCTCGTGATTATTGCGAGAACCATCCAACATCGTTTAAGTCAGTTATGGCTAGGCTCATCTCATCTGAACCGAAAACTGCTTTTTATTTTTTAACTACGATCCTTATATTTGTATTTTTTCTATAAAAGAGCTGCTGATGATTAAGTGCTTACTGGCATCAGGCTTCAAAACGTTTTGGGGGCTACAATATTTGAGTAGTATATTCTAGATTGTGATAATACAGTTTGTAATACGTCGGTCAAAATTATTCTGACAAGAATCTGCTGGATTATATGTATCACAGTATTAAGTCGTATCCTTTCTGGTTTTGTTTTATTTTAAGTTTCAACTTTTACTACACCGAAGTCAATACGTTATCTACCAGTAATGTCCTTCGTTGAATACTGTCGAATAGATCTACAAATATATTGGATTCCATGATAAAATCAATACCGTGTTCCAATCAAATAAAATGTATGGTTTGTTAAATAAAAATATAGTAGTTAGGACGATATGGAACATTGTGAAAAGTAGGCTGGACACAGAACCTAACATATAAGGATGAGCTGGGAAAGAAAGAATGTGAGTGAGAAACAGATAGATATGTTTCTTTTATTTGCCACTAGGGCATCAAAAGTGGGACAAGTACAAAGGGGGGAGTTTACACAAAAAGGCGTCCTCAATAAGGAGGAGGCAATAACAAAATATAAAAATAAAATAAGATATAACAAAAAATAAAATTTATAACAAAATCCTCAATAGAGAGGAGGCGCCTTGGGGGGTCGCACACACCCCCGAAAAAAGTGTGCAACCCTTTTCCTCAGGAGCACAGAGAGGGGGTGCTCCCTCGTTCCTTCCTCTTTTCCACCTACAGGCTTATGTAAAGAGAAGGCCCATTCACACGGGCCATTCTCGCCACTTTCACCCACCTTTCATAAAAACGACTGGGGTGCAGCACCTCTCTCTCCATCCTGATCCTTCTTCCGAAATGATATCGGAAGAAACGGACCAGTTGTTGGCCAGAGAGAAAGGTGCCTGACCTCAGTCCTTTCAGACGCGTCCACCATACAACCTCTTTCGCCATGGCTATTACGCACAGAAACACCGCCTCTGCTTCATCTTTGAAGGGGGGAGGCGGCTTGATCATTACAATAGACTCGGTGGTCAACCGGATCGGTCCCACCCTTGACAGCAGTTGTTCGACATAGCCCCACAGATCGGCTACGCCCGAGCAGTGTACCAATGCGTGTGCAACGGTTTCCTCGTCGCACACGCATCTGGGACAGATCTTTTTGGCGGGGTCCCTACCCGGGCGCCCGTGTCTGTAGAGCCTTTCTCGAACGGGTAAAGCCCCTCGGTAGCACTGCCAGGCCAGGGACTTCTGGAAGTTGTCCATAGGTCCCGGGCTGAATGTCCTACCGAACAGGCTGGCCAATTCGTCCTCCTCCATGTCTAGGGCTTCTCCGAGGGCGTCGTCGCACCTGCTGCGTACCAGCCCTCTATAGAATGTTGCGGTCGAGTCTCCACTGATAACCGGATCCGCCTGCCAGAGGGCGGTGAGCGCCTGGGCACACTCAGTGTGCCAGGCGCCCAGTTTTCTCGGTCTTTGCTTGACCCAGGATTGCAGCTCGGTGAGTGAGACGAGTCTGGGAAAGGTTCGTCTCACAAACGAGGCCCACACCGGTTGTCCGGTGAGGAATACGTAGAGGTGCCGTAGCCTTAATGCGTGTTTACGCATCATTAGCCACGGCATCCCCAGCCCTCCTTTCGAAGGGTGTTGACAGCAGATGGATCTCCTCACCATAGGAGCCCGCCTCTTCCAAAGGAATTGGAAGAGCGCGCGCTCCATCTTGGTGAGGGTTTCCCTTGGGCAGGGCACTACGGTCAGGCGGTAGTAGATGACGGACGCTATATAAGTGTTCGCCACCTCCGCCCGACCTTTCAGGGATAGTTTGCAATTGGCCCACTTCTGGGTCAGTGCAAACACCCTGTTCGTAACCTCCGCCCAGTTTTTCTCCACCTGGAGGTCCGGTCCGAACCAGACCCCGAGCAACTTCACCGGGCCCTCCGTCCAGCGTCCGAAGACGCCATCGGAGGGCATCGGTCTGCCCCTCCACGTGCCGAGTTGCAAACCGATCGACTTGTCCCGGTTCAGCTTAGCCCCTGTGAACTTTTCGTACTCCTCCAGTAAGGTGCCGACCGCCTCGATTTCGGAGGCCGTCGACACCATTACTGTCACATCATCGGCGTAGGCTGACACCGCTTTCCGCAATCCCGGTTCCAAAGGGATGCCCTGCAACAACTCCAACTTCCGCAGTAGTGGCTCGAGAGTCAACACATACAGAAGGGAGGAGGGAGGGCACCCTTGTCGGATGGACCGCGCGATTTTGAACGGCTCCGAGAGGTAGCCGTTCACCTTGACCCTAGAGCAGATGCGGCTGCTGTGCATAGCAGTGATCCAGCCCCTGAAAACGGGTCCGAAGCCTGCCGCCGCTAGCACCGCATCCAGGTAACCATGGTCGACCCTATCGAACGCCTTAGATTGATCCAAGTTGATCAGAGCCCCACCAAAGCCGGGTTCGTTCCCAACCCTTTCTATGATGTATCGCATGAGGTGGAGGTTGTTATGGATGGACCTGGACGGGATAGCGCATATCTGCGCATCTCCCACCAGGTTCCCCACGACAAGCGCCAACCTCTTTGCTAGCACCTTGGCCAAAATCTGTAACTCTGTATTTAGCAGAGTTATGGGCCTGATGTTACTTATTTCGTCCCCCTTGTTCTCGTCCTTCCTCACTAGCGTGACTACGCCCTTGGTCACAGTACAGGGAATTCTCCCGTTCTGTTGCCAGTTGCAGTAGACCGCCTCGAGGAGATCGGGGAACAAGTCCGGCATAGCTAGATATAATTCGTAAGGAAGACCATCGAGACCCGGGGATTTGCGTTTGCCGCATTGGCTCAGCACGTCCTCTATCTCAGCGGCCGAAATCGGCTCCTCGCAGGACTTCGCCTCCCTGTCCGAGAGGCGCGGCAGGCCGTCGAGGTATGGACCGAAGTCCACGTTCCCAACCGGCTCCCCGCCCCTCCCGAACAGTCGGGCAAAGTGCCTTTGAAAGGCCTCACACATCTGCTTAGGCTCAAGAATCGCCCGTCCATCCAGGTCTCGCAAAGACCGGATGGTGGATTTAGTTCCACTGTTGGCCTCTGTCACGCGGGCCCAGCTAACAGCTTTGGTCCCCTCGTTCCCTAGAGCACGTATTTTACTTCGGACAACGCAGCCTTCGTGCTTCGCGTCGAAAAACTGGCTCAAAGCCGTTCTCGACGCTAGCACTCTGGCCACGTCGCCGCTTCTAATTGCCTCTTCTACTCTATCTATTAGCTCCCTTTCCTTCCTATTCCTATCCGCAGCTAGAACCTTACTAAATTCTATCGAGACTACTCTAATCTCTCTCTTTAGAGATACCCACCACCTGCTGCTGACGATCGCTCCAGTCAACCGTTCCTTAACTAACGTACTAATCCGATTCCTGTAGGCTCTACTTGCCGGCAAGGACAAGTTGAGCTTCCAGTAACCGGGGCCCTGTCTATGCGTTCTATCAAGGTTGACCATGCAGGTCACCAACTTGTGGTCTGAATAGCCAACCATGAGCATTTCTGGACAGCTTAAAAAGTCCCTGTCCTTATTTCTAACTAAAAATCTATCTAGGTACGATCTAGATGATCCGCTGCGATTTGACCAAGACCAGGTTGGCACCGTCGGAAAATCTAGTCGAAATCTATCGGCCAGGTCAAATCGGCCGAGTAACCCCTTGAGGCTGTTGCACCCTTCTCTATCGGGACATGCCCCTGCATAGTCCCAACGTGCATCCAGGATACCATTCCAATCCCCCACTAAAAGCAGGGAACGGGACGTCCCTAGAAAAGACTCCAGACGCTGGAAAAAGTCGGGCCGCTCTGTCCCAAAAGGGGCATATGCGGCTATCAGCCTAAAGGCTCTACCTTCACCACTGCCAAGGTCCAGCACCACCAGTCGACCCCCTGGGTCCAAGTGAACTATCTGTGTTGCAAGGCCCATATGTTTTTGCAGCAGAACGACAACCCCACCCCCACCTCCGGGCTGACAGAGAGATGCGTACATCTCAAAGTCGTCAAAGGTGGGGGCTAGCTGTCGCATGCTGCTGATCCGGGCCTCGCAGATAACCATTACATTTATAGATTGTGACCTGAGGTCATTTAGAAGCATTGCTTGCTTCCAAGACGAGCCCAGGCCACGCGCATTTAGACACCCTACTCTTAGCACAGCCATGTTGGTGGTAAAGAGGAAAGGCACTTACCTCTCTGCGTCCCGGGAAACGGGCCGCTCAATTTCCATGCTGGTTGGGGATGGGTTGTTTGGTGGGGTTTTGGTTTGTGGAAGTGAAAGGGCATCGGTGTGTTGTGGGGTTGGGGTGTTTGTCGTTGAGTGGGTGTCTGGGTGGGGTAGGGGGGTGAAATTTTTTAGGAGGACGCGGTTGATTGGTTTGGCGCAGGGGGGGCCCACGTCCTCCGTGAAATTTATTTTCAGTGTTTTGTACAAGTGCATTGGGACTTTTATCATTTTCAAATGAGGTAGTCCGACAGCAGTTATAAAGTTTGGCCCTTCAGTTTGGACCGAAGGGTTTGCTGAAATTGTTTTCCGTAATTCCTTGTTGTCTGTGTTCATGTATGTGTATTGTAAGGTCTTTTTTTGTGTAGCAGTTAGTGTTGTGTGACAGGGAGGGGTGGTTTGTGTGTAGTTTGTGTTCTCTTGGGGGGGGGGGGGGGGGGTTAAAGTTAACATTTGTGTCTGTGGTGCGTCTCCTCTTCTTTCTTTTTACTTGTTGGAAGGGATCTTTTTCGTCTTGCGACGAAAGATGTTCGTCTTCCTTGTTGGGTGGGAGGGGTATGTTTTCTGGTAGTGTTTGCGGTGTGCGTGTTTTTGTATTTGTTTTGGGTGGGGAGGGATTGGGTGGAACAGTATTCTGTGTTATTTTTTCACGTGTTTGTTGTTGTTGTTGTTGTGGTGGTGGTGGTGGGGTTGTTGGTTTTTGTTGTTGTTGTGGTTGTTTTTGTTGTTGTAGTTGGGGTGGTGTTAGTGTTGGTAGCAGTGTTTTTTTCTGTGTGAGCTGGGGACAGGCAGCCCTCAGGTGACCTCTATTGCCACAGAGGTAACAGGAGGGACGCCTACCCTCCACAATAATGTTGAGGTGGGTACGGTCATCCAGCATGACGCGCTCAGGGATTTAGGCGATGCGTTCTGGCCTTATTTGGGTCAGAACTTCGAGGCTCGTTCCACTGAACGCGTCGCCGGATGCCTTCCCTATTGAAATGAGGTTGTCCTCGTCTAAATTGAGGAAACCGGTTAGGAACCACCAGTAGTTTATGTTTGGGGTGATGGTGGTTATCCATATCCTCTGGGTTTTTTTACCCATGTAGGTGGGGAAGAAGGTGTAGTGTGTGGACCGAATTGGCGACACAGAGTATTTTTTTGCCGCCAATTCGTCTTTCATCAATATGGATAAACTCCCATAGAGTTTATCCTTTTGTATAAAAGTGATGTCTCTCATCGCGTCTTTCAAGACTAACTGAATTTCCGCTTGAGATGGTTGCGCTGGTTTCTTTGTTTTATTTAAAATTGTTCGGAATACGACAGTTCGTAATTCCGTCTGTCTTTTTAGCACCGGAGGTGAATGTATAGAAAACGAACCGTTTTCGCCAAAAGACACATATTTCTTGGCTTTTTCCAGCATTTCTTTTGCTTTTGAAATATCTTCCAGCACATAAGCGACTGATAATTTAGCCGTTTGTGCAAAAGATATTTTGTTTTCGTTTTGGATATTAGTATTGTTTTGTTTCTCGTCGTTTGAGTTGTTTTCATCTTTGTTGTTGTTGTTGTCTTTCTCGTTTCGTGTGTGGATACTTGTGACGTTTGTGTTGTTGTTGTTTTTGTTGTCTTTATTGTTGCTGTTGTTGTCGTTGTTGTTGTTATTGTTGTTGTTGTTTTCAAATTCTTGTGTAGTTGTGGCTACATCTAGTGGTCGGTCAACAGGTGAAGACAATTCTTCCTCTCTCTGACCTCTGCCTTTGGCATCTGCTGCTGTGACAGTGGCAGGGGGAAGCTATGAGTATGACTTCCCCTTTCCTTCTTTGATTGATGGTGAAGATGCTTCAGCCATTTTTCTCAAAATAGGGTTTTTCGAAGTTTTTCGAAAGATAAAATGTTCACAATACTATTTCGCCCAAAGGCGCAGAATATTTTGAGAGACCGACCAGATCAAAATTTGACCTGGCAGTCCCTCTACAAAATGGTACAAAAATGAAAGTTTACAGTTTACAATTTCCGTATGAATTTAAACAAAAACTTACCGAGCGAGCTCAACACATGTGTCATAGATGGATAGGTAGATGGATAGTGTGAGAAACAGATAGATAGATAGAGAGAGAGAGTCTGAATGAGAAGGATCATGCAATAAAGAGTGAGAGAGAGAGGGTGGAAAGGAAAAACAAAGAGAGAGAGACGATGGTTAAATATGAAGCTTGAAATTGAAAAGTTAGGGAAAGTCATTTTCCTAGAAATGAAAGCTGACAGAATAGATACTTAGAAACACCTAAACGCATGCAAACAGACCCCAAACACATATACTCACAAAATCACTTACACAAACAATTCTAAACAAAATTACAAACCCACGCATATACACAATATATATATATATATATATATATATATATATATATATATATATATATATATATATATATATATATATATATATATATATATATATATTAAAGAATTAAACAATATATATATATAATATAAAACGAAAAATCAGTGATGCATCTGAACTCAATTTATTGTGTGTTACAATTGTTTCGCCGGCGGACAGCTCGAGACACGATCATTGTGTGGATCTGCCTGAATCTGGATCCGCAGGTTCGACGGACACGTCAAATGATTTCGGAGCAAAATCTTTCACTAGGGTCTTAGCGTCAAAAACTTCATCATCTTCGGTAGTTTGGTAGTTCACACGTCCACACACACACACGCTCACACACACACACTCACAATCACATAGATAACGACAGTCGTACACATAGACTCCCGCTATAATCACACATTAAAGGAGAACATATAAACCTATAAACATACGCATACACAGACGCCTGCCTACATGCCCACATACATCAACACACACACACACACACAGGCGCACACACATGCATACGCGTATATATACCTGTATACACAAACACGTACAGACATATACATAGACCCCCCCCTTTTTTTCCCTTTTCCTCCCATGCACACACACATACACACACGTGTCCATATATACAGGCACAGATACACACTCGCTCGCAAACACACATACATATATATATATACACACAAACACACAAACAAGAACTTTCCATACAGTGCGTGCTTGTACACACACACACTGGTTCATATACACTCTTACAAATATGCGCATAATCACATACAGGTCCACGCACGCATACAAAGATACATACATATATATATATATATATATATATACACACAAATAGGATATACACACAAAGTCATATAAATATACACAATGGGTCATACATGAAAGGATGCATCTTGTTATAAACATACACATATACAAACAATATAACCATATACATATATATATATATACATACACAATATGTCAGGTCACCAGTTGGTGCTACTGGTAACATGTATCCCAGTACAACCTGTCTCATGGTCGGGTCGTTGGCGACTAAACTGGCAACTCCACCAAGGTTTCTTGGTGAGGAGGGTGACTTTGGACATCCTGCAGGACTAAAAACAAAACCTGTCAAATGGCAAAGGAGCTGGCCATCCAAAATCACCGGGAGAGATGACACCTTAGCCTTTGTCAAGGCAGAATTCTAGGAGAAGGAAAACTCTGATATAACACCTGCAAACCTGATGGTATCCAATGATGTCGACTTGTTCTTTTTGGTAAATATCATCTTGGTTAAGAGAGTGGGACTGGCTTTGTGCAGTGCCATTGCTCACTATAAAAGCTTCACGGCACAGGCATTGCTTTATATCTGGAGATCTCTCTGCCTTTGTCGTCACATGGTACTATGGGCCTGTGTCAATAATTGTCACAGGTGTAATGTTTGTACCAGAGTTTTCAAGTCGTTGGCTGGACTAAAAGTCACACTCGTTCAGCGCATCGTTAGGGGTTCTCCTACATGGATATAAAGTAGTGGCCGTACTCGAAAACGAGTTGGCAGCCACCATACATACACATACATAATATATACACATACATATATACACACATGTGAAAGAAATATAGAATATATTAAAAATATACATATAACTGTTTCTACTATTGGCACAAGGCCAGAAAATTAACCAGTACATTACTGGTACTTTATTTTATCGACCCCGTAAGGATGAAAGGCAAAGTTAACCTCGGCGGGATTTGAACTCAGAATGGCAAGGGCCGTAACTCTATGCGTCAAAGCATGGCGTCCGAACCTCTACCGATACTGCCAATCCACCGCTTCATTAAAAATATACATATAACGTCACATAGAGATACACATTAAGCAATACATGAAAGAGTGCGCCCAGTTGTATGTGTCTACAGAGATGTTGTTACGTTGCGAACATGGATCGAACCACATATCGGATCTTTGCGCAAAGCCACATTATGGGCGTTCATGGTATTACAGTAAATAGTAAATAGTATGCGCAGACCGTACATAGAAAATGCGTGCAGAAATTATATTAAAAAAAGAAAACATATATGAAAAAAGAAGGAACGTGTATACGTATGAGATAGTACACAAGAGAAGTATGTGATATACAAGTGGGTCTGTATACGGAGAATACAATATGTGTTACAAAATGGAATACGTGGAGACTATGGACTCTTTATTGAAAATATACACATTCATGGGGGTGCGTGGACCGGCTATACTGAAGTATGTCACTGTGGTTGAGGTATATTGTCCTATAGGTGTAAGGCATTTGACTGAAAGTCAATGGAATCCGGGTCAACCTGTCCCGGCTCAGGCGATATTCTTGCCTAGGGTGACGTGCGGAGTTGGGTATGTATCCTGGGTTATATATATATATAACGAAGGAGTTGTGGTAAGGAACCAGATGGACCATAACGCACCAGAGTAATCAATACTTAGGGTAGTAGAGTGGGTAATAGGAGAAAGTATGACCCTGACGGCAGAGTTCAAGCCGTTTCGACGGCTATTTCTGGACGTCCAGAAATGGCCGTCGAAATGGCTTGAGCTCTGCCGTAGGGGTCATACTTTCTCCTATATATATATATATATGTATATATATATATATATATATATATATGTATATTTATATATATATATAAGTATAGGTAATACGATGCATTGTGAGATACGTATGTATGTACGTATGTATGCATGCACGTATGCATGTATGTATGTATGTATGTATGTATGTATGTATGTATGTATGTATGTATGTATGTATGTATGTATGTATGTGTGTGTATGTATGTATGAAGAGGGCTATCACTACGTGGATTACTGCAAAGAAATGTGAATAAAAAGGAAACCATAGTTATGTTAAACTTCATTCAAAAAGTGAAACATAGACAGTACATGTTTATATCATCAGAGACAAATAAACGCATGCGATAACACTGATGAATGGATGTGTGGCCATCATAATAACTGGAGATAAACATAACAGCACGGTGTAGTTCTGTAGCAAATTACTGTCGTGTATAGTCTGCTATAACTATATGGAATAATTAATAAATTCATGAAATCGTTAATGAGAGAGAGAAAGAGATAGAGAGGGGGTGAGAGAAAGGGGGAGAGAGGGGGGTAGGGAGAGAGAGATAGGGAGAGAGAGATAGGGAGAGAGAGAGAGAGAGAGAGAGTGAGAGAGGGGGTGAAGTAGAGTAGGAGATGTCTGGAGAAATAAATAAAATGAATTTCAACAATTGCAATTATTTTTGTCTTCACGTGTGAATTTAATTTAGCATTTATTTTCTCATGAGAATTCGTTACCTTATTTGTTATCTCGTTTAATTAACTTATATATATATATGTGTATATATATGTATATATATAAGTGTTTTATATAATCTTATTATGTTGCGTAATTTAAAATTTTGAAAATGTCTTAATGTATTGTGCAATGTCTCGGATCCTACTCTAGTTTTTATGTGACCTTATTTCTTGTATCGCTATTTATTTTGTGCCAACTTTGTATGAATTTTGATTATATGAATAATTGGCACCTGGTGCAAATTATTTTTATGAAGGATATGCTTCTCACCGTCACGCCTGTCGAATTAAATTTGATAAACTCTTATAGAATTATCTGTATACTAACGCTGTTGGTATATTAACACACCAAAAAGATAACGTTTTTCTCTATATATAATATAGTGTTATTGAAAACAAGGAAAACACTGTTATCAGCATGTTTAGGTTGAGGCCTATTCGAAACAATCCAGTGATGTCGTGATTGTTTATTAGAAAATGATAGCATCGAATCACAAACAATATATATATATATATATGCGGTTTGGGATTCGATGCTATCATTGAGTCTGGCAGTCTCTCTTAGGACTTCTTCCCTTAGTTTAAGGACTGAATTCCGCTGATGATTCAGCCCCCTAGTTCTAGTCATCTTTCTAAACTTTTGGAAACACCGAATGACTTCTATTTGCAGCATTTGAAATTGAACAGGCTTATATAGAATGCTGTATTAATCGTATAGTTAATACTGCGTCATGAAACTTGATGTCATTTTAAAGATAAATTATATAAGCTTTCAATATCAGCTATATACATATAAAATCTGACGTATACTTTAGTTCTCTCATTACTATGACACTTCACCTCCATGGTAAATGGGGATCACCCGAAAAGTAGACGCCCATTACTTGATAAGTACTCATTAAGAAACTATTACAAAAGATTGCTTTGCATTTCATTTGTATTACGTCTATCATCCAAACTTGTTGATGATAACACTGACTCTTTCTCTGTACATCTTGCCGACACTCTTCGTAATAAATACTTATCTCTCTCTCTCTTTACCTCTAACTATGAAGCCGCAAAGATTCTCACAATATCGAATCAGATAGAAAAAATACATTTAAGTATTAGATCACTTGAAAAATAAAAGACTCTAAAGGATAAATAACTAATGATATTTCGAGTAGTACATCACTACATAAAAAATACACTTAAGGATAATGCATTAAACAAATATATACCTTATATATTAGGTGGTATAATGATAGATGTTGAGACTGTAAAAGATAATAACAACACACCTTTCTTCAGAAGTAGATCTACATCATCATCACCAATCCTTTCTGTAGACTGAAATATCTATAATTACAGTTATGTAGTTATTACCAAATCATAGATGGAAGCAGGAGGACAAGTAGAGCTGTGCCTACTTTTCATTTTTTCTCGTAATTTGTTTTATTTTTTAAACATTTTCCTTCACATTTATTTTCTGCATTTCTTTTAAATTTGTTTTCTTTGAAAGTATACATTTTCTTTTCTCTTTATCTATTTATAATTATTTTTAATTTTATATATATTTCATAATTTTTAATGTTTTCTAACTTCTCCATTTTAGACTATATTTTCTTTAGTCTATATTTACTTTTCAGTGTTATTTCTATTGTATATTTAGATGAATGTGTTGGAAGACAATGTAGGATACAGCAACGCCTTTTTATATTGTCTTATTCTTTCAACTTGTAGAAATACTCTTTTACCATATTATTATATACTTCCAAACAAAAATAACTATCTTATTTCGAAGAAAACTGAACTTAAGGCCAATTATTTTTACATCAATACCTTTGCTGATCTATAAAAAAAATACGCAATGAAGATTGCTCTTTGTTCTAGAATTAATAAATAAGTATTACCAACGTTATAAATGGGTGATATGAACTACTTCACAAAATCTAACTGTATGTAAAAAACTCACACAATAATGGTTTAGTCTGATAACTTCGTGGATCTAGAGTGCCATTGTTGCTTTTGTTTAGCTCATGGCTGGCTTAGATCTAGAAGATCTATGATGAAAATATAATTAAAAGTAGAATTAGCATTTTATTACTTGGTGTACTAAATTTGAGTGTAATAAATTCTATGAAAAAGCCATTTTAAGGTCGAAACGTTTGAATAAAGATTGTTTTACATGATAATCATCATACGCATTCTTTGGCTTTTAAATAATTACAAAATATATTATAAAAATAGTTTAAAAATGAAAACAAATTTTAATTTCCGAAGTTCATCATAGCCAGATGAACGAAGTTAAATATTATTGTACTTAGAAGTTTTTTGCTTTTGTCTGCCAACTCACAAAAATGAATATATTATACAAAACAGAATGAGAAGTAGTACTACAACGATTGCTGCTCTGTTCTTATTATTGCTTTGTGCCAAAAGTAGTAACAATTATTGCTACTACAGCTCATTCTGCCTTGGTCATACGACCGCTAGCAACGAGGGTACAAATTATTTCCGGATTATTTTGCATTCGTCCTAATTTAATCTAATTTATCATCGGGCACTGCAATTCTAATATTTAAATAAAAGAAATTCTGCTTTCTCATGCTATTCACCGTACGCCTTATTTCGCTTTTAAATCCCTCCTAAATATATTATAACAATTCTTTAAAACTGCCTTAAACAAAAATATGTATAGAAAATACTTCTACAGAAATATAATTCTTTTATTCGCTTGAATGACTTGGAACGAATGAAATAGTTCTAATCACATAGAAGTAATTTTTACATGAAATAAATATGCTCCTTGAGGACTAATGTAATGTGTACACTATTTAAATGTGATACGGTCCTTTAAGGTCTGAGTTCAAATCCCACCGAGGTTAACTTTGCTTCTCATCCTTACGGAGTCGATAAAATAAAGTACCAGTCACGCACTGGGGTCAATTTAATCGACTTTGTCCTCATCCGGCCCCCAAATTGTTGGCTTTGTACCTATATAAGAAACCATTATTTAAACGTGGTACTCTTCCATTCCTCTTCGAAAAATCATTCATAATATACATATGTATATATACATACATACATATATATATATATATATATATATATATATATATATATATATATATGTAAATATCTTTAAGTCGTTTGGAAGCCTCGACAATGGAAATGGGTAAATCTCCGGGTAACAAGATCCGGTGGTGGAGAGAGAGATGTAAGTGGGTGTACGTTGAGATGCGTGGTGTGTATAATATGTGTAAATGTGTAGAAGAAAGAAGGGAAGAGTATAAAGGATATAATAAAAATAACAACACAAGAGAGAGTTACATTGGGAGAGATTTAATAGTCCCTATATATTTCGGATTCACATCCATCAACTGGGGTTTTTTTCCGGGGTAAAGGTTGTCTGTCGGACAGGTGCGAAACGCGTCCTCCACTGTTTGTTGTTTTGAATATCTGAGGTATTCGGCAGAGCGCGCGTGCGCGTGAAATGGGGTCGGTCGGGCAGAGGTCAGCTGCCGAATGAGGGAGTGGGGTGGTGCTAGCTGTCAGTCCATTCTCTGCCTGTTTGTTAAATGTTACTGTGTGTGTGTGTGCGTGTGTTGTTGTCTCGCTTGAGTGTGTGTGTGTGTGCGTGTGTTGTTGCCTTGTTCCTCTGTATTGGCAGTGTAGTATGTTCGTATGGTGGAATGCTACTGTGTGTGTGCGTATGTGTGTGTGTAGTTGTCTCGTTTGTGTGTGAGTGTGTTCTGTGTTGCTACATCGTTTGTTAACTTAAACCAGCCATCTCATTTCGCTTCTCTCTAATCGGTTGTATATTTGCGGTTGCAGGCGTTTGATAAAAAGCGCTTCCTTGATACGTAACGTGCCGACGTTTCTTTCAGTCGCTAGAATTGTGACAATGGGCCTTCCGTCTTTGATTCCGCATTTGTCTATGTGTTTCCGGAAAGACGAGGCCCTGGTTTTAGTGTGTTCCTTGATCCGGATGTGCAAAGGTCGGATTGTGCTACCTATGTAGTATTGGTTGCACCTGTCACATTCTATCTTATACACGACGTATGTGTGTAGGCAACAGTTCGCATGGCGTATCGGGCAGTCTCTGAGGGATCATGCGTCAGTAGATTTCACGGGTTTCTTGGATAGGCATCTTCGCAGGGAGGGGCCCGAGTGGGCCAGGTGGATGTCGAGACCCTCCCTCCGTATAGCCTTGCGGATAGGTTGGTGGTATTCTCGCCCAGGTGTGGCATTTTAAGGAAACACTTGCCTTGGGTGCCTCTCTGTCTCTTGTGTCTGGTGTCTCCTATTCTGTCTGTGATCGAGGTAGGGTACCCGTTCGTCTCCAGCACCTCGAGGAATCGCTTGGTATGAGTGACACCACTCGCGGGATCGCTGCATCTGTTTTTGATTCGCGCGATCTCGTTCGTGATGTATCCTCTTTTGGCACTGTTAGGGAGGGCGGAGTTGTAGTCAACGAACAGGTCCCTGCAAGCTGCCTTTCGGTAGAAGTTGCAGTGGATCCTTCCCTGTTCCGTGATGTTGATTCGGAAGTCGAGGAGGGCAAGTGACCCGTCTTCGTTGGGGTGTTCAACACTGAAATCAATGTTCTCGTCCGTGTTGTTGAACGTCTCATAGATTCTGTTCGCCGTGTCTTGGGAAGATGTGAGGATGAGGATATCGTCCACGTACCTTGAGAAAAAGGCTACGGCGTTGGGGTGGCAGGCGTTGAGTGCCTTGCGTTCGAGGTTATCCATGTAAGCGATCGCTAGCACACCTGATAGGCTTGATCCCATGGGCAATCCCGAGGTTTGTTGGTATGTTTGGTCAAGGAATCCGAAGTAGGTGTTGTCGACGACGATGGATAGGAGTTGGTGGATGTCAGTGGTGGTGAGCCCGAAGCATTGTAGGTCGGTGGATTGGACGCGTTCCATCAGTATATTGACGGCCGGGAGTGCCGGGACCGAGGTGTAGAGAGCGACTACATCAAGGCTGAAGGCATATCTGTTATTCCTTCAGGTGTCGGGATCCATTTGATGCAGGTGCTTCAACACCTCCTCGGAGCTGTTAACGTGTCCCGGCAAGGTGTCTAAGATGGGTTTGAGTATTCTGGCTAGGAGCCATGAAATTTTGTAGAGTGGTCCATCCACGCTCGATACGATGGGCCTGATCTTCAGGTCGGGTCCCTGTTTGTGTGTTTTCACGAGGTGGTAGGAGGCGAGTAGTCTGCTGTTCCTCGTGAGGAGGTTGTATCTCAGCTTCTTCGGGAGCTTCCGCCGGTCGCAGATGTTGGTCCAGGCGGCGTTGATGTGCTCTTCTATCTGCGCGGGAGTGATTCCCGTGACCTTGGAGTAGAGGTTGTCATCGTCAAGGTGTTGGAGGGCCAGGGTGTTGTAGGCCTCTCTGCTGATGACGCAGAATTCTTTTCCCTTGTCGGAGGGGAGATAGATGAGGTTCTTCGATTTTAGGTTGGAGAGAGTGGTGAGTTGAGATTTGGTGAGGTTATGTGTTGTGCGTGTGTGTGTGTGTTTGTGAAGTATATCCGAGATGGAGTGTTTTAGCCTGATGAGTTTAGTGTCGAGTTCGTGGTTGGTGGGTGGGGGGTGGAGTGGGTTGTCGGGGTGGTAAGTGGGAAACTTGGGGTGGGTTGCGTGGGCGCTGTTATTTTCTGTGGCGCTGTTGATGGCAGTCACCCATTTAAGTTGGTAAGCGGTTCGACAAAAGTTGGCCTCGATGTTGAGTTTGAGTCTGTCGTCGAGACGTTGTGAGACGATGAACATGGGTCCGAGGTGTAGGAGTTTTAGCTCGTCGCTCGTTAGAGTGCCGCTTAGGTCGGTGACCAGGTGCGTCGCATCGTTGAGGTATTGGTGGATGCGGCGGTGGCGGTTGTTAAGTTGTTGTTTCCCACAGTGTTGAACACCCCAACGAAGACGGGTCAATTGCCCTCCTCGACTTCCGAATCAACATCGCGGAACAGGGAAGGATCCACTGCAACTTCTACCGAAAGGCAGCCTGCAGGGACCTGTTCGTTGACTACAAGTCCGCCCTCTCTAACAGTGCTAAAAGAGGATACACCACGAACGAGATCGCGCGAATCAAAAACAGATGCAGCGATCCCGCGAGTGGTGTCACTCATACCAAGCGATTCCTCGAGGTGCTGGAGACGAACGGGTACCCTACCTCGATCACAGACAGAATAGGAGACACCAGACACAAGAGACAGAGAGGCACCCAAGGCAAGTGCTTCCTTAAAATGCCACACCTGGGCGAGAATACCACCAACGCTATCCGCAAGGCTATACGGAGGGAGGGCCTCGACATCCACCTGGCCCACTCGGGCCCCTCCCTGCGAAGATGCCTCTCCAAGAAACCCGGGAAATCTACTGACGCATGATCCCTCAGAGACTGCCCGATACGCCATGCGAACTGTTGCCTACACACATACGTCGTGTATAAGATAGAATGTGACAGGTGCAACCAATACTACATAGGTAGCACAATCCGACCTTTGCACATCCGGATCAAGGAACACACTAAAACCAGGGCCTCGTCTTTCCGGAAACACATAGACAAATGCGGAAACAAAGACGGAAGGCCAATTGTCACAATTCTAGCGACTGAAAGAAACGTCGGCACGTTACGTATCAAGGAAGCGCTTTTTATCAAACGCCTGCAACCGCAAATAAATAACCGATTAGAGAGAAGCGAAATGAGATGGCTGGTTTAAGTTAACAAACGATGTAGCAACATACAACACACGCACACACAAACGAAACAACTACACACACGCGCACACACACAGTAGCATTCCACCATACGAACATACTACACTGCCAATACAGAGGAACAAGGCAACAAGACACGCACACACACACACACTCAAGCGAGACAACAACACACGCACACACACACACACACAGTAACATTTAACAAACAGGCAGAGAATGGACTGACAGTAGCGCCACCCCACTCCCTCATTCGGCAGCTGACCTTTGCACGACCGACCCCATTTCACGCGCACGCGCGCTCTGCCGAATACCTCAGATATTCAAAACAACAAACAGCGGAGGACGCGTTTCGCACCTGTCCGACAGACAACCTTTACCCCGGAAAAAAACCCCAGTTGATGGATGTGAATCCGAAATATATAGGGACTATTAAATCTCTCCCAAGGTAACTCTCTCTTGTGTTGTTATTTTAATTTTATCCTTTATACTCTTCCCTTCTTTCTTCTACACATTTACACATCTTATACACACCACGCATCTCAACGTACACCCACTTACATCTCTCTCTCCACCACCGGATCTTGTTACCCGGAGATTTACCCATTTGCATTGTCGAGGCTTCCAAACTGATGTTGTCACAGGTATGTGACGAAAGAACTCTCAGAGACTATATATATATATATATTAATAAAAGGAATTCCAACTTTGTCTGATTCACTCGTTTTATTGAAAGTACTAGTTCAATTAGGAAAGTACTTGTTCAATTAACACTTAACATTTAATATTCTACCATACTATTTCATTATAATATTATTATAAGTTTAAAGGATTATAAATAAAACGAGTAAATCAGACAAAGTTGGAATTCCTTTTAATAATATAATCTTCTATACCCAATCATACACACCCGTGTGTGTATGTATATATATATATATATATATATATATATACATATATATATATATATATATATATATATATATATATATATATATATATATATATATATATATATATTGACTATTGACCAATCAATGTTAAACATTGATTGCAACTATTTTAATTATAGGTATACAAAATATGTGTAACCGAAAAGCATCCCATCCCAAACAGTGCGTGTGTTTTATTATATATTACCGGCACTATTCTAACAATATGAACCTCCCCAAATAGAATAATATTACAATATATATATATATATATATATATGTATATATATATATATATATATATATATATATATATATATATGCGTGTGAATATATGTGTAAATGAAGTAATTCCGTCGGAAAGTCCAGGAAGAAAGAGTGCTCTATGTAGGTAACAGAGCTTAATAGGTATGTAATAAACAACATAAGGCAATTATTCCATTTACCAGTGCTTTCTTAAAGGCAAAAAATTTTGCTTTCAATCATCAGAATGAAAAAATACTGGTCTATTTATTGAATTGGATTCTTAAAAAACAAAAATGCAGTCTATATGAAAGTGAGGCTGGAGAATGAAGAAGGAAAGGAAAAATAAAATAAAAACACACATGCAAACATACACACACACACACACACACACACACACGATTATATACATCCACTTATATATATAAATATATATATATATATATATATACATACACACACACATATACACACACATATACACACACATATACACACACATATACACATATATATGTGTATATATATATACATACACATACATACACACATACATACATACACACATAAATACATACACATTCACATACATAGCCATACACACATACATATACGTACATACATACATACACACAATCATACGTATATACACACGTACATACAAACACATACATACACACATATGTACATGCATACATATGTATGCATGTATGTATGTACGTATATGTATGTGTTTATGGCTATGTATGTGAATGTGTATGCATATATATATATATATATATATATATATATTTATATTTCTATATATATATGTGTATATATATGTGTGTGGTTGTATATATGTATGTGTATGTATGGATATGTTGATATTTGATATTTATGTGTGTATGTATGTATGTGTGTATGTATGTATGTGTATGTATATATATATATACACATATATATGTGTATATGTGTGTGTGTATGTGTGTGTGTATGTATATATATATATATATATATATATTTATATAAATATGTGGATGTATATAATCGTGTGTGTGTGTGTGTGTATGTTTGCATGTGTGTTTTTATTTTATTTTTCCTTTCCTTCTTCATTCTCCAGCCTCACTTTCATATAGACTGCATTTTTGTTTTTTAAGAATCCAATTCAATAAATAGACCAAGATTTTTTCATTCTGATGATTGAAAGCAACATTTTTTGCTTTTAAGAAACCACTGGTAAATGGAATAATTGCCTTATGTTGTTTATTACATAACTATATATATATATATAATAAAGAATTCATATCTAGTAACATATATATACATACAGATGCATATCAATGCTAGCAAATATATAGGTTTTGTCTTAATAACATTGTGGTTCAATGCATGGGGTTGCAGAACAATAATATAAGAGACGTAAAATAAGAAAATTATAAAATTAACTTACTTACTAAAATATCACTTCCAACTAATTAGTTTCTGGAATGGAGTAAATATATTTTCCGAAGAAGATATGGAAAAGCATTCCGTCGTCAGGAAAGTCTATTCTCATGTAAGTTTCCAGGCAAAGCGAGGACTCTGGAAACTTATTAAAAAATAATTATTCAGTGGATAGGAAATAGCAAAGCTTGGACTGAATTCCTAGCCATTGATAAAATCACTGCCTCTGCGTATGTATATATATGTTACTAGATATGAATTCTTTATTATTATCTCCAAATTATTTGTCGAGCAATATTGGCCATGACTGCTGCTACGGTTGTAGGCAGGCCGCTGTCTTATTAACAAACCACTTTCAACTGATTGACCTCAATGTCACGTGTTCGATTCTTTTTGAATTTGCCACAGACGCAGAGGCAGTGATTTTATCAATGGCTAGGAATTCAGTCCACGCTTTGCTATTTCCTATCCACTGAATAATTATTTTTTAATAAGTTTCCAGAGTCCTCACTTTGCCTGGAAACTTACATGAGAATAGACTTTCCTGACGACGGAATGCTTTTCCATATCTTCTTCGGAAAATATATTTACTCCATTCCAGAAACTAATTAGTTGGAAGTGATATTTTAGTAAGTAAGTTAATTTTATAATTTTCTTATCTTACGTCTCTTATATTTTTGTTCTGCAACCCCATGCATTGAACCGCAATGTTATTAAGACAAAACCTATATATTTGCTAGCATTGATATACATCTGTATGTATATATATGTTACTAGATATGAATTCTTTATTATTATCTCCAAATTATTTGTCGAGCAATATTGGCCATGACTGCTGCTACGGTTGTAGGCAGGCCGCTGTCTTATTAACAAACCACTTTCCACTGATTGACCTCGATGTCACGTGTTCAATTCTTTTTGAATTTGCCACAGACGCAGAGGCAGTGATTTTATCAATGGCTAGGAATTCAGTCCACGCTTTGCTATTTCCTATCCACTGAATAATTATTTTTTAATAAGTTTCCAGAGTCCTCGCTTTGCCTGGAAACTTACATGAGAATAGACTTTCCTGACGACGGAATGCTTTTCCATATCTTCTTCGGAAAATATATTTACTCCATTCCAGAAACTAATTAGTTGGAAGTGATATTTTAGTAAGTAAGTTAATTTTATAATTTTCTTATTTTTCGTCTCTTATATATATATATATATATATATATATATATATATAATATGGAAAACGAAGAATCAGTGCTGCATCAGAACACAATTTATTACGTATTACAATTGTTTCTCCGGCGAAAAGCTTGAGGAGCGATCTGTTTGTGGATCGAACCTGACTCTGGATTCGCAAGTTCCTCAGATACGTCTAGTGATTTCGAAGCAAATCCTCTTTCTGTTGAACTCCGACCCTTCGAGACAGATAAGTATGCGATCAGGAGCTCGGAATGTCTGTATATGTGTGAGAACACGTGTGTGTGAGTGTATATGTGTCGGGCGACGGGTAAGCAAGGGAATGGCAAGGCAATTCATAACACCTCGCACACAAAGCAGTAATTCTGGCGACAGATTTAAGGTGAGTGAAAGCTCACGGCCTGAATGGAAATGGTCAGTGGGAAGATTTGAATGGTCAAACATACAGATGACGTCTCGAAACCAATCGTGGGGCCGCGCAAACAGGATGATGGCAGATGACAGAAATTAAAAGGGTCGGAGTCCAACAGAAAGAGGATTTGCTTCGAAATCACTAGACGTATTTGAGGAACTTGCGAATCCAGAGTCAGGTTCGATCCACAAACAGACCGCACTCCGAGCTGTTCGCCGGAGAAACAATTGTAATACGTAATAAATTGTGTTCCGATGCATCACTGATTCTTCGTTTTCCATATTATCTTAATCTGCTCCGAAGGAGCATAGAGTGCTCTACTGGCTACCGCTCATGGACGCATCCAAGCAACCTCACTATAAATCTTTCTCTCTCTCTCTCTCTCTCTCTCTCTCTCTCTCTCTCTCTCTCCCCCCTCTCTCTCTCTCTCTCTCTCTCTCTCTCTCTCTCTCTATATATATATATATATATATATATATATATATATAATAAATGTAATCTGAGTTTTTCGAATATTAATAATAACATTTGATTCGTTTGCAATTATGCAAACAAGCCTCATTTTTATATCCATGTCACTAGAATGAACTCCTTCATTCTTGCTCTTGAGTTCGCATGTAAACAGATCTGCAGACACTAATGTTTCTGGATATCACCCTTCATCAGTACAGCTCACTGTTCACCTGCCAACTGTCAGAGCTAGTGAAAATATATGCTACTTTCTAAAATATACAATGACATGGCTATAAAAATAAGGGTTGTTTGCATAATTGCAAACGAATCGAATGTTATTATTCATATTCGAAAAACTCAGATTACATTTATTGCATTCAGCCATGTAGAGCGAAAATTTTCTTTATATATATATATATATATATATATATATATATATATATATATATATATATATATTAAAGAGTTAAACAAGATTCAATGAGTACATCAAAGAATGAGTTTTACAGTAGATTGAAAGCACTTTACAGAGGGGGTATTTTCCAGAGTTATTAATATTAAATTCAAATATTAATAAAATAGATGTTCTTGTGATCAATTAAATTTTATTATACATATTTCAGAGGTACTTGAATCAAGTTCAATAGTACGTCCTCATCAGATAAAATAAAAAATAAATCATTTATAATGGAAACAACGTTTGAATGAATGACACATGTTTAAGAACATGTTCGCAGGTTGATATACATAACCTATGGTTTTTTGGATATTATTAACTTTGATCTAGACCTTTATTTTTCTATCTCTGTTTTAAATATAGTTTTGATATCTAACATGTAAATTTTTACGAACCTTATTTTGAACTGTAGATCATTCGTCCGTTTACATTTTTATATATATCTATGTAGTTTATAGTTATGCATGTTGAATTTATTATCTAGGATTGTAATCGTTATCCTTTAATAAATGTATACTGTCTCATTAATACTTAGTATATCTCTCTAAATCTAGTTGGTGCAAATATGTTTATATTGTATAATAACATAATCATAATTATAGTTCGGTATATCTATGATGTATATAGTTTTGTGCAAATATCTTTATAATGTATAATAACACAATCATAATTTTAGTTCGATATAACTCTATATATAGCTTGTCCAAATATATATATATTTATATTGTATATTGACATAATCATAATTAGAGTTCGGTTCTTCCCTAGAAGGCTGAACTAATGTAATGATCTAATATAATATATGAATAGATAATAAAAATAAAAATAATAATGTATAGTCCTCTTATTAAGATCAATGCACACATATATATATTTACAGCTGAAAACTCTGGTTTAATTGTTATACTTTAGACACTATAACTATTTAACAATAAATTCCTTGATAATTGTAACTGTAAATACTTCATAAACTATACATATGGAAAATGTTGACACTGTTTCAAGTAATATTGTTAAAGATTACCTTTGCGTGAATATTGAACAGTATATATTTCTCTTTCGCGGGCCTAGTAAATCCTTTAAATTTAATTTCATAAAACTTTGAATTTTAGAAATTTAATACATTTATAAAATTTATAAAATTTATAACACAAATTACCATCAACTTTTAAAACGTAAAATTTTGATTCGTTACCCTAAAATGACATGAATTAAATATTTTGAAATTTAACCGCCAAGGCTATAGAAGTTTATATGCGTCTAAAGAATATTTGTGCATAAATTACTCCCCTTTATGTCTCTCTCTTCAATTATCTGTCAGTTGCATTCTCAAACTAAAAACTAAAACAATTATAAGTCCAGATATCTATAGTCTTCCTCTATAGTTCTACAGTAGTATTTCAAACTTTAATAACTCTATAACTGTTACATTAAAGCAATCTTTTTCTTAATCACACCCTCTCTATTGATTCTATTACGCTTTCGCATGTTCTCATTTGTATGGTATAAATATTGAGTTTTCTCACAAGTTAATCACTACCTTGATTAAATCTTAACCATTTAACATGTCAGGGTATGTCATGTATCATTTTATTTTATCTGATGAGGACGTACTATTACACTTCATTCAAGTACCTCTGAAATATGTATAATAAAATTTAATTGATCACAAGAACATCTATTTTATTAATATTTGAATTTAATATATATATATATATATATATATATATATGACCCCGACGGCAGAGCTCAAGCCGTTTCGACGGCTATTTCTGCGTCCAGAAATAGCCGTCTAAACGGCTTGCGCTCTGCCGTCGGGGTCATACTTGTTCCTATTACCCACTCTACTACCCTAAGTATTGAGTACTTTGGTGCGTTATGGTCCATCTGGTTCCTTTCCACAATTCCTTCGTTATATATATATGCATATATATATATATATATATATATATATATATATATATATATATATATGCATAGTGTGCATGTGTATATGTATGAATATGTATGTATATGAATTTTTTTCGTTCCATCTTTTTCCTCCCTTCCTTCTTCTTCTCATTCTTTATCATTTTATTTCATCTTGTATTTCTCAATCTATCTTCTGATGAAGGACTAGTGTTCATAATGATAAGGCACTTTTCCTATTATTTCAAGCGTTAAATTAATACAGTTCTTCATTCTAATGTGTCGCTTGCTTTGATATATATATATGTGAGCGCACGTGTGTTTTTTGTGTGCACATAGATAAATAGCTAAAAGGTAGAATAGCAGAGGAATGTTTTAAAATATAATTGCTTAAACTGCGGTTGCCGATGAGAAAGAGACAATACCAATTACCATAATTAAAATGGATAATTAGTAAATTAAGACAAATCTTCCCATTCAGTAAGCTTGTCTTATAAGAATATATTCAGCCTCTACAAGAGAGTGAAAATCAATTGACTTACACATCCACACCCACACGTAGGCACACACACACATGCGCAAACCCACACGTGCACGCACAAACACACATATATATATGTGTATATATAAACCTGAGTATAAAGGTTGGTGGTTCTTTCGTCCTTAGCTCGTGTATCTTGGTGTATATCTTCTGTATATTGTCGGTACTATCCATTAGGATACAATGTCGGGCGAGGGAAGAGAGGCTTATATATCTGTAAATATATCTAACCCCTATGGGCTTAATACACCACACCTCTTCTAATTTGCTCTTTCCACAACAACCAGTAACCTCTGTCATTTACGCACGCGTCCACTCGAAATATTCACACACACTTAGATACCTTACAAACACAGCAAAAAAACTGAAACACAAATGAACTAACACGTAGAAACGCACAGATAAATACACACACTCATGCCCCGCTCCCTTTCTATTTCGTATTATTTTCCAATCTATTTACTTGTACTCTCCTGATGAAGGACTAGCTCCCGATACGTTGAACCTTTTTTCTATCTTTTATCCAAAGTGTGAACCTAATAGCTGTAATTGTATTTGTATGTCTGTGTTTGTTATACTTTATTATATTTCCAACAGTGTATATCTTTTAGAGAAGATTTACTCTGGTCTGTCTATTAATTTGTTGATTGCTTCAAATTTTCCCGTGGGATTTTATTCCTATAATATTTTTCAGTGAATTTTGTTAATTTATATTATTCAGAGAGAGAACCAGTTTAAATATTTATTAAGCAATCATTATGTTTGTTAAATTTATGATTTAATAGGTGGCAATATTAAAATAGTCATTTGTTGTCTAATTTAAATATCAATAACAGCGAAAAGATGAAATTGAGATGACAGAATTTCTAAAGATACGTTGGCTAACATAACATTCCTTAGAGGGAAAAAGTTGGAAGTGGTGTTAGAATTTCACAATGTCCAAACACCTCGACCATAAAATAATTTCGATTTAAGCATGATCGGTCCGGAGTGAAACATGTAAGCTTCTTGTACTGGCCATAGGTTTGCCTCCCCGAGGCTCAAGTCAGGGAAGGGCGTTTCTTGGAAAACCAACATGCGCATGCGAGTCTCACCTTTCAACGGCACCAATGCTGTCTGACACTTTTGTCGTCACGAATAATTGTTTCAGTCGAGTGGCCCGCCGAACAATCTTCACTCAGTCTCAACATCCTCAGTTTACTTATGGAGTTTTCTGAATTTGGATGCAATAGTATCTGTATACCTGGTCGTGACGAACTTATCCAGCAATGCTTCCCACTTTATCCAGTATCTCGCGGCTGTGTTCACGAGTGAAGGAATGCAGGAGGCAGAATTAAGTGCAAGAATTGCAGGAGCTGGTGCAGTAAGAAGGGAGGTAGGTGTAAATTCCAAACACGCTGTCTTCACTTTGGAATTCGTGCCAACCCTTGCCTATGAATCTTGAGTAATGACCGAAAGAACACAATCGAGAATACAAGCGGCCGAAATGGAGTTCCCCAGAAAGATCTTTGGAGTAACGTTACTCGAAAGAGTGCGTAGCTCAGAGATCAGAGAGTCACTCCAGGTAGAGCCGCTATTTCTCCGAATTGTGGGATCACAGCTCCGATACTATGGCATGTGATTAGAATGTCTAGGGAAAGAATCGGTGTACAAATTTTACGGGCAAAATCAACCGGCAGAAAACCCAGAGGTAGACCCAGAACAAGATGGCTGGATAACATCCATGAGCTTGGCTGGCCTCGCTTGGAGATCAAGCCGAATCAGTTGGAGACAGTTGCTTCTGACAGGACCTGCTGGAAGGGGTGTTTGAGGACTCTTCCCCCAAGAATTTCTCAGTAAGAAGTGGGTGAAGAAGAAGTTGAGTGGTTTGGAGCAACGTGGAAAGAGTATCACAACGTGCCGTCGTATCTGGGAATCGAATTTATGACCTTACTAACCATGACCCTACACTCTGTTGTAGTTATTTATGTATCATATAATCGTTGTAGATATTAACATTCCTCGAACTATAAAACTAATATCGACCATTACTCCGAGCTTGTTGACTTTTAAATGGTTTAAAACTAATCAACCTAAATAGTGATTCAAAAGTTAGACATTGCCAAAATATTTGTTTCTTTTTTCCATTTGGTATAAATATTTCTCGCTAGCGTCGTCTCAATTAATGTATGATATTTGTTCCTCTTTCCGTGACAATTAAACCTTAAATACATCAAGCGTTACAACTAATAAACCTACTGGAAAAATTTGGGTAATTTTAATAAACAATAAAAATCTACTGAATATTTCCAGCAATATGATTAATTGATATACGAAAACTTTAATTACATTTACAGCAACGACCATAAAATATAATATTCTTTATCGAAAAAGTGGTAACGATTCTCTCTTTTCAGTTTATAACTAATTTGGTAATTCCATTGTTTGAGATCACCTAGAATATCTTACGCTCACCTTCAAAGGATTCGTGCGTTATATTGTTGGCGCTTATCTAGTGTCACGAAAGAGAACATTCTCTGATCCTGGAAATATTTTAGTTTGAAACGAACTGAAACTGTCTGCTAATTTGATATATATTCAGGTTTGTAATAGAAATACCATTGCAGAAAACCTACTCACTACGTTCATCCATGTCGTTTGTTACATATATTTTTTACAAAATGGCTATTTCTGTTGGCTTCAAAGATTTTAGCTTCACTTATATTCTCCAGATCCCTTTGTTTGTTTTCTTGCTGAATATAAAGAATGAGCAAACTGAACAATTGTCACGTTTCTGCCATATCCGCCCATGGTATTATTCACAGTTTTGTTGTAAAGTGACTCTAACTGAAAATGAAATGCTGGTGAAAGATTTCAATCGGAACTCGCGTTTTTCTTTATGCAGATTTCCTTCTGATATATAAACATATATGCCAGCGCAAACACACACACACGCGCGCGCGCGTGCGCACGCACAGAGACACATACACACACATACACACATACACACACACATATAAATATATATATATATATATATATGTATATATAACTGTAATTGTAGGAATCGGGTTGACTGCCCTTATCCGGGAAATGCCTCTCTAGTAACATTGTCTACAAATGTAAGGTTGAAATACCCACGTACCGTAGGGCTTACATAGGGTTAACCGTCAATAGATTCAAGCAGCGTCTTTACAAGCATACCCATTCTTTTCGTTACCCTTTAAGAAGGAATATGACGTCACTTTCAGCTTATATATGGAGTCTAAAAGACAACCACACCCAATATAAGTTACACTGGGAGATCCTAGCTAGGACTAGATCGTATAACGGAAATAAAAGACCGTGTGACCTCTGCGCCACTGAGGCCCTGGAAATACCCTACGCCAAAGACGACATATTAAACAAAAAATCTGAGGCAATTTCGGCTTGTAAACATAAATTGAACAAAGCTTTCCTGTATTACAGCCCCACATTAAACCCTAACGGATAGTACGAACTATACGTGGATATTTTACGTCTTGATGTGGTATCTAAGTATATGTTATGTTTATACCATTTGTTATTTGTATAGGTAAGTATATATTACCTGTATGTTTTGTGTAGCTACGTATACTTTCTCGTACGTATATTTGATTGTATATGTTATGGCGTATATATTATATATTCCCGTACGTATGCTTTGGTTATGTATATACTGGACATTTGCGTCTGTGTGTGTATGCGGGTTCGTACGTATGTAGGGAGTGTTTACATGTATACTTTGTGTTTTAGTTGACGTACGTCTCCAAAAATATGTGTATTTACATGTAGGTATGTGTGTGCGTTTGTTATATACGTATTTATTTATTTATATACGTTTATTTAATTATATGTATACACGCACACACACATACACACATATATATATATATATATTTTTATATATATTTTTATGTGTATTTGGTGTATAAATTCGTATGCGTGCGGGTACAGGCGTTGCGTGGGCTCGTATGTCCGTGCGGGTTTTTTTTTGTTTTTTTTTGTGTGTGTGTGTACGTGCGTGTATTTGTATACCTATGGCGTATGCTTGTGTATGTATTTATTTAATTTCAATTACCTCTGTATTTTATTTACTTTATTCTTAACTCTGAAGCCGAGAATCATTCGGTTTCCTAGTTAGAATTTTAGTCTACGGTTCAGTTATACAATTTACGTGGTTATGTCTTTGCGTGAAATTGTTCTCCCCGCTCCACATATGACGTATTATCTTCGTTTTTCCCGTTCATTGCTAGAGAACGTCTCTATGAATCACCTAATAGAATATTAGTCTACGATTTCTTTCATACCATAGACGTGGTTTTGTCTTTGCATGTAATTGTTTTTCACCGCTCCAAATAATGACGTATTATATTCGTTTTTTCCGTTCTTTGCCAGGGAACGTTTCCACGAACCAAAGTATCGTCTTCCTATCTTCCTCCGGTTGCAACGTTTTTTGAAATATTCACTTCTGCGTTCACAGATTGACTTTGTTAGTTTCAGAAGATCCCGTTAAGGGTGAAAGCAGCGATTCTTTGCTTAAACTTTAATCTGTTATTTTAATAAATATTTGCTCTACGGTTCTTATATATTTGATATATATTTATCCTTATCGAGCTCTCTTTGAATTTTAGTCTTCAAATTTATTATTATTACTATATATATATTAATTCAAAATATTAATAAATATAGACATTCATGTAATCAAATATATTTTATTATATACATTTCAGAGGTACTGTTCTGTTTCCTCAGTACGTCCTCATCAGATAAAATAAATTGATGTCTGACATACCTCAACTGTGCTGATGGTTCAATTCCAGTCTTGGCAGTGATTAGTTATGACAAAACTCAATATTTATATACCATATGTAGTAACATGACAAACTACATATAATTGAGAGGGTGAGTAGGAAAACGTGTAAAAAAAATAAAATAAATACATATATAGATAAGTAAAATACATAAACACATAAGTACATAACTGTTAAATATTTAAATAATTAAATATGTTAATATCCGTAATAGAGAAAAAAACTAATGAGAGAGAGAGCTAAATAGAGGAGAAAAGGCAAAGATAGAGAGATGAAAATAAAAACGAAGAAAGGGAGATATAAATGGTATAAAATAATTGCATAAGGAAAAGAAGAATAGAGGTATATGATGCGTGACCGTTATTTTTTTCAAATATTAAGTTAGGTAGAAACGATCAATTAAATGCCGTGAAATTTTTACTCTATAATATTTGAAAGGAATTATACTATCATATTATATCAAAATTAAAACAATATAGAGTGATATCAGATAATATAACATATTTTCAATGATAATCTGGAGCATATTTAAATTAGTAAATACATTCAATAATTTTGTTATAAAATTCAAAATTCAAAATATTATTAACTAACAATGGTGCTTACAAATATAGTAAATATGATATTATTAAACTTAACTTACTTAGATATTAGCATCTGTATAAGCATTTTATATAAACAATACTATTTAAATCGATATTTGTCAATTACATATAGGATTAATTATTTGAGAGTATTATTATTTCGATTCACCAAAATTTTACTGTATTCAATACTATAAATCAAGTTAAATACAGATTATTAATCAATTTAGATAAAACGAAACTTATACACTACAAATGTAAACAATATCTTCGTATGACGTATCTAAACGTTTAAATTAATTAAACGGTTTGAAAGTCTGAAGATATTACAGATCTCAAATTTATAAAATACAGGATTTAAAAAAGAGGATTCTAAATCAAAACTAAAGGTATTTAAACAATCAAGAGATTATCATACTCTTTTAAAGAACAGCTATGCATTTCCTAAGGTGAGGTAGAAACATTATACACAATATCAATAATAGCAATGATAGCAATAATAGAAGCATTACAAGAATTATTAATAAGTCAATATCTTTTCTCACTCAGTCAATGTTTTTTCCTAATTTTATATGATGCTTGAAATGTTGTTGCAAATTTATAGAAAGCTGCCGGAGATTACCGGTGGTTTATATAGAGATGATATATTATTTACTGTAGTAAAACATAGCAATAGTGAACTAAATAGAGTAAAGAAAACAATCATAGAATTCTTTAAAAATTACGACCTGAAATTAGAAGTAGAAAGTAACAGTAAATTAGTTAACTTCCTAGACGTAACCCTCAATTTAAACTCAGGCCTATATTAGCACTTCCATAAACCCAATGAAAACCTAAATCATGTTAGTTTTTATTCCAATCATCCTATATGTGTTAAAAATGCAATAGTCAATAGTGTGCAACAACGTTTAACTAAATTATCTGCTAACAAATCCATTTTTAATATTAAAGATGTATATTATAATGAAGCGTTGCATAAAGCAGGAAATAAAAATAATATTGAATATGTAGAAAATAATAATTGTAATTATAAACTAAATATTCATAATAGGAATAATATAAATAAAGCAGCCTTAAAAATAAAAATAATATAAATATAAATAAAAATACCAATTTCGTGAATAAATCGGGGAAAAAAATTAGAACTAGATCTATTATTTGGTATGCCAGTTATACACTGGAATAATTGCTGGCCTTGTGCCAAATGTAGAAACAACTATTTGGTATGCCCCACCAGCATCTTTAGCTATTATAACACCCTTAGCAGAATTATTTTTTAAAGCATTAGATAAATGTTTCCCTAGATTACATAAACATTACTCTATCTTCAATAGACACACAGTTAAACTATCTTACTCAATATGGCTCAAAATATTGCAAACATAAATAGCAGAATTCTTAGATATAACCAACAGATAATTAGCGATAATGACAATATTAATAATAATAATACTATAGTTACAGAGAATAACAATAACATTAATTTAAGCACTTACAGTAGAAAATCTACATATATTAACAATGATAATGCGAACAGAATCGATTATAGAAATAGCATGAAATCGAACTGTAACTGTAGAAGAAAATCAGAATGCCCTTTGCAAAATAACTGCCTTGATAAGAATTTAGTATATAAATGTACCATTAAAGCAAATAATAATATTACCTATAACTACATAGGTGCAACTTCATCGAACTTTAAACTGAGATTTTCCAATCATAAACATTCTTTTTCTAATCCGGATCAGAAATTTGCGGTCACGCATCATATACCACTATTCTTCTTTTCCTTATGTAATTATTTTATACTATCTATATCTCCCTTTCTTCGTGTTTATCTTCATCTCTCTATCTTTTCCTTTTCTCCTCTATTTAGCTCTCTCTCTCATTAGTTTTATTCTCTAATACGGATATTTACGTATTTAATTATTTAAATATTTAACAGTTATGTACTTATGTGTTTATGTATTTTACTTATCTATATATGTATTTATTTTATTTTTTCTACACGTTTTCCTACTCACCATCTCAATTATATGTAGTTTGTCATGTTATATAAATATTGAGTGTTGTCATAACTAATCACTGCCAAGACTGGAATTGAACTATCAGGAAAGTTGAGGTATGTCAGACATCAGTTTATTTTATCTGATGAGGACGTACTGAGGAAACAGCACAGTACCTCTGAAATATATATAATAAAATATATTTGATTACATGAATGTCTATATTTATTAATATTTTGAATTAATATTATTAACTCCAGAAAACCATCCTTGTTGAGTGTTTCTAATCTATTGTAAAACCATATTCATTAATTTTTGTTGATCTTATTGACTGATGAATAGTTCTTGTTTATTTTAACACGTCTGTTGAACACTCTGATTCGATATGTGATACTTTGTATTTTTACATAATTTACACATCACCGAATTCTTTCGCTAATATAGGGGTTCCCTCTCTTGCTGAATACCATGTGCGTTTTTGGCTATAGGTCCCCTCTATATTATTGAACGAAAACTCGTTGAAGAAGCTTTTCCTCGTTCATCCCTTCTCTAGAAGTCTTATATATTTTTTATGTGGGCTGATAGTGATTTGATTAAGGAATTGCAGAAACCCAAGAAGCTAGATTTTAACATCTTTCTAGCGGGTCAGGGTGAGTTTTTTACATTCATTTAATTTATTAATTTATTGATATTTTATTTGAGTGACCCGAATCTTCCTGGTCGTTCTTTTTCGGCTGCACGGGTGATTTTAGACATGATCTCCGTGTGTTGATATTTTAACGATAGTTATAGCTCTGGTTTATCCAAACTAGTGAGCCCTCTGCCACACATGTCGGATATTGCTTATCGTGATTTCGTGGGCCGATATTCCGATTCTCGATCATTCTACTATATATATATATATATATATATATATATATATATATATATATATATATATATATATATATATATATATATTCATTAGTTAAGCAAAACAAGACCACAAATTTCACAAGGAAGACATTATTAAAAGATTGTCAACATATTTTAGTTTGATGCAAGGAATGTAGAGAATAATAATAATAATATTAATAATAATTGTTTTTACGTTAGGCACAAGGCCAGCAAATACCAGTGTATTACTGGTACTTTATTTTATCGACCCCGTAAGGATGAGAGGCAAAGTTAACCTTGGCGGGATTTGAACTCAGAATGGCAAGGGCTGTAACTCTATGCGTCAAAGCATGGCGTCCGACCCTCTACCAATACTGCCAATCCACCGCCCTATAATAATATTAATAATAATAATGTCCGTTTACAATTGTTTCGCTACTCCATATAATATTTCTGGATCAAATGATTATAGATAATTATTGATCTGGTTCAGTTGAAAATAATTAACTTAGGTATAATTAGAGCAACTCATCGGAACTTCAAAAGGAATATAAATTAAAATAAGGAAAGAATGTTACATGAATGTAATGTTCCATATATTGGTATTTCACTATGGTGTCCTGGTTATATCTATTGTCTGCCATAGTCGAGCAGTATTCTTCTGTCGAGGCTGCATTGTGTGAGTTCTGCCTATGGGTAACACGATGGCCGCCAATGGACATATTTACCTTACTAATTAGAGGGTGGTTTCAGGGTAAATAACTCCTCGAGAAATTAAAAATTGTGGGTAGTTTATAGTTAAGAAGTTCTAATTTTTTAATTGTTTAATTGAGAGACAATTGCACATTGAGCACATGCCTTTACGCTTTGGCTTCTAACTAATTCACCAATCTCTCTTCTCTCCTATCTCCTCTCCTATCTCCATCTCTCTCTTTAACATTGGTTACTCTTGAACTGTTTATACTTGAGCTCCCGTAGTTGAGCTACTTACTGTTAGAAGTCACCATGTTGAGCAAGCAGGAACTCAGGATATCATTTAAGTCCATTCCTATCCCGGACAGGAAGACATGCCTCAAACTCCTAATACAGAGTGACAACTCTTTCATCCGAAGAATACGATGGAAGGCCTTCCACCTCGACCGTGCGGGTGCTGCTGACGTCGGAAGTACAGCAAACAGATATGGATTTACCACCTGCAAGAACACTCAACACAACATCCTGCTGGACCCTTTTGAGAAAGATCTATTTAACTTCGTCAGGAGCATTAAATTCAAAAAGCATTATAGACACAAGAATAATTTCCTCACAAAATTAGCAACAACTATAAAAAAATGTAAATATAGCCACCTCTTAAATGTTATGTGTGACAAAACTAAAAATCTATACACCATGACTCCTGAAACTTACAATTCTTTCCTTCTTAAGGAACTTAATAAAAACTATAAATATAAAAAAAAACTATACCCTCCAGGCTTTGATTAAGGGCTTGCATATGGATAGATTTACCCACCCTTATGTACGTACAACCCCAAGGTTTTCTGTCAATGATCAGAAGCCAAACTTTATACAGAACCCATCTATTAGACTTATAAGCCCAACCACATCCGACTTGGGTCGTATCAGTAAGAACATCCTTGATAGGATCATCCATGGGCTACGAGATGATATCACCTACAAGCTGTGGTTCAACACCGGCCAACTCATTAGATGGTTCTCCGATCTAAGGTCCAAGGAATCTATGAGGTTCCTCCAATTTGACATTGACAGCTATTACGCTTCAATAACTCCGGCACTGCTCAACAAAGCATTAACCCTAGCCAGCACCAACTCTGACATAACCAATAATGAGATTAACATCATACTTATGGCTAGGCAGACCATCATTGAATTCGACGGAGCACTCTGGACTAGAAAAGACAGAACAGACAACTTTGACATCACTATGGGCTCAAGTGACTCTGCGCAAATAACCGATTTAGTTGGAATTTACCTATTACATAACATCAGAACTGAAATCCAACCCTTGCAAATAGGGACGACGCCCTATTTGCAGTCCACAATTGCACTAATCGAGGCATTGACTTGCTCAAAAAACAATAACATAGATTCTTTAAAAATAACGGTTTCTCTATCACCATCGAGCCCAAAATAGTAAACTTCCTAGACGTTAACAATAACCTAAACCTTAACAATAACCTATATTACCCTTATCATAAACCAGGTGAAATACTTACATATATTAGCCCACACTCTAACCACCCATCGGCAGTCATCAGAGCAGTAATCAAATCTATCTCGTGTTGGATCTCCATGCTATCAGCAAATGAGGAGATATTTATAAACCATGTGACATATTATAATAAGGCTCTTTCTGAATCTGCTTATGAACAGCCCATTTACTACATACCTAAATGCCATAACACAGCACTTCACCACAACCATAATAAACTTAACACTAGAATTAGAAATAACTTAGCATATAGCCAGATTCACCGGAATTTTAGCAGTAACAGCACCTATACAGGGAACCTTAATGGTGGAAGTGGCCTACTTCCTACTCCAAGTAGCAAACTAAAAATCAACCCTAGAATAGAAATGAGCAATGAGATGACAAATAACAAATGCCCAGGTAATAATAACCCTATGAAGGCCCCTACCAACTCCACTAGAACCCTAGAAGGAATAGGCCTAGAAATATCACCTGGCTTAACCCTCCATTCTCATCTAATCTAGCCACTAATATCCCTAAACGTTTCTTCTCTATCTTATCTAAACATTTCCCCCCAACCACAGATATTACAAACAACATTAAAATCTCATTCTCCACAACACCTAACCTAGCTAGCCACATCGCATTCAGTAACCATCATAAACTAAGACAGTATAACTCCCACACCGCGGTACCCCACCCCCATAAAATACACCACGCCACTACACCAATACTTACTCTAGTAGCACATCTCCCCCATCTAATCCTTCTAGCACGGACCAACCGCTTAGTTTAAACAACCCTACTCTCACTAACCGCAGAAGTGACTGGACCTGCCGTTACCCTAATGCATGCCCACTAAATGGACATTGCCTGACACCCAATATAGTTTATAGGTGCACAGTTAAAACTGCTTCGCATACCAGCTCCTATATTGGTTCTACCTCTAACCCTTTTAAGGTACGCTATAACGCGCACTCTTTTTCCTTCCGAAACCCTAACAACAGATGTTCGATATCTCTAGCTTGGCTCATTAAAAACCTTAAATTAACCAACATTGAACACTCACTAACATGGGATATCTTGACTAGGGCCCAACCGTTCAATGGACGAAGAAACTCTTTTGACCTCTGTCTTACCGAAGCATATTACATAACTCTATCACGACCTCTACCGATTAACGATAGAACGGAGGTAACTCTTAGCTGTCAACATAGAAGGGCTAAATCCTTCGCCAACAGAATATTTGACCCAGCATAGTCATCTGGCCCCATTTTTACTTATAGCTAATAAATTAAATAGTTATAGCTAACTTAGATAATTATAAGTTACCTCCCTTACATTGTCTCTCAATAAAAAAATTAAAAAATTAGCACTTCTTAACTATAAACTACCCACAATTTCTAATTTCTCGAGGAGTTACTTAACCTGAAACCACCCTCTAATTAGTAAGGTAAATATGTCAATTGGCGGCCATCTTGTTACCCATAGGCAGATCTCACACAATGCAGCCTCGACAGAAAAATACTGCTCGACTATGGCAGACAATAGATATACCCAGGACACCATAGTGAAATACCAATATATGGAACATTACATTCATGTAACATTCTTTCCTTATTTTAATTTATATTCCTTTTGAAGTTCCGATGAGTTACTCTAATTATACCTAAGTTAATTATTTTCAACTGAACCAGATCAATAATGATCTATAATCATTTGATCCAGAAATATTATATGGAGTAGCGAAACAATTGTAAACGGACATTATTATTATTTGGATTGGCAGTATCGGTAGAGGGTCGGACGCCATGCTTTCCAGCATAGTTACGTCCCTTTACGATCTGAGTTCAAATCCCGCCGAGGTTGACTTTGCCTTTCATCCTTACGGGGTCGATAAAATAAAGTACCAGTAATGCACTGGGTAATTGCTGGCCTTGTGCCTAAAGTAGAAACAATTATTATTAATATTATTATTATTATTCTCTACATTCCTTACATCAAACTAAACTATGTTGACAATCTTTTAATAATGTCTTCCTTGTGAAATCTGTGGTCTTGTTTTGCTTAACTAATGAATATTTCCAGCTCTGTGCACCTAATCTCTGCATGAACCCAGCCACCTAGCTGCCTTCCACTGCATATTGCACATTGAGCACATGCCTTTACGCTTTGGCTTCTAACTAATTCACCTATCTCTCTTCTCCTCTCCTATCTCCATCTCTCTCTTTAAGATTGGTTACTCTTGAACTGTGTATACATATAAATATATATATATATATATATATATACAGGCAGACAGACTCGCAGACACGCATAATGGCATGTACGCACACACATACAAACATATGTATAATTGTTTCTAGTTTTTGGCACAAGGCCAGCAATTATTCCAGTGTATTACTGGTACTTTATTTTATCGACCCTGTAAGGATGAAAGGAAAAGTTAAGCTCGGCGGGATTTGAACTCAGTCCGTAAAGGGACATAACTGTGTTGCAAAGCATGGCGTCCGACCCTCTACCGATACTGCCAATAATATAAGCTGAAAAGAACTCAGCCACCTTGTTTTCAGCCACCTTGATTTAGTACAATTTCGGGCATCAATGGAATATTGCATTTCTAATGACAGTTTGCACAGTAGATAGATAGCCCTTCTATTGTTAATATGAATGAGAGACGGTAGAAAAACAAAGAATGGACAGACATATTTACGATTGTCTTTCGACAGATTTAAAATAGACAGCAGACGTAGCATGTCAAGTTTGCAACATGTCAATACTGAAAAATGCAAAGATTTAGGCTTTCATTAAAAGAATGTGGTTGGGTGGCGGAACATAACTAAATAGATTAAACTCATTTCTGTTTATTTATATATATATATATATATAGGAACGATCGACTTTTGTCAAATCGGACCGAGGGAACAATGTTTCCATTGGTCTTTCCAATTGCTAATACTATCTATCGGTCGCAACTCCAGGTAGAAGGAGCAACGTGAAATAAAGTGTCTTGCTCAAGGACATAACGCATCGCCTGGTCCAGGAATCGAACTCACAAGTTACGATTGCGAATCCAATTCTCTAACCCCTCAGCCACACGCCTTCATATATATATAAAGCAGGAATATGTGTAACATATATAAGTGGTGAGAGTTTTCAATAGCAGGGTTACTCTTTTACTCTTTTAACTGTTCCAGCCATCCGGTTGAGGCCATGCTGGAGATATATGTAATATAGATACGATACAAGTGCGTATGCCTCCAGATGATGAATCATATTTGAGTTTGAGATTTTCCAGGATCCCTAAAACCACTTGGTACTTGGTTAACATTTTAGTTCCCTAACGGTATTTTATATTAAAAAATTCCACAAATGAACAAAACAAAAACAAAAACAAAAACAAAAACAAAAACAAAAACAAAAAACAAAATGAACATTCAAAATTACTTTAAGAAACACCGTCCGCCAGTTATCAGAAACCTTATAGAACGAGGTCTCACAGCGAAGTCAACAGAACTCATAACGCTCAAGTTCATCTTCACGAAACCCTGAAAGAAAATGACCATTACTGTTGCTTTGTATCGTGTCTGGTTTCAATAATACGTCTGCTGTAGTCAATATCTGATAACACAACGCCTGTAATTTTTAAAGAAGATAATGCGAATATGATTACTTTTACCCTGAAGATAAGTACGTTTGTATAACACCATCGCATGTACGTGTGTTCCCAGTACATCACACCTTAACTAATTTATGCAAATTTTGTCCCAGTTAAATATTTTTCTTTATTTTAATATTTCATCACACATAATTATTCGTAACAGTTCTTCTATATGTAAATATTGTAACAACCTCTCAAGCAGGCTTGAACAGAGTATTTCTCGCCGTTGAAGTCTAATAGACCGGAATATGTGAATAGATATTTCTTATCTACAAGCCTACTCTACCCTAAGCATAAAAATAAATTCTGAGAGGGTAATTCTCGGTTTCTTGAAATTACATCTCTGCTTCTTTAAGAATAGTTAACAACTGCTGCTAGGATATAATTTATTTTTCCTTGCTAAAAAGAATGATTCAATTAATTAAAAATATTGGATGTGTGGGATTCGTTCGATTCATACTTGAAATATTTATAAAAATACAGTAGTGTACTATAAATGTATTAATTAATCCACATTCAAAATGCATACACTGTTATTTAAGTTAGAGGAACTAGTTTAGCAGCGTTGTAGCTTGTATACCAATAGCTATAAGTCGAACACTGCTTAGATCGATTCCATTTTTTGTCAATGGAGGGATAAAACATATACGGCGGGGCTAAACTTGTACTTTACGAAAAATGTCTACCTTATATCTAGAGTTTCTGACTATAAATATTCGCAAATTGAAGATGATATTTAAAAGCCAAAACTTCGAACCCACTGTCTCATGTTATAGAAATAAAACACAAACTGTGCCTATACGTATTGAGTACTCGTGCAGTTAGTGTTTACCTGTTTCTATGTGCGTTTGCGCATTAAATTCCTCATTCTGTCTTCCTCTCTCTTTATATATAAACACACATACGTTTATATACATATGCAGTAGAATTATAGCATTACGAATTCCACGAGGGACTAGAAAACTAGAAAATATATGTATATGTGAGAGGGAGAGAGAGAGACGGAGAGGGGAGATTATATGTGTTTTAGATGCTAAGCTGTACAAATTGTATTTGAGATCAATTCCTCTTGTCACCTTTCGATATCCTCCATCTGTGCATCAAAAAATAAATATCTCTGACGTAGCGCAATCAATACAATCAACTGTATTTATAAACCGACTCATAAAGAAGTTAATTTATGCTGCAGAGATGAGATGGGTGAGTAGTGAATATGTAAATTGCTAGTCTAAATATATTGCATTTGGCAGTATCGGTAGAAGGTCGGACGCTATGCTTTGCAGCATAGAGTTACGGCCTTTCACATTCTGAGTTCAAATCCCGCCAAGGTTAGCTTTGCCTTTCATCCTTATGAGCTCGATAAAATAAAGTACCTGTAATGCACTAAGATAATTGCTGGCCTTGTGCCAAAAGTAGAGACAATTATTAGCTGCTTTTTCTTACATTCTGAGTTCAAATCCAGCCAAGTTTACTTTGCCTTCCGTCTCTCCAGGTTTGAAATACACTTGGTATGCTGGAGTTAATTCAATCGACTATACTCTTTCCCTGATAATTGATGGATTTTTTTTTTTTGTCAAAATTAGAAATCAATACAGACTACAAAATATATGTGATCTAAAATCACATATTTCTAGATAAAACCTTTAATTTACTTTATTTCCTTGCCTGCTTAAAGCATCTTGTTATGATATTCCGCCAAAAGAACCAACCATATTTTTTTTGACAACATTCTTAATCTTAATTATTTCCCAGTAGGCATTTCAATATTTCTTTACGTATTCTACTTAAGATAAAACAACACGGTAAACAACATAGAGCAGATGATTAAATATATTTTAGGAAATCATTATCCTTAAAATTATCCGTGAATATTTCATTCTTAAAAAACATTATATAAACTATGTGTAGAAAAAGAATTAAAGATAAAATTATTTAAAGAGACATTTTGTTTTTCATTTGATGTTGATGTAGCGTTTATTATTGAAGAGTGTAAGACCTTCTAGTGACATTTTTTGTATTGTTTTATGGTGCTGTTGCTTTTGTCGTGTTCGTTGTTTATATCGATTTGTCTGCCTAGAGATAGACTCACTAAATTAGCAACATCTTCGTCTTGAGACACACTCGAAATAGTGAGGCGAAATTGCAACGACAAATTACTGTGTAACATTGATGATGAGGATGGTGATGGATATGACGATGTTGGTGAGGAAAAGGGGGAAGATAATGATAACGATAATAATAAACAAAATTATCATTAGTATTAATAACAATAATGACGATGATTACAATAGTAATTGCAATACAAATAACACCTAGAACAACAGCAATAACATTAACATCAGAAACTATATTTATACTTATTGTTGCAAAGTGGTAGTTTGAAAACACTTTTAGCGTTCTGGATGAAAGGTTTAGCGACATTAAGATTCATAACCCTATGGTATGAGGTCGAAATCCAAAGCGGCTGTCTTTAATTTTATTTATCAACCAATCAAATCCCATGGCTGAGCAACGCTGTAGTTCAAAGGTTCTCAAACGTTTTGGGCACCACCCACATCAGGGTCAGATAACACCCTCATCGCCCCGATCAACTCTATTTCCAGAGAGACATGCCTACACGTAAATTGTAAATAATATATAATAAATAAAATCCTTAATTTATATATAATAAATAATATAATATGTACCATGTAAGAATAGATATATATTCTTTATTTTACTATATTTATCTTCATCTGGCGGCCTCAGCCGAAATTGACTCAACAATTGATCTCCACGTGGGTCTGTCGTTGCCAAATTCTGTATTTTAATACCAGAATCTCTGGAGATGACATCGAATTAGGAGTGCTTGCACGCCCTGTTACTAGTGACTGCTTGTTGTTTCCAAAGCACTAATGGGGAGACGGCCTCATAGGTGGAACGATTTCAGTGACCAGCATATCTTACTCTCCATTTACGTACAACGACAGATATGCGTGGGAGGCCGGCATATATTGCTTTCAAAGTCAGATGTCAACAGCTTATGATCTGAATGCGTCAAAGTAGGCAAATGTAGGTGCCATGAAAGCGCTTTTGTTGTTAGGATGAAAGCGTCCATGTTTCACTTCCATATAACAAGATTGGTTGAATTGTTACTTGGAAGAGTCTAATTTTGGTGCGGTTGGAAAGATTTGAGCTCCAAACTCGATCACCCCCGATGGCCCAACAGAGTTCTTTGATATCTCAGCAGGAGTGCTGCAAGGTGACACTCTTGCCCCATTCCTCGTTATCATTGCACTGGACTACACCCTGAGACTCTCAATTGACAAAATCAATAACAAATGTATAACCATCAAACCCCGCATGAGCTTTAGGCACTCCTCTAAACATCTCACTGACCTCGACTTTGCCAATGATATTGCACTTCTTGCAGATTGCCTAGAAAATGCGCAACAACTTTTGACATCTCTCCAGGAAGCAGCTGCCCTCGCTGGCCTTCAACTTACCGAGGGTAAAGTACATATCAAACTGGACAGGCAACAACATCAAAGCAATCAACGGCTGTGGACTCAGAGAAGGATTTTGTCACCAGAAAGGCCCAAACGTGGTCAGCTTGTAACAAGAATTATATATAACATGTATCATTTGATATCTAATATACTATTATACCATCTCTACCCCTTCCTTACAACTCCCTGGACCTTCCGGGGGCGGTAGTGCCCACTTTGAAAGCCTCTGCTGTAGTTGCATAGAAAGGGACATAATCTCCTTCATTTCTTCTGGTGATCATCCAAACCTTATATTCCATCGTCCCCCTCTTCGCTCATTCCTTTATTGTTATTTTGCTATAACTATCTTACTTCGGTTTAGGGTGTCATGCTATCTTGATACATGACCAAACTAGTTCAGTTACCGTCTTTTAACAACTGACAAGTATTTCATAGTAAACAGTCTTATCTATAGATGTCTAATAGTTATTAAAATATGTTTTATTTTTACATTGGGCTAATTTAATCGAATATAATCGAGAAATCTTATTTTCATGTTTTATTTCCATGTAGGTTGTTGATATCTAATTATACGCGACTATGTCTTCGGTCTAATTCTCGCAATCCGGCTTCTTAATCTAATTAGATATATTCATGATGGCGCTGGCATCTTTTTATTGACCCGTTAGGATTTGCCAAAATATAGCAACAGTCTACCTAATGCAAAAATAATTCCAGACTCTGGAATCACTAAAAGACAAGAAATATATTATTATCCTCCTGTAGCACATGCATTCGTATCCACTTTCCAGGCGCAGCGTAATAATCACTCTTGTTGATTCGATGCTAATCAATCTTGATCGAGCAATCCGATGTCCAAATACATTCTGGCCGTGACCGTTCCATATTTTATCCGACATAATTTATATCAGATAACGTAATCTAATTTGCAAACTCTCAATTTTTAAAAGATAGTTGGCTGTGATTTGAGCGAGATTTGATTTGTTATTTCTAGCAGATCAAGTTACCATATAGAGGATCTATCTATATTATTTAAGAATATTTTTGGCATTCAGTTTAGGTGAAAAGAATATGCTTTTTTTAAATCCAATATTCCCGAGTTAAATATGGATTTCAATGGTTTTTATAGTCCCATCGTCTGTATGAATGGAAGTGATTATTTCTCTTATTTCATGAGATGCTTGATATACTTGTTTATCCAGCATGCTCGTGTATAATGGTTCTTGAATAACGATAATCAACTCATGCTATTACGAGTTCCTTCAGTTAACATCTTCACAGCTTACATCTTTCCTTTTTTATGTTGTAAAGGTTTTCGTTTTATTATTGCAACATTAAGTCAATGTTTTATACAGTTTCTGCTCGTGTGGACAGATATCTTGTTTCAAATCATGGCTTATACTTATCAGAAGAATTAATGTAAATAACTTGTAGATTGTATACGATATCCTTCATATTAATGGATTTTTGTTTTCGCACGGAATGGCTATAGCTACAACATAAATTTGTTTCTAATAATTGTGTAATATTGGTGTTGTAAGCTGTGTATTGTATAATATAGTACTTAGTATTATAATTTATCAGCATGTTTTCAACAGATTTATGCGATAATATTGGAGTGTTTTCTCCTTTGCATCTTGTAGGGGCAACACCATTTACTTATTAGATTTCCTGGTATTTCAAGCAGATGAAACGACAGAGTAAAGGTTCTCTCGTCGCCCTGTCTGATATGATGTACACTAATAAGGTCTGAGATAAAATAATCAAGTTTGAGGTATATTGCATTACAATAGCAACCTTGCAATCATAATGCTTGTAGGAAGACCCACACCAATGTCAACGCAAATAATATTTGAATTATGCTCCGACATATTATTTACATACAGATATTGTGATAAATTGAATACAAAGTTCGGTGTAAACTGAAAACTAAATAACTTTCAATTTCTTGTATTTCAAAGTAACTATTTCTCATATTTGATGTTACGGTTATTGAATTACGAATTCCCTATTGTTATGGAATTTCAATATTTGTAAGTCCCTCACTTCATATCTTAGTTTGAATATTCGTATTTATTCTAGCGCTTGTTTGATTCAGATGAGGTTATGGTTCCATATTGTCATTGGTTTTTGTTGGTAGTGGAAATCAAAGATTAATAATAGAATTTCTCCTAATATCCTGCCAGAAGTCAATACATAACCTCCAAATCTGATATACAGAGGCAATAGCGAGAAAACATAACCAAAGCCTTTAGAATGGAATATAGGAATTGAGCATTCATGAATTTAATGCATAAACATAGGTATCTATTTATCTATCTATCTATCTATCTATCTATCTATCTATCTATCTATCTATCTATCTATCTATCTATCTATCTATCTATCTATCTATCTATCTATCTATCTATCTATTTATCTATCTATCTATCTATTTATCCAGCTATCTATGTAACTGCTTCTGTTTATCTATCACTCTCTCTCTCTCTCTCTCTATCTCTATCTATCTATCTCTCTCTCTATCTATCTATTTACGGCTCTCTGGCAGGCGGACCGGACTGTCAGTGAAGAATCCACCTTGTCATTCTATAGAGGGCTGGTGGTTAGCAGGTGCGACGACGCCCTCGGAGAAGCCCTAGGCATGGAGGAAGACGAACTGGCCAACCTGTTCGGTAGGACATTCAGCCCGGGACCCATGGATAACTTCCAGAGGTCCCTGGCCTGGCAGTGCTACAGAAGGGCTCTGCCCGTTCGAGAAAGGCTCTACAGACACGGGCGCCCGGGTAGGCACCCCTCGAAAAAGATCTGTCCCAGATGCGTGTGCGACGAGGAAACCGTTGCACACGCATTGGTACACTGCTCGGGCATTGCTGATCTGTGGGGCTATGTCGAACAACTGCTGTCAAGGGTGGGACCGATCCGGTTGACCACCGAGTCTATTGTAACGATCAAGCCGCCTCCCTTCTTCAAAAACGAAGGAGAGGCGGTGTTTTTGTGCGTAATAGCCATGGCGAAAGAGGTTGTATGGTGGACGCGTCTGAAAGGACTGAGGTCAGACACCTTTCTCTCTGGCCAACAACTGGTCCGTTTCTTCCGATATCATTTCGGAAGAAGGATCAGGATGGAGAGAGAGGTGCTGCACCCCAGCCATTTTTATGAAAGATGGGTGAAAGTGGCGAGAATGGCCCGTGTGAATGGGCCTTCACTCTACATCAGACTATAGATGAAGAAGATGAAAGACCAAGGGAGCACCCCTTCTCTGTGCTCCCGAGGAAAAGAGTGTATGCGACCCCCCAAGGTGCCTCCTCTCTATTAAGGAATTTGTTATATATTTTATTCTGTTATATTTTATTTTATTTTTATATTTTGTTATTGCCTCCTCCTTATTGAGGACGCCTTGTTTTGTAAACTCCCCCCCCCCCCATTGTAATTGTCCCTCTTTTGATGCCCTGGTGGCAAATAAAAGAAACATATCTATTTATCTATCTATCTAACTGTTTCTGTCTATCTATCACTCTATCTCTTTCTCTCCATCTCCCCCGCGCTCTCTATATATTTATTTATCCTTATATTTATCAATCTGTCTATCAGTCTATCTATCTATTCGTGTGCGTGAGTAGACATATCCATTTATCTATATTGAATTTTTATATAAGTGGCTCTGCGTGTATAACATGAGTTTATTACAATTTGTGAATATATTGCGTGAAGCACGGGATATAATACATTACATAGTCCAATATGATTGGCAGTTGGCTATATGAATAAAATGTCAGGCTGTTGGTCAGATGTTCGATGCTTCGTGTTCATTTTCTAGGTCCTTAACTCCCTAGTGACTCATTCCACTTATATGTAAATCGGTCCTGTGATGGTGCACATAACAGCATTGTCAACTATGACTATTCTGTTAGCTTTTATATTCTATGTTCAAATGAAGCAGATAATCCGTTCTAAGCAGTAGAAACATTGCAAGTTTAATGTTTTAGATGGTTTCATTGAGACTAAAGCAGATCATTACAAACTCACAATATTGGCGTCACATGTTAAAATAAAAAACAAAATTCGGTGCACATTAATTAAGTGCTGTTAGCAAGACGTAACCGAAGTAGTTAATAAAAAGAAATGTTATGTCACCAGTGATGTGTCTAATTGTACGCAAGGTTTTCAGACTTCAAATATACTTCCCAGCGAAATACCGATAAAAATTGATCAGATTTCATTCAATTTCGTGACATATGTATCGGTGACACACTTTGGAAAGCTCGAAATAAGAGAAAATAAGTGTAAATAATGTTTTGAATATCGCCTTTAGCTCTTTAAATTATGTTTCGATTCTTAAAATGAAATAATGTTTTCGTTTTCTATGTTTAATAGCCCGGGAGAAGAAAGGCACCCCGAGTTGGGGGAAAGAATCGTTAGTTGAAGCTAAAACAAAAATAAGAAAAGCTAACATTTAAGATCTTTGGTAGGTATCTATGAACCTAGGCCATCTTTCCTCAAACGTTCCAGCAATGAGCATCCCGTATTTTTCCCCAAACATCGTTTATTAAACTGTATATTCCAATGCGTTTTTCCAGTTTTTGAGGGTTGAATGATGCGATTTAAGAGTGATTTGACTGCATTTTTTCCGTCGGGTAAATGATTAACTACATATACTCTTCTGGGCTCCAAATACCTTTTTAGTGACCCGTGACGATTTAGCTGTAGAAGTATGTTGGTGGTGCTGGAGGTATTTTGGTGATTGTATTTTTGTAGTGGGTGTGTTTGTGGCAGTGCAGTTTCTTCTAGATGTGCAGTTTCTTCTAGACCTCCAGCTGGATAAGAATTGGGACGAGGTGACGGGCAGGGTAGCAAGTCTCACGCAGAAATGGGATGCGAGAAAGCTATCACTGAAAGGTCAGGTGGACGTGGCGAACGCGAACATCGCGTCCGGCATCTACTACCGGCTGCCGTCGCCTCTTGCCCTTGCCCCTTGCCCTCTTCAAATTCTTGTGGATGGGGTCAGGTTCCGTTGGTGTGGCGGTCCATCTGCTGCCAGCACCCTCTACGTGGAGGGCTGGGCATGCCGTGGCTAATGATGCGCAGACACGCGCTGAGATTGCGGCATCTACAGATATTCTGCCTAAACGGTGAACAGGTGTGGTCACCGTTTGCCTTTCCGCAGCTCGTCTCTTTGACTGAGCTGTAGTCCTGGGCCAAGAAGAGACCGAGACTGGGTGACTGGCATCTGGAATGTTGCGGTCAGTAGAACTTCCACTCTCGAGTTCTATAGAGGATTAGTGGTGGACAAGTGCGACGACGCACTCGGAGAGGCTCTTGGAGTCGACAATGTCGAACTAACCAGTGTGTTCCGGAGGACTTTCGATCCGAGGACAATGAATAATTTCCAAAATTCCCTCGCTTGGCAGTGCTACCGGGGGGCACTGCCGGTTCGAGATAAACTCTACAGGCACGGAAGTGCTGTCAGACGGACCTGCCCGAGATGCGCGCAGAGCGACGAAACCGTTCTGCACGCACTCGTCTAGTGTCCGTGCATTACTGACTTGTGGAGTTATGTTGAACAGCTGTTGTCGCGTGTAGAACGGATCCGGCTATCGGCCGAGTCCATAGTGAAGATCGACCCGCCGCCTTATTTTGGCCAGGAAGGGCAGGCAATTTTCCTCTGTCTGGTGGCAGTAGCGAAAGAGGTTGTATGGTGGACGAGGTTGAAAGGACTGAAGACAGACACTTTTCTCTTCGGCCAATCCCTCATCAACTTTTTCAAGTTTCACTTGGAAAGGAAGGTGAGGGTGGACAGAGAAATGCTGCCCCCCAGTACATTTGCTGAAAGGTGGGTGAATGTGGCGAGAATGGCCCGTGTGAGTGGGCCTAATCTGGTCATGCAGCTGTAGGTAGGTAAATTTGAGGAGGAGAGGGGTGCCCTTCCAGGGTTCAGGATTGGTGGGGTACCTGAGCGAACCCTGGGTGGTCATCCCCCCTCTTGGGGAATTTTTTTCTTGTAATTTTCTTGTTGCTTTGTTGTTGTTATTCATACTGTTTACTCGATTTTTCTGTAAAATCTCAGTCCCACTCTTTTGTATTGTTCCCTATATATCGGCTCTTGTGGCCAATAAATGAATTGGATTAGCGTTAGTGTTAGTATTTGTAGTATACGTCGTAATATTTGTAGTATGATAATAGTAGTAGTAGTAGTAGTAATAGTAGTAGTAGTAGTAGTAGTAGTAGTGGTAGTAGTAGTAGTAGTAGTAGCGTTAGTGTGAGTATTAGTAGAAGTCGTAGTGGTGTTAGCGTTAGTATAGTAGTAGAAGTAGTTGTATTAGTTGTAGAATAGCAGTAATAGTAGTGTTAGTAGTGTTAGTAGTAGTAGTAGTAGTAGTAGTAGTAGTAGTAGAAACAAGAACGTTTTAAGAAGAAGAAGAAGAAGAAGAAGAAGAAGAAAGATGATGATGAGGAGGTGTAGAAGAATGAAAAGGCAGTATAGTGACATTAGGAAGGAAATGGAAAGTGATAAATTGGGAATGTCGTGGTGGCAGAAACAATAATTACCAATTGAATATTATTATATAATGAATTAGGGAACATTTTGCCTTCGGGCTATAAATCAGAACAGCAGCTGCTACAACAGAAATGATAACAACGGTAATGATTACAACAATCACACTGCTATAACGAGAGACCCTGTATGTGGGTCGTTCGACCTTTTCGAAGTAGCAGCACATCTACCTCATTATAAAAGCAAATTTTTTTCATAATCTGGTCCTAGATACTACACTTTTAATTTTTTTATTGTCTATATTTTTAATGTTTTCAGTCATTAGACCGCTGTCATTCTCAGGCAAAGCCTTGAAGGAATTTCAAACGATCGTGTTGACCATCTTACATACTTTTACTTTTGAAATAAGCTACTTATCTTATCCATTTCTTTTTGTCGAACCGCTAGGTAAAGGGACATTTACAAATAGGAGGCATAAACACAGACACGGACAGAAATACATACACGGGCGCACACAGAATCACACGCGAACACACATATACACACAAACACCAACACACACATATATATATATAGACATAGGAAACGAAAGACATAATTCGAATGGTGTTTGGATAGGTGTAAAAGGGAGTTATGACAGACCAGGCTATGTCTTTCTTTTAAAGAATAAGAAAATAATGGAAGAAGGATAAGGAAACATAACGAAATGGGTATCAAATGTCTGTCCGAGTGGAGTGAAAGTGAAGAGAATAAGCTGTTAACCAAAGCCTACTTGGGTAGTAGGCACATTTGAAGGTCGGGAGGGGTGCATTTGAGAAGACGTGTCGGGTGATGGGATCATAAGGTAGAATTCTGCACTGTTAATGCCTGCCAAATATAACTCAGAACGCATTAGTAAACCAGAGTGTATAATAGAATACATATTCTGAAAATGTCGTGCAGTGGGGCCGAATCCATAATCCTTTTGATTGCAACATACCTGCACCTCTACGTCTAACAACCTCAACAGAATATTCTAGTACTTTCATCCGAAATCAGCTCCGAATGAGCAGAACTATGATCAAATGCATTCAATCCTTGATCATCCAAACAGTTTGCCATGTGTATGGAATCCAGCAACATTTTTTCCAATGTGTCTTTGACATGACAGCACTTCCTCGGCCGGTGAAACTGAAGTTGTTGATGATCTACTTAAAAGGTTGCTAATCAACTCCCGTAGGAACGATGAGCATGGTAAGAAGGACTTAGAGCAGTGGTTAGAGTAGAGCCTGGGTACTGAACACAAAATATGTGATTAGAGGAGAATAAATGAGTAACGAGAGGTTTCGTGAGACCAACTAGCTCTGGGGAGCAATATCAGTAGTGTAGATGACGTAGAGAGAATAGACAGTAGGCTCGAGCCTAGCGTGTGTCTATGATTAACTTTATGCCAATGAGTGATTTTTTTTCGTTTGATGTGATCTACGATGTATGTATGAGCAACAATAGCACCGCCCTACTGAAGAGAACATTCAAGCTATGATGATGTGTATATAGTCACATTGTCACAAGAGTCACCCACAACGTAGATAAACCTAGAACAGCTTGCTGGATATATTGATTTCTTTGAAGATTTATTGGGTGTTATAGGACATCTCGATTAAACTGAGACAAATTAATATCAAAGACTGTATCAAAATCCCAACATTCAGTGTTCACTTCTAGATATATTTGAGAAGGTATTATATTCAGATATTTGCAGCTAAATTTCTCAACTCATGAAATCTGTCCTTATCAATGTTCTCATTAAATACTGCCATGCAAAGTCGACATCTCCTAAAACCTTCAGTTATATAATTCCTTTTAATATGGCATGAAAATGTTTCTTATCTGCTTACCGTTGCGTTTCATATGCATGTTGATGTTCTTACATGGGAATCCATCACATCAACTATTCATAGTTTTAAGTGGATTTCTCAAAGTTTATATTGGGTTTTCGTCAGTTCATCTTTTAGTAAAACAAAAGCTTTTAAGAGATCTAAGCTGCATTTGTTTACCCATTTATAAGGTTGTTCTTTATACTTACTCAGCTCTGGCCGGAGAAGATAAATGATGGAAAACACTGCAGCTGTGACTACCCCGTCTACTCTTTCATGGATAATGATCATCAGACAATATTACTGAACTTGTAATAAATTTATTTTTGAAGATGTGATTACAATTTCTAGTTAATCGAGCAATCACTTAGAGGGTACCTTGTCGCACAAATCTTACTATTTAAAGCCCTGGTCTAGAGATTTTTTGACAAAGCACAGTATTCTACTTGCTTACGTCTAGAACAGATGGAAATAAATTCTCTGCTCAGATCAGATAAATGTTAACTTCACGACCGCCAATTCATTGCACTATATTGACGAATATTAAACCAAAATCGCGGAGTTGTCACAATTATTGTATTGCCATTCTCATCCTTATTGATACTTCCTTTGTTGATGAAGCTGTCGCGGTTACAATTGTTTCTGTGGCTTTTGTTGTTGTTGTTGCAGACGTTATTGCGGAAGCTTTAGTCACCTTTGCTGCAGTCATTGTAGCTATTAATTATATTACTCTTGTTGTTGTAGTTGTTTTTATTGTTAGTTGTTATTGTTGTTGTTCCTTAGTCACTGTTCATCTCATATTAAATAGACTTATGATCAAAAGTCATGACCTTCATTTATTTTTGTTAAATACAGATGGGCGCCTTTCCGGGGATATTTTGTTTCTATATCTTGTTGCTAGAAGAACCAAATAGTGACTCTCTAGTAGTTTCCAGAGGTTGTGGCAGTCTTATAACTGCTGTTGGTATACTGTAGCTGGTGCTGTAATTGTTTTGCTGATGTTATTGTTGCTGTTACTGTAGTTGTGGCTGTTATTTATGCTACTACTGAGGCTGTTTTTATGGCATTCTAATTACTGATCTTCATTTCTTTTACTAGCGTTTCTGTATTGCACCTGCTTTCGCTTCATATTTTTCTACTTAACGCCGTTGCAGCAGCTGCAGCGATGGACATTGTATTATTGTTGATCTTCTTGCATCTACTGATGCAATTAATGCTGTAGTTATTGCTGCAATTACAACTGCATCCATGGTGCGCTGTCATGTGAGATGTTATTTGTAGAAAGACTTTCACCTTCTGTATTATCTCATTATCACCAGGACCGCCATTTCCTTTTTCTTCTTTTCCGCTCACCATCAATGCCAATTGATGGAGAGAACAATAATAGCTAACATTAGCACTTGTTAAGGCCTATCTGGTGACACAGGCCTACATGGCGACACAAGCCACTGATACACGTCTTTGATATTTTCATTTCTGGTAAATCACACACAACATTTTCATCTTCCGCTACTTTACTACAAAGGTCACATAAATCAACTTTAGACATCCAAAATAATTTGGTAACAAAAATTATTAAAGTATGAGGATATTGACGACGACGATAACGATACAATTGTGGTGACAAGCATGATGACGACAATGCTAATTATGATGATTATAATCATGGTAAAGGTGGTAAAATAATCATGATTACGATGGGAACGATGACGATGGGAATGATGATGACACAATGAAGGGGATAATAACAATGATGGGAATGGTGGTGGTAGTCATGAAAGTGATACAATGATGGGGGTGGTGGTGGTAGTCATGAAAGTGATACAATGATGGGGGTGGTGGTGGTAGTCATGAAAGTGATACAATGATGGGGGTGGTGGTGGTAGTCATGAAAGTGATACAATGATGGGGATGGTGGTGGTAGTCATGAAAGTGATGATAATGATGATGATGATGGTGATTACGATAATGATATTGAAAGTAATGAGAAAGGTAATGCTGCTACTGATAATGATGATAATGATGGTGATGATTACGGAAAGGATATTGAAGGTAATAACGAGGGTAATGCTGCTGCTGATGATGATTATGTTGATGGTGATGATGATGATGATGATTATGATGATGATGATGATGATGGTGATGATTACAATAATGACATTGAAGGTAATGACGAGTAATGCCGCTGCTTCTGCTACTGCTGCTGCTACTGCTACTGATGATTATGATGATCATGATGACGATGGTGATGATTACGACAAGGATATTGAAGGTAATAACGAGGGTAATGCTGCTGCTGCTGGTGATGGTGATGACGACGACGACGATGATGATGATCATGATACCGCCGCCGCTGCTGCTGCTGATGATGATGGTGATGATGATGATTACTATAAGGACATGGAAGGTAATAGGGAGGGTAATGCTACTGTTGTTGCCACTGATGGTGATGATGGTGATGATGATTACTATAAGGATATGGAAGGTAATAGGGAGGGTAATGCTACTGTTGGTGATGATGGTGATGATGGTGATGATGGTGATGATGATTACTATAAGGACATGGAAGTTAATAGGGAGGGTAATACTACTGTTGGTGATGATGGTGATGATGATTACTATAAGGACATGGAAGTTAATAGGGAGGGTAGTGCCACTGATGGTGATGATGGTGATGATGATTACTATAAGGACATGGAAGGTAATAGGGAGGGTAGTGCCACTGATGGTGATGATGGTGATGATGATTACTGTAAGGACATGGAAGTTAATAGGGAGGGTAGTGCCACTGATGGTGATGATGGTGATGATGATTACTATAAGGACATGGAAGGTAATAGGGAGGGTAGTGCCACTGATGGTGATGATGGTGATGATGATTACTGTAAGGACATGGAAGGTAATAGGGAGGGTAGTGCTACTGATGGTGATGATGGTGATGATGATTACTATAAGGACATGGAAGGTAATAGGGAGGGTAGTGCCACTGATGGTGATGATGGTGATGATGATTACTATAAGGACATGGAAGGTAATAGGGAGGGTAGTGCTACTGATGGTGATGATGGTGATGATGATTACTATAAGGACATGGAAGGTAATAGGGAGGGTAGTGCCACTGATGGTGATGATGGTGATGATGATTACTATAAGGACATGGAAGGTAATAGGGAGGGTAGTGCCACTGATGGTGATGATGGTGATGATGATTACTGTAAGGACATGGAAGGTAATAGGGAGGGTAGTGCTACTGATGGTGATGATGGTGATGATGATTACTATAAGGACATGGAAGGTAATAGGGAGGGTAGTGCCACTGATGGTGATGATGGTGATGATGATTACTGTAAGGACATGGAAGGTAATAGGGAGGGTAGTGCTACTGATGGTGATGATGGTGATGATGATTACTATAAGGACATGGAAGGTAATAGGGAGGGTAGTGCCACTGATGGTGATGATGGTGATGATGATTACTATAAGGACATGGAAGGTAATAGGGAGGGTAGTGCTACTGATGGTGATGATGGTGATGATGATTACTATAAGGACATGGAAGTTAATAGGGAGGGTAGTGCCACTGATGGTGATGATGGTGATGATGATTACTATAAGGACATGGAAGGTAATAGGGAGGGTAGTGCCACTGATGGTGATGATGGTGATGATGATTACTGTAAGGACATGGAAGGTAATAGGGAGGGTAGTGCTACTGATGGTGATGATGGTGATGATGATTACTATAAGGACATGGAAGGTAATAGGGAGGGTAGTGCCACTGATGGTGATGATGGTGATGATGATTACTATAAGGACATGGAAGGTAATAGGGAGGGTAGTGCTACTGATGGTGATGATGGTGATGATGATTACTATAAGGACATGGAAGTTAATAGGGAGGGTAGTGCCACTGATGGTGATGATGGTGATGATGATTACTATAAGGACATGGAAGGTAATAGGGAGGGTAGTGCCACTGATGGTGATGATGGTGATGATGATTACTGTAAGGACATGGAAGGTAATAGGGAGGGTAGTGCTACTGATGGTGATGATGGTGATGATGATTACTATAAGGACATGGAAGGTAATAGGGAGGGTAGTGCTACTGATGGTGATGATGGTGATGATGATTACTATAAGGACATGGAAGGTAATAGGGAGGGTAGTGCCACTGATGGTGATGATGGTGATGATGATTACTATAAGGACATGGAAGGTAATAGGGAGGGTAGTGCTACTGATGGTGATGATGGTGATGATGATTACTATAAGGACATGGAAGGTAATAGGGAGGGTAGTGCCACTGATGGTGATGATGGTGATGATGGTGATGATGGTGATGATGATTACTGTAAGGACATGGAAGGTAATAGGGAGGGTAGTGCCACTGATGGTGATGATGGTGATGATGATTACTGTAAGGACATGGAAGGTAATAGGGAGGGTAGTGCTACTGATGGTGATGATGGTGATGATGATTACTATAAGGACATGGAAGGTAATAGGGAGGGTAGTGCCACTGATGGTGATGATGGTGATGATGATTACTATAAGGACATGGAAGGTAATAGGGAGGGTAGTGCTACTGATGGTGATGATGGTGATGATGATTACTATAAGGACATGGAAGGTAATAGGGAGGGTAGTGCCACTGATGGTGATGATGGTGATGATGATTACTATAAGGACATGGAAGGTAATAGGGAGGGTAGTGCCACTGATGGTGATGATGGTGATGATGATTACTATAAGGACATGGAAGGTAATAGGGAGGGTAGTGCTACTGATGGTGATGATGGTGATGATGATTACTATAAGGACATGGAAGGTAATAGGGAGGGTAGTGCCACTGATGGTGATGATGGTGATGATGATTACTATAAGGACATGGAAGGTAATAGGGAGGGTAGTGCCACTGATGGTGATGATGGTGATGATGATTACTATAAGGACATGGAAGGTAATAGGGAGGGTAGTGCTACTGATGGTGATGACGATGAGGCTGAACAAATGTCATAACAATGAGATAAATAATTACACTAATGGCATTGATATAATAACATATTGTTAATAGCGCTGTAGTAGAAGTAATGATATTAGTGATAGCAATCATTGTTACTGGATTTCGTTGTTTTCTTATAACTCTTCGGATTGGCAGTATCGGTAGAAGATCGGACGCCATGCTTTCCAGCATAGTTACCTCCCTTTACGATCTGAGGTTAAATCCCGCCGAGGTTGACTTTGCCTTTCATCCTTACGGGGCCGATAAAATAAAGTACCAGTAATGCACTGGGTACTTTGCTGGTCTTGTGCCTAAAGTAGAAACAATTATTTTTCTTACAATGCTCATCGTTGTTTTGTTCTTTCTGTTATAATAATAATTATCATATTAAAACCAACATCTATTCATTAGTTACATAATCATCAATCATCTTTCTCTGTTTCACCACTATACTAGTTACTATAATTGTTGTTCTTGTTTGTGTTGTTGCTGTTGTTGTTATTAATATTATTAGTATTATTAATATTATTATTGTTCTTTGAGTCTCAGTCATTGATGTTATTTAACTGGAAAGTTTGTTGAAATGAATATCAAGCCACTACCTGCAGCCTCATATATTCAGGACGTATCGGAGGGTTCTTGCTGTTCCCAGTAAGCATACCTTTTGAAGTGTTCCAAAAAGCGGGGCTGGACTTATTTTCTTTAACCATCCTTGGAAACTCTTTGAGATAGTACCTAGTTTGCCTATGACAATCGGGACCACTTTGACTTTATGGCAGTTCCAAATCCTTCTTACCTCCCACTTTAAGTCCTGGTATCGGTTAATTTTCTCCCTCTCCTTCTCTTGCACTCTCGTGTCGAATGGGCAGACTACATCTACAATCAGGCACGACCTTTTTTCCTTGTCCAAAACCACCAGGTCAGGTCTATTGTGTTCCAGTTTCTTGATTATTATTATTATTATTATTTGTAGGACGGATCCAGCTATCAGCTGAGTCCATCGTGAGGATTGCCCCCCCCCTTCCTTTAGCCTGGAAGGGCAGGCAGTTTTTATCTGTCTGGTGGCCATGGCGAAAGAGATAGTATGGTGGACACGTTTGAAAGGGCTGAAGACGAGCACATACCTCTTCGGTGATGCCCTGATTAACTTTTTCAAATTTCATTTGAAAAGGAAAATCAGGGTAGAGAGGGAAGTGCTCTCTTCCCAGCATTTTGTTGAAAGATGGGTGAGAGAAGCAAGTATGGCCCGAATGAATGGGCCTTCTCTGAGTATGTGTCTGTAAATCAAAGGTGGAAAACTGGGAGAGGGCACTTGCCCTGGTGGTCAGGGCCACTGTGGTCTTTTAATGGGCTTTCTCCACAAATGTCCCTTGGAAGTCTCCCCCCCTATTGGGGAATTTTTCTTTGTTATTTTATTTCAACCTCTGTTTTTTTACACGCAGAAATGCCCATTTGTACCGTCCTGTATTGTCCTGTACTGTCCTTAATGTCTACTTTATGTGAACCCTTGTGGTTAATAAAGAAAACATTATTATTATTATTATTATTATTATTATTATTATTATTATTATTATTATTAAAGTTGTATTTATCTTGCTTTATGTTCATACGAGTTATCACCAAGTCACAACCAGTGACCTCAAGAGACAACAAGGTCCGCCATGTTCAAGAAAGAACATACATACACACACATCTTTAGGTGTTTAGACTTGTGATGTACTTATATTGACAGAATCTTCCTTAGTATATGGGCAGTTCCAATTAGTACTATCTTTTGTATTTCTCATATACGCGGGTTTCCTGGGATTTGCGATAAGTAATCATTAGACCTCTTAGGTATCATTTCTAGAGCGCCTACAACCACTGGTATTGTTTTAGTTCTCAATTTACACATTTTTCTAATTTCTATCTCCAGGTCCTTATACTTGCTCAATTTTTCAAATGTTTTTATAGATACATTCTTGTTTATTGGAACGGACATATCAATTAGCAGGCATACCCTCTTTTTAAAGTCCTTCAGTATTATATCAGGTCTATTTGCATCTATTTTTTGGTCTGTTTGGATGCTAAAGTTCCACAAGATTGAGATGTGATCTTTTTCAAGTATGGGAGGTGGTTGATGCTCCCACCAATTCTTTTGATGGGGCAAGTCAAAATGCTTACACATTATCCAATGTATGTATTGTGCAGCTCTGTCATGCCTGTTTAGGTATTCGGTTAGAGCTATAGGACTGCACACTGAAATTATATGATCACTGGTCTCTGGTTGTTTTTTACATACACGGTATAATGGGTTGCATCCATTTTTTATTATATTGGCTTAGTAATTTTTTGTTGGCAGACAATGATCTTGTGTTGATATAATCATTCCTTCAGTCTCCGATTTCAGTCCAGAGGATGCCAACCACTAGTGGGTTAAAGTTTTGTCAACATCAGGATTGTTAGCTCTTTCTGGGTATTTTCCATACAGAGGCTTTTCTTGCCATTTCTTAGCCAGTTTCTGTAGCAGTTCTTTCTTTGCAGTTACTCTTAGCTGCTTTGCTTTTTCTGTGTTTTGTAGTCCATTACTGTATCTTTGTGCATCTTTTGTAATGGAGTATCATCTTTTAATGCTTTCGTGTTTCAAAACGACTTTGATCATCCAATCATGTGATTCCCTTAGATATGTAGATAATCCAATTGTTGCAGTTTTCAACGCAATATCTAACTGGATTAACCCAAGCCCTCCTTCTTTCCTTGGGAGATATATTCTATCTGTATCTGCCTTAGGGTGATGTATTCTGCGCATGGTTAAGAATTTTCTAATTTTTGTATCGAGCCTACGGATCTCTGTGCTTGACCAGTTGATGACATTGTAACTGTAGGTTACTTCTAGTATGGCAAGCGTGTTTATAGCATCGATCCTATTCCTTGCATTCAATTCCGTTCTTACGATTGCTCTTACTCTGCGGTAACATTCCTTCCTTATCCTTTCCCTCATTGTCGAGTGCTTGATTCCGTCTCCTTCACAAACACCTAGATATTTGTAAGTTTCCTCTTGATCAAGTTCTCTTATCACATTCCCCCGATCAAGATTAATGTCTGAATTTTCAGCAGCTTTCCTCTGGTGAACGTTGCTTTGGCGCATATATTTAGTCCAAACTCCATTTTAACGTCATCATTGAACTGCTCTACAGTGGATAATCGCACTTGCAATTGTTCATCATTTTTTGCAAATAGTTTCAGGTCATCCATGTAGAACAGGTGATTAATGGTTTTGTCATAGACTTTATATCCATGTTTTATTTCATTGAGTATTTTACTTAATGGTATAAGCGCGATGCAGAATAAAAGCGGTGATAAAGAGTCACCCTGAAATATTCCACAATTAATATTAACTTCTCCAGCTTCCGGAGATTTTTTTTCACTATTCAAAAGGAGTGTCGTTTTCCATGTCTTCATACTGAATGACAGGAATCTCCTTTCATTTGTCTGTCTATACATGGGGCATGTATATTATGAACTTTTTCTTCAGCGCAGATCTTTTCCCAGAAATCTCTAAACATTTTTCAATCCAACTGCGTGACAAACTATCGAATGCTTTTTTATAATCAACTGATAGATTTTGGTGTCTATTATGACAATCTTCCAGTATCATTTTGTGAAACAAAAGCTGATCCTTACAGCCATATGAGCCTCGTTTACACCCTTTCTGCTCATTAGGAAATAGATCATTTGTTATCAGGTGCTCATATGTATATTCAGTTCGGACTGATGTTAACATTTTATACATTGTGGTCAAGCAAGTTATCGGTCTGTAATTTTGGGGATTTTTTGTCTCATCATTCTTCGGAAGCAGGAATGTAATGCCGTTAACTAGCCATGATGGTATCTTTTCCGGCTCCTTAACTATTTCATTGTAAAGTTGGGCTCACAGCTCATGAGACTCTGTGAAGGCATTTATCAAAAAATTTTGTATTTTGTCTTTTCCTGGGGATTTCCATTTGCTGGTTGTTCTAAGAGCCAAATGCAACTGTTCAACTGTTATATTTTCCCATATTTGTTTCTCAAGGTGAGCTGTATCTTTCATTTGTCTGTCTATACATGGGGCATGCATATTATGAACTTTTTCTCCGGCCCAGATCTCTTCCCATAATTCTTGCACTTCCTCCTTGGGTGGTACTGATTTAGCAGTTATTGTTGACTTGCCAATTTTTCTGTATAAGTTTCTTGGTTGTTTTTGAACATATTATTGTCCTTATAGAATCTATATCGTTTTTCAAAGCGCCTTATACGAGCAGCTTTGGCCGACACTTTTTGCTTGATTATTTCTATCAGCATGTCTATGTCACTTGTTGATTTTATACGTATATTCTTTTCAATTTTCTAAGTTTAGTTTATTTAACATGTTCACCTACTTTGTAGATTGTTAACATTTCTATGTCCGAACGGAAAAGGTTTATTTGGCGATTGATGTTCTCTTGCCAAGTAGATTTCTTGTGGGAATTCCTTTGTTTTTTCATTTTCACTCCACATAAGTGAGTGGTGACTTTATCCGATGCATAATAGAGATGATTTAAATCAGTAATGTTTAGTTGGTTTGTGATGATAATGTTTTTGAGAATTATGTTAGTCTTGTGTATTATCTTTTGGTTCTGTTTGGAATTCTGGATCTTAGGGAGGGTGTCTCGTTCCCCCATGTCAGATTCTTTCATTTTCATCCATTCGATCATAATTTCATTCTTCAAGTTGGCAAGTTCATTCTCATTCATTTCTTTATCATTTACGATCTCATTGATTTCATTTTGAGTTTCATCTTGAGAATGCACTCCCTCCACTTTTTCGATCCTTTCTTTAATTTATTCTGTTGTCAGTGATTCCGCCCCAACCCTGGGATTCGAAGTGTTACAATTTACCTCGTTTTCACTGGCACATGTTTGATTCTCCCTTCGCTGACTTTGTGCTAATAGCTTGATCTGATCAATTTCTAAATCAGTTAGTAACTTTTTTTTTACAGTATTTTTTCGTATATTGGCTAGTTTGTTACTGTCAATATAGCCTCTGTTTTCGGGATGTTTCTTTTTCCAGTTGATATATGTCTGTTCTGTATTCGATGTATTTGATGGGTAGGACATCTTTATTATCTTCCCTTGACCATTTTTCTCTCTTTTTCTTTGGATTTCTTGGTGGTGAGCATGGAGGGCCAACAGTAGGAGTATTCCGGTTATGGGAGGTCTCCAGCTCCGAAGTGATGGGAGGGTTTGAACCGTTAGCTGATTTTTCGACCCCAGTCTTGTTCCTCTCTGAGGGACGCGGCCCTTTTTGACCAGGGTGACGACCGATCTGGTATGAGATTTTATCATTTGACATTTACTTTATTTTGTCGCGTTTTATCCTTATCCGCCAAGGGGTAATCATTTCCTGTTACCACTTCTAGGACGAGTGTCAACCAAGACTAGAGGGGTCGTCCTCCCCTAGAGACACGGCTATTCCCCGCCGGTCTCCATCCCGGTATTTCTTGGTCACGGGGTTTTCTTTTTTGTTGTTTTTTTTAAATTGTTATTATCATGAGTGGTTCCTTAAAGTGAGCATTGCGTGGCTTAAGAATGAAATTATTAATAATATAATATAATTTTGCTGAAGTTGCCTGTTATGGTTGTTGGCTATGTCGGTGGTGGTGCTGGGGCTTTTTCTATTGTTGGTGGGGAGGGGGGGGGGGCAGCAGTGCCATAGTCGTTGACATTTGGCCGGGTCACTAAGTCATTCTATTTATATCTTTTGCTAGCCTCTGCCTTGTCTAGTGATACCGCCACCTTCCCCTTTCTTAAGTGAACAGAAGGTAATGGGGGAATAGTGGTGTAGCAATGAAGGAGTGGTGGCAGCGGTGATTGGATAGTGGTAGTAATGATGGCTGGGGTGGTGGCGGCGGTGACTATAGTGATGGCGTTGTCGTTACTGAGTTTTGTTGAATAGACTGTAGTTTGTTTGACTGTGTATCTATGCGGTTTGTCGCGTATGTTTAATATATGTGTTGACATATTCTCTTAATATTTGAATTAAACATTTTGTGAAAACTTGAGACAATAATAATAGTAATTATTATTATTATGCTGGTATTGGTGGTGGTGGTGGTGAAATTGCCGTTATGTGGCTGTTGTATTTAGTGTACACATAGGGGTTATGGGGTAGGTGGTGTATCTACTTTGTGGTGTTGGTGAAATTGCTGTTATTTGGCTGTTCTATATAGTGTAGACAGGGGGGGGGTTCTTCCATTTATAACCATTTTCTTTTTTGAATATAACATTCATAATACAGAATTGAATATTTGAGCGATATAACAGGATATTATGGATTCGAATTTTTCTGAGTGTTGAGCCTGGTGCTTTATGTATCATTTGTACTAAGAATTGTTATATCACAATTGTTTTAAATATGTTAAAAATCAAAAACTTACGGGAGCGATTTTATGACCTTCTATCCACCACGTGCCTCTTCTTCTTCTTCTTCTTCTTCTTCTTCTTCTTCTTCTTCTTCTTCTTCTTCTTCTTCTTCTTCTTCTTCTTCTTCTTCTTCTTCTTCTTCTTCTTCTTCTTCTTCTTATTATTATTATTATTATTATTGTTATTCCTTGAATCTCAGTCATTGATGTTGGTTAACTGGAAAGTCCGTTGGATTGAATATCAAGCCACTACCTGCAGCCTCAGATATTCAGGACGTATCGGAGGGTTCTTGCTGTTCCAAGCAAGCATGCCTTTTGAAGCGTTCCAAAAAGCGTGAAGAGGCCGATTTTCTTTAACCATCCCTGGAAACTTTTGGAGATAGTCCCCAGTGCGCCTATGACAATCGGGATCACTTTGACTTCATGGCAGTTCCAAATCCTTTTCACCTCCCACTTTAGGTCCTGGTATCGGTTAATTTTCTCCCTCTCCTTCTCTTGCACTCTCGTGTCGAACGGGCAGGCCACATCCACAATCAGGCACGATCTTTTTTCTTTGTCCACAACCACCAGGTCAGGTCTATTGTGTTCCAGTTTTTTGTCCGTCTGTATCCTAAAATCCCACAGCACCTTCACCTGATTGTTCTCCATCACCGCCTCTGGCCTATGCTCATACCATTTCTCAGAATGTGGTAGATTGTTTACTTTTCACAGGTGCCAGTGGATCACCCTGCCCATCACATCGTGTCTCCAGCCCTTATAGTGGGTCTGGGCTAGGTGTTTACACTCGGACACAATGTGAGCCACAGTCTCCTCTCTCTCTCCACAGATCCTGCACAGTGGGCTGGCCTCCTCCTTGTAGATATGGTGCTTCAACCACTTCGTTTTGAGGGCCTGCTCCTGCGCAGCCATTAGCATTCCTTCTGTAGCCTTTTTGAGGTCTCCTCTTCTCAACCAGTTCCATGTCTGTGGATCTCTAAATTCAGTTTTCTCAAAGAAGGTACTATGAAGGGGTTTTCCCTTAAGGCTGCTCTTCCTCCTTGATGTTATTTCCTCCCTGGACATCCCCTGGCCTACTGTCCCCTCCTTCAGTACAGCTCTGAGCATTGGCTCCTTACTATAGGTCACGTATTTGTATAGGTTGTTTTTCTCCATCTGAACACAGTCCTCTATGCTGATAAGACCTCTTCCACCCTCAGATCTCCTTAGGTAGAGTCTATCGACATCACTCCTCTTGTGGAACATGTTGTAGATAGTCAATAGCTTCCTAGTCTTCCTATCCATTTCTTTCTGTTCAGCAACATTCCATCTCAGAATTCCCGCACTGTACCTAATAATAGACACAGCTCGGGAATTTACTGCGCTTATGGCATTTCTGCTGTTCAGATGTGACTTCAATACGCTCCTTACTCTCCGAATGTATTCAGTTCTTAACAATTCCTTCATTTTTTTGTTCTTTATGCCATCAGCCTCCAGAACGCCCAAATACTTGTATCCTTCCTCAGAGTCAATTTCCTTTATCATCTCACCTGTTGGTATCTGGATCCCGTTACTTCTGCTCAACCTACCCCTCTTCATCACAATGACTCCACATTTACCAATACCAAACTGCATACATATATCACTGCTGAAAATACGGACAGTGTCAACAAGCACATCCAACTCCTTCTCACTTTTCCCGAAGAGCTTAAGATCGTCCATGAAGAGGAGGTGATTGATGGTAAGCTCTCCCCTTCCCAACTTGTATCCTGCTCTCACTTTTCGCAGCATAATGGTCAAGGGCATCAGGGCAAGGACAAACAACAGAGGGGACAGGCTATCTCCCTGGAAGATACCTCTCTTGATCTTCACGCTTCCCAAGGATACTCCAGTTGATGTCAACTCTGTCTCCCAGGACCCCATACTCCTGCCTAGCAACTGTCTGATGTTATCCGCCACCCTGAAGATCTCCAGGCTTTTGGTGATCCAGGAATGAGGCACCATGTCAAATGCCTTTCTGTAGTCTATCCATCCCATGGCAAGATCAGTGTGTCTCCTCCTGCAATTCCCCATTACCATCTTATCAATAAGCAACTGGTCCTTTGTACCACGTGACTTCTTTCGGCATCCTTTCTGTTCGTCCGGTAACAAGTTGTTTGTGTGGAGGTGATGGTAGATTTCCTCAGACACAATGCTCGTCAACAGTTTCCACATTACGGGCAGACATGTGATAGGTCTATAGTTGGTAGCATCATTACCCTTGATTCGGTCTTTCATTATCAGAACTGTGGTACCTTTTGTCAACCACTCTGGCACCCCACCCGACACCAAGCAGTCATTGAACATGGCCGTCAGCTTCGGGTGGAGGGATGTTAGATGTGTAATCCAATACCCCTGCACACCATCTGGGCCTGGCGATTTCCAGTTGGTTAGTTTTTTGGCTTGTCCCTTAAGAGTTTCAACTGTGATACTCAAATCAGTCTGTTGCTGTGCCTGCTCACCGATCTCCCTCTGTACTGTCTCAATCCACCCTACCTGGGCATTGTGTCTAACATCCTGCTCCCATATTCCTCTCCAGAATGTTTTAGTTTGCTCCGCCCCAGGGATCAAGTCGTTGCCTCTTTCTTTGCCCTCAAGCTGTCCAAACAGCATCTTCTGGTTGTTGTCGAACATGCGGTTCTGTTTATACTGACTGATTCTGTTCTCGTATCGCCTGATTTTTGCACTCTTTGCTACAATGCGTTGCTTCAATTCCTCTATGATAATATTTAGCTTTTTACTCCTAGTTTTGTATTTTATTTCCAGTCTATTTTTAGTGCCTATGTTTTTTAGTGTCCCATTCAGTAGTGACTCAAGCTTTCCTATGTCATTTCTCATTTCCCCGATTTGCCCACTCAGTCGCTTCTTCCACCACGGCTCTGCTCTTTCTTGTCTGTTGTTTCCTCTCGCTTTTATACCAAGTAGTTTCCTCACCGTATTTGCTGTTGCTCTGAGGATATTGTTGCACTGGTGAAGGCTCCTCGCCTCAAGGTATGGGATGACTTTGTTTACCTTAGCTGTTGTTTCTTTTAACTTTTTCCTGTCTACAAATCTTAGGTTCATAGGTCTCCCACTATCATTGTTCAACTCATCTACCACTAAATTTAGGATGTCAACCGAATCTTGTCCTAGCCCGTCAGCATTCATCTCCTCAGTGGCCGTATCTCTGTTCCAGGTATTATTTATCTCAGTATTCAGATCATTGTCTGCTTCGGGTGGTTCCTCCGTTCTCAGGACCTCCTCACCTTCATTTCCCACCGGCTCGCTTGTCTGGCATACTACACCCGCCATCTCCAAGCCATTCTCTCTGCTCAGTTCCTCCAGTTCCAGCTCGCTTATCCACCCATTAGTTCTTATTACCCGAGCCTGCCCGGCCAATTTTTGTTCATCTAATTTAAATAAACCAATCTCGTTCCAGATGTTATGCATCCGTCTCCTGTAGCCCCTCTCCTTGGGGTTACTTTTCAGGTAGCATTGCATAACAGTTCTATTATTATTATTATTATTATTATTATTATTATTATTATTATTATTATTATTATTATTATTATTATTATTATTGGCGACCTACGTAGTAAATCGTATCATCGTGAGCTCCGCAAAGGTTTGTTATTTTCAGTTGTTTAAAATTGCCATTTATGGAAATTTTTTATTGTTAACTGTATATAAGTGCACATACATTGATTTCTGAAAAGGAAACTCAAAAATATTGGGGCCTTGAGTCCAAAATTTAAACTTTTTATAATTATCAAACAAAAATTTTTCTTTGAAAAATCATGGATGTCTCAGAGTCACTCCTTCCACACACTCCAACACCGCACACCGACACCACCATTGTAAATATTGCTACGTTTGTTAACACTGGAAATGTAAGCAGTAGCAATATTTTAAATTTGTCTCAGGCCGACGTTCATTTCCCGCCATTACCAATGACTGCAGGTGTTAAAGCCGCCACTACCACCACCACAGCGACAACAGAAACAAAAGAAAAAATAAATTAACTCGTGATATCGAAATGAATTCAAACAAAATGAACTCTTCCACACCGAACACCACTGACGCCATCACCACCACAACTGAAACTAAAATTATCAATAGCAAAAATAACGATAACAACAACAGCAACAATGAAATTAAGAAAACTGCCCTGAGTTTTGCCAGAGTAGCAAAAACGTGCGAAGCGATCCAGGTAACTCAGGAGGAATTAGAAGAAGCGAAAGGAATTGTAAAGAAAGATGGGTACAGAGTCAGCCCCCCCCCCCACCTAATAAAATGGAGCAACGTCGCCTATGCACTGTGTCTTATAGGACAATAAACATAAAATCGCGCCGAGGGGAATGGGTATCCGAGTCCCAAATCCAAAAAGCTTTGGGACATGTGTGGGCAACAAAACCCCACATCAGACGTGGGCAGAAGTATGGAACCGTGGACGTGTTCTTTGAAACACCACAGGAGGCCAGAGAACAGTCCATGGCCCCATTAAGAAGTGACAACTTCACACACGTCCCAAACTATTGTGGCCAGAGACTTGTGAAGATCAGGGTGACCCACGTTCCACTAGCCATCGAAATTCCCTGGCTAATGGCTGCCGTCCTCGCCAGCATCGAGGCCAACACCAAGATGATTGAAATAGCGAAAGAAAAGCAGGAGAACTGGTCCGGATCTGGGATGGAGCTTCTGATCCAAGCGGACCATAATAGCATTGAGGAGATCCCAGAGGTAATAGACCTCACTGACGGCAGCCACCTCACCGTAATCGTCGAGGGCAGAAGACCTAGGTGTGTCGTTTGTGGTGAAGGAACCCACCTAAGGGCTTTCTGCCCTCTGGCTAATAGGTTGAGGCCACATCTATAACCCACCCCAGTGACTCAACCATCAACACCACCAGCAGCAGAAATGGCAGCAACAACTGTAGCAGCAACAACAGAAGCAAATGTAACAGCAACAACCCCAGCAACAGTAGCAAAACCAACACCACCACCACCCAACGCGCCAGAACTAGCACCAGCGCCTACACCATCCACCACGCCACAACCAAAACCAACGCATGTGGAGGATTTTCCACTCCCCGGCTTATCGCAACTGGAGACAGATTGTGACGACGAGGAGTGGGAAACGGTATCAGGAAAAAAGAAAAAAAGAAGCCCAAAACGAAAAAATTCTCTTCCTTCCCCCTCCAAAAACAAAATACAGAGGGAAACAAATAAATTATCAAACAAAAAGGTTAGAACAGATATGCCACCATCCACACCAGCATCACCAACCCCATCACCACAAACACCAACACCATCACCATCATTAACCCCAACACCACCATCATCAACACCACAAATGTCATCAAAAAGCGTAACAGAAACAAACCCACAACAAACGCAAACAAAACAAAACAACCAAAACGATACACACTACACAGCACTAAATTTGAACAACAATCAATTATTACACTACATGCAATACAACACCAGCATCACAGAAAAAGACTACACAACAACCCAAAAGTACACATCACCTCCACGCATACAAATCACTCGCATCACACAGAAAACGTACACGACACTAAAACAAAAATTCCGACAAACACTCTCCAGGAGGATTTATAAGGACATCCTTCCGGAGGAGGCCACAAGCAGTGAAAAGGATGGACAAACCATCCTTCCTCTACGAGAAGTAAGGTAAGTGGTCTTTCCCATCTTTTCCACTCCATTTCAACATGACCTCACTCAGAATAGGCAGCATAAATGCGCGTGGCTTGGGGTCGTCATGGAAGCAGGGCCACCTACTCAACGACCTCAGGTCACTTAACATAGATATCGTGGCCATCAGCGAGACCAGAATCTCCGAAGCACGGGCCTTCGCAACGATCTTCGGCGGCTACGATGTGTACGCATCTCCCAGCCGTCCGGGATCGGGGGGTGAATTTGCTGTGCTTTTTCGGAGAGGTTTGAATCTCGCACTACGGGCCATCTTCCTGGATCAAGAAGGTGAGTTGGTGGTGCTAGACGTGACCAGCGGAGACGGGCAACCTTTCAGGCTAGTGGCCGTCTATGCCCCGACAGGAGCAGGGCGGCCTGATTTCTTCCGGCGTCTGGAGACCTTTCTTGGAACGTCCCGCTCTTTAGTGTTAGTGGGCGACTGGAACGGGATCTTAGATGCACGCTCGGATTGTGTGGGATTAGCGGATAGGGGAGGAGGGTGCAAGAGCCTCACCAACCTGCTCAGGCATTTTGAACTGTCTGACAGGTACCGATTGGATTTCCCGAATGTGCCAATATGGACTTGGACAAATCGAATAGTGTCACCCAGATCATATCTAGATAGAGTATTTTGTAGAGAAATAGATAGGTCTAGCATAGGCTGTCCACAATTCAAGATAGTCAGCTACACGGACCACAAATTCGTGATCTGTGTGCTTGACTTAGATAGGCTTCATAGACGAGGACACGGCTACTGGAAGCTAAACGCGTCCTTACCAGCGCGCAAGGCCTACAGAGACCGGATTAGCGAACTAGTTAAGCAGGCGTTGACTGGGGCCATCGTCAACAACAAGTGGTGGTTTGCTCTGAAAAGAGCAATTAGAATAGAGTCCATTAGGTTTAGTAAGGCTTTAGCAATAGAGAAAAATAGAGCAGAGGAAGAATTAGTTAGAAAATTAGACGAGGCGCTTAGCAAAGGTATCGCGACCGACGTACTTGCGGCGAAATTGACCCTTGACCAATTCTTCAATGCAAAGCACGAAGGCTGCGTTGTCAGAGCTAGGGTGCGTGCTCTCAGACACGAGGGGACGAGAGCCGTTCAATGGGCCCGAGTGGCGGAGGCGCGCCGCGGCAACAAAGCCACGATCCGGTCTTTGGTGGACCACGGCGGGCGCATGCTACTCGATCCCGGGCAAATGTGTGAAGCTTTTCAGCGAGACTTCGCTCAGTTGTTCGGGGGAAGCGGCGGGCCGGATCGAGCGATGGACTTTAATGTCTACCTCGACGGACTGCCGCGGCTCTCGGCCACTGAGGCGGAGTGTTGCGAAAAGCCGATAACATCCGCTGAAGTACGGGAGGCAATGACTAGCTGCACAAGGGGTAAATCGCCTGGTTTGGATGGTCTGCCCTATGAACTTTACGTACAGATGCCAAACTTGTTCGGAGGCCGCTTGGCCGTCTACTGCAACTGGCAACAGAACCGGAGAATTCCCAGCTCTGTGAGCCGAGAAGCTGTGGCGCTGCTGAGAAAGGATCCGAACAAGGGGGATAACATAGATAATTTTAGGCCCATAATTTTGCTAAACACAGAGTTCAAGATTTTGGCCAAGGTGCTAATAAAGAGGTTGGCGCTTGTCGTTGGGGGTCTGGTGGGAGAGGCGAAGACATGCGCCATTTCTGACAGATCCATCCATGACAACCTCCACCTCATGCGATACATCGTAGAGAGGGTAGCTAGGGAACCTGGCACGGGTGGGTCCTTGATCAATTTAGATCAGTCGAAAGCTTTCGATAGGGTCGACCATCGTTACCTAGCGGCAGTCCTGAGGTCGGCTGGCTTCGGGCCCGTCTTCAGCTGCTGTATCGCTGCCATGCACAGCAACATCTGCTCTGTGGTGAGATAAACGGTCACCTTTCGGAACCGTTCAACATCATGAGCCCGGACCGCCAGGGATCTCCCCTCTCGTCCCTCTTGTACGTATTGACTCTCGAGCCATTACTCCACAAACTGGAGACGTTGAGGGGGGTCCTGCGCGAACTAGGATGCGGAATATCCGTGTCAGCATATGCGGACTATGTCACCGTAGTGGTGTCGAACGCCAAACAGATCGAGGCGATCGGCACTAAGAGAATACGAAGCGGTGACAGGAGCAATGATCAACCAGGAAAAGTCACTGGGCCTGCAGCTCGACACCTGGAGAGGCAGGTCCATGCCGTCCAACAGCGTCGTCGGGCGCTGGACGGACGGACCAGTTAAATTGCTCGGGGTCTGGTTCGGTCCGGATCTCTAGACGGACAAAAACTGGGACGAGGTGACGAGCAGGTTGGCTTCTCTCATCCAGAAATGGGCCGAGAGGAAGCTATCCCTGAAGGGTCGAGCGGAGGTGGCTAACGCGTATATCGCGTCCGTCATCTACTACCACCTGACCGTCGTACCTTGTCCCAAGCCCCGCCTGACTGCGCTGGAGCGTTTGCTCTTTCGCTTTTTGTGGAAGGGACGCGCTCTGATGGTCAGGCGGTACTCTGCTGTCAACACCCGCTACGTGGAGGGCTGTGCATGCAGTGACTGATGATGCGCAGACACGCGCTCAGGCTACGACATCTCCACCTCTTCCTCGACGGTGATCAGGTGTGGTCACCGTTTCCTAGACGCGTCTTTCCCCAGCTCGTCTCCTTGACGGAGCTGCAGTCCTGGGTCAAGCGAAGACCGAGAGGGACCGCTTGGAGACTGGAATGACTTCAGGCGCTCACAGCCTTCGACCAATCGGGCAATGTGATCGGTGGAAACTCCACCTTGGCGTTCTATAGAGGATTAGTGGAGGGGAAGAGCGAGGACGTACTTGGGGAAACTCTAGGCGTCGACGAAAACCAACTAGCCAATCTCTTCGGAAGAACTTTCGGGCCGGGGCCTATGAACAACTTCCAGAAATCCCTGGCCTGGCAGTGCTACCGAGGAGCTTTGCCAGTTCGGGATAAACTCTACAGGCATGGAGCTGCCGTCAGCCGGACATGTCCGAGATGCGCGCAGGGCGACGAAACCGTCCTGCACGCACTCGTCCAGTGTCCGAGCATTGCTGACTTGTGGGTTTATGTCGAACACCTGCTGTTCGGCTATCATCTGAGCTGGGAAGGGCAGGCAATTTTTATCTGTCTGGTGGCCATGGCGAAAGAGATAGTATGGTGGACACGTTTGAAAGGGCTGAAGACGAACACTTACCTCTTCGGTGATGCCCTGATTAACTTTTTCAAATTTCATTTAAAAAGGAAAATCAGGGTAGAAAAGGAAGCCCCCTTCCCAGCATTTTGTTGAAAGATGGGTGAGATAGGCAAGAATGGCCCGAGTGAATGGGCCTACTCTGGATATGTGTCTGTAAATTAAAGGTGGAAAACTGGGAGAGGGCACTTGACCTGGTGGTCAGGGTCACTGTGGATTTTTAATGGGCTTTCTCCACGAATGTCCCTCGGAAGTCTCCCCCCTATTGGGGAATTTTTTCATTGTTCAATTATTACATCCTCTGTTTCTTGTTTTCTACACGCAGAATTTCCCATTTGTCCCGCCCTGTATTTTCCTGTATTGTCCTTAATGTCTACTTTATGTAGACCCTTGTGGTTAATAAAGAAAGCATTATTATTATTATTATTATTATTGTCATTTCCGGCACGTAAGGCTTACAGGGACCGAGTCAACAATTTAGTTAAGCAAAAGTTGACAGGGGGGATCATCAACAACAGATGGTGGGGGGCTCTCAAAAGAGAGATTAGAGTAACTTCGATAGAGTTCAGCAAAGAACTAGCGTTAGAGAAAAATAGAAAGGAGGGGAGCTGGTAGATAAGTTAGACGAGGCTATTTGTAGTGGCGAGAATGGCATTAGCGGCGAGAATGGCATTAGCGGCGAGAATGGCATTAGACCATTTCTTCAATGCCAAACACGAAGGTTGCATTGTCAGAGCTAAGGCGCGTGCGCTGAGAAACGAGGGAACTAAAGCTGTTCGATGCGCCCGCGTGGAGGAGGCGCAGCGTGGTAATAAAACCACAATTCGGTCTTTGGCGGACCGAGACGGACACGAGATAAGCGATTCCAAGCGGGTGTGTGAGGCCTTTCGCCAGCACTTTGCTCGGTTGTTCAGGGAGAGTGGCGAGACAGAGAGAGTAGCGGATTTCATTCCCTACCTTGACGGCTTGCCGCGCATCTCGACGGTCGACGCTGAGCGCTGCGAAAGGCTGATTACTTCAGCCGAAATTCAGGACGCCATTGTCGGCTGCATGAGGCGCAAGTCATCCGGTTTGGATGGCCTGCCCTACGAGCTTTACGTAAATATGCCACACTTGTTCTCCGAACTCCTCGAAGCACTCTACAGCAACTGGCAGCAGAATGGGAGTATTCCCAGTTCTGTGAGCAGGGGAGTGGTGACGCTGATAAGGAAAGACGAGAACAAGAGGGATACATTAGACAACTTCAGGCCCATAACTCTGCTCAACACAGAGTTTAAGATTTTGGCCAAGGTGTTAGCAAAGAGATTGGCGCTTGTCGTCGAGAATTTGGTTGGGGAGGCGCAAACTTGCGCAATCCCAGCCAGGTCCATACACGACAATCTCCACCTCATGCGATACATCATAGAGAGGGTAGGGTGTTAAGCTGGCTTCGGTGGGGCACTGATCAATTTAGATCAATCGAAAGCATTCGATAGGGTCGACCATCGGTATCTGGAGTTTGTCCTCAAAGCAGCTGGCTTCGGCCCTGTCTTTAGAAGCTGGATCGTTGCAATGCACAGCGGCACACGCTCGGTGGTCAAGGTTAATGGCCACCTCTCGGAACCATTTCGGCTCTCCCGATCGGTCCGTCAAGGGTGCCCTCTCTCTTCCCTTCTGTACGTATTGACTCTCGAGCCTTTACTGCGGAAGCTGGAGCTGTTGCAGGGCATCCCGCTCGAACCGGGACATGGAAAGGCGGTGTCGGCTTATGCGGACGACATCACCGTGATGGTGTCGAACACCTCAGAAATCGAGGTGGTCAGCACCTTATTGAAGGAATATGAAAGGTTGACAGGAGCCAAACTTAACCCGGAAAAGTCGGTGGGCTTGCAGCTCGGAATCTGGAGAGGCAAGCCCATGCCGTCCAACAGCGTCGTGGGGCACTGGACAGACGGACCGGTAAAGTTGCTTGGGGTTTGGTTCGGACCAGACCTCCAGGTGGAAAGAATTGGGACGAGGTAACGAGCAGAGTAGCCAGTCTCACCCAAAAATGGGCTGGGAGGAAGCTATCACTGAAAGGTCGCACGGAGGTGGCGTATGCGTACATCGCGTCCGTCATCTACTACCGCCTAACCGTCGTGCCTTGCCCCCGTCCGCGCCTCGTGAAGTTGGAACGGCTCCTCTTCAAATTCTTGTGGAGGAGACAAGTTCCGTTGATGAGGCGGTCCATCTGCTGCCAGCACCCTCTACGCGGAGGGCTGGGCATGTCGTGGCTAATGATGCGTAGACATGCGTTGAGGCTGCGACATCTCCAGATATTCTGCCTCAATGGTGAACAGGTGTGGTCGCCGTTTATCAGACGGGCCTTTCCGGAGCTCATTTCTTTGACTGAGCTGCAGTCCTGGGTCAAGAAGAGACTGAGACTGGGTGACTGGCACCTGGAATGTTGCCAGGCACTCACAGCCCTCTACCAAGCGGGCAATGCGATCAGTGGAACTTCCACTCTCGAGTTCTATAGAGGATTAGTGGTGGGCAAGTGCGATGACACACTCGGAGAAGTTTTGGGCCTCGACGAAGTCGAACTGACCAGTCTGTACGGGAGGACTTTTGAGCCGGGGACGATGGACAATTTCCAGAAATCCCTCGCTTGGCAGTGCTACCGGGGGGCACTGCCGGTTCGGGATAAACTCTACAGACACGGAAGTGCTGTCAGACGGACCTGCCCAAGAAGCGCACAGAACGACGAAACCGTTCTGCACGCACTTGTCCAATGTCCGTGCATTACTGACTTGTGGAGTTATGTCGAACAGCTACTGTCGCGTGTGGAACGAATCCGGCTATCGGCCGGGTCCATAGTGAAGATCGAGCCGCCACCTTCTTTAGGTCAGGAAGAGCAGGAAATTTTCCTCTGTCTGGTGGCAGTTGCGAAAGAGATTATATGGTGGACGAGGTTGAAAGGACTAAAGACAGACACTTTTCTCTTCGGCCAATCCCTCATCAACTTCTTCAAGTTTCACCTGGAAAGGAGGGTGAGGGTGGAGAGAGAAGTGCTGCCCCCCAATAGATTTGCTATAAGGTCGGTGAATGTGGCGAGAATGGCTCGTGTGAATGGGCCTACTCTGACCATGCGCCTATAGGCTGGCTAACTTGAGGAGAGGGGTGCTCTCCTGGGTGCCCTAGAAGCGCAGGGTGGTTCAGGATTGGTGGGGTACCTGAAGCACCCCAGGGTCGTATACCCCCTATCGGGGAATTTATTTTGTTATATTTATGCATAGTTTATTTTATATTTTTATATTTTCATTGTTAAATTAGTCTTGCCATTGTGCACTTTTACTCCACTTTTACACTTATTGTAAACCCCCACTGTCCCTGTCTTTGTATCGTCCCCTACATGTCGGCCCTGGTGGCTAATAAATGAAATCATTATTATTATTATTATTATTATTGCCACCGTTATTCCTTGAATCTCAGTCATTGATGTTGGTTAACTGGAAAGTCCGTTGGATTGAATATCAAGCCACTACCTGCAGCCTCAGATATTCAGGACGTATCGGAGGGTTCTTGCCGTTCCAAGCAAGCATGCCTTTTGAAGCGTTCCAAAAAGCGTGAAGGGGCCGATTTTCTTTAACCATCCCTGGAAACCTTTGGAGATAGTCCCCAGTGCGCCTATGACAATCGGGATCACTTTGACTTCATGGCAGTTCCAAATCCTTTTCACCTCCCACTTTAGGTCCTGGTATCGGTTAATTTTCTCCCTCTCCTTCTCTTGCACTCTCGTGTCGAACGGGCAGGCCACATCCACAATCAGGCACGATCTTTTTTCTTTGTCCACAACCACCAGGTCAGGTCTATTGTGTTCCAGTTTTTTGTCCGTCTGTATCCTAAAATCCCACAGCACCTTCACCTGACTGTTCTCCATCACCGCCTCTGGCCTATGCTCATACCATTTCTCAGAATGTGGTAGATTGTTTACTTTGCACAGGTGCCAGTGGATCACCCTGCCCATCACATCGTGTCTCCAGCCCTTATAGTGGGTCTGGGCTAGGTGTTTACACTCGGACACAATGTGAGCCACAGTTTCCTCTCTCTCTCCACAGATCCTGCACAGTGGGCTAGCCTCCTCCTTGTAGATATGGTGCTTCAACCACTTCGTTTTGAGGGCCTGCTCCTGCGCAGCCATTAGCATTCCTTCTGTAGCCTTTTTGAGGTCTCCTCTTCTCAACCAGTTCCATGTCTGTGGATCTCTAAATTCAGTTTTCTCAAAGAAGGTACTATGAAGGGATTTTCCCTTAAGGCTGCTCTTCCTCCTTGATGTTATTTCCTCCTTGGGTATCCCCTGGCCTACTGTCCCCTCCTTCAGTACAGCTCTGAGCATTGGCTCCTTACTATAGGTCACGTATTTGTATAGGTTGTTTTTCTCCATCTGAACACAGTCCTCTATGCTGATAAGACCTCTTCCACCCTCAGATCTCCTTAGGTAGAGTCTATCGACATCACTCCTCTTGTGGAACATGTTGTAGATAGTCAATAGCTTCCTAGTCTTCCTATCCATTTCTTTTTGTTCAGCAACATTCCATCTCAGAATTCCCGCACTGTACCTAATAATAGACACAGCTCGGGAATTTACTGCGCTTATGGCATTTCTGCTGTTCAGATGTGACTTCAATACGCTCCTTACTCTCCGAATGTATTCAGTTCTTAACAATTCCTTCATTTTTTTGTTCTTTATGCCATCAGCCTCCAGAACGCCCAAATACTTGTATCCTTCCTCAGAGTCAATTTCCTTTATCATCTCACCTGTTGGTATCTGGATCCCGTTACTTCTGCTCAACCTACCCCTCCTCATCACAATGACTCCACATTTACCAATACCAAACTGCATACATATATCACTGCTGAAAATACGGACAGTGTCAACAAGCACATCCAACTCCTTCTCACTTTTCCCGAAGAGCTTAAGATCGTCCATGAAGAGGAGGTGATTGATGGTAAGCTCTCCCCTTCCCAACTTGTATCCTGCTCTCACTTTTCGCAGCATAATGGTCAAGGGCATCAGGGCAAGGACAAACAACAGAGGGGACAGGCTATCTCCCTGGAAGATACCTCTCTTGATCTTCACGCTTCCCAAGGATACTCCAGTTGATGTCAACTCTGTCTCCCAGGACCCCATACTCCTGCCCAGCAACTGTCTGATGTTATCTGCCACCCTGAAGATCTCCAGGCTTTTGGTGATCCAGGAATGAGGCACCATGTCAAATGCCTTTCTGTAGTCTATCCATCCCATGGCAAGATCAGTGTGTCTCCTCCTGCAATTCCCCATTACCATCTTATCAATAAGCAACTGGTCCTTTGTACCACGTGACTTCTTTCGGCATCCTTTCTGTTCGTCCGGCAACAAGTTGTTTGTGTGGAGGTGATGGTAGATTTCCTCAGACACAATGCTCGTCAACAGTTTCCACATTACGGGCAGACATGTGATAGGTCTATAGTTGGTAACATCATTACCCTTGATTCGGTCTTTCATTATCAGAACTGTGGTACCTTTTGTCAACCACTCTGGCACCTCACCCGACACCAAGCAGTCATTGAACATGGCCGTCAGCTTCGGGTGGAGGGATGTTAAATGTTTAATCCAATACCCCTGCACACCATCTGGGCCTGGTGATTTCCAGTTGGTTAGTTTTTTGGCTTGCCCCTTAAGAGTTTCAACTGTGATACTCAAATCAGTCTGTTGCTGTGCCTGCTCACCGATCTCCCTCTGTACTGTCTCAATCCACCCTGCCTGGGCATTGTGTCTAACATCCTGCTCCCATATTCCTCTCCAGAATGTTTTAGCTTGTTCCGCCCCAGGGATCAAGTCGGTGCCTCTTTCTTTCCCCTCAAGCTGTCCAAACAGCATCTTCTGGTTGTTGTCGAACATGCGGTTCTGTTTATTATTATTATTATTATTATTATTATTATTATTATTATTATTATTATTAATATTGTTGTTGTTATTGTTGTTATTTTAATTTTATTATTTGAGATGTATTATTTAATATCATCAACAAAAACATCAACAAGCAATTTGGACAATGATTACGTAAACAGGAACAACAGCAACAGCGTCAAATATACTACTACTACTACTACTACTACTACTACTACTACTACTACTACTACTACTACTACCGAGAAAAAATACATAGCCAAAACCCCAGGACTTAAAAATATATACAGCATACAAAAGATAGCACTACTAGGCACCGCGCACATATTACGAGAAGTAGTATCAATACAATAGAAACAACATCAGCAAAAACTACACTGCTCATACCAAGGCGCACAGAGTTGTGCTCGATAAAGCAGAAATGATGCGCAAAAAAATAATAATATTAGTTTCTGATTTAGGCACAGGTCAGCAAATTTGGGGGCGAGAAATGTCAATTAAATCGACCTCATGACTGGTTTTTATTTTATTGATCCCATAAGGAGATGGTGTTGATGGGGTGTGTCCTATGTTTGTAATGCGTTTGTTTTTTTTTTCTTCTTTATTTGATGTTGAATTTTTTTTTTTTTCTATTTCTTCTTTTCACTAATTGTTTGCTTGTCCTCCTCATAGCTACAATCCTTATCCGGGTGTGCCAAGTCGGGGAGGGGCATGTTTGCCCTTGCGGTGTGATTACATGTGGTTTCGGCTCTGACGTGGCAGATGATGGTGGAGCTTCAGCTACTGTTGCTGCCGCTGTTGTAGACATTGATGTTGAGTTTTTGTTTGTATTCTGGCCACTGACGGTTGATTTACTGCCAATGTGGGATGTGACCTAGGCAGGAGAGTGGTCCTCGTTTCCTTCTTGGTTTGCTGGGGACAGAAATTCTTGAAGTGTATTTTTGCATCCCATGTGTGGCACCTTCACCTTATGCTATCTACGGTTTTGGAGAGGTAGCTGCCGTCCCCATTGTCTATTATGTCGGAGATGGCTTCAACATTTGTCTTTGTTTGGATATGTATTTCCGCCACCGATCCTGACCAGTTCTCCAGTTTGATTTTCATTACGTCTAAAATTCGAGCTATCATCAACTACATTGAATTAAGGAATTACTATCAGAAAGTGTCTATTCACACTTGCCTATCACATTGAAGAGTAGTTTCATTCTATGGGGCCATGTTGCCACCTCAATATGTCTATGAGAGCAGAACCTTCCTCTACACCATCATCTATAATTGGTAAAATATTCTGCAGCCACAAAAAAGGGATAATTATAAAACTAAGACTATTTCCATTAGAAGCAGAATATTTCAAGTAAACTTCCTCCTTCCACTACTCTGTGTCTGGTGTTAACATTTTTACCCAACATGCTAATAGAGACTGCATTCTGATACAAATGCTATGGTGGGAAAATCATCCAGCTTTTATATATAGAAGATTTTAAATTGTACGCTGGAGATGATAAACAACTAAAACTATTGCTGCAGGCAATACAAAGCTTTACTGATATGAGATTTGAATTAGAAAAAATGGCAATGCAGCATTGAAGAGAGGAAAACGTATTAAGAACACTAATATAGTAGATAAAGAAACAGAGATAAGAAAGTACATCTAACAGAGACTTATATATATTACACAGGAAACTATGAAATAGACAGACTAGAATACATATAATGCAATATAATGGTAAGGAAGGAATATTTCAGATGTATGCGTAAAGGCAATATGAGAAAAAAATAGGTTAATTGGTATTAATAATCTAGTATTCCCAATAATAAATTATAGATATAATATTCTTAACTGTAAGCTAAATAACTCGCAAGAGAAAAAAGCTAAACAATAGAATTACTGACTGAATTTAGAATACATCACATAAAATCTGACATTGAAAGATTATATTCACCTCAAATACAAAGGTAGAGGCGTCTTATGCAACTGGAATGCGATTGTAAAAAATCCCCAGTTGGACTACAAATATATCTGGTAAAGAATAATGGAAAACTGATACAAATAGTTAAAAAACAAGAACAAAAAAAAAAACGTTTCTTCAAGGAAGACAAAAAGTACAAACAGGTTAAAATCACTGACAGGTGAGAAAGAAGCAACAGTAGAAATAATAAAGGGAAAAAAGTTAAAACCTAAGCTAAACAGAAGGTTAGAGAATTCTATGCTAAAGCGATACCAAGAAGTCATCTATATAGCGAATACATAAAAAATCGGTACAAATAGATAATGAAGAATCGTACAACTGGCTGCGAAGCTCAGGACACGAAGCTGAGACTGATGGATTTATTTCTAACGGCACATGAAGAAAACCTTCCCACCAGAAACTACCAAAATCATGTAATCGAATACTTTAAATAAATACAGAAAATACAGAGGATGGAAGGACATAAATCGTGCATATTTCTCCCGACTACCCAGTCATTGTGAAGAAAAATACACATATACGCACAACACTTTTGTGATGTAGATACATGTAAAGTTATACCAAAGCGGATAAATATCTACAAAAACGATGTGGTATAGGCATGCACAAGAAAAGGTCTCAGAGAATGACAAAGCGACCAGACTCTGGAATATGCAAATGGATACACACACACAAATCAACTTTACTCGATCTGATAGCGTTTACAAAGATGACAGTAAAAAGGTAGTACCACCCAAGAAACGACAATATATTTGAAAGAAGGAGAGATGTTATTTAAAGATAAAACTATTCAGAATGAGGGAATATGAGATGGAAACCTTTGAATAACAACGACAAAAACAATAATAACATCAAGCACAGCTAATAATAATGATAGAAAAAAAATAATTGTTTCCACTTTTGGCACAAGGCCAGCAAATACCCAGTGCATTACTGGTACTTTATTTTATCGACCCGGTAAGGATAAATGCAAAGCTAACCTCGACGGGATCTGAACTCAGACCGTAAAGGGACATAACTATGCTGGAAAGCATGGCGTCCGACCCTCTAGTGATACTGCCAATTCACCGCCCTTATAGAAATAAAAATAATGATGATAATACTGTCACTGGCTTCTCTGTTTTAGCTAAATAGGAATATATCCACGGGTACGATAGAGTAGGGATTTACATAGATTAGAAAGTATGCCAACACTACGAAATACCAGCAGAAAGATGGTACAGGCACACACCAGAAAAGGTGTCGATAACAATATAACTATACTTCGGGATATGCCAATACACACAGACAGGGAAATCAAAGCTAATTGACTGGATATAATAGAAAAAAACCACTAAGAAAAAAAAAAAAAACGTCTAATTGACATAACAATCCCCACAGATGAGAATGTATCTACCAAGGAAATGCAGAAATTATACAAATATAAAAAATCGAGAGATAGAAATAACCCGAATGCAGAAGATGAAAACAGAAAGAATACCGATAGTAATAAGTGCTCTGGAAATAATTGCTTCTACTTTTGGCACAAGGCCAGCAATTACCCAGCGTATTACTGGTACTTTATTTTATCGACCCCGTAAGGATGAAAGGCAAAGTTAACCTCAGCGGGATTTGAACTCAGAATGGCAAGGGCCGTAACTCTATGCGTCAAAGCATGGCGTCCGACCCTCTACCGATACTGCCAATCCACCGTGCTCTGGAAATAATGAAAGAAATTCACACAGACAGATACATAACCAAAGCCCAGTTATTACAAATATATACAACATAAAAAAATAGCACTACTAGTCACTGCACATACCCAAGGCGACAGAGATATGCTCGGTAATGTAGTAACGACACCCGATGATAATAATAATGATAATAATAATAATAATCATTAAGAGATGCCCAGTAAAATTCATACTCATTTGCCAAACCATGACGTTATTAATAAATTTATTGAACGAAACCCCCATTAGTTACAGACACTAGCGACAAATTATACACCATCTCCACTATATGGAGGTTTGAAAAGTAGTTGCAAGTATGCAGTAAAGAATGACAACTAAAATTGGTTCATAAATTCAGCCAAGAAAAAAAAACACGAATATGGGATTTAACAATGTGTCAAAGATACTATAGAATTAGGCAAATGAGAACAATAAATTAGACTTAGACACCGAAATAAAAAAATAAAAAAATAATACACAGGAACCAACCATAGAAATACTTAAGTGTAGATAACGTTGATAAAATATTGCACTCGGATATGAAAAAGAAAATTAGGAACTATTACTACAGAGGTGCCACAAAAAGAAATATATATATATTAAAGACTGAACTTAGGGTAAAAAAAAAGGTTGTTTTATACATATGAGAGTCACATTAGCTATAAATTACTGCTTCAAGATAATAAACTCAAAGATTTGTGAATTGAAGTACTTATACAGACCCCCAACCCCCAGAAAACTACTGACAGCATTCCAAGGTCACCACCCAAGGCTGGTAAAGATGAAATATACCTACCCTCCACTCAGCTACAAATAGAAAACGTCTACAAAAGAACAACAAAAGAACAACAATATGATTAGTAATACATTTTGAAGCCAGCAAATGGGAGCTGATAAGTTTAATAAGGAAGCACGAAAACAAGTTGTCTGGTTGTCTTGTCTGAACATAAAGAAACTGTGAAAAGCGAGCTACAATGAAATAACAATCTTAGATAAGGACGAATCAACTGAAAAAATGTGAAAAATGTAATACAACAGAACACAAAATAAAAGTGCAATTACAAATTATACTGAAAATCATTGAAGATAAAAACCACTCCGTGGTAAATACACTCAATAGAGTCGAACAAAAACAGGGTAACGTATTATGCACTATCTCTATGAAAGTAAAGTGAAACGATGTCGAGAAAGGTTATTTCAACACTACACATTGCGTTATCTAATGTTCTTTTGAAAATAGAGTGAAATGGTTGGAAGAAAGGTTATTGCAGTAACAGAGTTACCATTATCCTGGATTTGAAAGAATCAGTATCTTAAAGCCATGGTATCCGACTGGAGAGAACAGCTTGATATCTGGCGACA
>OZ024740.1:335443121-335448121 GCA_964016885.1 Eledone cirrhosa | reverse complement strand
ATTGATATTTTTTATCTGTTTGGCCCGAATCTTCCTTTATCGATTTTAAATCGTATGGTTGATTGTAGACTTGTTCTATATGTGACGGTATTTTAACGATAGTTATAGCTCTGATTCATCTGAATTATTGAGCCCTCTGCCGCTCATATCGGATTTCGTTTTTCGTTAACTCGTGCGCCGATTTTTCGATACTCGATCTTTCTAATATATTTAGCTCTGGACATAGCTATCCACCAGTTAATTTTATTGCTCATATTTTGTCGATTCTATTGAGTGATGAATAGCTTTTGTTTTATTTTAACATGTCTATTGAGCACTCTAATTCGATATGTGTATTTCCACATTCACTCGAATTATTTTCGCGGATATAGGGGTCATCTCCCTTGTCTAATGCCATGTGCGTTTTTCACCGCTAGTTGACTCCTTTGCCGCCAGGATAAAACTCGTTGACAACGTAAACTCCATTCCACTTATTCTAGTAGGCTTTTATATTTATATGTGAGCTGATAGAGTACTGTCTAAGGATTTACAGAAACCCATGAAGCTAGATTTAACACCTTTCTAGTGGGTCCGGGTATGATTTTACATTCATTTAAATTATTGACGTATTGTTTTATTGATATTTTTTATCTGTTTGGCCCGAATCTTCCTTTATCGATTTTAAATCGTATGGTTGATTGTAGACTTGTTCTATATGTGACGGTATTTTAACGATAGTTATAGCTCTGATTCATCTGAATTATTGAGCCCTCTGCCGCTCATATCGGATTTCGTTTTTCGTTAACTCGTGCGCCGATTTTTCGATACTCGATCTTTCTAATATATATATATATATATATATATATATATATATATATATATATATATATACGTAATTGTAGTGGAATATTCCAGTATTATTTTTGGTAAGGTGTGAAAAGCTCATTGCGCACTTGAGATCGATAGTAACCAAGAGTCCGAGTCAAATCAAAGGTGTATTACGAAAGTTAAGTTATTTGTAGTTGAAGATGATGAAGGCACCAGAACATAAATATTTAATCCTGAATAAAACAAGGCTTTTAATTTAAGACCATCCGTAATCTCACCAATTGTTTCTACACAGTTAATAGTCTTGCAAATACATGTAAACTATAAACAAATCTGTTACAATTAATGATAATTCAGATGGTATTCTACCCAAATACATGACATAAGGAGTCAGAAAGGTGTTGATTTATCACATTGGCAAGAATATACAGTAGGCAAAAAATAAACGCCGAGATAGATCATAATTATTCATGCTGAACTTAAGGATTTCACGCTTCAGAATTGTGTTGATTTTCGATTATCTGCTATTTCTCTCTCTCTCTCCCACCCCTTGCTCTCTCTCTCTCTCTCTATCTCTCTCCCCTCTCTCTCTCGTTCGCTCTCTTTCCCTCTCTCTCGTTCGCTCTCTTTCTCCCTTCTCTATTTATCATCTTTAACAATTTGAGGCTACTGCTATGCTTACATATAACTAACGCTTGTATACAAATCTGTTATATGACTGTGCACATCGCAAGCCTACCAATACGTCTTCGCTCTATTTACCACTTATAAGCTTACTTATGATCTGTACTGTCGTTCATTGTTTGCCTATATATTTGTTCTGAAAATTAAGCCCTTCTTTCTGACATCTGATGTCATCCATTTCAGTAGTAATACCATATCAATTATTATTCATTGTAACATATCGATTCCCTGTTTGTATGTATTTATTCAACTCTTATCTGTATAGAAACAATTGTTGATGGATTTGATATAAAAATCTTGGTTTATTCAGTATTACCCCCCCCCCCCCCACACACACACCACACACATATATATATGTATATATATTTATTGGTGAGGCACAGGTGTGAGCCTCGTGAGCTGGAATGGCTCTTCCAGTGCATCTCCCTTACCTTCCTCCGGGGAAACCCCTTCTCCATTCTTTCAGCCGGGGTTGTGGGGAGGCCAGCGTGTCGAACCCCATTTGCTCACCATACAGAGAGATGGGGAGGGCGAGAGAGATGGAGGCGATGACAGTGGGAGTTCGGCTCTTCCACGTTCGGACGATATCCTTGTGGTTGTGTTCATTAAGCAGTTAATGAGTCTATCCACGAAAAGGTTCTAGTAACAAAGTATAACTAAAGAAGACTGTTTTTCAGCTAATTTAATATAGGGAGAGAGAGAAAGAGCGGTAGAGAGAGAGGTAGAGAGAGAGAGAGAGAGAGAGAGAGAGAGAGAGAGAGAGAGAGAGAGAGAGAGAGAGAGAAAGAGAAAAAGAGAGAGAGAGAGGGGCCCCTAAAAATGTATTCACACTTCAAATTGTATTAAAAACAATGCTTATATAGAATATTAACATGTTAATTATTCAAGACAAAGTGGATAGGCTTGAGATTTTCTTGTCAGTTGTTCAAAATAATGAATATTTAGGTCCAGGCTCTTCTCATAAAAGATGGATGGAATTGATGACTTTGTGAATGATTTCATTTACTATTTGGGCTCAATCCCTTTCAATTACATTTCACCAGGTACCACTTATAAAATTCAACTCTTCGGTACATATCATCTTCATTGAGGACATGGACTAGTACTGGTACGTATATAAAAACATTGTTTTTTTTCATAATTCAAAGTCCTAATGGGTTCAGATATTAGACACACTCTCTCTTTTTCTCTCTTTCACATACATACAGATACACGCACACACACTTTCCATATCTCTCCCCCGCTCCCCCCCCTCTCTCTCTCTCTCTATCTATCTCTCTCTCTCTCTCTGTATATATATTTATATGTATATTAGACCATCCGTTTAGCCACATTCACTTCAGAATATTTTTTAAAAATCATGTTCACTTAAACATCATTTTAAAATAATTAAAATATACAAACAGATATGTATATAATGGGAAATGAAACTGGAAGGCCCATATATATACCTGTGTGTATGTATATATATAAATGTGTCTGTGTATGTGTGTCTGTGTATATATATGTGGGTGTCTGTGATCTATATACACTGGTCATAGACACACACATAATATACACATACATATATATATACAAACACAGTCACGTATATATATACACAACAACACCGCCAGCTCTCCCTCTCTCTATTTATGACGGTACCGGGAAAAAACCCATATCTCGGGAAACCCTGCTGCGATTTACGCGAAACTTGTTTTATTCCATTTGTATTCCCATTTCATGGTCAACTTCCTTTCAAAGTATTTTTCGATTATACGCTCTTTTGACTGTATCACATTACAGACAAGCAAGCATTCACAGAGTTTTGGTAGTATACTAGCAGAATGGCCCGCCGTTGCTCGGGATTCTAAACATAGATTGGCATGTTTATCCCTCCTTTCTGAAACAGTTTCGTCGTATGTTCACCAAATGATGCAGAAGTCCTAATGAAAAGTGAAGTCGCCTTGTGTGAATAGGCAAATAATTTTCCATTAATATTTTTCAAAAGCATGTAAATGCGTTCCCTCTCTTTTTTGTTGTTGTTTTTGCTGCTGTCGAGCCTCGTGAAATAAATACGTTTGCTTATATTTTGTTATTGCGTATGCAAAAATATCTGTACACGAATATATAATTATAAATATATATATTAAAATAACAGATTAAATTTTAAGCGAAGAATCGCTGCTTTCACCCTTAACGGGATCTTCTGAAACTAAAAAAAATCAATCTGTGAACGCAGAAGTAAATATTTTGAAAAACGTTACACACACTATATATATATATATATACATACACACACTATATATACATGTATACACACAGATATCGTCATAATGTCGTAATGCAGACAGCCAGACATACAGACAGATATTATAAGGACGCGACGTCGTAGCTATGTATCTATCTAAAAAGACAGACTAAGAATTATAGAGAGATATCTAAATCGCCTAATGCAATCCCTAGGGCATTGAACATTTGAAACATTTTTTGCTCAAAACACTCACACCACCATAAGTATTACATGTTGTAAAGTTTGAAAACAATCGGTTGGGTGGTTCTCGAGTTTGAGGGAGTCAGACAGATAGATCGATAGACAGACAGACATTCTCTGTCTTATATATATATATATATATATATATATATATATATATATATATATGATAAAGTCATATATGCATAAATACATAAAATCTATGTTTATGGTTCTTTTCAATTTATTGGAAAAATCGTAATTTATGTCTTGTTTACATGCTTACAGAATAGGTATGTTTATATATCTATACAAGTTGGTATAACCTAGATTACACACTGTAATTATACAGATATGAGTTTAACATACACGTCGGCTGCTAGTGAATCTCTTACTATATATCTTAATTAATTACCAATACAAGCGCCAATTAGATGTAAATTAGTATATCCATTTCAGAATAATACATTGAACCAATGCGCATATATATCCACCAAATTCATGTGATTTATTGGATGATATACACATCATACGTTGAGGTTTCAATAAAAAAAATGAATATCGACTAAAGATATTTATCAATTTTAAAATTTACAGTGTGATTCATATTTCCTTGCATGTTCACATGCCTACAAATTAGGTATATGTATATATATATATATATGTTGGGGCAATATCTATTACATATTTTCTATGTATACAGATCTAACATTATCATACACTTCGGCTGTTAGCGCACCTCTTACTATACGTATCTATATATATATTTATATATAGATACATATAGTAAGTTTGCTCTACGGTTCTTATATATTTGATATATATTTATCCTTATCAAGCCCTCTTTGGATTTTAGTCTTCAAATTTATTATTATTACTATATATATATATATATATATATATATATATATATATATATATATATATATATTTGTTTCTACTTTGGACACAACGCCTGAAATTACCCCAGTATATTACTGGTACTTTATTTTATCGACCCCGTAAGGATGAAAGGCAAAGTTAACCTCGGCGGATATATATATTAATAACAGATCGG
>OZ024740.1:335434470-335442921 GCA_964016885.1 Eledone cirrhosa | reverse complement strand
CAAATGCTACCATAACACATTAACTATATATAACTTGGTTTGCTTAAAACAATTTCAGTGTGTGAGTTGTCAACGAAAATGGAAGCATCTATTTATCACTCGTTCAGCTAGAACGTTTTACAAACAGAGGAGAATGCCCTTGATAATATAGTCCTGCTTATCCCTAAAAAGACAAAATAGTCACTGAAATATCTTTGATCTTAGGTCTGATTTATCTGAACTGATTCAGAGCTAAACAACAAGAACAATACTATCAATAAACTTTGCTTATGTTGCTATGCCTTTTGTTGGACTTGTTTCTGTTATCATATTGACTGCTATTGTTGTTGTTGTTGGTGGTGGTGGTGTTGGCTGTGGTGTTTGTGGTGGGGATTGCGGTGTATTCTCGTTTGAAAAGAGCGCAACTTCAGAACTATGCTATATATGAGAGAGCAATTATGCATAAACCAAAGCACATCGATTACCAGTCGAATTATTTTACCTAATTTGAAACATGACATGAAATTTTGACAAAGAAATTATGTATATACGTGTAACTTTATTCAGCACTTTGTCGGTTTCTTGCAATGATTTGACGACATGTATCTCCCTTTATTTTTAAAAGGCTTTCATTTTACCTACAAATCATTTTTATAGCCTGTGCGTGCAGTGAGTATGAAACAAAAAAAAAACATGATGAAAGGAAACATTCGGCCTAATCAGAACTGACAATTACAATTGAAAACTGCAACATTTGTTGGTTTTGGCAAAATTTAGATTTTACCTCAAAATCTCTATTTAGCATGGCAAAATGAATTTTGATAAGATTGGTTTGTTTAGATATAGGTCTGTTGTAATATAATACTCAAACAGACTAAAATAATCAATAAATGTGAGATGATTGATTGACACACTGTAGCATCTCTATTCGCTTTAAGTTTGGTTAACATAATTGTCATGCTAGACAAAAGAGAGACAGAAAACTGTTATCAGGACAGCCCTTTCCTCATAGCAGCTGCTCTATTTAAATAGTTTTATCTCCTCTCTCTTCTGCATCAATGAAGCGCTGTGTAATTTAGCCATGGCTTGTATATTATTATTGCCTTGTAGATACAGGTCATCTCTGACCAAGTATTCATATAAACAAAATCAACCCAGAACTACATTAATCAATGCACCCTTTTCTCGGACTACAAGACTAGTTTGAGGGCGACATGGCTGCTACCTCTTGCAATCTGAGTGACCTCGTCAAGGCTCCCTCGTTGTATTCTTTTGCAGATCTGAGCCCTATTATTAAAAATATAGATGTTTGGTAGAGTCCGACAAAATTATAGTTACTGTTATTGACATTCAAATTTCAATTCTTCCAAGATTAATGTTGCCTCTCATCAACAAATTACCATTTTATGGTCAATGTAATCAATTGTTCCCTATTCCCGCCAAAATAATTTCTACTTTATGCTTATGTAAGTAACTATTATCATTCCATAACATTGTGGATTGGCAGTATCCGTAGAGAGTCGGACACCATGCTTTGAAGCATAGAGTTACGTCCCTTTATGATCTGAGTTCAAATCCCGCCGAGGTTAGCTTTGTCTTTCATCCTTACGGGGTCGATAAAATAAAGTACCAGTAATGTACTGGGTAATTGCTGGCCTTGTGTCGAAAGTAGAAACAATTATTATAGTTAACGTTGCGGTGGATTGGCGGTAGCGGTGGAGCATCAGACACCATACTTTGCAGCATAGAATTATGGCCCTTTATGGTCTGAGTACAAATCATGCCGTGGCTAACTTTGCCTTTCATCCTTACAGGGTCGATAAAACAAAGCACCAGTAATGCACTAGGTCGATTTAATCGATTTTCCCATCCACCTAATATTGTGATGGTGGATGTGCAGTATCGGTGACGGGTCGGACGTCATACTTTCCAGCATAGTTACGTCCCTTTACGATCTGAGTTCAAATCCCGCCGAGGTTGACTTTGCCTTTTATCCTTACGAGGTCGATAAAATAAAGTACCAGTAATGCACTGGTTAATTGCTGGCGTTGTGCCTAAAGTAGTAACAATTATGATGGTTAACGTTAAAGATTACCCGGATAGAAAGCTGTACATGATCTATGTGGAACTGTACTATGGAAATATATCATTGAATATATTCGATCATATTGACCCCAATACATATTTCGTTCAGGTTTTCTCTTTTTTTTTCAGTCTTATTTTATCGATCGCTTCTTGTCAAAACGCTACGTTACGGAACACAAACAAACAGTAAACGTAAACACGGACACGGAAACACACATACTATCTCTCACACACATACCTACATACAATGGTTTTCACTCAACATCCATCTACTAAATTCTACTCACAAGTCATTTGTTTTTCTTGTTGTTTTTTTTCAACTTCGAACTATAGAAGACAGTTCCATGCAATGGAACTGAAACCGAAATTTATTTTAAGGTGAATACTGTAGCCAGACGGCCAGACAAAGCATATTTGTGTTTTTTAGTTTTCTTTCTTTACCTGGGAGTTGGGTAAATCTCTAATCCTAACACTAGCAATTTGTGTTTTTCTATATTTTCTTTTCAGTTTATGTGGTTAAGTAGTCCCATCATGTTACGATAACCTTTAGTTAATTTTGAATTCGTTGAAAATTGAAAAAAAAACAAAAGTAGCTTCGCCTATATTTTATTAATATTTGTTAAAATTCAGAAAACAGACGATCACAGTAAGGCAGAAATATCATTATTATTCTCTATACCAAAGCCTTTTTCTGTTTTAGGTCGGTTATATAACAGAACAACGAGCAACTTTTTCTGAGCTATATTTGTCCAATTTTTTTTCATGCGCATGCTACAGTTAGATTTTATGGCTGTTGTTGTGTATACACATCGTGACAAACTTCTATTTCTTTTACTTTTCTTGCTTGGTTGACCTGTAATTGATTTTTACGCAATTCACAGAAAAACAAGGAAGAAAAAACGAAACGCTTTTGGTTGCAGATGAATTGTTTTCTTCATAGAAACGTTGCCAGTTTTGTTTTGTTTTTATATATATCCTTAGAATTTATTTCTGTGTCTCTGCAGTAAATTTTTGCTTTAGACTCTTTCATTCTATTTTATTTTTTCATAATTCTTTTGTCTATTTCTAATTTTTATTAGGTTCTAAATCTTTTTCCTTTCTTGTATATATATTTCATCCTTAATTTCATTAAGGATAGAGATATTTTCTTCAATATAATTGTGTATTACCTCCTCCCCCTTCTCCTCTTCTTCCTCCTCCTCTTCTTCCTTCTCCTCTTCTTCCTCCTCCTCCTTCTCCTCCTTCTCATGATCATCATTATCATTATCATCCACATCGTCATCGTTGTCGTCGTTGTCGCCATCATTGACTAGTAGAAATATCATCATCATCATCATCATCATCATCATCATCATCATCATCATCCTCATCATTATTATTATTATAATTTTGTTGTTATTATTATTATCATCATCATCATTAATGAAATTATCTTTCTACTCCCCTTTCTCATCATCATCATTATCATCATTTTCATTTTCATATTATTATTATTACTGTTTTATGATTTTAGTAGTAGTATTAGTAGTAGTAGTATTACTATTAGTATTAGTATTAGTACTAGTAGTATTAGTAGTAGTATTAATATTAGTAGTATAGGTAGTAGTAGTAGTAGTAGTAGTAGTAGTAGTAGTAGTAGTAGTAGTAGTAGTAGTAGTAGTAGTAGTCGAAGTAGTAGTAGCAATGATAGCTGTAGTAGTAGTAACAGTTGTAGTAGTAGCAATAACAGTAGCAGCAGTTGTAGTAGTAGTAGTAGTAGTAGTAGTAGTAGTAGTAGTAGTAGTAGTAGTAAAAAAGAAAACAAATAAAATGAAATATAACAAACTCCTCTAAAAGAAAATTAATGTCATATTCGCCATAAAAGTCTAATCTAATTCTTGTTTTTGTTATTATTGTAGTGATGTAATGATATTATAGTTGTTATTTTGTGTGTTCAGTGTTGTGTGGTATCTTGTGAGGACAAATGATTTGATGGTATGTGGTGCTGTGTGGTGTTGTGTGGTATTGTCGAGTGCTGTGTAGTATGTAGTGTGATGCAGTGTGGTTTTGTGTAGTTTTGTATGCTATGTAGAGAACACAATTTTAAGGGGTTGCGTGGTGTTTGTGTGGTGTTGTGTGGTGCAGTGTAGTGTTGTGTGGTGTTGTGTGGTGCCGACCGAGTGGTGTTATATGGCTTGTAGTGCGGACAATTATGTGGGATTGTATAATGTGGTGTTGTGTGTGGCTTGTAGCACAGACAGTTTTGTGGGACTGTCTGATGTGGTTTTCTGTTATGTGGTTTGCATTGTGGACAGTAGTGTAGTGATGGGTAGTATTATGTAATGCTGTATAGTGTTGTGTGGTTTGTAGTGCGGACAACTGGGTATTGATGAGTGGTGTTGTGTAATGCTCTGTAGTGTTATGTAGTGTTGTGTAATATATACTGAGGACAATGTGAGAAGTGTCATCTAATTACAACTAGAGCTCTCTAACATACACATACACAGTCAGCTAGCCACCCACACCTACACAGCTAGCCAGCCACCCACTCATATACTCACACAACCACAGATATATACAGTTATATAGCCGCAGACATACACACATACAGAAGACGCACGAACATACACAGACACCCAACTTCCCATCTTTATCATATTCAGGAATATCATGACATCTCCAGACTCATTAGAATTTTAAATATTTTTTTCCTGTTATCCTCAAAGTCTCCTCCTCGATATACTACTACTACTACTACTACTACTACTACTACTACTACTACTACTACTACTACTACTACTACTAAAATACATACCTACTTGCCTACCTATATATCTACCCACCCAAAATCATAATAGTAATGCTATCTACAACCACGGTTACTAGCTCCACTAATATTCCTTCCGTACTAGTGGTAAATAAATTATTATTATTATTATTATCATTATCAATATTATTATTGTGATTATCATTATTGTTATCATTATTATTATCATTATTATCGTTATTATTACTATTGTTGTTGTTCCTGTTGATGTCGTTATTTTAAATGTACTACATCTATGGGCATTGCTGCCATCTGTAATACATCTGCTTTTAATAATACTACTTGCTATTGATTCTACTACTACTACTACTACTAATACTACTACTACTACTACTACTACTACTACTACTACTACTACTACTGCTGCTGCTGCTGCTGCTGCTGCTACTACTACTACTACTACTACTACTACTACTACTACTACTACTACTACTACTACTACTACTACTTCAATAAACACGTTTATCGATAGTATAGTAAGAAACTTCAACATGAGCACGAAGAAGAGCCAAGAGCAAAAATAACTTATGTAACAACAACAGTTACAACAAACACAACAGTAACGATTACTACAACATAAACAACAATAATAACAACAACAGCAACCAATAGCCTCTCCACACAATATCGGTAGCAGTGACACAACGACCACCATTAAGACGTTCAAATCTACCACCGCTACCACCACTAGCACCGTCTCCATCACCAAAAACCCCTCATCACCGCCACCACCATCAGCACCATTACCACCACCACTAACATCATCCTAGCTATCGCCGGGAGTAGTTCCAAACATACCAATTGTAACGACTGATAACAACAAAAATTAGAGGAAATAGAACAGCAATATGAACATTAGCAAAAACTAAAACAACAACAACAGCACGAAAAACGAAAACGAAAACACCAACAACAGCAGACGACACAACAGAAATATATCAACATCAACGACCTTAACTATTCTTGCTGCTTGTAAGTTAAGGTAGCTGGAATCTTGGTCTAGCATTTATATTTGCGCTGTTGCAACTATTCGCTCGACTATTTCCATAAATACTTTGCATGCCACTTGAGCAGTGGCGAAAGCACAGCGACTATTCGACCGCTTACTCTCGACCTTCGCCGATTTGTAAGAGAAAATCTAATCCCAGATTTGCAACAACACCACACGTGGTCCAGTTCACCGCATCTAACAACTGTTAACAAACTCTCATGCCAGATCACTCACAGTGACATCGTTGGACTTAAACCTGCTCTTAATTACCTATTTTAGCGTGTCTCTCTCTGCCTATCTCTGCCTATCATATATATTTCACCTCCTCTCTCACTTGCCCACCCATTCTCTATACCATTATATCTCTATCTTGAATACACACATAAACTCACATATACCCGCTCACATACATATTACACTCATATGCAAATATACCATTAGTGTAATTACGCGCATATATATATATATACACACATATAGATACATATAAATACACACACACACACACACACACACACACACACACACACACACACACACACACATATATATATATATATATATATATATATATATATATATATATATATATATGTATATTTATATATATACATAGACATATATACCTAACTCACATACATATTTACGTGCACACTTATATATACGCCCACGCCTATAATTTAGCGTAATTCATAATAGATCTAATTTCCTCTATTAACAATTTCTCACTCAGACTGAAAGCAAACAAAACGCTACCTATGTTGTTTCTTTAATAATATATATACAAAGACACGCACATAAACAGAGACACACCCACATATTTCTGCAGACACTTATATAAATCTATACATGTATAGACATCTATATTTTTATACGGAAACAGATATATGTAGTACAAAAACGGAAAAAATATACAATTAATATATATATATATATATATACATACATATATATAAATATATATATATGCATACACACACATAATACATACATATATATATATATACATAAATACATATATAGATACATATATACGTTAAGAAAGAGAATCAAAGAGAGTAAAGAAGTGGGCGAGAAGTTAAAGGGGAGAGCAATATTGTATGCCGAAATGTTAACCCCTCCTCTCCCACAGGACTGGTGTGAAAGGTCTAAAAATGCCAATTAGCTTCGTGTTGATCAGTGAAAAATCTTTCCTTCTTACGACCTGAAAAGTGCCGCCACGATAAATACGTTCCATCTTCTTCAGTTGCTGTATTCATTCGTGTAATGTAGATGCTTTTACTTCTTTCTCTTATTCTTACTTTCATTATAAAAACACGTCGTTACTTCTCCTTTTTTTCTTCACGCTTTCTCTTCGCACGTAACCTTGATCATCTCTGTTTTTCTCTTGTATTTTTCTCTCTGTATCTCTTTTATTCATTTATTCTCTCTTTACTCTATAACACACAGTTCACTCGAAAACATAAACAAAGATTTTACCCATTTTTTTTTCTACTTTCACTTTTAAGATACTTTTTATCTTCTTCCGGCTCTTCACCCTTCCCTTACGCACAAATGTTATACTCTTAGTGACTCAGTCTCTAAAACATACAAACTCATACACACTTTCCCTCTCGTTCAATAATACAAAATATATAAACACATATTTACCTAATTATTTTAACCCCTATTCTCAATGTTTTCTCTTTAACTTTCACATTCACTTTTATTTTCAAAAATCTCACTCCATCTAAAACAGCCACATATGCAACACGTATACAAACGAATATATACAGAGACACACACATTGAAAAATCACCTGCTAATACAACTGCAGCCAATTTACACCCACACGTGTGGGAAGTAGAAAAACACACGCACTTTATTTTTCATAACATCTATAATATTTTATTTGTAATTATTGTTATTTTACATCATCGTTATCATCATCATCATCATTTCAACATAATTTCTTTGTAGATTTATTTCATAATTTTATTAACATATATCAAATTAATCGTTAAAACTATCTCTTACTTTCTCTCTCGCTCTCGCCCTCTCCTTCGCTCTCTCTAAATAGCTCGCACTCTTGCTTTCTATCTATGTTTGTCTATCAGTCTACCTCTTTGGTTCTTTTTCACACACAAAACTTAAACAGACGTATACACACATACATGCACTGCCACACATATACACACTGACACACATGCATAGAAAAATTCAGACAGCTCCAAATATCCAGATACGGACACACAGACACACACAGCTCACACACAAACAAACAGCCTTGCGTATTCTGCTAGTTTTGGTTTCGGAGTCTAGTGGAATTCCAACGACAGAACTATAAGCTCTTGCATTTCTCCTGTAGTGAGATTGAACAATTTAGCTTGTAATACAGGCAGAAAGAACAGAAGACTAGAGTCAACAGATTGAGAGAAAGACAGAGCGAACGATAGAGAGAACGAGAGTGAGAGAGAGGGAGAGAACGAGGGCGAGAGAGAAAGAAAGAAGAAGGGAGAGCTAGAAAGAAGGGGCGACAAGACAACGAAAAATAGAGCGCCTGGCACGAACGAGGAAAGAGCAAGAGTGGGAGAGGAACAGGAAACGAGAA
>OZ024740.1:335421970-335426970 GCA_964016885.1 Eledone cirrhosa | reverse complement strand
TGGGAACAAAGAAAAAATGATTGCGAGGATTGCATGAGGGTAAAAGGTTGTTCTTAAATATATGAGATACTGTGTCCAAAGGTAATACTATTATAACGTCCAAGTAATTAATGAATTGAATGTTATTCCACATTCCTTTAACAACAAGTAGAAAACTTTTCATAAAAGCTGGAAGCATTAAAATTCTACTATATGTGACCAGGAATGTGGCATGGCACGTTAATACGGAAAATATGTCACCAAATTTTTATTATTAAATTTATGTAACTATGAGAATTTTGTAGCATAGTAGACAGGGAAGTGTACCATGTTCCTTCCCTTATAACTATAGACTTTTAGAGGCTAAAGATCAAAGATGCACGCACAGCTGTTCAATACCCATGGTTATATAAACGGAAATTGCTAATTTAAAAACCTAACCATAAGAAATCTGCTCTGGAGAATCTCGAATGAATATAATATATATTAATTCATTGTAGTTACATTAAACTGTTATTTGCCAAACAACAAAACACAAGAAAACAGCCCCATTATACTTAAGGATTTGTCTCAGCATGGGCATGGCTTAGTGTTTAGTAATAGTGAGCACGTGTCTATATATATCCAGAGAAAAAAAAAAAATATATATATATATATATAGATACACGCAGAATCACTCACACGCACACACACACACACATATATATATATAAGTAATTTTTTCCGACCCACCCCATGTCTTTACCAATAAAAACATTACAATAATGCCATGAACTGTTATTGTAGAGAGATTTACTTCCCTTCCCTTGTATAACGTACACGATAACAAATTCCATCCACGTTCCCGGCAAGGTTTTTACTTCATTCATTCTTGCAACATTTCCATTTACCCCAAGGTTTTATTTAAGAAAAAAACTACACAAAAACTAAACAAAACAAAATAAAACAAAAATTCCCAAAAAGCAAACAAAATTGCAAGCTTCAATAGCTGTGGGCTACCCTTTAGTTTGTCTACTTGTTTGTGCTATTCATTCTACATACATATACAATTTAATTAGACATGCAGAAAATATATAGTCTTAAGTGTAATTAAACCAACAGATACAGGTCCGCCTTTCCATATTTTGATGTATAATCCTTCTTGTGTTTATTTAAAGTACCAGTAATGCACTGAGTAATTGCTGGCCTTGTGCCTAAAGTAGAAACAATTATTATTCATTTTGCTTCTATATATTATAGTCACTCGATAAAGCTACAAGTTATGTTTTTACTCTCAGTAAATGAGATGAATCAGAAAATATATTTTCAAAATATGTAAGATAATGTTTGAGTTAAATTAAATTTTATACATACATAAGCACAAGCAAATGTACACACACATATATATATATATATATGTATATATATATAAATATGTATATATATATATATATATGTATATATATATATATATATTCATTCACACATAAATGCATACCTAAATATATACATACATACACTAATACATACATTCATACATACATACATACATACGTTTCTTTCTTCTAGCGCGTCTTGCTCTGAACTCACTCTCACATTCTATCTCTGTCTCTCTTCACACACGGATATATGCATGTATATATATATATATATATATATATATATATATATATATATATATACACACACACACACACACATATATATATATATATATATATATATATATATATATATATATAATATATACGTGTATATATATATATATTTATACACCTATATGTAGGTAAACATGAATCCACATATCGATATATGAATGTAATTTGTTTTAGCCCAGGGTTTATTTGCAATAGGCACACCTATTATTAAAGACGTTCCGAAATTTATCACCACTTTCCCATTCATTTTATAAACGGTAGCATGTGATTTCGAAAAGATGTGACTGCTAGGTATATCAAGATGGGGCATAGTTGGATTATATGTCATGGTGGTTTACCTTCAAATTAATCCTAATTATGTATGTATGTATGAATGTATGAATGTATGTATGAAATATATGTATGTTTGTATACACACACATATATATATAAGGAGGTTTTCTTGATGTGGATCGGAATATATATATATATATATATATATATATATATATATATATACATAATATCCCGTTAAGATCCCGTTAAGGATGAAAGCAGCGATTCTTTGCTTAAACTTTAATCTGTTATTTGGTCTAAGGTTTTTGTATGTATTTATATATATATTCGAAGAGGCCTCGATAAGGATTATATATATATAAATACATATAAAAACCGTAAACCAAATATTTATAAAATAACAGATAAAAGTTTAATAATATATATATATTATTTGAGTTTCTGCCCAACTGCTGACCGTTTCGCCGTTAGAACGGCAAGAGCTGGGTCGCCGGGCAGACTCTCATTATAACACCTACACTCCACTTTCTTATGTATCAAGTACTAAACTGAATAATGGTCTCATTAGTCTAAACTCACAACTCCCTACCTATCTATCTCAGGCGCCCACCGCCCTCTGGCAGGCGGATCCGGTTATCAGTGGAGACTCCACCGCAACATTCTATAGAGGGCTGGTGCGCAGCAGGTGCGACGACGCCCTCGGAGAAGCCCTAGACATGGAGGAGGACGAACTGGCCAGCCTGTTCGGTAGGACATTCAGCCCGGGACCTATGGACAACTTCCAGAAGTCCCTGGCCTGGCAGTGCTACCGAGGGGCTTTACCCGTTCGAGAAAGGCTCTACAGACACGGGCGCCCGGGTAGGGACCCCGCCAAAAAGATCTGTCCCAGATGCGTGTGCGACGAGGAAACCGTTGCACACGCATTAGTACACTGCTCGGGCGTAGCCGATCTGTGGGGCTATGTCGAACAACTGCTGTCAAGGGTGGGACCGATCCGGTTGACCACCGAGTCTATTGTAATGATCAAGCCGCCTCCCCCCTTCAAAGATGAAGCAGAGGCGGTGTTTCTGTGCGTAATAGCCATGGCGAAAGAGGTTGTATGGTGGACGCGTCTGAAAGGACTGAGGTCGGGCACCTTTCTCTCTGGCCAACAACTGGTCCGTTTCTTCCGATATCATTTCGGAAGAAGGATCAGGATGGAGAGAGAGGTGCTGCACCCCAGCCGTTTCTATGAAAGATGGGTGAAAGTGGCGAGAATGGCCCGTGTGAATGGGCCTTCACTCTACATCAGACTATAGGTGAGGAAGATGAAAGACCAAGGGAGCACCCCTTCTCTGTGCTCCTGAGGAGAAGGGTTGCACACCTTTTTCGGGGGTGTGTGCGACCCCCCAAGGCGCCTCCTCTCTATTGAGGATTTTGTTAAAAATTTATTTTTTGTTATATCTTATTTTATTTTTATATTTTGTTATTGCCTCCTCCTTATTGAGGACGCCTTTTTGTGTAAACTCCCCCCTTTGTACTTGTCCCACTTTTGATGCCCTAGTGGCAAATAAAAGAAATATATCTATCTATCTATCTATCTATCTATCTATCTATCTATCTATCTATCTATCTATCTGGCTATCTGCCCCCACCTCTCTCTCTCTCTCTCTCTCTCTCTCTCTCTCTCTCTCTCTCTCTCTCTCTCTCTCTCTCTCTCTCTCTCTATATATATATATATATATATATATATATATATATATATATATATTTATATATATATATAAATATGCATATATACATGCTATACGTAGCTATACTTTCTCACACACAAAACCACATACACACACATATATATGTATACATACATTTAATATACATGTATAGACACCTATATATATATATATATATATATATATATATATAGATGTGTAAATGTAAAGAGATATATTTATACGTATATCTATATCTGTACATACGCATATAAGAACGTATAAACGTATATATCCATGTATACATAAATGATCCATATGCATATACATATATATATATACATATATACATATACGTACAAATATTCATATACATGGTGCTCCAGCATGTACTTAGCTATGCCGGCGAAAGCCTACTGAGAAACCTACAGAACTAGCAATATGTTTGCATATATGCGCGTATGTCTGTATGTAAGCATATATGCATATATTTGTGTATGTATGCATATATGTATGTATGTATGTATGTATGTATGTATGTATGTATGTATGCATGTATGTATGTATGTATGTATGTATGTATGTATGTATGTATGTATGCATGTATGTGGATATGTATGTATTTATGTTCGTGTGTACGTATTCCTTTTTCTGTGTGTATGTATTTGTGTGTACCTTTGTACATGTAGTTGTTTTTCTTTAGCAGCGCATGAATTTTAAAAGACCTAGATTTTCATGATGTATTTTTCAACCATTCTCATTCCATCTATAATTCAATTTGCGTATTTAGGATTATTATATTTAATATGTCCTCCATTATAAATTTATGATGCTGGAGTATGAATTGAGGTAAATTTGGTTGCTATTTTTAACAGGTAGTGCAACTACACAGAAGCTTTTCCATTGGCTTCCTTGGTTGTGTGTGTGTGTGTATGTGTGGTTGTTACTTATATATATATATCTCTTTCTCTCTCTCTCTCTCTCTCTCTCTCTCTATCTATCTATATATATATATATAGGTAGGGAAGCAGAAAATTGCTTTTTGTGATCCAGTTCGTGGTTAAGAAAGCCAGTTTCATGGATGGTTTCAACGTACGGTTAGGGGTAACTCCACAAGTTTGTAAAAATTCCGTTCAATCTTGGAGTATAAAGTATAAAAGAGAAAACACAGGTAAGCATTAAGAGAAGGATTTTATCCAGGTATTTACAGATACAGCAAAATCCTTAACACTAAATCTATTAGACTATCTTACTCCACGGAACCAAATATAGAGGCACACATTAAGATGCTTAACGCTAAAAAGGTACATAACAACACCAGAACACAAATTTACAACAATAACAATACAATCACCATTGAACACAACAGAATATCTAATACACAACCACCCGCTAATAGGCAAACAAAACGTAACAC
>OZ024740.1:335401970-335416970 GCA_964016885.1 Eledone cirrhosa | reverse complement strand
CTTGCATAAAATTTCCCTCCAATGAACAAATCCGACCAAGGTTATTTTGTGGAAGATCAGCAGTAGCCCGTGCATACAAGTTTCTCCACTCCACGCTTTCATTGTCAAAGGAAAGGGACGTTTCAACTTATTTCAACAGCTGAAAAAACTGGAGCAACTGGAAATGAAGAGTCTTTCTCAAGGAGAATCGAACTCGCAACCTCTCGATTGTGCATCCAACGCACTAGCCACTAAGCCACGTGCCTTCACATATGCAATTATATTTATATAATCTCCTTTAATTTACATCTTACCATTTTCGATACGGTGTTCCTGGATTCTCTGTATAAAGGGAAAACCCAGTATTCTTATTGCTGGAATGAAAATGAATCTCATCATAGAACTGTTTAATTAAGCTTAACCTGATGTTAAACAACAGCAATAACAATAACAACAATAACAATCACCCTCTGCTCTTTTACTACTACTACTACTACTACTACTACTACTACTACTACTACTACTACTACTACTACTACTACTACTTCTCCTGCTGCTGCTGCTGCTACTATTACTAGCTTTTGAAACACGCTGATAACATACATCTAAAATTACTTGAACCATTTTATGTTGTTCAATTTACGTGATACTGCACCACATCTACATTTGTTGTAACACTGTCGGGCTCGATGACGAGGAGTCTTATTTTATAATAAACAGAAGCACCTGCTCGTAAAATTAATGTGACAGAGGCTGACAATTTCACAGACATGTGTACCCTTAACATATTTCTCAGGAAGATTCAGAACGGCACAATGCGTAACAAGGCTGGCCCTTCGAATTATAAGTACAAATTATTTTTTTTCCAAATGAACAAGCTGGAGCGACGTAAAATAAAATATTTCGTTGAAGTGCATCCGGAAATTGAAATCAGGATCAGCTTAGCTATTTATCGACGTATCTTCACACATCGACGTATCTTCATACATCGACGTATCTTCACACATCGACGTATACTCCAGCCACTACAAACAGGTCAACTGTACAAACAATAGTTCAGGTGTCGTGACCTTTGCAGCAGATATGTTTCATGATATGTATATATATATGTGAAGAGAGCTATGTATATTTGAAGGAGGAAGGTTGGAGAATGTATTGTATTTAGGAATCTAGTGTGTGAAATACAACAGATTAGAAGAGAGATGCCATAGCTACAGATGTCGCGTTGTTGGAGTAGATGGGCAGCTTTTATGTTTCCAAGAGGAGAGACCAAATGATCGGGATGCAGTCTATATATTCATGTATGAAATGATAGCACTATCTAGGAGCAGTTATCCTTAATCTAATGTATGTTATAGCTGAGTCAGAGAATAGAATATTGAAACCATTTGATTGGTTTGTTTTGTAAATATTCCCATACTAAATTATTATAAGCATAATGGCACATAATTGTTATGTGTTTCTCGCAACTACAATGCCTCTTGCTCCTCCAAAGTAGATATCTGCGTATCTTCTCGAAAGGATATAAACAGCGCCCATATCCATCATTAATACAAGAACGGAAGAATTTATTCTTAAAGCGGGAAGATGGACTGAATGTAACGTCTGCTAAAAGCCGTTTAAGTTTATCGACTCTTACATACAAACATCAACTGATCAAAGCTCATGTAGATTCTGGCATTAAAGAAAGCATCTAAGCTTGTTTGTGTAGATTTTTTCATGTTATATAAGAGAGGTGATGAAGAAAGTTGAACAAAAATGTTGATGCCTAATAAATGAAGCTACATTTACAATTTGAACTGCATTGTTATACATGTACAGGGAGAATGCAAGTATTTACAAGATAGGCAATGTTCTCCTATCTATTTTGACTATCTTTTTTGCAGTCGCTCCAGCTTGTTGCGATTGATGTCTTTTGTGTTTAGTCTGAAAATCTGTGAGCCTCTAACGTGGTTGAGGAACGAGCTGCAAAGTATATTTCTTGTGAAACTTTATGCGACTAAATTTACTAAAATTGCTACCATAATCGTCATCATCAGTATCTCGGCGGCGCATAATTTATTCGAGTAGCGATAGAAAAAGGCAGAAAGAAGAATCGGCCTGTATGTGAGCTAATAAATCTTGGAAAATAAAATAGGTCACATCTCCTCATTTTGGATGGTCATGCGTATACCGCCATTATTGACCCACATATAGGAACAATATCTTTAAAGTGGGACAAACTCGAATCTTGATCAAAGATATGTTTATTGAGCGTGTTTTCGTGTTTAATACACATTCTAGAGTAGTAGGCTGTGAAACAGTGAACATCTGGTGTGAAATTGCATGTGGATAAATGTGTGAGTATAGTATTGCAATTGCATTGTCTTTCTCTCATGTTTCATATTATCACATTTGGATATACGACAAGCATCACTTACTCTACCAGGTGAGCACATTATCAGCTATTTCTATTTGTTGTACTACCACACATCCGTACGGGAGTCATATATCGATATACTAATTGTGTAATTTGTAACACATCTTAACGTTGGCTGTTACAAGAAATATCAACTAAACACACATTTGCTTAGCCCACTCCCAACGAAAGGGCTTCTACGTAGTTACTTAAACACAAAAAAAAAACAGTTAAATTTGCCTCAAATCGACCCTACAATCCCCGATTCCTCTAAAAACATGGCCATGACAGTAATGTTTCTAATCAGTGGTCTACGTGATTATGCTTGAGTTTAGGTTAAAATATCAACTGCAAAACCCTCTAGATCTGTAACAGTATGTTCTAATACTATCACGAGGTTCCTGCTTTCTTGAATTATTAGACTTAATCACTGTCCCATCAGAGACATCCATCTGCCATGTGTCCCTCTTCTCTATAATCAACCTTATACTATACAATTTCACCAATTATTCCTCACCAGAACTAGAAAAACCTTTCACCTCATCTTCCGACATATGGCACTTGTCTCCATCAATCGAAATGAGCAACAGGCATAGTCCTGCTAACTCATACTGTAAAATATTAACATGAAGTCATCTCTGTGACTTTTGAAACAATGTATCTGCGTCTTGAAAGTTATTCTTTAAGGCGCCAGCTCATTCTGCTCCAAATAGCATCTCTGAAATCATAACCTACTGTTTTAAAAAGGAAACGACGTGTTGAATCGGCGTGTTGAATCTAGAACATCGAATAAAACAACGAAGACAACATTAGTTGCTATTTATGAAACCTTATCTTCATCCTCGTCACTAAAACAATTAAATTCCGCTTTCCAATAATAGAATATCTCATTCTTAATAAAATATCCAAAATTACATTCATCGCCATTTATACTCACGTTCAAATAAAAGTTAGAGTGTTTTATTCCGATACTTTGCTATGACACTTAGTCAGTAATAAATGTGAGTATTCTCATTCCAAAATATAACATACTTAAAAAATCTTTCTTGGGTTTATTAATCCTGATTCCATGTGATGTAAACGAGTCACACCACAAGACTACAGTCCATTGTGAGGTCAATTCCACGACGCATCTTGTACATATTTTCGGAGGAGTGGACTGGAAAAACATGAAATGAAATGCATTGCTTAGGGACTCAATATACCACACAGTCAAGCAATTGAACCCAGATGTGGATGTTCGTGTGAATAACACCTTAACTATTATACCATGCACAGTGTACACCAACGTACCCCAACTTGAGCCCCATAATATGTATGTGCACATACATACTTACACACATATATATATGTATATATGTATATATACTTACACAAACATATACATACACACATATGTATGTATATATATGTTACATATATGCATGTATATATATATATGTATGTGTGCGTGGTATGTGTGTGTGTACCTATCACATATATACAACTATACAGTCATGTTCAATTACAATCAGACAATCTAATTGCAGTTAGGCAGCAGCAACATCAACCACTGAGCTGCATGCAGAATAAGTAATTCTATCTCACATGTCATGATATATCTTATTTACCGATCCTTTTAGTACAACCCAATATGTACATATGTATGCATGTATGTATGTATATATATATATACATATATATATATATATATATATATATATATATATATATACATACATATATATATATATATACATATATATATATATATATATATATATATATATATATACATATATATATATATATATATATATATATATATAGATATATATAGATATATTATATATGTGTGTGTGTATGTATGTATGTAATTATGTGCATGTGTGCATATATATGAATATATACATATAAATATATATGCATATATTTATATGTATATATTCATATATATGCACACATGCACACAGTTACATACATACACATACACATACACACACATACACACACATATATACATATATATATATGCATATATATATATATATATATATATATATATATATATATATATATATATATATATATATATATATATATATTTATTTATATATATATATATATATGTATGAGTTTTTATACACACTGACAAAGACACCACACACACACATATATATATATATATATATATATTGTGTGTGTGTGTGTGTGTGTGTACATGGTGTCTGTGTCAGTGTGTATAAAAACACATACTTTGGATTAAATATGTTAATGATGAACATTTGCTAAATTAAATCTGCTAATTCAGTCTGTGATCTGATTTTTCTGGAAAGATAGAGTGATTTAGTTCTTGATCTATATATTCCGCAATTACACCAACTACGTTTGCTGAATATTTCGTAAATGAATGAAGACTGTTTGGAATTGCTGGTAGCTTAGGATGCTGACTTAGGATGCTGATCAATTGTATCTTGAAGCCTTAGAGTGGTGAATTATGACTGGAAAATATTTTTATGTGAAACACTGTCCTGATCAATTGCAAGGCTAACTGGAATAATTGCTGGACTATATTCTGAAATTAAACCCGATTGATCCGATAGCCATTTTTTATACATTTATGTAAGCTGAGTTATAAGCTGCTGTAGTCTAAGGCTGAACCCGATTCATCTGGTATGTATAGCCAGTGTCAAGGATAACTGACGTTAGACTCACCTGAATGTGTACCTAATTGATGTGGTATATATCACTGGCAGCGAAATAAAATAATTAAAGTATTATTGTTTGCGAGTAAACCAGTTTCATATGGCACTTATTGTTGAGATCTAAGAGAACTGAATTGCGGACTGTATTCTGAGACAGAACTAGTTTGGACTTGTGCATACTCTTGATAGCCAGGCGCATTGCGGTTTGGCTGTTAATACAATTTATCTAGTACCTAGTTTACTAATACAGTTAGATATACTGATTGTTGAAATATATACTGAAGCTGAACCAAGCTAACCAGTTATCTATTTCCGACAGTTAGATGGAATGAAGTGATATTGGATGAAATATTATTTGCAAACAACAAAACGAACGATTAGGGATAGACTTCAACTCATGACTCATGTACATACTCTATCATACATATCGAACGAATAACTATCTAAAGCCTTAATCAGTTAGTGTTGACATGGTATTTGAACCTGTAAAGTTCATCTCCACGGCGCAGGCAGAGGAACGATTCTTTTAATGTATGGAAGATCAGCAGTTTCTCATGCTTAAATCTGCCATATACGCGGCGCCCGTGTAATTGAAATGGAATTCAAAGGCTGATACAGCTTTACATCTGGTTACCTGTGAATGCAAAGAGCAGGAAAACTATAGCAAATCATTTTGTCACATGCTCTAAAGATTAAACGAATCCACCGCTTTATCGAATGAAAAACTCAAGTTTATATTTGTCCAATGAAGAATGGATGCAAACATAAATTATTCTATGCAATGCAATTGGAATTGCTAAAATGAAATATAAATATTGTTGAGAATTCACCTTAACAGAGGTTCATGAAATAACTTAGCTAAAATTATAATTCCTACTACTCATAAGACAACAGGGATAAATCACGAGTAAACATGACAAACCTATACAAAATCATGCAAATATACACATATATAATATATGCACACACATACAGACATATACAGACACAGAAACGCATACACACATGTAGACACTGACATCATGCAAGATTAAAACATTTAGCAATTATGATTCATATTACTTGATTCTTTTATTTCAAATTCCTATCTGCCTTTTTCTTAAGCTATCTCTATCAATCTCTCTTTTGATCTATCTATATGACTGTCAGCTTCTCTATGACTCTTTCATTTTTCGATTTTCTCCCATTCTCTCTTTATCTCCGTTCGCATTTATATTATAATCTGATAAACATGGAAAAATAATCACACAAATGCACTAAGAAACAAATATTAATATTAAAATAAATATAAAATTTACCCCCAGGACACTGGTGCTTGTTTCATCATCCGTGTGAAAGAAATAGATTGAATCTCTGCCACACTGATGACGATGCGACAAATATCAAAAGGCTATGACTATTTGACAAACATTAAACCCCACGGTAGAATTTAAATTTGTTTTGATAGTATTATTATTATTATTACAGTTGCATTTATCTTGCTTTATGTTCATACGAGTTATCACCAAGTCACAACCAGTGACCTCAAGAGACAACAAGGTCCGTCATGTTCAAGGAAGAACATACATACTCACACATGCATCTTTAGTGTTTAGACTTGTGATGTACTTATATTGACAGAATCTTCCTTAGTATATGGGCAGTTCCCATTAGTACAATCTTTTGTAATTCTCCTATACGCGGGTTTCCTGGTATCTGCGATAAGTAATCACTAGACCCCTTAGGTATCATTCCCAGAGCGCCTACAACCACTGGTATTGTTTTAGTTCTCAATTTCCACATTTTTCCAATTTCTATCTCCAGGTCCTTATACCTGCTCAATTTTTCAAATGTTTTTATAGATACATTCTTGTCTATTGGAACGGACATATCAATTAGCAGGCATACCCTCTTTTTAAAGTCCTTCAATATTATATCAGGTCTATTTGCATCTATTTTTCGGTCTGTTTGGATGCTAAAGTTCCACAAGATTTAGATGTGATCTTTTTCAAGTATGGGAGGTGGTTGATGCTCCCACCAATTCTTTTGATGGGGCAGGTAAAAATGCTTACACATTATCCAATGTATGTATTGTGCAGCTCTGTCATGCCTGTTTAGGTATTCGGTTGGAGCTATAGGACTGCACATTGAAATTATATGGTCAATGGTCTCTGGTTGTTTTTTGCATACACGGCATAATGGGCTGCATCCATTTTTTATTATGTTGGCTTGGTAATTTTTTGTTGGCAGACACTGATCTTGTGCTGATATAATCAGTCCTTCAGTCTCCGATTTCAGTCCAGAGGATGCCAACCACTGATGGGTTAAAGTTTTGTCAACATCAGGATTGTTAGCTCGCTCTGGGTATTTTCCATACAGAGGCTTTTCTTGCCATTTCTTAGCCAGTTTCTGTAGCAGTTCTTTCTTTGCAGTTACTTTTACCTGCTTTGCTTTTTCTGTGTTTTCCATTTCAGCAGTAAATGGGACTTCTGAAATTTGTAGTCCATTACTGTATCTTTGTGCATCTTTTGTAATGGAATATGATCTTTTGATGCTTTCGTGTTTCAAAACGAGTTTGATCATCCAATCATGTGATTCCCTTAGATATGTAGATAATCCAATTGTTGCAGTTTTCAACGCAATGTCTAACTGGATTAACCCACGTCCTCCTTCTTTCCTAGGGAGATATATTCTATCTATATCTGCCTTAGGATGATGCATTCTGTGCATGGTTAAGAATTTTCGAATTTTTGTATCGAGCCTACGGATCTCTGTGCTTGACCAGTTGATGACATTGTAACTGTAGGTTACTACTGGTATGGCAAGCGTGTTTATGGCATCGATCCTATTCCTTGCATTCAATTCCGTTCTTAAGATTGCTCTTACTCTGCGGTAACATTCCTTCCTTTCCTTTCCCTCATTGTCGAGTGCTTGATTCCGTCTCCTTCACAAACACCTAGATATTTGTAAGTTTTTTCTTGATCAAGTTCTCTTATCACGTTCCCCCGATCAAGATTAATGTCTGAACTCTTCAGCAGCTTTCCTCTGGTGAACGTTGCTTTGGCGCATTTATCTAGTCCAAACTCCATTTTAATGTCATCACTGAACTGCTTCACAGTGGATAATAGCCCTTGCAATTGCTCATCATTTTTTGCAAATAGTTTCAGGTCATCCATGTAGAACAGGTGATTAATGGTTTTGTCATAGACTTTATATCCATGTTTTGTTTCATTGAGCATTTTACTTAATGGTATAAGTGCGATGCAGAATAAAAGCGGTGATAAAGAGTCACCCTGAAAAATTCCACAATTAATATTAACTTCTCCAGCTTCCAGTGATTTTGTTTCACTATTCAAAAGGAGTGTCGTTTTCCATGTCTTCATACTGAATGACAAAAACCTCCTGACAACGGGGGATATTTTGAAAATCTCTAAACATTTTTCAATCCAACTGTGTGGCAAACTATCAAATGCTTTTTTATCATCTATCCAAGCAATCGATATATTTTTGTGTCTATTATGACAATCTTCCAGTATCATTTTGTTAACCAGAAGCTGATCCTTACAGCCATATGAGCCTCGTTTACACCCTTTCTGCTCAATGGGAAATAGGTCATTTGTTATCAGGTGGTCATATGTGTATTCAGTTAGGACTGATGTTAACATTTTATACATTGTGGTCAAGCAAGTTATCGGTCTGTAATTTTTGGGATTGTTTGTCTCATCATTCTTCGGAAGCAGGAATGTAATGCCGTTAACTAGCCATGAAGGTATCTTTTTCTGGCTCCTTAACTATTTCATTGTAAAGTTGGGCTAACAGCTCATGAGACTCTGTGAAGGCATTTATCCAAAAGTTTTGTATTTTGTCTTTTCCTGGGGATTTCCATTTGCTGGTTTTTCTTAGAGCCAAGCGCAGCTGTTCAACTGTTATATTTTCCCATGTTTGTTCTTCAAGGTGAGCTGTTTCTTTCATTTGTCTGTCTATCCATGGGGCATGTATGTTATGAACTTTTTCTTCGGCCCAGATCTTTTCCCAGAATTCTTGCACTTCCTCCTTGGGTGGTATTGATTTAGCAGTTATTGTTGACTTACCAATTTTTCTGTAGAAGTTTCTTTGGTTGTTTTTGAACATATTATTGTCCGTATAGAATCTAGATCGTTTTTCAAAGCGCCTTATACGAGCAGCTTTGGCCGACACTTTTTGCTTGATTGTTTCTATCAGCATGTCTATGTCACATGTTGATCTTATACTGTACTTTTTTTTCAATTTTCTAAGTTTAGTTTGTTTAACATGTTCACCTACTTTATAGTTTGTTAATATTATTATTATTATTATTATTATTATTATTATTATTATTATTATTATTATTATTATTATTATTATTGTTGTTATTCCTTGAATCTCAGTCATTGATGTTGGTTAACTGGAAAGTCCGTTGGATTGGATATCAAGCCACTACCTGCAGCCTCAGATATTCAGGACGTATCGGAGGGTCCTTGCTGTTCCAAGCAAGCATGCCTTTTGAAGCGTTCCAAAAAGCGTGAAGGGGCCGATTTTCTTTAACCATCCCTGGAAACTTTTGGAGATAGTCCCCAGTGCGCCTATGACAATCGGGATCACTTTGACTTCATGGCAGTTCCAAATCCTTTTCACCTCCCACTTTAGGTCCTGGTATCGGTTAATTTTTATTATTTAATTTTTATCGGTTAATTATTATTATTATTATTATTATTATTATTATTATTATTGTTATTGTTATTCCTTGAATCTCAGTCATTGATGTTGGTTAACTGGAAAGTCCGTTGGATTGAATATCAAGCCATTACCTGCAGCCTCAGATATTCAGGACGTATCGGAGGGTTCTTGCCGTTCCAAGCAAGCATGCCTTTTGAAGCGTTCCAAAAAGCGTGAAGGGGCCGATTTTCTTTAACCATCCCTGGAAACCTTTGGAGATAGTCCCCAGTGCGCCTATGACAATCGGGATCACTTTGACTTCATGGCAGTTCCAAATCCTTTTCACCTCCCACTTTAGGTCCTGGTATCGGTTAATTTTCTCCCTCTCCTTCTCTTGCACTCTCGTGTCGAACGGGCAGGCCACATCCACAATCAGGCACGATCTTTTTTCTTTGTCCACAACCACCAGGTCAGGTCTATTGTGTTCCAGTTTTTTGTCCGTCTATATCCTAAAATCCCACAGCACCTTCACCTGACTGTTCTCCATCACCGCCTCTGGCCTATGCTCATACCATTTCTCAGAATGTGGTAGATTGTTTACTTTGCACAGGTGCCAGTGGATCACCCTGCCCATCACATCGTGTCTCCAGCCCTTATAGTGGGTCTGGGCTAGGTGTTTACACTCGGACACAATGTGAGCCACAGTCTCCTCTCTCTCTCCACAGATCCTGCACAGTGGGCTAGCCTCCTCCTTGTAGATATGGTGCTTCAACCACTTCGTTTTGAGGGCCTGCTCCTGCGCAGCCATTAGCATTCCTTCTGTAGCCTTTTTGAGGTCTCCTCTTCTCAACCAGTTCCATGTCTGTGGATCTCTAAATTCAGTTTTCTCAAAGAAGGTACTATGAAGGGATTTTCCCTTAAGGCTGCTCTTCCTCCTTGATGTTATTTCCTCCTTGGATATCCCCTGGCCTACTGTCCCCTCCTTCAGTACAGCTCTGAGCATTGGCTCCTTACTATAGGTCACGTATTTGTATAGGTTGTTTTTCTCCATCTGAACACAGTCCTCTATGCTGATAAGACCTCTTCCACCCTCAGATCTCCTTAGGTAGAGTCTATCGACATCACTCCTCTTGTGGAACATGTTGTAGATAGTCAATAGCTTCCTAGTCTTCCTATCCATTTCTTTTTGTTCAGCAACATTCCATCTCAGAATTCCCGCACTGTACCTAATAATAGACACAGCTCGGGAATTTACTGCGCTTATGGCATTTCTGCTGTTCAGATGTGACTTCAATACGCTCCTTACTCTCCGAATGTATTCAGTTCTTAACAATTCCTTCATTTTTTTGTTCTTTATGCCATCAGCCTCCAGAAGGCCCAAATACTTGTATCCTTCCTCAGAGTCAATTTCCTTTATCATCTCACCTGTTGGTATCTGGATCCCGTTACTTCTGCTCAACCTACCCCTCCTCATCACAATGACTCCACATTTACCAATACCAAACTGCATACATATATCACTGCTGAAAATACGGACAGTGTCAACAAGCACATCCAACTCCTTCTCACTTTTCCCGAAGAGCTTAAGATCGTCCATGAAGAGGAGGTGATTGATGGTAAGCTCTCCCCTTCCCAACTTGTATCCTGCTCTCACTTTTCGCAGCATAATGGTCAAGGGCATCAGGGCAAGGACAAACAACAGAGGGGACAGGCTATCTCCCTGGAAGATACCTCTCTTGATCTTCACGCTTCCCAAGGATACTCCAGTTGATGTCAACTCTGTCTCCCAGGACCCCATACTCCTGCCCAGCAACTGTCTGATGTTATCTGCCACCCTGAAGATCTCCAGGCTTTTGGTGATCCAGGAATGAGGCACCATGTCAAATGCCTTTCTGTAGTCTATCCATCCCATGGCAAGATCAGTGTGTCTCCTCCTGCAATTCCCCATTACCATCTTATCAATAAGCAACTGGTCCTTTGTACCACGTGACTTCTTTCGGCATCCTTTCTGTTCGTCCGGCAACAAGTTGTTTGTGTGGAGGTGATGGTAGATTTCCTCAGACACAATGCTCGTCAACAGTTTCCACATTACGGGCAGACATGTGATAGGTCTATAGTTGGTAACATCATTACCCTTGATTCGGTCTTTCATTATCAGAACTGTGGTACCTTTTGTCAACCACTCTGGCACCTCACCCGACACCAAGCAGTCATTGAACATGGCCGTCAGCTTCGGGTGGAGGGATGTTAAATGTTTAATCCAATACCCCTGCACACCATCTGGGCCTGGTGATTTCCAGTTGGTTAGTTTTTTGGCTTGCCCCTTAAGAGTTTCAACTGTGATACTCAAATCAGTCTGTTGCTGTGCCTGCTCACCGATCTCCCTCTGTACTGTCTCAATCCACCCTGCCTGGGCATTGTGTCTAACATCCTGCTCCCATATTCCTCTCCAGAATGTTTTAGCTTGTTCCGCCCCAGGGATCAAGTCGTTGCCTCTTTCTTTCCCCTCAAGCTGTCCAAACAGCATCTTCTGGTTGTTGTCGAACATGCGGTTCTGTTTATACTGACTGACTCTGTTCTCGTATCGCCTGATTTTGGCACTCTTTGCTACAATGCGTTGCTTCAATTCCTCTATGATAATATTTAGCTTTTTACTCCTAGTTTTGTATTTTATTTCCAGTCTATTTTTAGTGCCTATGTTTTTTAGTGTCCCATTCAGTAGTGACTCAAGCTTTCCTATGTCATTTCTCATTTCCTCGATTTGCCCACTCAGTCGCTTCTTCCACCACGGCTCTGCTCTTTCTTGTCTGTTGTTTCCTCTCGCTTTTATACCAAGTAGTTTCCTCACCGTATTTGCTGTTGCTTTGAGGATATTGTTGCACTGGTGAAGACTCCTCGCCTCAAGGTATGGGATGACTTTGTTTACCTTAGCTGTTGTTTCTTTTAACTTTTTCCTGTCTACAAATCTTAGGTTCATAGGTCTCCCACTATCATTGTTCAACTCATCTACCACTAAATTTAGGATGTCAACCGAATCTTGTCCTAGCCCGTCAGCATTCATCTCCTCAGTGGCCGTATCTCTGTTCCAGGTATTATTTATCTCAGTATTCAGATCATTGTCTGCTTCGGGTGGTTCCTCCGTTCTCAGGACCTCCTCACCTTCATTTCCTGCCGGCTCGCTTGTCTGGCATACTACACCCGCCATCTCCAAGCCATTCTCTCTGCTCAGTTCCTCCAGTTCCAGCTCGCTTATCCACCCATTAGTTCTTATTACCCAAGCCTGCCCGGCCAATTTTTGTTCATCTAATTTAAATAAACCAATCTCGTTCCAGATGTTATGCATCCGTCTCCTGTAGCCCCTCTCCTTGGGGTTATTATTATTATTATTATTATTATTATTATTATTATTGTTATTATTATTATTATTATTATTATTATTATTTTGTATTGACAGTGCTCGTTGCATGAGGCAGAGCTGCAATATAATAATCTGATAGAAATGAAAGAATATGCAAAGTGCTTAAAGAAATAATAATAATAATAATTGTTTCTACTTTTAGTACTAGGCCAGCAATTATCCCATTGCATTACTGGTACTTTATTTTATCGACCCCGTAAGGATGAAAGGCAAAGTTAAATCCCGCCGAAGTTAACTTTGCCTTTCATCCTTACACACACACGCACACATATATATACATCACCGAAAATTATAGAAGCTGTATTCTATAAGAAAAATATATATATATATATATATGTATATAATTGTAAAATATGAGTTCAATAAAATACATTTTATTCATTCTCAAACAAATGACGCCGATGTTTGATGAACGCGTTACAATAAATGATATTCACACTGAGCGTTACATTTTGCGTACTTCATTTCTTTCTAAGTAGCGTTACTATAATCTCCTGAATTCTCAGGATTTATTTATTATAGATATGCCGTTGTAAAATGAACACATTTGTTGGCACCAAGTATTTTTGAATCGCCATAGTGTCGCCAATGCATTGTACCAAACTTCCTACCGTCTCTATTGCAAATCAGGACAACATGCTACAATAACTGAACTTCTAATCACTTCCATATCTGACATATGTATATAATGTGTATGTACCTTAAAGCAACATTTAGATGTTAAAGCAACATTTAGTCTAATTCATTATATCTCAGATAAACATATGCCACGTATGAGACACATGGCACTAATGCTACCTATTCAACTAATATAAAATATACAAGGAAGGCTGCACTATTAATTATACCGAAAGCACAGCAAGAGCTCCGACTATTGAAGCTAAAATCATTAATAGAGTAAAGTAATATATGAAATACACATATTTACATAAAATACAAGAGACGCCAAAGGAGTGTCTACGTGGATGTCCATTGTGATAGAAATCACAAGTAAAATGAAACGTGTTGATTTCTGCTGGCACGTCTTACATCGTAGGTTTGCTAGATCTAGGTTGGTCTAGTGCTAAACATATTATGTACATTTTTATGTCAGTCTAGTAGGACAATACGTACAGACACATTCATACACATTAGCCGTGACCATTTATGCATATCAGTGGCGACAATCATTTCTATTTTGTCATGCATGCTCTATTTAAGACGACAAATTCCAATGTGATATTTTATTTTGCTTAAGTATGGCCTTATGAGATTTGCTGTTGTTTTCAGCAGCTCAACTTGCCTCATACAGGTTCCTTCGCAGCCTCAATACATTGGATTGCTTATCTGTTATTTGAAAGTGTACAGCTTATCTTATTGTTGACAGGAGTTCGATTTTCTGTCGCTGCCTTCCATTACTGAAAGCTTGAAACAACATTTACAAGTATTATTTAGGCAGCATGACAAAAAATCTGGATAACACAGAGAAACCCACACACACATACACACACACACACACACGCATATATATATAATATATATATATATATATATATATATATATATAAATATATATATATATATATATATATATATATATATATATATATATATATACACGTATGTATAAATATATGTTTATATATATATATATATAATGTATATATATATATATATTTCGAAGTGAAACACACACAAAGAAGTACATGCAAACACAGGCAGAATAAATATACGTAATATACAGGCATATATTTACATCTTAAAATTACATATTGAAAAACACAGATATACAATTATTACTTAAACATTTATTTACCGCTTTGAAAAAAAAACATGCAAACGGGCACACATACACACACACACACACATATATATGTATATATATATAT
>OZ024740.1:335379470-335394470 GCA_964016885.1 Eledone cirrhosa | reverse complement strand
CATTGCTTCATAACTATATTTATGAATTTTTACCTCACTGTACTGCCCAGCCTCTGTGATATAGATGATATATAATACATTCCAATTACACAACCAATTCCACTGCCTGCTTTCCTAATGTAAAGTTTCAAATGTTCCATTGAATGAACAATCATTTAATTATAGCAGTTTGTTTCTAATTTAGTTTATTGTTCACACGTTACCGAAAATCTCTAGTTTGAGAAGTTAATCAGTGTAGGAGCGGATTTATTTTGCCCCGATGCTATCTCGGAATTTTCCTTTCATTCGGCAGAACAATATTTACTTAATGATCCTCATCAAATGTCTATGTGACTAACTAGAAGTTGAAACCTTAGCTAACTTTGGGCTAGAATATAGCTTTCCGAAATAAATAATTACCACAGTTAAAAGTATGATATACGTATTGCAGTACAAGAACTGTAATATCATACTTCATCAGAGCAACAATGCGCCTAAATGACATTTGTGGAGTTCTCTAGTTAATGTATACTTCATCAACTATACCAAAATAACTTGTAGTCCTAATATAAAACAGTTTAAAATGTTCTGAAACGATATATAATATATTTTAGTGTTGTTTGTTAGAAATTATCTTCACTCCCTACATAAATAATTCAGCCAAATAGACTTTAAAATATGTTGGCAAATAAATTTCTTTTTAAGAACATTTATGAACTATTGGAAAATTTATCATTCGAATGAAATAGTCAAATTAATGGAGATTAACTGACATTATATGAAGTAAAATAACTCAATCTTATATAAAAATATAATTTTACATTTCAAAGTTTGTAAGAGTTGTATAAAACCTATCGTTATGTAGTATATATAATTGTTTCTACTTTTGGCACAAGGCCAGCAATTATCCCAGTGTATTACTGATACTTTATTTTATCGACCCCGTAAGGATGAAAGGCAAAGTCAACCTCGGCGGGATTTGAACTGTAGTATATATAATTATACCAATTGACGACAGGCGAGGACATTACAATCTGTTTACTAGAAGATATTTGCTACAACATCGTTTAAGATATGCTGTTCTTGTTTAATCCCATGTCAACGAAGATCGAGCAGACATGATGAGAATCATGTAGCCATGATAACACATTTTGCGGGGTGTATGTAGGACTACATTAAGTGTTTGCTCTTTTTAAGATAGGTTTTGGATTAAAGGAAATGTGGCTGTTATTTCCAGCAGATCGAGCGTTTACATAGACGCTGTCGGGTTAACTTTAGGGTCGGGTGAATAGGGTTACGTCCCTCTGCGGTCTGAGTTAAAATCCTGTCGAGGTTAACTTTGCTTTTCATCCTTACGGGGTCGATAAAATAAAGTACCAATAATGCACTGATATAATTGCTGGCCTTGTGGCAAAAGTAGAAACAATTATATTTATTTTTACGATATGTAGCTATTTGAAATTAAAATAATTACGCTATGCCAGAGTTAAAATATACGCAATGTCACACCTAATTCATTCGTTCTTCTTGAACGTTTGTATATGGACTTGAAAGTGCTTTAGAGGCTTATCATTCTGAATGTGAATGCTTGAGTGACAACATTAGTGAATGGCGTCAGGAATGGTGCCAAATAAAGGGCGAGAGGAGAAGGATATGAGACTGGGTGGTAAGATAAAAGATAGAAAAATGTAGTAGTGTTGCAAAAAAACAAAGAAATATGAAAATTCTTGTGAGATAGAATTTGTAGAATGTTGTTAAATGAATGTTTCGGATGGGATCTAGAAAATGTATATAAGTAGAAGCAGCCTTTCCACTGATATCATCATCATTGCGACAACAGTCGAACATTCCTGACTCTCCACAGTCTCTCCACAATTCACGATTTTCTATTGTTCCTGGCAATTTCCTCATATTGAGGTTTGTATTGTCTGAGAGCTGGTCGATGAATATTTGAGCAGGTCCTCCTCTTCTGCGTCTCCCGTTAGTTTGTTTCCACAATAGTAGCTTGTGTATAACTTCCTGCTTACTTCTCCAGCAATGTACGCAAATCGCAACCATCTTGAAGCAATTATAGTTGTTATTTTGGGCAAGTTTCCTTATAAACTTTCATTTTTTATGCGTTGAGGTATAACAAATGAAAGCATATTAGTTTACGCACCATCTAGATTCTTCTCAAGTGCTTTCATAAGAAAACATTCAGCAATGGAGAAGTATTGTTGGATCTTTTAAATGAAAAATAATCTCACTGATTTGGAAGTTAAGTATAAGAAGAAAAGTAGGACAGAAAAAGAAGAAATATAGAAAGTACGTATGAACGATGATGAGTTGCTTGAAATCTATCAACAGACATTCAAAGGAGATCTAGAGAAAATCTGGAGATAAATGAAGAATAGTGCCTCTACCCAAGGAGGGTGACCTGGGAAATACAGTAAATTACAGAAGAATTACTTTGTCAGTAGGTGCAGCTACGATCTAAAACATAATACTACTAAACGGAATAGAACAACATCTAGACAAAACTTGGACAACATCTAAACACGAAATGGTTTCACAAAGAATAGATCGTCTGTCTCGCAAATATTGACACTGCTGAGGCTACTAGAATGCTTCCGATGGAAGAAACGGAAAGCTGTACTGGCTTTCATTGACATCAAAAAAGGCTTTTGATTCCATCCATAGAGAAAAGATTATGTTGATCCTAGCTGCATATAGCATATCTGATGCCTGGTCTATGCCACGAGGGAAAACATTGTTGATGAACAAGATTTCCGCTGATACATTGAGCAGTAATTCAATGTATTGTCTAGTTCAGCTTGGCAGGTCATCAGCCGATCAGTTCAGAAGCTTTATCTGACTCTGAAGACAAATCCTAGATCTTCTGATACAATTTCCTTGATATTATATATGTTGATCGCAATAAGAGGTCATCATTGCGTGTAACGAATTAGCCACTGTGTAAAAATCTTGATATCTTAGGAACATCAGTCAACCCTTACTTAACCAGTCTCGGCTGTCTTAGAAATGGATACCTGGAATAATGTAGTCTTTAGATCTTTAATCATAGGAGACAAACGGATTACTGACCGTTGGAATATATTTAGATATATGTCTGCATGGTCAGGGCTGTCCAGGATCTAAATAACAGAAATATCAGGGATTTTTAGCTCACGCCTTTGAGCGTTGAACTGTTTTTTTTTTGAGTGGGCGTTCTATTACATTTGAGACAATTTTTTATTTATATATTCAATTACTGTTGAAGGAGACAAATCTTTCCTGGGTCATATTACTTCTAAACCAATGACATAGTATGTGCGAGAGTAGAATTTGTAGTTCGTTGGATAAAATTGCATTGCGGTTTTTGTTCTGGCTCTTTATAGTTTGAATTCAAGTCACGCCGAGTTCAGTTTCTGCCTTTCATCCTTCTGAGGTTAATAGAATAAAGCATCAATCAAATACTGGGGTCAATATAATCGAATTTCCTCCTCGCTACAAATTGTTGCCCTTGTGTCTAAATTAGAAATCAGTTTATGGACTTGATTGGGGTGGTGGTGATAATTTTCACTACTACTACTACTACTACTACTACTACTACTACTACTACTACTACTACTACTACTACTACTCCTGCTGCTGCTTTCCTTAAATCGGTTGGTAATATGGCGATGCTATATTAGCTTTGATTCTAGTTTTGACCTTTTGCTAATGTGAAAAGTTATTATTATATTCATCATGATAATACAGACCAGGATCAAAATCATCGTGCATGTAGAACTCTTACTACTACTACTACTACTACTACTACTACTACTACTACTACTACTACTACTACTACTACTACTACTACTACCACCATCATTTCTACTTTTAATTCTTTGATCTGTTGCTTTAAACCACGATACCCTCACTCACTGATTTTTCTTATAGATATATAGAGATTGCAATCATACTGTGTTTGATAAAATACAATTTCTGATATAAGAGGGTACAAAGTCACAAATTATGGGGATATTACATTGGGCGCTTTAATCGAAGGTATTACTTCACTGGTATTTATTTCATCGACCTCGGAAGTTGTGTTACCAATAGATGGCCTCGGTGGTATTTTTAATCAGTATCTAAAGAGACGTGATGACATGCTGCAAGTTATTCAGATTGGTATTCTAACTTTGATGCAATTCCACCACCCTTTGATGTTCGATATTTGATATTTGATTTAATATACCTCAGTGGTGAATTATAAAATGTTACTAACGCAGATCTCAGTACCGTAACACGATGAGTTATAGTGATAATAGCCAAAGATATGAACAAACTACAAATATAAAAATTATCTATCTCAATCTCAATTATTACTAGTGGAGATGTAAAGAAAATATTTTGTTTTGTATGATTATATATATATACATATAGCACAGTTATTTCACAATAACATGTTTGATTACCCAACGAGACGGTCATTTAAAATTATGAGAGTGATGAGGGGTTGTCATTGCAATTTCAGCAAATAAAAATGTCACACGAAAATTGCCGTTCAAAACACCGGTTTATTGGTTTTGTCGTCGATGTTTACTGTTTCCTCTGACATACGTTTATGAGAAATATACACGCATGTGTATATACATCTATACCTTCATATATACGTACATATATACATACATATATACATACATACACACATATATATATTTAAAAGAGTCGAAGTTAGTGTTGCAGCATATGTACAAACTTTTATATCTATCTACACACTACACACTACAGTCGTAACGCTGAAATCCAATGCAAACGAAACGAATCTTGTAACAGCACCTGGTTCTTAGAACGAAGGACGTGCCGCCTGCAACTACCAGAAATCCCACTCGTTCATACGATGTTAGATGGTTTACTTTAAAAGCATCCATGTAAATTTATATGAGATCGCTTGTTAAGTTATGTTCCAAACATCAGCTTAATGATATGAATATGAGTTACATAATTAAAATCGTCGCGGTATAAAAAGAAATATTTTTAAAATTATCGAATATCATGGAAATATGGTCATGAAAGGGTTAACACTCAATGGGGCAGTGTATTGAGCTGAATTTTTGTATTATAGATAAATATGTTTCATCGCTTCAACTATCGAAGTAACTTTGTCTTTTGCTGAATTGAGCTATGGTTTCAAGTTCCCTAGTGATGAATTGGTGTGAACAGTAGAAAGTCATTCACTAATTACCTTTAGGTGAATGGTCAGATTATGGTATGCATGATTTGCTGCCGTATATAACAATTCTTCATACGTTGAACTCCCTAGATAATTATACTTCTCCAATACAATTAATTGGACGATATGTTGTAAAATTAACTTTATTAGATATCAAATAACGAAAATGTTATTTGATACTTTATTCCAATCCCATTGTTCGGTAGGATTTGTATGACCGAAAAGAAATCTTATCTACAAGGCTGTGTTTGCTTATAGAATTATGTTGAAGATTTTTTACACCAGAAGGTAACACCTATCAAGTTTATGGCAGCACTTATGAACGCTATCATACAATCAATTTGGCAAATATTTGCTCAATCATTTAGACTGCTTGAAACCATAGTCGATAATGCCAATGCCAGATGTTGCTTCATAAAAATAATTCTGCGTTTTAATTTCTCCAATTCAGTAATACTACCTCTATTGCAAACCAATGAGAGAGGCACGCGTCAGTTCATTGAACGTTTAGAAATAACAGCCAAGTTAAACTTTAATGTTTTCTGAAAGTTTATGTAGACTTAGATAAGGAATGTTGGAAATAAGGATTGTGGTTTCATAGTTAGAATATGCATTGCATCATGGATCGATTAATCAGGACTCATTTGCGGCTAAACAGTAACAAACACAACAGCAAGAAGAAGAAGAAGAAGAAGAAGAAGAAGAAGAAGAAGAAGAAGAAGAAGAAGAAGAGGAAGAAGAAGAATAAGAAGAAGAAGAAACAACAAAAACAACATTAATAATAACAACATCTATAAAAACAACCCTCTCAAGTAAGCTTTACTGGTACGGTGTACTGTTGTCTTCTGGGAGGTTTGAGGATTGAGTTGTGGGATTAGTGGATCGGGCACTGCGCTTCTTATGTTGTATGTTCTTTATTAACACCGTAAGGATTTAATTGAATAAAAGAAGCTGCAAAATGAATAGTATTAAACTTACAAACTGAACGGCCTATACACAGCAATAAGACGTCTGATTGTCTATTATATGAAACAGGAAAGATATTTCCTTGCACTACAGCGTTCACAAGCACTCCCATCCACTATGCTACAGTCAATCCGTTTGATCCATTACTAATGAGGCCCACTTGGCCCATTCATTTGTTCTTCCATCGTCATCGATATTCTGTCCACTCCGATCCTGACTCTAGCTCCTCATTCTTTCTTCCCCTGGACATCAAATCTCCTGAATTCCCTTCGGTTATTTAAAAATATTAACTGCATCTATTCCACCTGCTTTGGAGGTCCTGTAAAGCCATAGGCCCATCCACTACTGCCCTACCCAACCAACAATGCACAAAATTGAAATTAATCAAATTTTGACCACAATCATCTCTTATCACAGTGTTAACGCCCTCTTTTTGTACAATGCTGTACACATCTATTTTATATGAATGACTACAGTGTAAATTTAGATAACGTTTATACAATTTGTACCTGGTTAATTCAATATGTGAGTTGCACTCATACGATATGTATTATCCAGATACTTAAATTTACGTGCACTTAACTATAACTTGAAAGAGAGTTTTCTTTACTACTCTACCCTGTAGAAATTCTGCATGATTAATGAATGATTAATCATTAGCTGGTAGCTTTTGAATATATGAAATGCATTAAGTGTAGACGAGCGCATCAGTTGTACTATTACGGCTGAATGGAAATGGAATTTAACAAAATCTCGTTATAGCTAAGACAGTAGTTTCGCAATCACTTGGTTCAGATGTTACGAAGTTAATATGGTAAATGGAAACTGTTTGGAAGCTGATAGACTGGATTGTATCTGTTAGTATGTGGTAGACGTAATCGTCCAGTACAACATCACTACTGGTGTCAACGCTGGTGTCAACTCTGTTGCAAGCATTTGGGACAGGTCTCGGGTCTGACGATATTTTCACTCTTGCACCAGAGCCGTGGCCTGAATATTATAGCTGCAGCCCTTCTTCTGAATAAAATGACATGGATATAGAAATAATATTGTTGTATTTAATATAACATAAAGATTAGAATATCATTAATCGTATGTAAAGATATTTAAATTTGTATTTTATATTTAAAGGTTTTCTACATGTTTAGATTAACATAACTGCTTGCTTTTAGATGTCGGGTTTGATCAGAGATACAAACTTGTATATAGCATGTGTCTAGCAGATTATAAAAATCATTACTCTAGCGGATTATAAAAATCATTAATGTTTAAAAAGTGCCATGAATGGATTAATAATGGAAGTTTACCTCCTCAGTTCAACTTTTCCTTCTTTCCATAACCAACATATTACAATCTTACGGATATTCTGTTTCGTTTATCTGCCTTTATATTATTTGGTAGGAAAGGTACAATGAAGTTAAGACTAGAATTGTATCCTGTATAATCTCAGCACATAGAGCTGTCTGTTGAATTTGAGGGTGTGGATGGTGGATCAGTATGGAAATGATAGGAAGAAAGATAGAGAAATAGAAAAACAGATAATTTAAATGATTGGATAAAAGAGATCAGTCACGATTGAGTGGCATGCAAAAGAGATATTCGTTACACTTATACCATTAGAAGAATTGCACGATAATTCATATTCTTCAGCCTTTGTGGCTGATGAAAGCAACAAATATACTTTACGCAATTACATGAATATAATATTGTAAATGTTAGAATTAGTTGCAAAAATGTTGAAACACCTAGCGAAACTTGTTTAACTGACTCAATTGGAATTTAACTTGAACTCATTCAAATCGGATTTGTATATTTTCAAAATGCATGGTGCTATGGACACCATCATAATAAAATAAACTTTATTTATTTATAAAATATTAAATGAATACATAATTATGTAACATGTAATTTGCTACCTGTAGGAAAGACTCGCATAGGACAAATATAGATGAAAAAAAGGATAAGATGATGTGTGTAACTATATATTCAAAAGATGGTAAAAATGAAACTACGACGAGAAGTATAGTTGTCTAGTACAAATAGCATATATATACACACACACACACACACACACATACACACACACATATATATATATATATATATATATATATATATATATATATATATATATATATATATATATATATATATATATATATATATTATATATATTTATATATATATATACATAAGAAATATGTTGATGTTCAATGTTATTCTTATGCTGAATCTCCAGACTTATGCTGTAACTACAGACTACGAATGCAAAGAGATTTCTCCTGCTTACTCTTGTTTTACTAAAACAAATTCTAATTCTACTGAACACTATATATATATATATATATATATATATATATATATATATATATATATATATATATATATATATATATATATATATATATATATATATATATATATATATATATATATGTATATATATATATATGTATATGTATATATATATATATATATATATATATATATATAACGAAGGAAGTGTGGTAAAGAACCATGTGGACCATAACGCACCAGAGTACTCGATACTTTGGCTAGTAGAGTGGGTAATAGGAAAAGGTTCAGGACCCAGAGCTCAAGCTGTTCCGACGGCTATTTCTGGACTGAGTCCAGAAATAGCCGTCGAAACGGCTTTAGCTCTGTGGTCGGGGTCCTGAACATTTTCCTATATATATATATATATATATATATATATATATATATATATATATATATATATATATATATATATATAATCATATATATATATATATAATCATATATATATATATAATCATGGCGCAAACCACATTCAGCACTCGGTGCGGTCACATGGTCTATACAATCACTATCGAGTATAAAGGAATGTTAGTTTATCGGTTGTATTGGAACACGTAATGGGATATATTAGATGAGGGGGCAAAATCCTCGAGTCTGGCAATAATTAGCTAAGCAAGTATTTTCTAAATCTCAGCAAGTAATTTCTGTATTGTTGTTGATGACTAAAATGCGATAATGGAGCTTTGTTTCTATGGTAGAAATCAATATCTTGTCAATATGAACAATCTAGATAATTAATTAAGAGGCATGCACACATATGTATTACTCTGATGGCCACCCTATATATATATATATATATATATATATATATATATATATATATATCCGCATGTGGTTGACGACTGAGAGAAACGTGTACAGGTTTAATATTTATTTTATTAAGGCTAAATTGTGAGTCCTGTTACTCCAGAATAACAAGACCCAATATGTAGCCTTAATACAATGAATATATATATATATATATATATATATATATATATATATATATAACAAAGGAAGTGTGGTAAAGAAACAGATGGACCATAACGCACCAGAGTACTCGATACTTAGGGTAGCAGAGTGGGTAATAGATCAGTACGCTTTCGGATCTAGCTGTCGAAATGGGTGGAGCTCAGTCGTCGGGGTCCTGACTGTTTTCCCCCTCTCTCTCACTCTCTCTCTCTCACTCACTCTCTCTCTCTCTATATATATATATATATTTATATATATATATATATATATATATATATATATATATATATATATATATATATATATATATATATATATATATATATATATATATCAAGTAAGTATGTTTTGAAACAGTGAGCGAGTTTGAAATTAGAAAATATATAGCTTTCACCGTATTTTTTATTAAAGGACTTTTAGCTTGATAACGGGGTTTAGAACCCTCAGATAAATGGAAAAAGATGAGTATTGACGTCAATACTCATCTTTTTCCATTTATCTGAGGGTTCTAAACCCCTTATCAAGCTAAAATTCCTTTAGTCAAAAATACGGTGAAAGCTATATATATATATATATATATATATATATGTGTGTGTGTGTGTATATTCATATAAGCATGCGTGATTGTGTGTGTGTGCTTGTGTGTCTGCCTGCATGAGTATGTAGGAGAGTATGGCTGAATGGTGGAGAGTTTCTTACCATTATCATGAGATCTCAGGTTTCATCCTACTGATTGGGTAAGTGTTATTTACCTAGCTGTTGGTAAATAGAATCTGGGGATTGCGTTAAGGCTGATACGTCAATTCAAAGAAAAGTTTATCTAGTAAATTCAGCTAAAATAATTCATGAAAAAAAGACGCTCATCCATTTACATTTTGTTACTTTAAATATATTTAATGTAAAATTCGTACATGTAATATCCATATCGGATTATTAACGTATGGCAATCGACTAATTTTCTTTGATTGCTTCCTGTGCTAATTTTGTTTCCGGCCTTAATACGATTAATTTATTCTTTAGATCTTGTCCTTTCTCAATTACTCTTTTTTCGTACAATACATTTGCGTCAATGGAACCCTCTATATTCAATTATCTTCAAAGAATATCTAAACCAGAATCATCTCTCAGTAGGATAAAAAGAAACTATTTACTAATGAGAAAACATTTCATTGTATGACGTCTACCTACTCTGTTGTTTCATTTCGTACCATCATTGTAATTTGCTTACAGCAATCTCATGTTGCATTGATTGTGTTTTAGTCAGTAACTTCTTAAATAACTCAGCATGTTATTACAGCTACAGCCATAAGCCAAGCTCTACTCTAATAAGTTTGCTATCTGAATAGCAAACTGCATTCCATTATTCGTCAAAATAAAATACTGTTTCTTCATTTCCAGAATTTTAATGATACAAACGACAAATTATTATTTATTTGTTTTTTTTTTATGGATGCTGGCTTTCTAATGTAGCATAGCTCGATGACTGAAGACAGTCGAAGAGTAAAAAGCAATCAAAATATAGTATTGATCCATTAATCTTGAAAAATCTATTCACTGCGTGCATCATGTCTAATAATTACACATCGTGCATTATTTCTGGTTCGTAGGGTTGCAGGAAAGTAACATTTCCTCGATCGTAACTATAAGGTTTCGGTTTTCATTTGGAAGCAGAATTCTTTGGCCAAGTTTTATCTAGTTTCGAATTGAGCGAAACATATGAGCGAAATTCAGTTCACGAACACTGTCTGATTTCGTCCCGAGTACCGTTCTCTATTCTGTCCGCCGGGTCCGCAGGGCAGCCAGGGCATAGACCCCAATAGCTCATAATAAGAGAGCGGGTGAGACAGAGGCAGTGACAGTGGGAGTTTGGTTCCTTTCTGTTCGGACCTGGTGTATATGTACGTTTCACTGACACACACATACATCCTCACCATGACTGGATCACATGTTAATATTTTTAGTTTAGGCCATATTTCAAACCCGAAACTTTTAGCCTTCTATTCACTGCTATAAATTCACAGTTTTCATAAAATAGGAATCAGTACCGTTCACAATTTTGGGTGCTAGACATAATCCGTCATCCCGTTTAACTTCCCCATCTTGCGCCTGCGATTTCTCTATTAGAAGTCTTTGGGGCTGTTTTCGGTCCAGAGATAATTGTCTCTTCCACACCAATTTCTGAGGCCAAGACAAATATCACGGGCGCTGCCTTCCTACCTTTGACTAGCCTATACAAAAACAACAAAACAGTTAACACTCATATTATCTAATAGTAGAAGTAATAACAGCAGCAGGAACAGTAGTCGTAGCAGCAGCAGCAACATCAGTGACAACAGCAGCAGCAGTGGTAGTAGTAGTAGTAGTAGTAGTAGTAGTAGTAGTAGTAGTAGTAGTAGTAACAACCTCCACCACAATCACCACCACATCTTCACCACCACCATCACCAACACGATCATCACCACCACCATCACAACCGCCATCACCACAACAATAATAAGGATTTCTACACTTGAAACAAGGCCAGCAAATTTGGGGTATATTGGAAAAAATCGACTAAATCTGCTCTAGTGCTTCAATTGTGCTTTATGTTATCGACCCAAGAAGAATGAAAGACAAAGTTAATTTTGTCGGGATTTGAACGAATAATATTTATGATTGGAAGTGTTAATTGCTTAAAATGTCGTGATTCAACAAACAGGTCTTATAAAATGGGAATTGCCTTGTCTACACCGTTTCCAACAGTATTCATTTAGTAATTGTAATTCCTGATTTGCAGAGCCAACGAATCCTCTTTACAAGGTCAATCAACTAACTAGAAATCCAGCCGCATTCCGTCAAATCAGTCATTATCGTCTTAATGGAGAACAAAACGCGGTAAGGTCACAGCTGCAATATCTTTGACCATAGATTAGTATGATCTGGGATGATTTAGAGTTAGACAATGATTCAATTTACTGGGTGATTCCCTTCTTCATTCTGTCGGTTGTCTATATTATAAAACAAGATTATATATAATTAGTCAATTATATGCAACATTAATGTGAAATGCTGTGGGAACATTGCAGGGCTCAAATAGTAATTGATAGGGTCGTAGCTTTATCACTATCCCTTATTATCTGAAGCTAGTGTTAGGAGTGATTCTATTGGGAAAATTATGCCAGGAAAATAACTGCAATTAAGACCAAAACAAAACAATAGGGTTATTAAGAATGCATTTATATTGACTTTAGGTCATTTAAGAACTGTAGAGGTTTGGTGAGTGCATTAGATCATTTACGAAATCACAACGTTTTACTAATCTGCATTTGTTTAAAAAAATCTCGTACATAAACGAAATCAATAAGTCTAAGAAAAACAGGAAGTTGACCAATTCCTGATTTGAAAGACTTCGACGCAGAAGTGATCTAGATCTTAATCTTTGGAGCTAAACAGCCAAATCATTTATAGATTCCCACAAACTTGATACCATGAGGATACGTAATGATTTTATTGCTGGTGCTTTTTAAAATCTGATGTATTTATGGAAACTCGATACGGAAATCAAGTGAAGTACTAATTTAATGTGTAGTCAGTAAATAACCATGAAAGGAAGATACACAGAATTAAGTGGTTTGTTGGGGAATAAAGCAGACTTTAATGAGATAACAATCAATATAAATGTTAGTATAAGAGATAAAAATATGTTTCAGACTAGAATAGCTTAAATAAGAACATGTGTTTGTAGATCATCAAGTGGTGGAATATTGAGAGAAGACTTACATCATCAAAGAAATATGTTCTTTTTCTCTTCATTCTCACTGGCAAAAGAAACTGGTGTTTGTATTATTACGTGGAGATAATTGATTGGTTAGGATGTTGAGAGAACATGGATTATCAAGGGCAGGAGAAAACTGTTTATAAATACTATAACAGCGAAATATTGAGTCATTATTAAAAAGATTTTCAGTTGAGATAAATATAATGTCAGCAAAGTTTATATTTTATATGTATAGGTTATTCTGTTATTTGGTTATATACACATAATTACAACCCACCCTCTACACACACATACAACTAATGTATCGCATAGATTGACTGTGTTTTATACCCTACCATCGAATATGATTAATACTTTTAGCCAGATTAATACTTTCCATACAGTGACAGCATTTTAGATGTTAGTCCGACCAAATATATCACACGTAGCAGTAGTTCCTAAATACATATTCTATGACTTTACACACATTACGTAACCCCTACTTATATTTAACAGACAACCCCCGCAACATTAATTTTAATACGACAGATATTAAATGAAACAAAATTTGTTTTAGAGAGATAATATATTCATATAAAACGTTTATTAAAAGTTATGTTATCTCGTTAGGTCTACTTTGCCTTTCATCTTTCCGAAGTCGATAAAGTACCAGTCAAGTATTGAGGATGATTCTTTCTTTCTTTATCTCTCTGGAAGACATCAGTTAGGATACAGCATGGACAAGGATGGGCTTGACCAGGCTTTCTTTTTTTTAAACCGCTGTGTGTCAGGACCATACCCCTACGTACTATCTCGAGTTAGTAGTCTTTTACCTATCTCCTGGAACACTAGATGTTTTTCGTGGAACCCCGGGGTTTCTCTGAAAACATGTTTTCATATACTGAGATAGGGGGACATAATTTTAGATCTTCATTTAGATTGAGGCATTATATACATATACAATATTTGCGATCTTCAATAAGAATAATATTTGACACGTTTAGTGGATAAAGACATACATATAATATTATTTCGTTTGTCATATCTCTCTACATGTGTTCGAATCGCAATCGTTAGTCTAAGGAAACTATGTCATGAATATATATATATATATATATATATATATATATATATATATATATATATATATATATATATTATGCATCAAATAAAAATATCTAAATATTAATAAAACTTAGAATTCCTACATGCCCAGCTAGTTTACAATTTATGTGAAACAGAAATATTATTAGTTGCTGTGGTATTTATTGATTAATACAAGTAATGTCTACTCTGCTACAGCATAGCTATGCTCTAGAAACAACTGATCATACATTTGAGTCACTTCATATATATTATGTTTTAGTATAGACTGATACTACGTCATACAATTACCCACGTGCTCTAGTCTCTGTAATGATCTTCCAATATTATAATAACATGATCTTCCAATATTATAATAACACAAAGAACACACACAAACCTCCAAATCTGTTCACATATTTCACGTCATTTTATCTTATCAATCTACGAATACAGGATGGATAAAAAGAAAACTGGCCCCATTTTTAGCTCTATCAACATTATTCAATGTTTGTCAAAAACTTATGAATATCAAGATGTTTTTTCTCTAGAGTTACAGCACACGTTGCAAGTGATACCCGTTTGAATCCATGCATTTTCCGAGGCGCATAGTGAAACGTCTTTAAATACAGACTTGGGGATGGATCTGATCTCCTTCCTGATATTTTCCTTTAGCTCAGTGGTGGAAATGGGTTCTTGACATATACCCTATCCTTCAGATATTCCTAAAGAAAGAAATCTGGAG
>OZ024740.1:335349470-335374470 GCA_964016885.1 Eledone cirrhosa | reverse complement strand
CATTATAATAGACTTTTTGTGAAATTAAATTATATGATGTGAAAATCACGCGCCGATATATGTATACACACACATATATACATACACCCACACACACACACATATATATACACACACACACACACACACACATATATATATATATATATATATATATATATATATATATATATATGCCTCTGTATGAGTACACAGTCACATACACATATATAGACAGATAAATCTCTCGATGAAATTGAATATGACTGTGTGAACGTGGTGTACGCGTTTGAGTACACTATCTATACTCAACTTGAGCATGTCTGTTCAACCTGAGCTTGAACCCCCTGAAGTACATTTAACAACGTGATATATAATCAAAAGAATAGAGATAGAGGAGATAGAGAGATAGAGATAGAGATATGTAGATAGATAGATAGAGAGAGAGGGAGAGAGAGAGAGAGAGACTGTGTGTGTGTGGTATGCATATGTAAAAATTGTAGCTTATAGAAGAGTGTATCTTTGGCAATTATCCAATTGACATTATATATATCGATGTGGTCTACCATAAACGAGATTTTTTAAAGAGTTGTGACCCGTTCTTTAATATGTGAGGCGCTTTTAATTTTTAGATGGTCAACAAATGAATGTCCACTCATTTTCGCATCGTAAAGTAAATACTTAGTCATTGAAGTAGTGCTTTGTCAATATTATATTCCACACTCTTTATGTGTTATGGGACTATGCATTTGGATCAGAAAACTTTCTCTGAAAAGTTTTGTTTTTATGGAAAACTATCCCCTGATGACGACACTAATATTGTCAAAACTAAATACAATAACTAATACTATTTGTCAGAATTTGCCACTGGCAAAAGATCCAGAACAATTATCTCAAGGCATCAATTCCATCAATCAGGCACTATAACTGATTTTGTTTTGTTGACATCAGAAAGAAGAAAGGACAACATTGACTTTCTTGCAACTTGCACCCACAGAGCCGAGAATGTGTTATTTACCAGAAGATAATATATTCTACGCTCTGATGAATCACTCAGTTCACCGCTTCACAATACTATATCAGGTCATCAGGAGAAACTACCACTATTTATGAAGTCTTTTTCTATTTGTAGCCAGTTGAAGAATTTCATGGGCATGCAGTTTCCTTCATCTAATACTGAAACGCTATTTCTTTGAAGGGGTATGATCATTGTGCTTTGGTGTTGTTAAGGTTGACGATGCTCTGATGTATCTTTTGAAGTGAGTTCCAATGTGTCTGTTCGTGGCAGCAATGAAATTCTATCCGCCCTATTTTGTTACATGATTATAGCTTGATTGATAAATCCTATATAATGAAAGACGTTTATATCGAATTAAAAAAAATCCATTTTTTTTTTATCTTGGAAAATTATATTCAGAGTCACGTTATTCAATGCGCTCTTCCTCTCATGAAACAGTAGTGACAATTTGAAGAAGACTTGGCTGATATTTCTAATAGATTGAGGAAACATGTAATGAATGATGTAAATGTTGTAATGAATAGCAAGTAGCTTATTCACCTACCGAAAAAAGCGTATGTACGTAAGTCAATGTATGTTGATGTGTGTGTATGTGTGCGCGCATACGTGTATGTGTGTTTGTATGCGTGTATTTAATTCAAAAGATCTTTGGCGGTATCTCTAGAATTCATAAAATTTAGATGAGATAATTTCGACATCGCAAGATGTGACTGAATATGTTGAAATGGAACTTCTTTACTAAGAGCTGAGTGGTGGCACACTAGGTAGATGGTCCTTATATCAGATACGATCAGTATTGCTCTCTGTAACTCTCCCAAGGTTCAGATAATTGAAATGTGTTGAAAGACAACGAATCTCTGTCACATATATCACTGCATCCCTAGTTCGAATGGCAGCAAGGTAGATTTTTATTCCATTCTTCCAAGTTTAATAAAGACGATACACATTTGGGCTAGACATGTACCACAAAATGTGTGTCTTATCAAATGTAGAAATCAATATAATCAAATGAACGTATGGGAATACATCGCAGTTCTTGGCATACCTGTTTATTCTACGTATCTTACTCCAACTATTATATCAACTATGATATCAAATTCTGCGAAAATGCCTAGTATAAGCTGAAATTTATGCAGCTGATAGAAAGCCATTTTACTCTTATCCAATTCTAGCTACAGATAAATATATCCAGAATCATTGGAATCAAAAACTTTGAAGAAAAACAAGAGCATCTAACACAGATGTTACGTTTAGATCTATAGTTTGTTTTAGCCCTAGCGTGAAAGTTTATGCGAGAGCAACGTTTTTTGTATCATGGATAACGAAACGTACCATATTTATTGATGTTTGATTAGGATAATTGAAGGGTCCAAAGTTTTAGTGAGAAACATATTACTAGATACATAGACCAGCATAGCATGTGGTAGAACTAACTTTTGGGTGCAAAGTTCAACTTACTACGAATATAACAGCACCACATTAACTTTTGAGTAGTTATTCTGCAACAGAAAATTTCATGCTGGGTGTAAATAGAATAAATCTCACCAATCCTGGAGAGACAGAAAATAATATAGACTATGTGTTTGCTCAAATGAAAATAGTATTTAAGATCAGAATTGGCTTACAATTATTTCACTAGAAGGTCTGTGTTTTCTCTCATAATCTTAGCGATATTGTATGACCGTGACCAACATACTTACATCTCACAGTGCTTCTAAATCTATCTATTCGAAGATATCACAGGGTAATATAATCTATAACATAATCAGATGAATTGAGTTAAAATGGCGTATAACATGATACCTTAGCTCTGAATCTATCATAGAATATATGAACTATCTGAAAAGATATGATACCTCCCACGAGGAATATATTAGAGCATTTCTGATATGAGTGTTTGAGACAGCGGGAGTTTTAGAAATGCTAAATCTATTTGATATACTGGTTTCAATCAAGTAATCAATAAATATATAAGTCAATCTGCCTATCTGCTTCTTCCTCTGTCCAAATACGGACTCAAATATATACAATTTACGCATACTACAAACACACACATACGCACACTCACACACTCACACACAAACACGCTCATGACACACATACACCACCCATATATATATATATATATATATATATATATATATATATATATATATATATATATATATATATATATATATATATATACATATACAGTGATATTAAATAAATAGAAACTATATTTATAAAACCATATTTATTTTATTATATATATTTCAAGTGTACCAAGACCCATTGATACGCTTTCATCAGATAAAATACAAAGTTTGTTTTATAAATAGAGACATACCCATGAAAATCATACCTTATCGGTTGGAAATTCACTGGATAGTGGAAATATATTAGGGATTTTTGAAACTTATGTGTGAATATGCAAATGAATATGTAAATCATTGAAAAACAATTTTTTATTTATTTATTTATGTATTTATTTATGTATTTATTTATTTATTTATTTATCTACTTATAACAGAAGTAAAATATTATATTATAAACAAATCTTCGTAAATACACTTACTATTAAGATATATACTTAGAATATATTTCCCTCAAATTAACGTTATATGAGTTTTATTCATCCTCTCTTGTTTTCTTCTTCTCTCCCTCTCTAGCACTATTTTATCTTCTCCTCCTATCTCTTCTCTCTTTCCATAGTCGTTTAAATAAACGTTTTTTTTTTCAATTATTTACATATTCATTTGCATATTCACACATAAGTTTCAAAAATCCCTAATATATTTCCACTATCCAGTGAATTTCCAACCGATAAGGTATGATTTTCATGGGTATGTCTCTATTTATAAAACAAACTTTGTATTTTATCTGATGAAAGCGTACCAATGTTGTCTTGGTACCCTTGAAATATATATAATAAAATAAATATGGTTTTATAAATATAGTTTCCATTTATTTAATATCATTGACTATTTACTCCAGTAAACTGTTGAATGCTCTAAATCAGTTATAAATATATAAATTTGTTGGACTTCCAACAAATTAAATACCCCTTCTACTTATATATATATATATATATATATATATATATATATATGTAAACATCTGTGTCTATGGTATTTAATTTGTTTGTGTACGTACAGTAGAATATCGTACAAAACCTTGCTTCCACTCTTGCTTTTGCCAATTTCATACTTCTAGTCAAGCCTCATTCTTTTCTATCATTTTTGTTTCATCCAATAAGTTTCATTTAATCCTGTTTCTTTGATTCTATTCATCCCAATTATACTATTTTCTCTTTCTCCACGTCTTTCTCACTCCATTTCTCTCTCCATCATCTCCTTCTCCCCATCTCCCCCTGCCTCTATACACACACATATATATATATATAATATATATTTATATCTTGACATTTTCATTATCAGTGCTTAACTCTTTTAGATGCTTTTCATTCTTATGTACCCGAATAAATATATATATATATACATATATAAATATACATATATATATATATGCCCGCGAGTGTGTGTATGTGTGTGTATAGAGACAGAATCTTGAAGAATGGTCCATCTCTGTATCACCAGATGTCATAATTGCGAAATAGTGTCACTGGCTATAACAGCGAGTTGTATAGCAGATTTAATTAAGGAAAACTTGTAGAAACAATTATTCATATTATTATATTGGATTGGCAGTATTGGTAGAGGGTCGGACGCTATGCTTTGGCGCATAGAGTTACGGCCCTTGCCATTCTAAGTTCAAATCCCGCCAAGGTTAACTTTGCCTTTCATCCTTACGGAGTCGATAAAATAAAGTACCAGTAATACACTGGGTATTTGCTGGCCTTGTGCCTAACGTAGAAACAATTATTATATTTATTAGTCATATTTTTGTTGCATTTCGTCACAGCATTACCTAGCACAGCTATGTGCGGCTTCGGTATGTGTTGTGAGGTTTTTTGGTGGTGTTTTTTTTCCATTGTATTAAGAATAGTCTTACTAATATGCGTGCAGAGCTTAGCAATGTCATTTTTTTGTATGATGTATATATTTGTTAGTCCTGCGTTCTGGTTATGTATCTGTCTGCGTGTTTTAATCACTCACAGTGCTACTATTATTATAGGTGTTGTTTCTTTTTTCGTTATTCACATTTGAGTTATTTCTATCTCTAGATATATATATATATATTTGCATAATTTCGGGATTAATATATCAATTAGGAAACAGTTTTTTGCGGTCGTTCACTATAACATCCGATTGTTTGGCGTTGACCTCCCTGCCTCTGTGTATTGGCATATATCACAATATAGTTTCTATGTAATTCTCTGAAGCAATGTTTTTGGTGTCTGTTTCCACCATGTATTTTCTGTTGGTATTTCATAATGTTTGCTTACCTTCCAGTGTATACAAATACCAACTCCATCATGTCTGTGGATATTCAATTTTGTCTAAGACTAGGCAGCCAGACACAATGGTAGTAACTTATAGTTAAGAAATTCTGTATTCTGTACGACTCATATTCACAACTTCGCAGGACAAAACCATAAACATTATTTAGTAGAAACAATTATTTATCGTCTCTAATATCCAAATATAATCTAAAACTAACAGCCATTACTTTGCGAACGTTGCACCATATTTATTCATTATCACTCTTAAATCTATCAAACAATTTGCAAATTTAAATATATTAAAATATCACCATGTTATTTATCTTCTCACTACAGTTACCATATGTATCTCGTAATGATAACTCGATGTTGGAATTAGCAAATTTGCTTAACTTCAATATTAAAATGATGACATTTTATTAGCTATGACTACTCAATGAATGGTATATGATATTTATGTAAATCTGATCTATTCATGCCTAACTTTGAGTGAATGTGTATGCTGGTTAAGAGTGTGTATGCATGCCTGTCTTTGTGCTTGCATGGATACCAGTAAAGCGTTCACTTCAGATTAACGAAAGTTTCTCTTATAAATAAAGAATGAAATAACAACTAGAAATAGAATATTAAGTGATTTTGGTTTCACTCGCACAAAACAATACTTTTAGATGTGCATATCGATGAATATAAACGAAGAGGTATATATATATATATAGGAAAATGTCTGACCCAGACGGCAGAGCTCAAGCCGTCGTGACAACTATTTCTGGACTGCCGTCGGGGTCAAACGTTTTCCTATTACCCACTCTACTACCCTACGTATTGAGTACTCTGGTGCGTTATGGTCCATCTGGTTCCTTACCACACCTCCTTCGTTATATATATATATATATATATATATATATGTGTGTGTGTGTCTGTGTGTTTGTGCGTGTGTGTGTGTGTGTGTGTGAGAGTGTGTGTGTGTGTGTGTGTGTAAAAAGTAAAGAGATATGAACAAGCAGCAGACAGAGTACATTCATGAAATATATTAGTTTAACGCTTAAAATAGGATGAAAAGACACTTAACGTTTCGGACACATGTCCGTCAGTCCTTCACCCGAAAATGGAATTAGAAATAAAAGATAAAGTAGAAATTAAATAGTGAAAAGTGGATAGAAGGAAAAAAATGAAAAAAATAAAAATGAGGGAAACAGAGTGAGCAATAAATACCTGTGTGCATTCAATTAGCCATTCTGGAGAATGTATATTGGCTTCGAAGGGAGATTTGTCCATTCAGAAATATGTATGAAATTACACCTGGACTTGATTGTAAAAGATACACTCTTCATCGAGAATATATTTAAGGTTGATCGGTTAGAAAAACCTGCGTGGGCCACTCATTAATCATTCTGCACTAAGTGGAAACGTATTCACTGAACAATACAGTTACTTTATAAATACATCCAAATAATTACACCTATAAGACCATATAACTGTCGTTATATACAAACGTTTTTTATTGTAGTTTAATATAACCACAGGCACACACTCACACGCACACGCACACGCACACGCACACGCACACACACACACACACACATATATATATGTATAGTGTATGTGATTCAGCGAATTACTGGTGATGGTACCAAAACAAGAACTCTATGCACAATATATATAACTATATATACATACATACATACACACACACACACACACATCTATATATATATGGACACAGGGTGTCCATTTATATATATATGTGAGAAGCGGTAGAATCAGCGCAGTCTAAAGGCGTAAGCAGACTTGGGATTTGCCTGAGTTTACAGTAGGTCTACAGGCCCAATGCTAATCTATATAAGCTCTGGTTATATATATAGGGACTATAATGCTATGACGGCTCTGAGTAGAATATATATGCTTTCACCGAGACGTGTGGTGGAATATATACTTGATAGATATATACTATATGCACTTGATATAAAAAAGAGATAAGTACATTTCAATAGTTTAATGAATTCATATTGCAATGTTGTTTTCTCACAAAACGCTGTAAACATAACGAATCTTTATAGAGATATCTTTATTGAATCAGTACCTTAATTTGTTTATGTAATCAATTATGTTAAAACAATAAACAGTACAGAATCGATTAAATAAACTAATAATGAATGCCTTTATTAGTATTCAATTATATACATATATACATGCATAGGGACATATATATATATATATATACATATATGCATACTGATATGCATATATATGTGTACATATGTATATATATATATATGCACATATGAATATACATATATGCATATATATATATATATGTGTGTGTATATATACATATATGCATATATATATATATATGTGTGTGTGTATATTTACATACATGCATATATGTGTATATATACATATACTCATATATATATATATATATATATATATGAGTATATGTGCGTATGTGTGAGTCTGGTTATTGGTGGCGTGTGCATATGTAATTTATGAGAAAATAGGCTGCAAAATCACAATCAATTAAATTACCAATAGAAATAAAGAAAACATCACCTCACTTGAAACTAATTAATTATATTAGTACTCTAAACATGCACCGAGGTAGACAAAATAGAGGAAAATATGTAGCATTCAAATGAAATATTTTACTATATCATGTGAACCTTTTGTGAATATGTATCAAGTAGATCGCTTGTTCGTTTAAGGGAGATAATCATATGAAATTCTATTAGAAATTTGCTTATTTGCTTTTCTCAAGTAGTCATTTGTCCACGTCAATGCCAAGCAACCAGACATTCACTTATTGTTACTGCTGCTATTTCCTAGAATTCTAAGCATAGATATTCAATTGTTACCAATTCATGTCAGTAATAGCACTGTTGTTCTTACACTGTGAGTGGCTACAATAATAAAATAACAGTGATTGTAAAAACCTTGTCGCATGCTGAAAATAGTCAGAATATAATGTCGAAACATTTCAATACATACATATGCATACTTATATTTTCATAAATATATGTATATGTGCACACACACACTCACGCACGCATATATGTATATATATATAGTGACGAAACATAAGTCAATTGCATGAACTCATAATCCTTTATTTACTGCTATATATTTCGATGATAGCCATTGAATGGATATGACCTCATCAGACAGTTAGTCAGTTCTTAGATATGCCAGTTCTGTTTTTATAGTGTTGATGGTATCAGAGCCTTGGGACATATGAGCTTGTTAGCAATAATTTTATGTTGTCAGCAGGAATAGTGTTAATTCTCATTGGTCAGTTTGTATATATATATATATATATATATATATATATATCATAGATTGAGTTAGAAACTCAAAATAGTGTTTTACACACACACACACACACACACACACACACACACACACACACACACACACACACACACACACACACACGCATATATATATATATATATATATATATATATATATATATATATTTGACTTGCGATGTTTTTGATATCAAATCGTGTCGTGTGTCGACTCAAATATTGTTATACTTGGCGAGGGTCATATTGTTGTAATAATATTGCCAGAATTAATAACAGAACACACTCACTCTTTGGCTGGTTTTCGCTTCTGTATCTTTTATATCAGTTAATTCATTCGGTCCTCAATGTTTACCATTGACTGACCAACGGTAAAAAATACAGATATAATATAGACACAAACACATATATAGAGTCTAACAAAGTTCTTTCGTTGCATATCTGCAACATCGTCAGTGGTGCTATTATGTTCCTCCTGTTGTATTGTATATCTACGCCATCTTTATTTAATCTGTTTATTTATTTATTTATTTTTGTCTTGTCCTCTGCGCATCCATTTGCGTGTGTGCATAGTGTTTGGTGTGTGTTCGCGTTTGGGTGACTGTGTTTTGGTTATTGTATTCTATCTTAGATTACTAGTGTGTGTTTATATGTGTTTGTTGTTATTGTGCTTGTGTATATATTTATTTATTTATTTATATTTCTCTTAGGTCTGTATTGTTTGTTTGGGTGTTTTTGTTATTCCATTAATTTTTTTCTATTTAGCTTTGGCCTTCTAAGTTCAATTTCACTTGCCTCTCTGATTTGCCTATCTGCTGAGTCATTTCTATGTTTAGATATTATTTTAATTTCTATGTTGTCTATGTTACCGTCATGATGTTGTGTGGCGTGTTCGTATAGTACTGAACAGTTTTTTCGTCCTTTTAGTTCCCCCCAGTGTTGTTCCATCCTTTCACCTATGCTACGAGCTGTCTCGCCTATGTATGTTTTTGTAATGTTTCTGCAAGACCCTCTGTACATCTTATGCTATAGACAGCGTTTCTAGATTTACAGTTTATCTGGGGGTTTACTTTACATATAATATATTTCCTATTAGTACAGTGGGCTTTCTTAAAAGGGTATGTTTTGCTGATCAGGGATTTTATGGTAGTTCCGGACTTTTCTATCACCTTAATCTTTAAGTGGGTCTTTCTCAGGGCCTTTCTACACTGGTTAGCTAATTTCCCTCCAAGGGTAGCGTCCACGAACATGACACTCTGGTATCTCTGGTAGACAGTGAGTGTGTTCTGTTATTAATTCTGACAATATTATTACAACATTATGACCCTCCCCAAGTATAACAATATATATATATATATGTATATATAATATATATACATATATACATATATATACATGTATATACATATATTCATATATATACATATACAATACACATACACACACACACACACACATATATATATATATGTATATATATACACACACACACATACATATACACTGTATCTCCCAAAAAGACAATTCAACGGCATTCTACAGGTAATCAAAAATGTATACATTTTTGGGGGGACACTCTTTATTTATATATATATATATATATATATATATATATATATATATATAAACCTATATACTAAATTGAGTGTATGTATCACATAATCATAAAATACTATTGAGCATAAAATATTTAATCCCTACCTGAATAAATTCAATATATGTGAGATGTTTGGAGTGTAATGTTTTTTTCGGAAGAAACACTGCAGAGACTTCAGTGTTTCAGCGAATGGCTATTCTGTAACTGCCTACATTTGGCTTTCAGAATACACACACACACACACACACACACACACACACACACATACACATGCCCCCCCCCCCTATATATATATATATATATATATATATATATAACAAAGACTTCGGATCTAGCTGTCGAAACGGCCGAAGCTCAGCTGTCGAGGTCCTGACTCTTTTCATATTACCCACTCTACTAACCTAAGTAACCAATAATCTGGTGCGTTATGGTACACCTGGTATCTTACCACACCCTCTTTATTATATATATATATATATATATATATATATATATATATATATGTACTGCGTCATCAATACAATATTTTCAGTGTCTATCTAGATTACAGTGCAATACAACTATATAAACAGATTGCATCGTAATACACTTTTAAAATGTATACACAAAACATATATGTTTAAAATACATATTTTCCATTCCTTTGTTTTATTACAATTTTAACACCAATAGTTATGTATTTTTCTGAACAAATTTAAGTTTAGTTTTCCCCTGATTCAAGAAAGTGAATAGAATAAGAAATATATTAAATTCTCTATCATACTCCATATTAAATAAGTGCTGTTGTTTAATCAAATAATTTCCTGACATGCTGTTATTAATTCAATTATGTCAGGTGTAAAAACAACACGTAATATCTGGTTGGGAAATATAGAAAGAGAAGGGCGAGGGGGTGGGGTGCAATAGAGAAAGAAAGAGCGTGAGAAAGAATGAAAATGACAGATATTAACAACACGCCAGTATTTAAATATTGAATGTAGATTGAATGAGTACACTGTATGTTTGTTCAGACACAGAATCTAAATATTCCAACACGGAGTCTCCTTCTCTTTCTTTTCCATATACACACCATATAAATAGATATGAATGTATATACTTATACATTTACAGTATATATGCATATGTATGTATGTACATATAAATGTATATGATATATGCATATATATATGTATGTGTGTATGCATATATATATTCATTTAAGTATATAAATATATATTTACGTCTCCAGCACCGGTCAGCAGATTCTCTTCACTACGTAGAAGTTTGGCTTTTAGCAGATTCTTCACCACGTGTGAGTTTGGCTTACTACCCTGAGAGCGCTCTCTATATCCTCGTGTCCTACACAATTTTGCATCTCATCAACGTCAGTTTGGATTTATACGAACTGGATTACTCCCTGAAGAACATTCCAACTCCCTCAAACCATGTTTACCAAAAGCTCATCTTACAAAAAGCGGAAGATGTCGTCAGACGCTTAAGATGGCGAGCCCTAGCTTTTGACGGCATAATTACAGGCACCAACAACATCTTCAATTGAAATCGAGAGCCTAGCCTCCTAAGGTAACTGAACTTGCTCCTTTCGAGACGGACCTTCTTGACTTAGTCGCTAACATTTCTTTTCGCAAGCACACTAACACCTTTCAAACGAAACTCAGAAATGATATTAAGAAATTTAGGTCTTCGAATAACACCTTCGTTCTTTCCGACAAAACTAATAACATTTACGAAGTCAACAACACCACTTTCCGCCACCTGGCCCATAACGCTAATACTTCTAAATATAAGAAAGCTAACCCTATGGCCTACCACGACATTAATACAGAAGCCAAGGAACTTGCCGATGACCTTAAGGTAGATAAGAAGCTACAATCTCTAGCTAAGCGGGAGGCGTTCCTCACCCTGAAAGATCACAAGGTAGACTTTACTTCTAACCCCACATCTAGACTAATAAACCCGGCACGCACAGATATGGAACTAGTCAGTAAGGCCATACTTAGAAACATAGTTAAGACCATTAGGACCAAGTCCAACCTGCCCCAGTGGGAGAACAGCGACTCCGTAATTAGGTGGTTTAACTCCTTAAAATCCCAAAACGCGAAGTTCACACAGTTTAACATTGTCGATTTTTACCCGTCGATCTCAGAGACCCTGTTAAACAAAGCGTTGGACTTCGCTACCACTTATACTACCGACCGTCGATGGTTTAGACAGGGAAATCATCGCTCACTGCCGGAAAACCCTCATCTTCAACGACGGAGTAGCCTGGGCAAAGAAGTCTATTCGACGTCTACATGGGATCGTTTGACAGTGCTGACGTATGTGACTTGGTTAGCCTATTTATCTTAGACATATTACGTGTTAGATTCCCGGACTTCCACACGGGAATATACCGCGACGATCGACTGACTTTATCGAGCCATAAAGGTGGTGACGACCTCGATCGGTTTAAAAAAGACTTAGCTTCAACCTTCAATGAGTTAGGACTTAGGATAACAGTGGCCACCAACCTCTCTAGCGTAGATTTCTTAGACATTAATTTAGACCTTCGCACACACACCCACAGACACTTCCATAAGCAAACGAGAAACTCAATTACATTCACGAGGACTCATGCCACCCTCCCACTGTTTTTAGAAACTTCGTTGAGAATATCAGTACTAGAATCTCAAACCTCTCCTCTAATAAGGCTATCTTTGACAGGGCGGCACCCTACTATAACACGGCGTTGGCTAACAGCGGCTTCTCACAACCCATCACTTACTCTCCCACTAGCAACAACACCTTTAAGAAAAGTAAGCGCAACAATAGACAAACTATCTGGTTCTCTCCTCCTTTCTCACTCAACGTTAAAACCAAGGTAGGAAAAAGATTTCTAGCCCTCTATCAGATAGACTCTTTCCCATAGGTCATAAATACCGCTCCATCTTTAACCGACACAAAGTTAAACTAGGATACTCCTGCGCTAAGAACATGAAGGCCCACATCACCAGCAGCCCTAGGAGCAACACCCCACCAGGGTGCTCTTGCCGTAAACCTGAATCTTGCCCCCTTCAACAGCAATGCAACACACCAGCTGTAATTTATGAAGCTGTGCTCATTTCCAACCGACCAAACGAACCACAGGAGCTCAAATCCTATGTGGGCATGGCGGAGGGCCGATTCAAGGAACGTTTCCTGAACCACCAGGCTACCTTCAGGTACCCGGACAGACGTTCATCCACGAAAGTCGCGAGCCACGTATGGTCCCTCAAGGACTCAAGTATAGACTACTCCATTCAATGGAAAGCCATCACTAAGTCCAAGCCATACGCAAGTGGAAATCCGACGTGTGGCTTATGTATTGACAAACGAATAACTATTCTAAAGAGATTACGCAATAGTGATTGCCAAAACACGAGAAATGAATGTTTCACACGTTGTCCACACGTCGCCAAACACCTATTGCATAACTACAAGGCTCCGGACTGATTCTTTGTAATTTTATTGTCAACCTAAAATCTTTTCGGACTTTCGCAGTTATCTCCCTTACACCTCTCGCACGCAGTCTAGTATTGCCCGTGTGAAGTGACTGGGTTTCTGCGCATGCGCGTTCGTACGGTTGTCCTTCCTGTTCCTATAACCATGCACATTCCGAGCTGAGGATCCGCTAAGGTGAAACAATTGTTATCGGTATAGTGAACTAACTGGTGTAACCACTTCTATATATATATATATATATATATATATATATATATATATATATATATATATATATATACATACATGTACTTATATACTTAAATAAATATTAATACGTGTTTTATATATCTATATATATACATTATGAATTTGGAAATAGTGAAAATATGCTGAGAAAGCGAATGAGAGAGAGAAATAATGTAAGAAATATTAGAAACGAGAAAGAGAAAAAGTGGAAGGCGAAATGTAGGTTTATAGAATTATATATAAATTCCTCTAAACCTTTAAATTTGGAATTTTTCCAGTCTAAATTTATAGAAATGTTGTAGTTTAGCCATAAGTGATGTCTGAATGTGCAACCCTACCATGAAAGGCATTCCAGCCATAATCACCTGTTTCGTGTCTCTTGTGGTATACATTTTGAATGAATACACAAAAGAAGGTAGAAGAGATACGATCGTGCATACAGTTACCGCTGGAGAGACGTAAATAGGGTAAATTGTTACCTCCTTAAACAGAAACATTACAGTGAGACGGAAAGACAGAGACCAGGTGGTCCCAAATGTAGAGAGCTAGCAATAGGATGAAAATTGTTCGCAGAGGTAAAAAAAGAAAAATGTGACGAGTTCGAGTTCTGCAAGCTTTAACAATGAAATTATAGCAAAATAGTCACAAATAATTGCAAGGAAAATATAAGAAATATAGGAAACACATATGCCATCACCTTTTTCCAGATTTCTCTGAGTGTGATAAACTCCACTTTCAAGCTAAAGCTTATTCAGTCAAAAAATACGTCGAAAGCTTCTATTTCTCATTTTCAAACTCGTTCGCTGTTTCGAAACATACTTGTAAAAATAATAAATATTTGGTCTATATATATATATATATATATATATATATATATATATATATATATATATATATATATATATATATATATATGGCAATCGTAAGGTTGTGAGTTCGATTCCTGAACCAGGCGATGCGTTATGTCCTTGAGCAAGACACTTTATTTCACATTGCTCCTTCTACCTGGAGTTGCGACCGATAGATAGTATTAGCAATTGGAAAGACCAACGGAAACATTGTTCCCTCGGTCCGATTTGACGAAAGTCGATCGTAAAAAAAAAAAAAAAAAAAAAATATATATATATATATATATAACTTAATACGTGAACTAACACGCCATCTACATGGTGATGAAATAGAGATGCGCATCTCTATTTCGTCACCATGTAGATGGCGTGTTATTTCGCGTATTAAGTTAGTGTTGCACTTGTAATCCCAGTTTGCGCAACAGATTGGAGAACCGATATGTTGTTAAGATGCATGTGAGACTATGACAAATCAATGAATGGACAGGATTATTTATAGCCATCTCTCGACAAAAACATAAAAATAATACTAGAAATAAATAGTCAACAGATTTAGCATGATGAATGTGCAGCCTACGAATGCTGTAAGGCAATAATATATATATATATATATATATATATATATATATATATATATATATATATATATATATATATATACAATATATTAACAAATGGAAACTATATTTATAACCTCTACATATATATATATATATATATATATATACATATGTGTGTATATATATATATATATGCACACACACACACACAGACATGTATATATATATATATATGTGTGTGTGTGTGTGTCTGTGTGTGTGTGTGAACGCATTTTTTAGTATCAGCGGTTACTTCCGTAACGTGACATCACATTATTGTTTAGGAATTTGGACACTGAAATCTTTAACGAACTTTTATACTGAATAAGGAAGTAAATATTCTTTGCTACTTCAGATACTTTTGCTACAGCATATCTAAACACATATCTAAACACTTGCATGAGTCAATGGAATGAATGAAACAGCTGGCACTACCCATATATATAATATATTCTAAGAGACTCCTGGTGAGAGCGCATTGATTGTTCAGTCAGCTAGATTAATACAAATACAAATACTGAAAGGTCTGCACTTTTAGCAGCAAACATTATAGACAGACTGACACATACAACGTACATATGTCAATGTATTTATACATACATATATGTAAATACACATACGGAATTATAACTATACACACACAAACACATATATTAACATACATACGTATACATACATACACATATATACATACATACACACAAATACACACACACACACACACACACACACACTGATATATATATATATATGAAAAAGTATGACCCCGACGGCAGAGCTCAAGCCGTTTCGACGGCTATTTCTGGACTAAATTAGAATTTTTAGCCTGGTAAATAAATAGCCGAACTTATCAAGGGGTACTTCCTGATATGGGAAGATTGTACTTGTCAAGAGGATTTGTCAAAAGTGTTGTAAACACAAGTAAGTCTATCATGGCATTTGGTGGGGGTAGGGGTGGCTGAACTTGCCTGTAGAACAATGAGGGAGTGAGTGGAGCCGGTCAAACGTTGAAAGTGATATCTATACAGCAGATTCTAAGGATAGTGTATGAAAAGTCGAAGAATTGTTCTGGAGAAAAGTGGAGGAGGGAGGGTATAGAATAGGTAAATCAGATGAGAGTAGGAGACAATAAAACATAATAGAAAGAAATATATAAAAATATATAAAATAGATAGTGAGAAATGAATAAAAAAACTAAAAGAGTAGAGTCTAGAAACAGCTGCTATAATTAGTAGGTGTTGCTTGTATGGCCGAGGCTATAGAAAAGGTTAATAAGTCGAGAATGGAAAATACTAAAATTGTAGAAGTGGGTAGTGAAAAAATATAATGCAAACTTTTCAGGTGTTTAACACAGCTGCTGTAAATAGTTAGTAAAGCGTATTCCGCCAATGCTAACTTACAATTAGAGGTTAATAAGTTGAGAAAAGAAAATACTAAATAAGAAATTTAGAAATTGTAGAATTGGAGTAGTAACAAAAATGAGATACAAAATTACATGGGTCTAACACATCTGCTATAAATAGTTAGTAAAACGTATTCGGCCAATTCTATCTTAAAATTACTTACACGGTGGAAACATTACAAATGCTGTTTTCGAAGGATCAACTCCTAAACAAGGAAGACAAACTGGTAACCGCATGCAAACACAGATTGCGTAGGACTTACCTCGCTCTCAAACCCCATAACGACCCGGGTGGGTAGACAAGGGCTAATGCCCCCCACTTGCCGAATAAGTTAGGGGAAACCCCAGCTTACATAGGTAGATGTACCTCTTTTCTTTACCTCTATGTTGTCTTCTTCCCCTGTCTCATCCTATTACTTCATTCCACCCCGATTTCTTTCTCGTCTGTGTTTCCACTTCCGCCTACCCCGATGCAGCCCATCGGGCCTCTGTAGCCTCGGTACCCCCACCCATGTAATTTTAAGATAGAATTGGCCGAATACGCTTTACTAATTATTTATAGCAGATGTGTTAGACCCATGAAATTTTGTATCATTTCTGACCGGCTCCACTCAGTCCCTCATTGTTCTACAGGCAAGTTCAGCCACCCCTACGTCCCATCAAATGCCATGACAGACTTACTTGTGTTTACAACAAGTTTTGACCAATCCTCTTGACAACTACAATCTTCCCATATAAGGAAGTACCCCTTGATAAGTTCGGCTATTTATTTACCAAGCTAAAAATTCTAATTTAGTCCAGATATAGCCGTCGAAATGGCTTGAGCTCTGCCATCGGGGTCATACATTTTCCTATTACCCACTCAACTACCCTAAGTATTGAGTACTCTCGTGCGTTATGGTCCATCTGGGTCCTTACCACATCTCCTTCGTTATATATATATATATATAATATATATAACGAAGGAAATGTGGTAAGGAACCAGGTGGACCATAACGCACCAAAGTACTCAATACTTGAGGTAGTAGAGTGGGTAATAGGAACCAGTAAGACCCCGACAGCTGAGCTCAAGCCGTTTCGACGGCTAATTCTGGACTAAATGAAAATTTATCCTGGTATTTAAATAGCCGATCTTCTCAAGGGGTAATTCCATATATGGTCAAAGTGATTGTCAAAAATCAGTAGTAATTCTGTGGTTGCAAATTGCTTCGCTTTTCTTTTGGGCGGGGTGGATTCTGAATTTATTTCTCCGTATTCTACCTTTATTTCGTACGAACTCTCATGTAGCTTGTTTTAGATCTTTTAGAGTTAGCATTAGTATATATATATATATTTTTTTTTTTTTTTTTTTTTTCTCGGGACTCAGAATTATTATCTCGTACAAGTTCACTTTGCTGCACTGGGTCGTTGCTGGCCCGGGATGGAAACCTTTATTGTTTATTTCGTGGTAGTCTCTTTAGTATTTTGGCCCCTTTTGTTGACCCGTCACCGTATCATTTACGTACTTATACCTCTTAAAAGGGTCCTTGCCTTAATCCGTCCCACCTAGTTCTCTTACTTATTTCCTTATTTATTTATTTATTTATTTATTTATTTACTTCTTCCTTTCTTTCTTTATTTTATTCTCGCCTAACAATAGCCTGACACCTAGGTCGTAGAATTTAATTTACCTTACTTTTTTCTTTACACTTATTTGCTTTTCTTCACTCTCAGTATTTTTTCTTTCGTATTTCTACCCCCCATTGTTCTACCTACCGTTCCGACTTCCTCCCCCTCCCCCTCCCCTGTATCTTCTTTGACCTCATGCCCAGCTGTAGCTGGCACTACCAACGCTTGATTGGGTCTACTCCACCCCCTCCCCTCTTTCTCCTGCTGGCAGGTTTAGCCACCATCTCCCCTACTAATTTGCAACCACAGAATTACTACTGATTTTTGACAATCACTTTGACCATATATGGAATTACCCCTTGAGAAGATCGGCTATTTAAATACCAGGATAAATTTTCATTTAGTCCAGAATTAGCCGTCGAAACGGCTTGAGCTCAGCTGTCGGGGTCTTACTGGTTCCTATAATATATATATATATATATATATATATATATATATATATATATATATATATATATATACACGCATACAAACACACCGAGCGATGCGCTGTGTTCCTGAGCAGTGTTCCGTTCACTATGCTGAATAAATGAAATAAATGAATATATATATTGAGAGAGAGAGAGAGAGAGAGAGAGAGAGAGCGAGAGAGAGAGAGAAAGAGAGAGAGAGAGAGGGAGAGAGAGGCAGAGAGTAATCGTGCGAGTGAGAGTGAGGTTGGTAGAAAATTGACCTGATTACTGGATTTGTACGTAATTTATATATTAACTAGAAAAGATGAGAAGCAATGTTATCTTTGGCGAGTGTTGAACTCCGATTGCAGACAGCAAAAACTTTCTACCCAGTCTCATACTGTCTTTTAAAGTTCAAACATTCTATAAGGACTGCTAACGGCTTTGCCCACTCACCACATTATCTCACCCACCAATGTCAAAAGTTGCATTTATTTGATCAAAGCAATGTTTTAAATGTGTGGAAAGTTTTGTTGATGGAACGTTTGAAACATTCCAATTAGTACAAGAATATGTTAAGGTCTATACAGATACGTACTCCTTCATATATATCTTTATGTCACTAGATTAATATAGTAATTATATTCTGCATCAATATTGAGTTCTTTCACATCTGACGTAGGGAAATGGTTTGATTGAAATTAATATTACATACATATATACATACACCTACACATACCATATACATACATACACCTCCTTATAAATATATATATATATATATATGTATGTGTATATATATATGTGTGTGTGTTTGTATATTTATATATATATATATATGTGTGTGTGTGTGTATATATATATATATATTTATATATATATATCTATATATATATATAAAACCGATTGCCTGTCTGATATACATGAAAGTTTCGTCCTATGTATTCATTAAAAAATTTAAATTGCTTGGTGCATTTTATTCTTTTATTCTTTTGAAATATCAACCCGCCGACAACCCCATCCCACCTCATCCTAAACTAAACTAAAATCAACAAAACTGAAAAAGTAAGGGATGAAAATATTTAACCGATAATGCTCCACAAATACACTTTATCTGGTCCTGGCTACAGGTCTGTCACGGTGTTTATGAGTATAACCGTCTCTCACTTACACACTTCCCCGTCTTCTCGCTCTCACTCGCAATAGATATTAATATATACACATATGTATATATATATATATATATATATATATATATATATATATATATATATATATATATATATATATATATATATATATAAATATATGTGTGTGTATGTGTGCGTGTGTTTGTATGTATGTATGCATGTATGTAAACACATTTCAGCATACACCTTACTGCGGTACAACTTCGCTGCGGTAAATTTAAAACCACCGTATTAGACGCTTTAATGCTATCAGCTCCAACACTTCAAAATACACTTGATAGCGTTTATGACCCGAGGTTGTTGCCTTAAACAGCGTGTGGTGATAGCATTGATGGCTTCTCAAAAATTATTTTCACCTCTGATCTTCATGAGACCCGCGGGAGGAACGATTTCAAGAGGACATTAGCCCAAAGAACTCAATTTATATGATGGTTCTTCATTTTAGGTTTCCTTTTTATAAACAAAGCACAATAATTCTCCCTCACTCCATCAATTTTATTAAATTCAAGTTAACTACTTGTACGTGTGAAGTCTGCTTTTTCTGAAGTTTCCTGTTCATTTTATTGTTATTTCGCCTCGTTTTATATTTTTCTCAAAATTTAGAATCTCTTGTTCAACGAAGTGTTTATTAAACGCCTACGCGTGAGGTGGTCGTTGTATAAATTAGAAAATACACACAAAGAGAAAAATGTAAATACGCAGAAGTTCCAATAAAATAAAAGTGGTGTGTCTGCCAATAAAATTTCCATTTATTTGATTAAAATCTTTCTCTTGGACATATAATTCTATATTATATGTTACTTACATTATCGTTGTTGTTGCTGGTGTTGTTGTTGTTGTTGTTGTTGTTGTTGTTGTTGCTGTTCTTCTTCTTCTTCTTCTTCTTCTTCTTCTTCTTCTTCTTCTTCTTCTTCTTCTTCTTCTTATTATTATTATTATTATTATTATTATTATTATTATTATTATTATTATTATTATTATTATTATTATTATTATTATTATTATTATTATTCTGTTGACTGTTTGATTATAAGAAGTCAGGTGTATGTGACAATGTCTCTTGTAGGCATTTAATGTGTTTATTTAATTTGTGCAAACGTGGTTGACTAAACAATCAATAAGTGCAGGTACGTATTTGTGTAATTTTGTTGTTAGAACATTTGTGGTTTATTTATGATTATATTGTTTTGTTGTTGTTTTTGTTTCTATATTAGAGTTAAGTTGCTCTGTTTTCTCACGTAGCATTCACGAAATAAGGTGTCTTAGTTCTTATGATGAATGGATATTTGTTAAATAATGCTTCAAGTACTTCATGGGCTTCAGTTACTTCAATCTGGAATAGGAATTTGCTCAACGAAAGAAATTCTCTAACATACAACCTTGGTTTTGTAAACAGTAGTTTGATGTATATTTTTGTACGTAGTACAGGAAAGAATAAATAACTTTGTTTTCACGAGTTAGAAAGTTGATTAACGATGATGGAATATGTATGGTCGGCGATAGAATACCTCAGTACACATTTAGCAGCACATCAGTGTTTGAGTGTGATTGATTCTATGATTTGTACAGAATTATTAAGTGAATTTCGTGTTAGTTTTAGATTTCTTTTACGAATTGCGAGTAAATTGCAATAGTTGCTTTTGAGAGTTTGTTAAATTGATTATGAGAAAATATTACCTGTTATTCTTAATATTTTAATGAATCAAAAGACAAGTGTTTAAAATCAGATAAAACATCATCGAATAAACTTCAATTTAACTCATGGTTATAATGAACAGAAAACCTAGATATAAGCCGTGTACAATACGTTGTGCAAGAAAGCACTTACATGTAACCAATAGAAAACAAATTCACTTGCAGGAGTAGCAGAAATACAATAGTTATGCATTGGTTGCAGCTAAACTCAGTACAAGATGATTATTTATTTCGGTTAATGTAGCATAAAGTAGGTTGTCTCATAGAATTATCTCTCAACCATGTATTGAATAAGAACTTATTCGATAGTAGCTCAATTGTAAAGTATTATGTATTTAACAACGATTGACTTTACATAATTCACGGACAACATTATGAGTCAAGTTAAACTATCATAACATTTGATTATTCTATAATCGAATCTGCGCTATAGCAGCTTACATTGAGCTGCTCTCAAAATTCATCCTTTCGAGGTCGCTTTCTATCTTTGTCTTTCTCTGGAAGAAATCTGCTGTACTCAGGCCTGGAGACGGGTGGGCTCCGTACGGCGCCCATAGACTCTATCAGGAGTCACAGGACCATACATACATACATACATAAATACTTACATGTATTACATAATTACATGCATTGTAGGTATTATGTTTTATACTGAATACATGAAGGTAAGCGGGGACTGAATTATGATACAAAACGACTGGTATTACGATATCGTATATACAGACATTCGTGAGGATGATCATACGTGCACGCATAGCAGTACATTTATATATATTCACTTAGACGCAGATATGTGTGTAGTCAGTCTAAATCGTTGGGATACAATAGATATCTGTCGGTGGAAGCTGACTTATGGCAAGGAAATCACCATTCACAAATACCAAAATTATTTTAAAGATTACTTACGCTCACCTGCGCACTTGCACTCCGACCAGTGCATTTTAACACGAATATATATTAGTAGTGTTTTCGTATTAAAATTGTATTTTCCGTGTTAATCTTGATGGGCAAAACCTGTTACAATGTGTTGAAACATCAAACATTCACAGAACAAAATTTTCTTGCCTGCTGATCTAAACCCCCCCCCCCATGCCCTTGGCTGTGATCTTGTTGCTTAATCAGGTGTCTGTAATGGTTATTTAAATGGTTTATTTTTGATGTTTCGTCACGATACGGGAGGTGATACGATCCGACACGCAGGTGATATCCAACAGATGTACACGAAACATGGAAACTCAAAGGGAAAATAATTTAATATATTCGGCTTCCAACGTTTTGACTATATATATATATGTATGTGTGTGTATGCGTGTGTTTGTGTGTGCGTGTCTGTGTGTGTGTATGTGTCTGTGTGTGTGCGTCTGACTGAATTTTATATTCAAATCGCTTCTACAAGACTAGAAGAGTTGATGATTTCATGTGAATCAAACTGTAGTTATCATTTCTATATATAATAAATATGCTTATATTCAACCAATGTATTGAATGCCTTTTTTAACATTGGTAACCCACCACCTGAAACAACTTGTGTATCTTCATATATATATATATATATATATATATATATATATATATATATTGTGGTGGAACACTGGAAGGTAATATCCGTAGTGGTAGAGCACTCAGTCCAAAGGACGAGTTAGGTAGAAGTGGTTACACAACAGTTAGTTCACCATACCGAGAACAATTGTTTCACCTTCGCGGATCTTCAGCTCGGGATGTGTATGGTTATAGGAACAGGAAGGACAACCGTACGAACGCGGATGCGCAGAAACTCGGTCACTTCACACAGGCAATACTAGACTGCGTGCGGGAGGTGTAAGGGAGATAACTGCGAAAGTCCGGAAAGTTTTTAGGTTGAAAATAAAATAAAAAACTTAAAGAATAAAATTACAAAGAATCAGTCCGGAGCCTTGTAGTTATGCAATAGATGTTTGGTGACGTGTGGACAACGTGTGAAAAATTCACTTCTCGTGTTTAGGCAATCACTATTGCGTAGTCTATTTAGGATTATACGAACTGAATTACTCCCTGAAGAACATTCCAACTCCCTCCAACCATGTTTACCAAAAGCTCCTCCTATAAAAAGCGTAAGATGTCGTCAGACGCTTAAGATGGCGAGCCCTAGCTTTCGACGGCAAAATTACGGGGGAAATCCGACGTGTGGCTAATGTATTGACGAACGAATAACTATCCTAAAGAGATTACGCAATAGTGATTGCCTAAACACGAGAAGTGAATTTTTCACACGTTGTCCATACGTCACCAAACATCTATTGCAGAACCACAATGCTCCGGACTGATTCTTTGTAATTTTATTTTTTAAGTTTTTTATTTTATTTTCAACCTAAAAACTTTCCGGACTGTCGCAGTTATCTCCCTTACACCTCCCGCACGCAGTCTAGTATTGCCTGTGTGAAGTGACCGAGTTTCTGCGCATGCGCGTTCGTACAGTTGTCCTTCCTGTTCCTATAACCATACACATCCCCAGCTGAAGATCCGCGAAGGTGAAACAATTGTTCTCGGTATGGTGAACTAACTGTTGTGTAACCACTTCTATATATATATATATATATATATATATATATATATTAAACACCCCCAATGATATATATATATATATAGAAAGAGAGAGAGATAGATGTAGATAAAGGTTTATATATGTACATATTCATATACATATATATATATATGTGTTTGTGTGTGTGTTCATATGCGTGGATGTGGGTGTACGAGCGTTCAGGTTTGTGCTTGTGTGTGTACATTTGTCTGTGAAAAGCATAAAAATAACTGAAAATACATTTTGAATGTGTAGGAAAAGATTGCCCACTTTAGTGGCCAACGTAGGATCGATATTACAAATTGGAAAGTAAATTTAGTAGTTGTAGTAGGAGGAGTAGTAGTAGTAGTAGTAGTAGTAGTAGTAGTAGTAGTAGTAGTAGTAGTAGTAGTAGTAGTAGTAGTAGTAGTAGTCAGTACAAAATCAGATGTAGCCGCAAGCATGGCATTAATAGGAACCAAATGTGTCTGTACACGTTGTAGATGGAATTCACTGTACTTACAACCTCACTAATGATTTCTTACGTAGATCAATAATTTCAACCCGTTAATTAATGTCTTCGTCTTAATTAATTAGACTCTTTCAAAGGACTGTTAAGTTTCATCGAAAAATGTTAAATGTTTTATTTTTGATTGTCTGTTGCAAGAATACATTCCCT
>OZ024740.1:335341970-335344470 GCA_964016885.1 Eledone cirrhosa | reverse complement strand
ATATGGTCCGTGGTAATATTAAAATGGTCCCGATAGTTAGTGGCTTAAATGAATGAATGAAGATAGTGATGAAATTGAAGGCACTTAAGAAAATTAACTTGCTGAAATACTTTTAATATTCTTAATATATCTTGACTCCCAGCAAAGGAATCCGAATGTAATAAAAAGTAATTAAGTAATGATTCATATATATATATATATATTTATATTTGTGTGAGTATATATAAATGCATCAACACATACATACATACATATATATATGTATATATATGTATGTATATATGTATGTACATATATGTACGTATATATATATATATATAAAGAGAGACTGAGAGGGAGTGAGAGAGAAGGGAAGAGAGAGCGTGTGATACACATGTATATACGTTTACTCTGGAAATTATTTACTTTTCATTCAGATTTGAATTTCGGTAATAAAACTTTTAACTTTGTAGCGAAATACGAGATTGCGAAACGTTTCATCTCAGATTAACTGGTTTCAATTATATATTTCTCTCATGTAATAAATTTATTGGTGTAGATTTTCATTAACACAGTTGATACCCATTCTGCCTGAAATGGCACCTGACTCTACGGTAGAAAGGTGTCAATTTTAAAGTGTTTATTTTTACCTAAATACCTGCCATCATTATTTTATGTAGGAAACTTTAAGTAATATTCCAAACAATAACGAAAGAATGAGAAGAAATATATATTACAAAATCGATCTTAATTCCTAATTATTTTCAAAATGATTTGGAAATGAAAGGCTGTGCGTTATATTAGAAATCTTGTAATGAAAGTATTGAACGCAGAGGCAGAATAAAAGCCTCTCGCTGGTTATAGAGAAAGAAAGAGAAGATAAACCATGAGGAATAGATAGGTAGTGATTTGGCCATGATAGGTGACCCACCAGCAAGAGGATGTAGCAGTTAAAGATCAAAACACGCAATGAACGTTGCTTGACGTCTTATGACATCAATACATTCTGACCAAAGATATATTCAGCTAAGGTATCTTCTTTAAGATGTAATTATATATAAACCGTAATGAGCTCTTGTCGTTTCGGTGAAGATTGAGTTACTTGCAGTCGAATCGGTAAGGGCGAAACTGTTGCGAATTGAATCTTGAATCATTGCCTTGTATGAATCATTGCAATACCTACACTCTACTTTCTTACGTATCGAGTACTAAGCTAAACAATGACCTTACTAGTCTCAGCTGGTAAGTCCCACTCTCATCTTCTGTGTGTGCATATATATATATATATATATATATATATAGAGAGAGAGAGAGAGAGATAGAGATAGATAGATATATAGAGAGAGAGGTGTATCTATATATGTAAGTGTGAATGTATGTGTGAATGTATGTGTGGATGTATGTATGTAAGTATGTATGTATGCAAGCATACGGTGTGTGTTCTGTGCGTGTGTTTGTGCATTCAGACGGTAATAATTAGCATTTCTTTTGGGAGAAGAATTGGCATTGAATTGGCAGAGATTGTTTAACGCTTAAAATATTTAATATTGTTGGCAAATTTCTTGTTCTCACATCATGTGTTGAAAGTGAAAAAATATATTCTGGAAGAGTCAGGATAACTATTTGAATCACTCATACATATATTCCCCATTATATTTTCTATTATTTGGCAAGTCTGCTATTGTTGTTATTGTTACTCATGAGTGTGCTGGGCTGCCTGATTCGTTACCGACGGTCAAATACCTTGCCGTTTGTAGTTTAGTTCTGACGTTCCATCCTACCCATATCAACTCTGCCTTTCCTTCTTCTAGGTTCGACAAAATAATCTAATCAGATACATGTCTCTATTTAAGTGACTAAACAGTCGCCGTGAAATTTGTGAAGTTTAGTAATTAATATTCTCGCAGTAGATATCGAGTTTCATCGGGATATTTTAACTGGAAATAAAAAGTGAACAAATCCTCTCAGTTTGTTTTAATTATTTGGGGTTTAGTAGATTAATTATAAACATATACTTGAGTCTTTCCAGGGTTTTATAACGTACAATGATAAACTGCCAGTTTAATGGCGAGTGAAAAACGTCGGTTACTGTCGCTTACAGTCGGTCATGTCAATCATGCTAGAGACGCGATTTCAATTCATGGTTTAGTCACGGTGATTGCTTGTAGCACGCCCTCCTCAGATCAATCATCTGGCGCAAACACCCAAATAGCATGCTACTTAATAGACAGAGCCTAGTGTTAAACCGCATAGTGGATTCATGTTTTGAAGGAAAGTCATACATTTTGCTATTTACCCGTTCCATTCGATTACAAATGTAGGAAGACATGTCCTGCATTTATTGATCTGATGGTAGTCAACTTTGCTTCCCAAAGTGTAGTTAATCATAGAGATAAACGATCGGGCATCTGATCCAAGTCATTAGCATGTTGCTACAGCGGGAAATTCAATGGAGCAGCGTCTATATTGTTGCTCGTTTCCCACTAATTAGCAGCGACATTTCTCTGAAATTAAAATCTAG
>OZ024740.1:335291970-335339470 GCA_964016885.1 Eledone cirrhosa | reverse complement strand
ATGTATGAATGATTATATGAATGTTTGTATGTCTGTATGTATGTACCTATGTATATGTGTATACATCTATGCATGTATATGTCTATATTAAGTTTCCTGTTTTGCCATGTACTACTATTCAGTTTTCATTTTCTCAAATTTATATATATATATATATATATGTATATCTACGAAAATGGGTTTTATCTATTTCCATAATCTTGCATGTTGTCAATACATTTTGTCGATGAGTATGGTGTTTTGATGTATGAATGTAACTATGTAAACGTGTGTAACTGTGCCTATGCATGTATGCATATATGCGTACGAATGTACACATATATGCATAAGTAAAATAGGTAAATACACACACTCACACACTCATATATAAATGCAAATATTTATAGATATTTGCATTTATATATATATATGATGCATAAGTATGTCTGCGTTTGTGTTTCAATGTGTGTATACATTTTTGATGCATGCAGTTAAGTATGTATGGACACACACAAACACTCAAACTTACAGATATATGTGCGTGTATGAGTATATATATATATATATCCACATTTTATTATTATATATATATATGAATGTGCGTGTGTGTAAGTATGCATGTATGTATATATGTAAGGTTACCAGTTGGTGCTACTGGTAACATGTATCCCAGTACAACCTGTCTCATGGTCGGATCGTTGGCGACTAAACTGGCAACCCCACCAAGGTTTCTTGGTAAGGAGGGTGACTTTGGACATCCTACAGGACTAAAAACAAAACCTGTCAAAGGGAAAAGGAGCTCTTAAGAGTCAATGGCCATCCAAAATTACCCGGAGAGATGACCCCTTACCTTTTGTCAAGGCAGAATTCTAGGAGACGGAAAACTCTGATATAACACCTGCAACCCTGATGGTATCCAATAATGTTGACTTGTTCTTCTTTTTGGTAAATATCATCTTGGTTAAGAGAGTGGGACTGGCTTTGTGCAGTGCCTTTGCTCACTATAAAATCTTCACGGCACAGTCATTGCTTTATATCTGGAGATCTCTTTGCACTGGTCACCACACGGTACCATGGTCCCTGCACTATGTGTCAATAATTGTTTGTACCAGAGTTTTTAAGTCGCTGGCTGGACTAAAAAAATGTCACATTCGTTCAGCGCATCGGTAAGGGTTCTCCTACATGGATATAAAGTAGTGGCCGTACTCGAATACGAGTTGGTAGCCACTATATGTGTATAGTGTGTATGTATGCAAGGCATGAATATATGTACACTTAATGGTCATATACATTTCTTTTGGTAGTTTGCATATCTGGGTATAATAGAGTCACCCACATCGTTATACAGCATATTACAAGCCCTGAAACATGGTATGATGAATACGGACATATTGACTAACGTTTTGACCTAAGATATTCTTTTTGCTACAATATCCAATAAATAGATTTAATGAGAATGCATTACACTTGGCGGATGAACTGACAAAACCTGGCGAATCGAGTTTACAACAGATATATGTTCGAGAAAAAGAAATAGAAAAGAAGGGGTTAACTGTTTGAATTATTTTCATAAGGTATTCATAAGCAACATCATATTAGAGTTTAATCGAGCATGTTTGCCTGTAATAGAGTGAGAATATATAATAATTGTTTCTACAGTTGGTACAAGGCCAGCAATTATGCCAGTGTATTACTGGTGCTTTATTTTATCGACCCCGTAAGGATGAAAGGTTAATTTAACCTCGACAGAATTTTAACTTTAAAGGGCCGTAACTCTTTGCTGTAAAGCATAGCGTCATACCCTCTAACGATACTGCCAATCTGAGAATATATAATAATACTTCATATCTATGGTCAATAAAGTATATATATCTGACTTCGTGGATGTGGTAAGGAATAACAACCCCAGAGACTAGTAATTCGTAACTCATTGTTTGCACTGCAATGTAGCCATGATTTAGTCTAATTAGCTGGGAACATTTGGGAAAAGGGACTAGGCAAATCATCAGAATCGAATAAGAAAACTATGTTTCATATGGTAGTTTTATTGCTGATACGATGTGCACGTTGGCAATGCTTGAGGAAATAGGTGTAATTAGAACTGAGAACGAACAGAGCCTGAATAGTCATCGCATATATGTATATGTACCTCATTACCACGCACACACACACACACACACACACACACACACACACACACACACACACACACACACACACACACACACACACACACACACATATATATATATATATATATATATATATATATATATATATATATATATATATATATATATATATATATACATATATATATATATCAAAGGTATATATTGAGTTTGAAACTCAAAGTAGTCTCTTACAATAAAATAGTTCTAGGAAAGAGGTTTTTCCGTGCCGTATATTATAATTGAATATAAAAGAAAAACGAACAGAGATATATACATGTATGTGTTCAAATCGTAAGGGACCAGACTCGCTAAGGTGAAAAGAATACTAACTATAGACAATCGGGTCTGCCTGACTCAATTTAAGAATAAATCAAGCAAATAAATACAAACCGGAATTGTGGTAACTACCAATCACCCAGACAGCTGTGGTACTGCTGTTTCGCAAAATTAATTGTGAATAGGAATGCCAATTCTTGCTCGTCAGTGGGTGAAGGATTAGTATCCTAAACACTTCTAAATATATTAAAAAACTGAACAGTGTGCGTATATATAATAACAACGCACAGGTATCTGAACTTAGCGTGTCTCATAAACTTACACCACTAAAAATAGCAGCCAGGTTTATTAATATACTTAGAAGCGTCTATATGTATATATAAATATACTTAGAAGTGTCAATATATATATATATATATATATATATATATATACATAGCCAAATATTAATATATAGCAGGATTTGATTAAATATATTTTGAGCGTCGTCTTGATTGACATTTGAATGTTTATTGAATAGGTTACACTACCTACTTGAAATACTTCTCCTTTAGAGGAAGAGGACGAAGTAGGTTCCGTCCAACAATGCATAATATAGAATTGAAAAGATTAATCCACGCGTATCAAACTTCGAGGAAAAAATAAGTATATGTTTCTATTCTTGTTCCAATTACATTAGCAAATAGATTGAACGAACAATATTACTAGGAGATTTCTGGAAATAGAAACTATTTATGACGAATTTTATATTTCCAACGAAATTCATCGGGGGATTTTACGCAGTCACTTGATCTTCTAACAATAGTAAATAAATATCCCTCAAATGACACCCTGCAGACATATTAGAAAACATAAAATTTGATACACTTTTTCTACAATGTGGAGAAAATGGCTTCTACTGGCATATCTAGTGATAATATGTTTTGTTAGATCAGTTATGTTTCAAAATAATGGCTACTGGGATACACATATAGACCACAGGTTGATATATTGTATATGGTTACCCATAGAAACCGATGATACCTAAATTCCTTAATTTGAGAATATGTTGAAAACGACGTGTCGGTTGCCAACGGGGTATATAAATGTTTCGTTGGAGAGGTCATGTGAAACGTTACATACGAGTTTCCTCCCATATTTTACTTTGGTAGTGCTGAGTGCACTCCTTATCCACAACTTCGATCTTCCTCAATCACTGCAACCCCTTCTCGCCCCAAAATAGAACGTTTTTTTTTTGTCCCTGCTTTCAGTAGTTAACCATTGTGAAAATAACTAAAGAGGATTCAACGGAAGAAACATGGGTGATAAATGCAAAATGTATGTGAGAGCTGTTTAAATTGATGTCCATTTAATGTGTATTCAAAGCTGCTATATTTCTACAATAGTGTTCTACGTAATCTGGATAAGACTTGTAACGATTTTAGAACTAGACTTTGAGAATAGGGAAAAGTGTAGATGAGTTTTAATCGCGCTAACGTTTCCCTTTGAAATGATCGTAAAACAATGGATTATTTAACTACTTCACCTTGTTTTGTTTAATTCGTTTGTATTTAAATTATCCATCCATCCTCTATCTATCTATCTATCTATCTATCTATCTATCTATCTATCTATCTATCTATCTATCTATCTATCTATCTATCGCTCTATCGGTCTGTCTGTCTGTCTAGCTATCTATCTATCCACCTACCTACCTATCTATCTGTCTATCTAACTATCAATCAATTTTTTTCTCTCTCTCTCTTTCTCTCTAAGTATATATATGCATACACATACAAATAAACATTATTTTCAGTTTTCTGTTATAGTTTATATATTAATGGATAAAGTACTTTTCGTTTTGGTATATCGACCGCACTATAGTTCAATTTACTTTAATAGTAATTTCGTTATCGTTGTAAGATTTACAGACCAACAGAGCAATATGACAGCAATATATTTTCTGTTAATGTAGATTTAACTCATTGCTTCATAGATTTGAATCCGAATTCTCCAGAGTAATTAAAACTACCAAAATGTTTGATAGATGTCTTACTTGTAAATCGTATAACATTTTTGTATTGGCTGCTTTTAAATGTAGTTCAATTTAGAATTCATACGTGTAAACATTTCATGAACTGACATATTTAATCTAGCCGCATGGCTAATGCCTGCAAAGATATAATCGATTGAAAAGCACGTAGAAAATTACTAGTATTTACTAGTGTTGTTTCAGTTTGCTCTACTACAGAGTTTTGTAATGCTAACTATTATGACTGACTTGTTTATGATCAACAACGATAACAACGACAGCAATAGCAGCAACACAAATAAATACCAACGAGAACTTTCGTTCTAAAAAGAGAAGCTATATGTGGTCATTCGACTTGCTAACACCAGCAGCTAAACCTAAAGAAACATAAGTTACATTTGATCATGTAATTCTTTTAAAACCATATCACAGTAAAGTACAAGACTGAAAAGGGACTAAACAAATATAAATACTTACCTTATCCACGTCAGATAAATTCATAATACTGAATTTAATCCAAAGCTTTACTGTTACTATTACAGAGAAGGTATAAAATATGAATGAACAGAAAATCATTTCTCAGGGATATATATTAAACGTTGGACGCAGCATGCCTGGAGTTACGTCACCAACCATAAAGTTCTGTTTGTATATACTGATTAGGCTAGACTGTGCCTGTAGAGCATAGCTTCTACCTGATACGCACGGTATCTCAGATCTGCATGTTAGTTAAATAACACATGTGTTTAGAATCCACAACCACTTACTCAATGAGCAAGTAGTTCAGTTTATCGAACAATGTAATACACATACTTGAAACCAACGGAGTTTCGTTTACTCTTTGTTTTATATATTAGAAATATGATGAAAGTGTGTATACATTCTGAACACAATTTTTAATATAAGAGTATGCGTACATCAACGCTACACTAACCATAAATATTCATGTGGTCCAATGAGCGAGTTTCAATGTGTTCGCTCGTCTTGCTATAAAAGTCAAATTTTCTTCAAATCCCAACCAACAGTTACACTACGAAGGGAGTGGTCATATTGGATAATATAGTCCCAGATAACTATAAAAAAGCTATATGGTTATGGCTACGATACTTTAGAATATGTCTTGATCACGGTTCACTGGAGGCTAAACAAAACAGTAAAAAACACATCTAACTCATCAGCTGTATCCTTATCGCTAACACTAACAGTATTGTCATCGCCAACATTACAAGCCAAACCAATAAGCTAGACTGATATAATTGTTCGAGTTACAAGTTATAAGAAATATTAACCGATCGTCATTAGCATCAACATCATCTTGACTACTACTACTACTACTACTACTACTACTACTACTACTACTACTACTACTACTACTACTACTACTACTATCGTTGTTATATATTTTCATCTCGTTCAACAAATGTTTGTAAATAGATAATTTAAAGTTTGTTGATATCTATATATGTTAATAACATAGAAAGAAAACTTCTAGTTGTTGTTGCTATTGTTGTTGTTGCTGTTATTTATGTCTGTGATATACTAGTTGTTTGTTATTTTGCTGTTGTCAGTGTTAATTGTTATTTTGTTGACATTGTTGCTTTTGTTATTGTTGTTGACTTTCTTGATATTATGTTGGTTTTCTTGTAGTTATTGTGGATGTTGTTGTGGTTGTTTTTATTGTTGTTGTTGTTTTATTGCTGTTGTTACTGCATAACATAAGTCTGTGAAAAAATATTCTGAAAGATAGCAGATAACATTTCGAAACTTTGTTGGCCACAACCCTCCTCAACCACCCACAAAACATGACAAACACAAAACAAAACACATCTGATATGCAAACTTAGCACGTGCTTCCAATGCGAAAAAAAAAGTAACAAAATAGAAATACATATTTTGAGGCATTGACAAGATAGAGGTGTTAGCTTGTATCTGATATTCTCTTTTAGAAGATTGCGAGGAAGAATCTGTCAGAAAATAAGTGATGAGTTTCCATAGATTATAATCTATTCAAAATACTGGTTATATATTGCAAACTATTATTGATGTATGCCTTTATTTTATGTAAAGAAAATTGGAAAGAAATATATTAAAAAACAAAAAAAGTTTTATGAGTAAATTTGTTCTATACTTATAAAACTTTCATATTTTGTTTGTCTTTATCGTGGACTTTTAACAGAAGCTCAATCAGAGGAACTTGTTCAAAGGCTTCTTGAATAAATTGAAAATATTCATTTCTACTACTTTCCTCGCATTCATCCAATGCAGAACGTATGCATTTATGCGGACATAAAACACACATACAATCACACACAATCCCGTTTCCATGCACACCAACGTTCGCTCTCATACACAGAAATGTTTGCTCTCATACACACTCTTTCACGTTTCTTCTTAGGCATAAAAACCATACGCAGACATGCCAAATCCATAAACGTTTATGCTACCTTATTTACGCAGAATAAACACCTATGTACAAATAAGCACCAAAATAGAGGAATATATACACACCTACATACACATGAGAAAAGGGGGAAAAGGCTTACACACATAAATGAAGTTCCTTTGCTGCTTTAGGACTAGGGAACATATAAATGGACATAGATAAACAATCACAATTTCTTCACTCTCATCGTACATACAAATATCCATACTCATACACATACGCACATATATGCACATACACACGCCCATCCATCTTGGCACATTTACATACATTCACACATATGCATACACACATATTCGTATACATTTTTCATTCATCAACAGCTCCAGATCCTTGTTCCAATAAACCTTCTGGCTTCTTACCAAACTCACTTAACATTGCTTCCTGCTTTTATTTTTCCCCTTGTTCCTAGCTACACAGACGCGTGAACACACACCTTCACAGATTTATACGCATAGACTTTCTCTCCTCACCTCGCCTTCTCTTTCGTCTTCTCTCTCGTTCCCTCTCTCTCTCTCACGTTTACACATACACACGATTTACACCGTTCCACCAGGAAAAATCTGTTCTTTTAGAGAAATGAAATATTTTCCAATTCCTCCTCATTTCCGATTAATTCAACTTTCAACACTTTAAGCGAACCATTAACTACATTAACTTCAGCCAACTTCTCAACTTTACGGGTCGTCGGGTCCATAACAGGCAACAGGCCAATGCCAATGTGGTTGAGTGTGTATGTTTGCCTATGTTTATATATGTGTGTGCATGTTTATCTCATGTTTATAGGTCCGTGTCTCACTTAAGAATGTTGGTGCTGCAAGTCAACCACACATGTATATATATAAGTATATACATACTTACATACTCCCACTCACACACACACACACACACACACACACACACACACACACACACACACACACACACACACAATACATATATATATATATTTGAATGTATGTGCGTATACATGGATTCAAATATGTATGTATACATGGATTCAAATGAAATTATCATTAGCAAGCCTATATTAGGTAAACAACATATAGTCATTTGGGGATATATATATATATATATATATATATGTGTGTGTGTGTGTGTGTGTGTGTGTGTGTGTGTGTGTGTGTGTGTGTGTGTGTGTGTGTATGTGATTGTGTGTTTGTGTGTGTGTACATTGATCTCATTTATAAATATTGCATTTATTTAATGGAGCCACCTCTTTCAGAGATGAACGTGTAAGTGGCTGAGTATTCTACAGAAATGTGTACAGTCAAAGTTCCTCGCAGGTAGATTCCACGTAATGCATTATGACAATGCTGTTTCTTTTAGTTAACATTTACAGCTCATCCAGCGGGGTCCCAAACGGTTTCGCACTTTCCAATGTTACTCACAATTTCTGATGCAATCTGCGTCTATAACATTTGCCCATAGAGAAACTAAACAAGAGAAAATATGATATGTCAATTGGAATTTCAAATACTAAGATATGCTTTAGCATGGCCAGCCACAACCCATTGGGTGTATCTTGCAATATAATCAAAGTGAAAACAAGAATCACACACGCACTAAACCACACACACACACATATATATGTATATATATATACGTATATATATGTATATATATTTATATATATATATATATATATATATATATATATATATATATATATATATATATATATATATATATATATATATATATGTGTGTGTGTGTGTGTGTGTGTGTGTGCGTTCGTGTGTGTGTGTGTGTCTGTGTGTGTCTGTGTGTGTACACACACATATATATATATACGTATATATATATAATAATTCTAATTTGTAAATTTGCCGGTTATATGTATATTTTTATAATAGTTTCTGAAGATCTGATCGAGCTAGCATTGTATTTGAAATTGAGTGACACAGCTTCTAGTGTTCAACAATTTTTAGACAACTTTATCAGAGAAACAATTGTTAGACTGTAAATAAATCCCCTTTTTTCTACTGTTGACCATGTTATTCTCTACTTTTTCAATTTTATATATATACGTATATTATACGTATAGATATATATGTGTGTATATATATATATAAATATATATATATATATATATATATATATATATATATATATATATATATATATATATATATATATATATATATATATATATATATATATGAAAATGTATGACCTCCGACGGCAGAGCTCAAGCCGTTTCTACGGCTATTTCAATCCAGAAATCGCCGCCGAAACGGCTTGAGGTCTGCCGTCGGGGTCATACATTTTCCTATTACCCTCTATACTACCCTAAGTATTGAGTACTCTGGTGCGTTATGGTCCATCTGGACCATGCGTTATTTCCACAACTCCTTCGTTATATATATATATATATATATATATATATATATATATATATATATATATATATATATGCGTATATATATACGTGTATATATATATATATATATATATATGCACCTGTTATTTTTATCTGTTTACCTTTTACTTATATATATAAATATAATTCACCGAGAATCGTATTTCGGCTGGTAGGAAAAGCGAAACGAAATGCAAAATCGTAGAAATGCTGGCAAGCACTCAATAGTTAAAAAAACCAGAGCTAAACAATATGTTAAAACGTCATACAAACTGAAAAAGAGGTTAAGAAGGTATTACCTACCTCAGCCAAAAAACAAATCAAGCTAAACAGGTCAAACAAAATAAATGATAAATGATAAATGATATATATATATGTGTGTGTGTGTAAAAGGTAAACAGAAATAACACAATCGGTACAGTATATGGAAGGGATATATTAGGTTAACGCTTGATATAGCAGGAAGAGGGTCATAACGTTTCGGACGCTAGTCCTTCTCATTGATTGAGGGGACGGGCGGGTAGGAATTTTTAAAAATGTCTTTACATAAAGATAACAGGTCCACATATATATATATATATATATATATATATATATATATAAATTAATAAAAACAATGAATAAAAACAAAGAAACAGTTCCTTATATTAAAAAATTCATCATTTTACGCTCGTTTCTAGGATATATGTGTGTTGGTATGTATATTATATAGATCTATGTAAACATTTTACAAACTATCACAGAAAATATACATACCTACACATATATATGCGGTCTTCAGAAATAATAAGTTTGTAAAATGTTTACATAGATCTATATAATATACATACCAACACACACACATATATCCTAGAAACGATCGTAAAATGATGAATTTTTTAATATAAGGAACTGTTTCTTTGTTTTTATTCATTGTTTTTATTAATGTATCTTGACCCTGTTTTCCTGTTATTTTCATCGAAAAATCTTTTGAATACATCTTCTCTTTTCATGATATTTGGATTACATTGAGTTCTTCATACGGATTGGACACTACCGTATATTTTGGTAGATTTATCTACACACACACACACACACACACACACATATATATATATATATATATATATATATATATATAGGAATATATATGGAAGGGATACATATATATATATATACATGCATGTAAATGCACTTTAGTATGAAAACAAGACAAAAAATGAAGCTGTTAGAGAGATAAATGGATAGATAGAGAAATAAGAGAATTTAAAGAAAAGAAGGAGAGAAATATAGTGAACACATCAAAACACTCTCTTTTGATTAGACTAACAGTACAAGAGTAGATTTATGGCATACTATAAATTACCAACGTAGATGGCAGCTAGCCAACATTTTACTTAAAGATTTATGAAAGATTTTTTTCAAGATTTCTTTCATCATATCTTCCAGGCATCAGAAATATCGTTGTTTTGTAAAATACCCAGTAGTATGCCAGTCTTGTTGTGTATATACCCAGTGGTATGTCAGTGTTTTACAGCATAAACACGGCGATTATATATGTTGTATACAATGAACACATCTTTGTATCTGTGTAGCTGTCTTTTTTGTATGTTTTGTATGTAAATCGAGTTTTATGCTATGTCATTTTAATATATATACGTCAATACTTTTGAGATATGCAGAAAACTGTGGTGAAAATGAAGACCTAGACAGCAATTATGGCAAAGGATATATGTGTCTCAAGTGAATTCTACGTCATAACATATTTAAACTATCCATATATAATTACGAAGGACGAGACAAAGATGTATGTGATCTAATTAACAGCTTTATCTCTTCTGACCAAAAAACATCCACCGGACGAAAGTCTAGAAACTGTCAAATTACAAGAATCTTGAAATTGAATTAGCGGATATGAAAGTGAAAAGTGCATCAATAATAGTCGGAGTAGTAGGTATGATAACACAAGCGAATCAGAAAAATATAGAAACCATATCAGTACTTGCAACTATAAACAAAAAAAAAGCATTGATTGCTAAGCCCAATCCACATCCGACATAAAACCTTTCGAATCAATAGCATATGACACACAGCGCACATCGTGCACAATACATAAATATGTCACTATATATCCATTATTTAATAAATAAAACAATTACTCGAACATATACTTTACACCAAATGGTTACAACATATATGTTCTGGCAATTTATTGCCCCCGATAATCTCAAGTGTGTCGCAGGATACACTTGGAAATTAGATTTTATGTATTAAAAACATAGATATTAAAAGGTGACTGTCTAAAAATGTTATATGTGAAATTGACTGTATATGTATAAAAAACAATCAGCAAATACTTCATGTATCCCCATGAATTATTTCTTTTTGTATAATTTTGCATTAGAAATTACGTCTCCCTACGAAATTCTAAGCTCTCACAAATCATTATATGTAAAATATGTGGCATCAGTCTGATAATTTGAGAAATATCTGACCTGTACGTTCACCACCGAAGAAAATATGTACACAATCCCTACCAAATATCTTTTACAAAACCAACACACAATACTGCAACAATTTACCTTACACAAATTCTAGAAAAGTGACACCTGAAAACACAACACAAACTAAACAAATCACGTAGCACATATTCCATACAATTACAGACTGACATACACTAATTATAAATGGTTAACTCACACATTGGAACCCAACTCAACAAAACAACTCATACAGCATACATACAACCCTCTCTCACTCTCTTTTCTTCTTTCTTTCTTTCTCTCTTTATATATATATATATATATATATATATATATATATATATACATATAGTTGAAAATGAACAAACAAAACGCAGGAGGCAATTGTTTACAGTTATATATATATATATATATATATACACGCATTGTATACACACCTGCATTATTCAGGAAAATATTGTAATGAATATATTTTTGGAATATGTTTCTATATGGAGTCATAGCTATTTACATGAAATGCTTTGCCTCAATCACTAACTGAATCTAGGTTTATAACTAGACTTCCAGACAGCTTCCCTTTTATACTATATCTCTTTCTACTGTCGATAATATGTTTTCTTTTCAAAAATAAGAATAAATTGAGAATGCTTATGACAATGATAAATAGCTTTAACATTTATCGATTTAATAGGGAATCTGTTATGGTACGGAGAAAGTTATTTAAAGATACTTATGATTTACAGTCAACTGAGGATTTAGAAATGAAGGTTTTGATGAGTTATTTAACTTTTTACGAAATACACTTTTTAAAGAATGTAACAATTCTAAAGTAATAAAAAATAAGTATAGATACCAAAATCTTTAAAGCATAGCAATAATTGTTCCCGTTCTTTACGTTCTGAGTTCACACCCTGCCGAGGTTAACATTGTCTTTCATTCTTCTTCGGTTTATAATATATGGTACCAGCCAAATACTTGGTCAGCATAATCAAATTATCTCAGTTCATAGGTCATGTTCCAACATCTTGTATAAAACACGCATAGGAAGAAATACTATAATAATAGTTTCTGATTTGGGCACAAGGGCAACAATTTTGGGACGGGTAAGTCGATTAATTCGACTCCAGTGTATTACTGGTGTTTTATATTATCGACCCCGTAAGATGAAAAGCAAATCTAACCTAGGCGTTATTTGAATTCAGAACGTAAAGGGGTGTAACTCTAATGTGCAAAGCATGTCCGGCGCTCTACCAAAACTGTCAATCCACTGTAATTATAAAATAATTGTTTCTACTTTTTGGCACAAGACCAGCAATTACCCAGTGCATTACTGGTACTTTATTTTATCGACCCCGTAAGGATGAAAGGCAAAGCTAACCTCGGCGGGATTTGAACTCAGAATGGCAAGGGCTGTAACTCAATGCGTCAAAGCATGGCGTTCGACCCTCTACCGATACTGCCAATCCACCGCCGTTATAAAATAATTATAATAAAACAATGAACAATATGGATAATGGTTATTTTATTACCAAGTGTACCTTTGTTGAGAATAATTTAAAGTAACATTTGTTTCAAAGTCATTCAAACGTTTTAAAGAAACTTTATTTCGATAGTGGATTGGAGTATGATATACTGTCAGTCCGAAAACAGTGAAGTTAATTAACAAAACGCTTATTTCAACAGTGAATGTACATATTTTGAGAAGCTACTGAACCAAATACATTTCAATACTGGACGCATTGTTATATACTGTAACTATATACTTGTATACAGTTATGGAGTGCTACTTAGTAGACCAGATGTAAGGGGATACAGAAAAATAATTGTTTCTACTGTTGGCACAAGGCCAGATATTATCCCAGTGCATTACTGGTACTTTATTTTAACGACCCCGTAAGGATGAAAGGCAAAGCTAACCTACGCGGCATTTGAACCTAGACCGTAAAGGACCGTAACTCTATGCTGCAAAGCATGATGTCCGACTCTCTACCGATACTGCCAATCGACCAATGTTCACCATCTGGAACGAGATATGTGTGTTCCTTGCAGATCAAGCACAGCTAACTAACCAGGCAAGTTGCATAGAGAAAGAGACTATCTGTCACATATAGAAATAGGGCAGATTAAAAGAATAACTGAGAAAACTGAAGGCAGGGCTGATTAGGGGAGGATATCATGAAAAAGAGAATGAAAAGTAATACGAACGAATTTCTTTTGGAAGTGTTGTTGAAGGTAATATAGCAAAAAATGTTGTTGATTTTGCTGAAGAGAATACTGCAACATAAAGGTGGCAGTCTGAAATTAGAAACGAAATTGGTGATGAAAAATAAATAATCATAAACAAGTAAAATTCGGGCGAGCTTGAAGTAATTAACCTTGGGGCTGCTGATAGAAAGAAAACTAGACAGAAAACGAAGCATGTCATCAAAATCGTATGCAAAACACAAACAGAAAACAGTGATAGAAACCTCCTATTACTTGCTGGGGCAAATGTTGTAGCTAAAATACTGGAAATTAAAAGTGGAGTGTTTATGACTGTTACAAAATTGAGGAAGGATCTAAGCGCAAGTTAGAGGAATGGAAAAATGGAAGGTTAAAGAACGAATGGTAAAGATAAACAGCGGAAAGAATATATCATGTGAAGAATATGGGAATTAATATAGTGCTGGAGGTGTTGAAGCAACGAATAAAAGTGAAGGCTGTAAAACGAAAGGAATACGTAGAAAAAAGTGACCAATTCATGCAGAATAGATTTTCCAAATCAACCAAAACAAGATTGACAAACTGGAAAGAATCGAAAGGAATAATGATATAAATGTAGAAGAAAGTATTGCTTTTTGGAATAACATTCAGAGCAAATCTGTTCAACACAAAGCAGATTGGATAAAGAAGTTTGGGAAAGAGGCACCAGGTGTGCAGAAGCAAGATAACATCAAAATAACAAAAGAGATGGTGAAAACCCAGTTGCGAAAGATTCCAAAATGGAAAGAAGTGGGCCAGGTTATATAAATGGATATTGGTTAATAGACTTACATGAATTAATAACTATACAGTTAGACGAGGTCTTAAGTTCTGGAGAAACACCAGAATGGGTGGAAAAGGACGCACACGTTTGATAGTGAACGATGAGAGTAAGAGTAACGAGGTTTCAAATTCCAGACCAGTTGCATGACTAGCTAATATTCATATTATGAGCTTCCACATGAAGATAAGTCATAATATGAATATTAGCTATGGATAAGTCATAATAAAAATATTAGCACATGGAGGGAGAAAACTCCCTGCCTGATAAGCAGAAGGGGTGTAGGCTTAATAAAAGAGGAACGATGATTAAAAAAATGATAGTGAACTGCAAAAAGGCTCACCAATATATGCCCTGTTTGGACTGACTACAGGAAGGCATTTGACATTGTGCCGCTATCTTGGATTCTTCACTGTTTGGATATATTTAAGGTATAAGTGAGCATCAAGAACCTTGTTGAGAAATTAATGGCTAAATGGAAAATGGAATTGACATCAGCTGGAGATAGATTAGATGAGGTGACGATAAATGGGGCATATTCCAAGGAAACAGTTCAACAATTTTATTTGTTGTTGCAAGGATATCACTATTAGTTGTTCTTAAAAGCGTCCCAATCGGATGCAGACTAGGGAATGATAGTAGCAACCTCAATCATCTATTTTATATGGATGACTTAAAAGCTAGACACCGTATTGCTAAGAGTCAGACGGAAACAATGGGATGGAATTTGGCAGTTCAAAGCGTGCGATGATAGAGATGAAGCGTGGAAAGTTAGTAAGATGCCAAACGGTAAAATGATGAAGTCACTGAAAACAGACGAAACATATGAATATCTCAGTGATCTACAGTGACATAAAGTGAAATGTAAAATAATAAAGTGAACGAAATTGTTAGAAAAGGGTGGTTTCCAAGATTGAGGACGATCCTCATTTCCAGTCTGAATGGTATAAAATATTGTGCAGGCAATAAACACCAGAGTTGGTCTAATAATTAGGTACGGTGCAGGTATAGTAGAATAGAGGATAGTAGAGTTTATCGGATATTTATCGGAAATCTAGGAAAATACTCTCTATCCACCTATAAGATGATGCCGACAGGCTGTATAAGAAAGAAAGAAGGGAGGCCGAGGGTTGCTGACTGTACAATATGATGTCAAAATAAAAGAAAGTGGTATGGTCTTCTACATAAACAAATTAGAACGAAAAACCTTTATTAGAGGTTGTTTGAGATCATGAAAACAAAAAAGATTGAGATGGTTGAAGAACGTAAAGAAACATGCGATGGAATGCCTCTGCATTCAGCATTCCTTAAGTAAACAGGAAATGAGTGTAATGACAAAATAATTGGTTATGTTTACGAAAAGGCTACATTATGAAGGAAACGGAAGGATAAGTATTAGCAGTCCAAGTTCATGTCATAAGAAATGGGGTAATGAAAAACATAGATAAGGAAGATTTTCAAGTAGCTTCAGACTTTGTAGTAAGAAATCAGTGATAGTTGTCCATATAGTCTCCGAGTGTAAGTAGTTAGACTAAAATGATTATAAAATAGGTCGATACGATACGGGATTTGTCATGTTGCACTGGAGCTTATGTAAAAAGTATGGATTTCTTTGTGCAGAAAAAATCTTTGCTCATTATATCACAAAGGAGATGAGAGTGCTGGAGAACGACAATATAAGCTTTTATGGGATTTCCTAATTCAGGTCGAGGTGAAAATTTAGTACAACAAAAGAGTTACTGTCGTAATCGAGAAAAGGGAGACATCATGCAAGCTCATAAATGTAGCGTGTCCTTTTGACACTAGAATTAAATGAAAAAAGAAAAGAGATCTAAAGTATGAGATCTTGAAATGTTGATGTAATGAAGTTAAGACAGTGGCCCCAGTGGTGATTGATGTTCTTGTCATGAAGACAAAGTAACTTGAGATACTTTGCACCGAATGAACGGTGCCTACTGGGAACAACTTGAATATCGAGAACGGTTCTGGAATACCAGCTGTAGCTAAAAGACAAGGAAGGATATGAAAACTTAGGAGTTACCCTTGGCTACTAATTGTAGCCCTGTATTTCCTAAAATAACCTGCCCAAAGCAGCATAACAACTGATTGTAAAAAACAGCCAAATAATAATAATGAATTCTGATTTAGGCACAATGCCAGCAATTTTAGTGTGGGCGGAACCCGATTAAATCGACTGCATTGCATTATTGGTGTTTTATTTTATCGACCGAGTAAGGATGAAACGCAAAGTTAACCTCGACAGGAATTGAACACAATACAAAGAGGCGTAACTCTATGCTGCAAATGGTAAGGTATATAGTTACATCCCTCTTTATTTGGGAGTCTGCGTTGCACAGGAGCAATTCTTGTGGGCAAATCATGCCAATTACCATATTAATAAAAGTAATGATTCATTTTTTAGTATGATGTGTGGAGCTAAAGGAGAGACTATAAGCCACATTGTAAACGAATGCTCCAAACTTTCCCAAAGAGAATACAAGAAGACATGAAAACGTAGCATGCATTGTTCACTGGAAAGATTGTGAGAAGCTATGCTTTGAGAGATCTAATAAATAGTATCAACCCACTCCAAAGAGAAGAAGGCTAACATTTTAAAAAGCGAAGAAAACATCCAAATTATAAAGCGACTAAGCTGGATCTTCTAAGTCAATGCTATTTCTCTTCTTCTAGTATTGAGTGCTCTATTAGTTAATATCAGAATGTTTAAATAATGAGGTGTTTCAAACGCACACCCTCACTGTTTTTATATTTATATATATTTCCTTGATATTCTTTATTACATAAGTGATAGTTCATTTTACGTTCTCTCATTGCAAACACTTTTAAGCCAGAATGTAGCTATGTATAAGACACAGGTATTTATTTCTTACTGTGAGAGCAGCACCTTTGAAAGTGAAAGAAAAAAATACATTAGCTGGAATCGTTAGGAATATTTCAATTCGAATGTTTGGCTTGGCTCGTTATGTTGGATAATTTGGTTGATAGACCAAAATAGAGATCATTGTTTTCACAGCAATTGGATCAAGCATTGGAACCAAGATAAAATGACTTTTAGTCGATTTGGTATTTTAAAGCACAAAGGTAACTCATCAAGCAAGACTATGCTACATTAAATACTGGAAGCGTTTTAAAGAAAATAAAATTAAAAGAAAGAAGAAAATGTAAATATCTTTACGTGTCTACTTGATGTTCAAATGAAAACTGAAAGTGATGTGGCGTAAAAGCATCCTGCTGAATTTTGTTTTAAGCGGCTGGCCAAACGCCAGAACGTTCGCTTAACGGAGAATGAGAAAGAGATAACATCATCGTTATTGAAAAAATGGCAATTCTAGAACATAGATAGTCGTGTACAGATGGTAAAAGATTATTCTGTGAACAACTCCTTGTTGGTCACAATGACAGTTATAAAATTTGAGATTTAGTTTAGAGTTTTATTTCTTGCAATTACACTGGTCAATTATTTCATTTACTCACTTCGTGTAGTTCAGCTGTCAAACAAGCCTTGGAGATATACAAAATAAGAATGGGATACTGTGCTAATGATTGAACATAATTTGATCAGCATTTTTGCCACACATACGTAAGTGGTTATCTCCTCCACGCTGGCTGATGTTAGTTAGATTTGAATTTGCCATCTAACAAGTAGCAATAGGCGGCGAAATGGCGGTATCATAAGAGCGTTTGATTGTATGCCTTACATTGGATTGGCAGTATCAGTAGAGGGTCGGCGCCATGCTTTGACGCATAGAGTTACGGTCCTTGCCATTCTGAGTTCAAATCCCGCCGAGGTTAACTTTGACTTTTATCCTTACGGGGTCGATAAAATAAAGTACCAGTAATGCACTGGAAAATTTGCTGGCCTTGTGCCAAAAGTAGAAACAATTATGTGTTTCTAATAATATTTTTAGTTCAAATCTCACCGAATTCAATTTTCCCTTCCATTATTTCGAGGTCGATAAAATATTGATCCCTGTCAGTGAGTTAGTAAAACTTTTAGAGAGTCCGACAAAATGCCTTGTGGTGTCTACTCTTGTTCCGTACGTTCTGTGGTCAATTGCCACCCTCTGCTGTTGGAAAAATGGAAACATGATACTAACTTTGCTATAACACGCAAGAAATCTAGGAAATGCAATCTAATAAAGAACAGCTAGAAAAACATTTAATGCGTTATTAAAATTATGAGTCAAACTTATCCCTGGAGAATTTCCTGGGTAGATTTTGTTACAATTACGGAAATGAAGGAGAACTCTCACTTCGGCGAACCATTTGGTGGTTAACGGTCGAGAAAACTTTGTCATCGTTTCAGAGTCTCACATAACATATTCCAACTCACGTAGCTAGAAATCACTACCTGCAGTAAAGTCTATCTCCTCGGCCTCAGGTGTTTGTTTCGTACATTTCTCTAGATAACTTTCAACAGATCAAGCTTGCTCAGGTTGTACTATTCGATCACAGCCACCTACTCCAAAACCACATGGCTTTCGGAGAAACAATATAACATCATTCCGTATCCGTACAGAAGTGGTCAACGAATTGTCCATAGGAGTATCACTAAAATGTCCTTGCTTAAATCGCCAACACAGTCTTAAAATGCGGTGCATCTCTTTAATTATAGCAGTGATTGTAAAAATACTGCCATATACTTTGTGTAGGTAGATGCTCTTTCTAAGAGATTTTCAGAAGGGCTCGTATAATGCGCAGGTAGGCAAATTGTAGGAGCAGTTATAATTAATGCTCCAAACGAAAATAGGTCTTCAGTAAACTTCTGGTAACATTTGAAAAATGTCAAGCCATCGAATGTGATTCTACATGCTAATCAACCTGATAGAAATAGCAATAAAATAACTTAATATCACATCATAGCGTCGTTGAAAGTAACGTATTTGATAATGTAGTTCTAAATATAGACATGATGATCACGAGTGAAACGTCTTTGATATGCCGGACAAAAACAAGAAGAGGAATATACAAAACAGAAAGGTAATATAAAAATCAGAATGACAACCATTGCCACCCCGAACACCAGTATCACCACTTCGACAAAACAAGCACAACATCACTACACCACCACCACCACATTGACACCAATAAAAAATCACCCTCTGCTCTACTACTACTACTACTACTACTACTACTACTACTACTACTACTACTACTACTGCTGTTGCTGCTGCTGCTGCTGTTACTACTACTACTACTACTACTACTACTACTACTACTACTACTACTACTACTACTACTACTACTACTACTACTACTGCTGCTGCTGCTGCTGCTGCTCTGCTGCTGCTACTAGTACTACTACTGCTCTTCCCCTCCACCTCTTCTCCCCCTAACTACTACTACTAGTACTACTGCTGCTGCTACTACTACTACTACTACTACTACTACTACTACTACTACTACTACTACTACTACTACTACTGCCGCTGCTACTGCTGCTACAGCTGCTGCTATCACTACTATTGCAGCTACAACGATAGCAACCGATTATATAGATACATCACAGATATTGTTAATAGCGCAGCTAAAATGGCGATAGCGTTTTAGAATATGAGCAGGTTGGTTTAATCCAACAATCAAAGAAATGCTGTGTGAAAAATGTTGAAAGCAGCAATGGTAGAGGTTTCTCTGCATAGTCTGACCTCTATAGAATAACTATCAATAATAACACAATATTTCATAGCATGCCACATCGATTTTTTTTAAACATATCGAGAAATTACAAAACAAAGTCAGTAAAAGTACATTAAGCTGTTGAGTTATCAACATTTAATATGCTTCCTGAACTAATAAAGTGTGCTAGTAAAAATAATAATAATAATAATAAAACACTACTCAAGTAAATAATGCTTTCTTTATTAACCACAGGGGTTGACACAGAGTATAACATTAAGGACAACACAGGACAATACAAATGGGCATTTCTGCATGTAAAAAAACAAGAAAAAAAACTAATAATTGTTTCTACTTTTGGCACAAGGCCAGCAATTACTAAAACTAATAATAATCCTAAGGATGATGATATTATCATCAATAATAATAATGATAATAATTATTTTATTATCATTAATAATAGGGCGGTGGATTGGCAGTATCGGTAAAACGTCGGTCAACATGCTTAGTGGCATAAAGTTATGGCCCTTTAAGCTCCGAGTTCAAATCCCACTGAGGTTAGCTGTGCCTTTTATCCTTACGGGTCGATAAAATGAAGTACCAGTCACGCACTGGGTGGAAAATTGCTGGCCTTGTGCCTATATAAGAAATCTTTATTAAGGGCGGTGGATTGGAAGTATCGGTAGAATGTCGGAAACCATGCTTTGTAGCATTGAGTTACCGCCCTTTACATTCTGAGTTCAAATCCATCCTTACGAGATCTATAAAATAAAGCACCAGTAATGCACTGGGGTCGATTTAATTGACTTTCCTCTCCCTTAAAATTGCTGGCCTTGTGACTAATTGAAAAACCAGTCTTATTATTATTAATATTAGGGGAGTGGATTGGCAGTATCAGTAGAGGGCCGGATGCCATGCTTTGCAACATAGACTTACAGCCCTTTACGGTCTGAGTTCAAATCCCGCCAAGGTTAACTTTGCCTTTCATCCTTATGGGGTCGTTAAAATAAAGTACCAGTAATATACTGAGATAATTGGTGGCCTTGTGCCAAAAGTAGAAACAATTATTATTAATATTACTGTGGTATTTCACAGAATATAAAAAAACAACAACGTAAAATCAAAGCCACATTATTGGTTTTCTGGTGTTATTTTTATGATGAGGATGCCTTTCTCTATCACTATGATGAATGATCATTTGAGGCTTATTAAACGTGCAAGTTTAGCAATACCTACATTCAGAAATTTACATGATAAAACAATATTAAAGACATTCTCAATGACACTTACACATATTTTATACAATATTACTGTTTCTATAATCTTAGTCCTGTTAATCTATAGTACAGTATTTCAGTCTTTCTTGTGGTACTGGAGAATGGAGAATTTATATATATATATATGTATAATATATATATATATATATATATATATATATATATATATATATATATATATATATATATATATATATATATATATATATATATATATAGTTTTGTATCTACTGCCAATCGTTAAAGTGTTTTGCAAGTTAATCACAGTCGCTATTTATAAGTAAATATGTAAATGAATGTAATTCAAGATCAACGAAGATTTTCTTTTCGGAGTGATGAAGCTCAAAGTATATCGCGATATAATCACACAGAGGAAACAAAACACCCATAAAATAGGACAAAAAGAACACAATTATTCTCCGAATGAATTTTTGTTGTTGTTTGTGTCTATAAAACAAATGATCTACAGTAGAACTCGTTTAAATATGATAAATAGTATGTAGATTTATATGCTGCTACCTATGTCTACATATTTCTCTGTCTGCCTGCCTATTTATCTGTCCGTCCTTTCATCCACCTATATTTCCAAGCATTCATTCCTCCACTTATCTCTATCTATCTATCTATCTATCTATCTATCTATCTATCTATCTATCTATCTATCTATCTATCTCTATCTATCTATCTATCAATCTAATAATTGTTGCTTTACAACAGATTTATGTTTATCATATCAAAGGCATTCTTACTTTTCTTATGTTATATTTATAAACGTAAAAGTTAATATTATATTGAATATCTTAATGGATTTAAAGTTTATATTCTTATTATGGTTCTGTCATATGGTGAACTCGCCTCGCTAAACGTTATAGGTTCTGATCCCCGCTCCACGAGTAAAACATTTAATTTGTTCACTTATATTCCCCTTATGTCTAGCCAATATGTAATAATGTCTATTGAGCCCTACTGATACATTGCTTTTAATTTTAAAGTTACATTATGCGACATCTACAGAAACTTCTATCTTTTATGTAACATTTTATTGTCTTCAATTTTATAATGTTCATTATTTTCCTGGAGACAAATTTTAATCTTTAATTTTTACTGTTACAGTTGTGAAATGGCTTTCTTGAAACCGATTTCCTACAGTTTTGGCAGCTTCACATACTCTGATGTCTAACATAGAGAACATAAAACCACTCTAGATTCCTTCTCAGTTGTAGTCAATGAGTATATGATTAAATAAGCTTAGAATAATCTGGGTAGTTGTAATCTACTTCTTACTTGTTTCTACAAAAGTTTTCTTACTTCATTTTGATACGGATACATAAAACATGACAGAATAGTTCTTACTTCGTTCAATGAAGAGAATTATCAACATCATATATATCTGATATACTCTCTGGTTAATACGTAACTGAAATACCTTGAAGTTCACTTGGGAAATCAGATTTCTCCGTTAGAACTCATTAACATTAATAAATTAAACGCGATATACAATCAAAATATAGACATGAATTTTACTTTCCGACCTGAGTTTACACAAGCACAATTGCTGCTAGTATTTATGATTTGATGATGGAAAACATTAATAATACATAGTTGTCGTCTCAGGCTCCGGTTAGACATGACTGGAGAGAGCTAATATGAAAGATATTCTAAGTCATCAAAATCCCGCCTTTGTCGGCCACTGGGTGTCAATGATTATATTATCCTTTTCTAAAAGAACTATGCAGAAGTTGAGAATCGTTTGGCTACTATTTCTTGCAGATGAAGCGTCCACGTACATGTTCCTCCAAGCATATGCAGTTGATAGCAGTAGTGCCTTTGGTAGAAGGAATAATGGTAATTACATTGACGATCAAGATGATAATGATGATGATGATGATGATGATGATGATGATGATGATGATGATCAATACTATCAGCAAACGTTCATTTCTTGTACAACTGAGCAGACCTATAAATATATAAGGTCTGTAAAAAACAGACAGAAAATATACTTAATATCTGACATTTGCTTCATAGTACACGTCAATAAGAAAATTCCCCAAAAGAATACTAGAAGATTAGTTTTTAAATAAATTGTAAGCAAAAGAGAATATTTACTGATTGTTAACATACATAAGCAGATGTTTATGTTAAAAAAATAATCATACTCAATGTAAATGTCATCGTAGAGGAAAGTGATTTTTTATGGAAAAACACATTTGTGAAAGTTAAGAAAATATAAAATATGAACTAAAACATTTTCTTTCGTAACATTAGATCAGACATTTGATATTATTAATGTAATTCTGGTGATGACAAAACATTATTATGTATAATAAATGAAAAGAAAAAGATGTAAATTTTCAATACGAAAAGTGATAAAATAACATTTATCAGAGAGAAATAAAGCAAACTATCTGTTGATAAAAAGAAAGTTGGTGTATTATCAAAAGCAGAAATGACTGCTATTTTCTATAACATTTTCCTTTTAATTTTCTGATGAATTATAGCACAGAGGGAGTGGAAAAGATAAAGCAATTCCTGTCTACATTTAGTCAAAGATACAGAAAGTTTCTAAAAGTTACCGGAATCTACCATACATTATTGTACTAAAGACTATAGAGGACTTACAATGTGGATAATATCTTTAAATGTACAGTCTCGTAACTAATCCGTGCAGGGAAAATAATATACTTTAGCTTAAAATTTCGGGAAACGAAAGTGTTGGAATTGTAGTATCTGAAAATAAAAAAAATCAAAAAAAAATCTGCCAATTCTTTTGTTCTTGTACGGTTCTAGTATTCTAAATTCTACTGCAGTGTTCTTAGAAAATATTAGGTATAATAATAATACACTTCATATGCTTGACTAAGAAGATCTATTTTGGCAGGTACAAAAGTTGTAAGATATATGCCATAAAATTAGAGAGAATATATATATATATATATATATATATATATATATATATATATATATATATATATATATATATATATATATATATATATATATATATATATATATATTTATATATATATATATATATATATATATATTTTCTTCCAAAAATAATGACATCTTGGTGATATATGTTATTTCTAGTCATACAGCTATATGCGTAGGAGAAGGTGTACAAATCAGGGTGGGTACCAGGCGTTTAGCATTTTATGTCCTCTGGCTGGGGAGGTATAAATGAAGGGCGAGAAAGAAGCAGATTGTGTATGTATAGATACACACACATATATATTATTGTGTATAAATATATTCATGTGTGTACGCATATATATAAATGTGTGAGCGTTTGTGTGTGTGTTTGTCTGTGTGTGTGTGTGTGTGTGTGTGTGTGTTTGTGAGTGTGTGTGTGTATGTGTGTGTATGTGTGTGTGTGAGTATATGTGTGAAAGTTTGTACATGCTATCTGCGTACAGCGAATGAAACAGGAATTCAATAATCAACATAAATCAGCTGAGACTTTAGAGTATTAACGTCTTCTGAACTAGATTTATAGTTACGTTAATCCACTATAAAGTCACACAAGGCGACACTAGTGCGCACATACAACCATTCATATATAATTACATATATACGTACATACATACATAAATACATATACGCATACATATATACATACACGCATTCACACATCTATAACATATATATTTCTATGTATATATATAATTATATATATATATATGTGCGTGCGTGTGTGTGTGCGTATGTGTGTGTGTGTGTGTGTGTGTATGTGTTGCGTGTGTGTGTGGATTACGCGTCTTCTAAAAGCGAAAGAATATGCATATTATATAATCACAAATTATAGTAACAAGCCATGAATGGAACTGTCAATGTGTGTAAAACCTTCTTCATCTGTTGTGTTGTGTATGTACACGTATAGAGATGCACACATTATACGCACGTGCGTATGTATAAGGGAACGCATGCAGTTTTAAACTAAAAATCATCATCCGGTGGCCTCAGTCGAAATTGACTCAACAATTGATCGCCACGTGGGTCTGTCGTTCATTGCCGTTGCCAGTCCTGGAGATGATATCGGGATTCCAGGGCTTGCGCCCCCCTGTTATTAATGACTGCTTGTGGTTTCAAAAGCACTAGTGGGGACACAGCCTCAGAGGTGGCATGATGGCAGTGACCAGAAAATCTCACTCTTCGTTTGCGTACAACGACAGATATGCGTGGGAGATCGGCATATATTTCTTCCAAAGTCAGATGTCGCCAGCTTTTGTTCTGAATGCGTCGAAGTATGCGAGTGTAGGTGCCATCAAGGAGTTTTTGTTGTTTGGATGAAAGAGTCCATGTTTCACTTCCATACAGTAAGATTGGTTGAATTGTGACTTTGAAGAGTTTGATATTGGTGTGGCTGGAATGATTTGAGCGCCAAACTCGATCCATCTTGTTGCAAGCAGACCATGCTTGGGCTTTTCTGGTAGCAAAATCCTTCCCAGAGTCCATTATCCAGGACCCAAGATACTTAGAATCCTCAACTTGCTTGATATCACTGCCATTGATTGCTTTGATGTTGTTGCCTGTACAGTTTGATATGTATTATGTTTACCCTCATTGAGATGTAGGCCAACAAGGTCGGCTGCTACCTGGAGAGATGTCAAAGTTTGTTGCGTATTTTCTGGGCAATATGCAAGAAGCGCAATGTCATCCGCAAAATCTAGGTCAGTGAAATGTTTAGAGAGGTGTCTACAGCTCATGCGGGGTTTGGTGTTTATACCTTTGCTATTGATTTTGTCAATTGAGAGACTCAGGGCGTAGTCTAGTGCAATTATAAAGTGAAATGGGGCAAGAGTGTCACTCTATAGCACTACTCTTGAGATGTAAAATTCTGTTGGGCCATCAGGGATAGTGATAGTGCTACTTGTGTTGAGATAGAGAGCCTTAATTGCTTCCACAAGCCTTGCTGGTATGCCATACAAGAGAATTTCAAACAGAATGTCTCTCTCTATGCTGTCAAAGGCTGTTCTAAAGTCAACAAAAACTAGAGCCATTTGTCTGTTGCAAGTGTAGATCTACCACACCTAAAACCGTTTTGGTTTATGCGAGGGCTGGATCAACATACGGAACTATACGGTCGAGGATTAACTTGTAGTAGATCTTGGCAGCAATGGGCATAAGTGATATTCCCCGGTAGTTTTGCTCTGATGAGAGGTCACGTTTTTTGAGGACAAGAAATATTGCCTGCTTTTAGCCAACTTGGATGAGTTTTGTTGCTTAAGGTGTCATTGCAAATTGATATAGGACTGAAGTAAGGTTTGGGGCTTTCCAAATTATACTGGGTATGTTGTCGAATCCGGGTAATTTTTTTGTTTTCTCGTTTCATCCATGCACGCACAGATGAAAATACGTGTGAGGTTACAAAAATGCTTTCATGCAGCCATCCGATCATCTATCCATCCACCCTTCCATACATAGATACATACATATCTACCTATCTACCTACCTACATACATTCACAAATAAATATATACCTACCTATCTAGATACATACATATACATGATGGCTGCAACTAGATTTCAAGTAAATCTATTGCTTGATACTTAAGCATGAGCATTACGGATGTGGCTTTTCCGTCTTGCTAGGAACTTGCCTATGATCAGCAATGCCATGCATCACAAATGGCAAATATCAAGTGATTCCTGTGCTTGAAGCCTTTTTAGGTGAAGAAAGCCAATCCCACTCTCTAAACATCGAATGCATTTACTCAAACAGAAGAACTGGTCGACATCAATAGATGCAAACGAAGTCGTAGGTCTTATATCAGTGTTACCTTCTAGAGTTCTTCCCCTCCTTTGAAGGGTTTTGTTTTTCATCCACCATGGTGTCCCAAAGCACCCTCCTCACCAAGCATGCTTGGTGGGTTTGCCTGTTTAGTTACCGACGACCCGACAATGCACAGGTTGTACTGGATTATATGTTACCAGTAGCGCTGAAGAGCGACCTGACATAAACACATACATACATTCATACATACATACATATATATGTAGTAAATCATAGACAATTATTGTATAGGTTTCTATGAATGAAGCACATTTCTGGGCTGGGAACCTTTGCTTTATTGCCGAGAGACATTTACTACAAATAACTTCAGAACAACTATACAGCTCTGCTTAAATGTCTCTAGGTTATTGTTCCGTTGTATATATATATATATATATATATATATATATATATATATATATATATATATATATATATATATATATATATATATATATATATATATATATATATATATCAGTATTTACATACATGTATGTGCGTTGAAGTGTGCATATGTGTATGTGTGCTGTAATTTTGACTAACGAATTATATGCAAATTTCTAAATATATCTACCATTTACTCACACATAGACACCCCACCATATGTATGTATGTATATATATAGGCATACACAAACAGACACAGATTGATGCTTTTCTCCTTGCACATTTATGTATCTATAGTAATATACCTTATAGATTACTATTATTCCAAAGGTCACATACAGAATAAACGACAAACTCACTGTGGTACACATGTATGTCCATAAGCAAATCAATAAGAAAGTAGATCAGCTAATCAATAAATAAATCAATGGTAACGATGATTGATTTGTACACATAATACAATATATGTTTATAGAGAGCATCTAAATGTAGGTGTTTTTTATATACACATTAAAATCAAGAAATTACAACACTTTATGTTATTCTACTGCACATCGAACAATGGAAGTAGTTTTCAGCTGATATTTACCATAAATCAACTATATTGTTCCTTTTTTTTCTTTTGTTCAAGTGTGTTTAATAAATTCTACTTTTAAGTGTACACACTACCACATCACTATATCTAATTGTATATTTGCTTGGGTTTAGATTTGTATGTATGTACGTATGTCTGTCTGTCTGTCTGTATGTATGTATGTATGTATGTATGTATGTATGTATGTATGTATGTATGTATGTGTATATATATATATGTATGTGTGTATATATATATATTTCTTTTTTTATTTTATTTTATTTATTATTTATTTATTTATTTTTTTTTTTTCGTGCAATGGCCATACTCGATAACGAGGGGGCAGCCATCATCATGTATGTATGTATGTATGTATGTATGTATGTATGTATGTATGTATGTATGTATGTATGTATGTATGTATGTATGTATGTAGGTATACAAGCATGACTTTATGAATGTATGAAAGTTCGATTCCAAATCATAGTGTGAATACTTCTAGATATTCTCTTGCAAAAGTGTCTTTTGCTATACCTTCGGGGAGATCCAGTCCTTACGCGAGGAATGAGCTAAGCAGAAACTGTGTGGGAAAGACAACCTATGGATTTCAACTGTAATTCAAAAGTCCTGCCTTGTCATATATTGTATTACTCTTATTCAGCCGGTAAAATATTTCATGACTACATGTACGTGTTAAAAACTAAGGCATTTACAATTAGCGAGGAAATAATTCAGTTGAATCAATCTAATGGAGAGACCATCGTTTATATATATGACTGCCTTATTTATATATATATAATTATATATGTTCAAACTTAAAAAAAGTATGCAACATTTATTCTTCAGACGCAAATGATATTGGAAAACCTCCTAACTGGACCAACAACGGGTTTCGATTACCAGATCTTGTTCAAATGTCATAGGTTAAATATATCATACATATTCATCGTCCAGTAGGTAAATGATAATGCAACAGATTAGCATGTACGTAAATGCTCGACGTGCAAGAGTAAAAATTTGAAAAATGCAGATCGTCAGATGGGATCAAGAAAATTATATCTCTATTTATTTTTATATTGCTAATACTATCTGCCATTTGGATTTGTGAGAATTTGGAACCGAATCAACTTGAAACTACACCCTATTGTCCCGAAAAAGAAAATACATTCGATTAAATAGTCCTAAATGAAACACTCTTATGATCATTGATATACTTAGTTGGAACAGATAAGGGCCAAACGAAAGCATCAAGAATAAAATAGATACGTTGCTCATCTACAACGAGTTGCACAGACATGGTTATGTGAAAATGTTCTTTTCCTAGCCATGGTATAACAGACTCGATCTTACTGAGCAGCATAAGTGTCTTCCACCAAACCATTTTATGTAATATTGCTTAGCCAGAAAACTGTATAGAAGTGCGTAGTGTAGCATTTGCAGTTTCTTATGTAATCTACTAAACCAGTTATGAGTTCCACCCAGCCAACTGGCCTTTCTATATGTTAGGGTAGAATATTCTATTGGAGGTTATAGTAAATGTCGGATTTGTTAAATCTGCAATATATGTTGTTTCAAAGAACTACTTGACTGGGGCACTGCAGTTTCATTACTCTAGTTGTGTAATGCTTCTTGTTGTTGAGAACGTATTGAATACGCTTGATATCCTATCGTAAATCGGATCTTATGGAAGTTAGTTCTACAATATGTCGTCTTATTGTTCTGTGTCTAAAACTCAACTACTGATATTTCTAAACTTTGGATGGCAATACCCTCTGTCACCAATATAGACACCTAGAGTAGTAAAACTGATAACAAACTACTCTCACACCCCAACTAATCCTACTGGACAAAAAAGGAAGAATACCCTTATTTTGAGGTCTTCCTCCGGAAATATGATAGAGCAGAAGGGCGAATCTTGTGGGATTGTAAATACCTGAAGCCCTTCGAATGTGCATTAGCTCATATAATTCTGAAATGTACGAAGATGATGGCTTGGAAAACTCAGACCTTATATAATACCACACTATGAACAAATTCCAGAAAGATTTAGTTGTTTGATTAACGGAAAGACACTAAATATTCACTTTGAAGCAGGTTGATGAGGAAAATCTCTATTTCAGGACTCAGGAGTGGAGAAAGTTGGTTAAACTGGTTCAATCAACCGAACGTTATAGAGGTTGTGTGGGCATAGGTAGAAATTCTATGCGAAAAGAAAATACTATTTCGCCCCCACTCACAAATACCATCATTCACAGCGTTCAGTCTAGTTATTCATGTATGGACAATATACTACACCTCAAAGACTTTCTAAAATTGTGATTAAAAAAATATATCACTCTTGAAATTGTGATAGATTTGTTTGGGAAATGGTAATTAATTATTTGGCTCTCTGTTATTCTCCCTCACACCGTTGAAAAGATGAAAAGTGCATATATATATATATATATATATATATATATATATATATATATGTCAGGTATGTCAGGTCACCAGTTGGTGCTACTGGTAACATGTATTCCAGTAGAACCTGTCTCATGGTCGGGTCGTTGGCCACTAAACTGGCAACCCTACCAAGGTTTCTTGGTGAGGAGGGTGACTTTGACATCATGCAGGACTAAAAACAAAACCTGTCAAAGGGCAAAGGAGCTCTTAAGAGTCAATGGTCATCCAAAATCACCGGGAGAGATGACCCATTAGCCTTTGTCAAGGCAGAATTCTAGGAGAAGGAAAATTCTGATATAACACCTGCAGCCCTGATGGTATCCAATGATGTTGACTTGTTCTTTTTGGTAAATATCACCTTGGGAGTGGGACTGGCTTTGTGCAGTGCCTTTGCTCACTATAAAAGCTTCACGGCACAGGCATTGCTTTATATCTGGAGATCTCTCTGCACTTGTCGTCACAAGTATATGTCACAAGTAAAGTGTTTGTACCAGAGTTTTCAAGTCGCTGGCTGGACTAAAATGTCGCACTCGTTTAGCGCATCGGTAGGAGTTCTCCTACATGGATATAAAGTAGTGGCCGTACTCGAAAATGAGTTGGCAGCCACCATATATATATATATATATATATACGGGATAACAGGTTATCGTTATAGGCAGTCCACCTAGATGTAGTCCAGTTGGAGTAGTTCGTGTAGTGGATAGTATTAACGTGTGGCTTAGTTTGACTCGAGAAGACGTTTCTATAGTGATGCTGCGAGTTCGCGGTGATTTCTATGTAGTTTATACTTGGAGTAATAATAATTCAAGAAAGAAGATTGACATGGTTCGCTATACAATAAGGGCTTTATTCACATTGCTGACAATTGTTTATTTGATCTGGTAGGTCTAGAGTTCGCTATACGCCTGATTATGCGCCAATCGATCTCCAATACTTTGTTTATAACCAGTTGTTTTCATCAGAGCAGGCGAAATTAAGAAGATACATAAGGCATGGTTTTTATCTAGGTGTGGTATTAAACAGAACAATAATATCAATGATAAAATAAAATAACTAGATAGCAAATAGTTAAAATAATAACATCAATATAAGTAAGAGATAGAGTATAGCGGAGAAACTAGTATGTTAAACAAACTGATATGATACAGATGTATGGAATTGACGTGTGAAAACTGCTATAGGGTACATTAGATATAGTGATGGGGTGGCGACTAGATAACAGTAACCACTAAAATGTACTTAGAGACAGAATTTATGAGGTATCCACTATGCTGTAGGTATTCTGGCAATAAACCGGAGATTTACTTTTTATTTTTTATTTTACAGATAAACACTTTCGTTTGATTAATTTAGTGATGATGCAATACATGTTTCAGTGATAACCCTTATTCAACAGCTATGACCTCATCAGGCAGCTAGAACATGAACAGAAAAAAATAGGAAAACAGAATGGTGGGACAAAGTTGACATCCGTTATGTCGTTGATATGCCCAATCCTAAAGTGTGGTGTTGTTTTCTCAATGAACTGGTGGCATATGAATTAGAATGCACGAATTCAAGCATCCGAAGAATATACCTTCCTCTCATAAAGTCAGATACTATCTTAACACTCCTGTACCATGTTATTGAATTACTTAGATCAGTTGTCCTTGAAATAGAACAGTCTGCTAGGTTTGTTTTTAACAACCAGCTATATTAACTGTATATACCTAGAAAATAGGATGTTCTGGTCTAGGTGGCCTAATTGACCTTAGTGGCAGTGGTGTAAACAGGTCAACTACTACCACTCATTTTGCGATAGTATTGTAGTTGCTAGTGAGGAATTCATGTATGTTATCAGGATTCATCTAGGAATGTGAATTATTATTAATATTAAGATTCCTGATAGTAAGAGATGTTAGAATTATAACTCTAGGTGTTAACACTTATAAGTATTAAAATGTATGTGTTATAAATTATAATCCATATTGTAAACATTTAATACACACCCGCAAACACACATACACACACATATATATATATATACATGCATACAAACACACACACACACATATCTATACATACACATACATCCATAAACATATCTATGTACACATGTATATATACACACATACACACACAAACACATACACACACATACGTGTGTATGTACATACAAACATAGACACATATGTGCCCTTTAGAGGGGAGGAAAAAGAAATAATAAGTACGTCTTAATTACTTATCACAGTCAGTATAGACTTTTATGTGCGAAAGGGATTAGGCTGGAGGTAGCTTGTCCTTCTAAGGGGCATTAGACGGGGTTTTTTTCATTTGCATGAAGAAGTCAAACCATGCATGCTTACTGTGGGGTACCTATTGGGTAGATTGGGGTGGTCCCTCCCTGTGATTTGCACGGTGTCCTTGGGCTGGTTGGTATTACTCGCCTCGGTCCCGGGTTCACTGTTTACATTGTCATGGCTCTGCTGGGTATCTATAGGATCAGCTGTTGACTGTCTAAATGTCCTAAGTCTATTTCTATTGATACTAGCTATGTGCTGGGCTACGCTGCACGTGGTGGGGTATGAGAGCTTCACCCTGTACCTATTAAATATATTGTGGTACCTGTGGGTCCTCGGGAAGCATTTATCCAATGCCCTAGAGAATGAGCGGGCCAGGCTGGTCTGCAGACCCACGAACTATGCTATTTTTCTAAGCCTAGTCCTATGTGAGTGGGTTGAGTACACACTAGGCCGTTGAGGAGTTGTTGGGATCTTACGGCCTGCAGCACTGCTGCAGGCCCGTTGTGCGTTATGGTTTCTGTTCTGTCCCTGCCGGTGGGGTGATGGTGGCCCGGAACGGGGTTTCCATGTTAGAGTATTCCACTGTCTATCCCAGTCGGTGTTATGTGGTTGAAGACGCTGAGGCCGGGGTGATTTGCATCACAACTAGACCCACCTTGCGTATTGCGTTTATTCGCATGCCCAGAGGTGTGTGTCTTTCTCGCAAGCGTGATGGTGCTAGGTTTAGGTAGAGTAGCTTCAACCCTTCCTGTATTAAATGTGTGTATACATACATACATACATACATACATACATACATACATACATACATACATACATACATACATACATACATACATGCATACCGATATTTAGATACTTGCAGATATTTAGGTAAATAGACAGTTATGTAGATAGACGGATAGATTTCTTGATAAACAGTCAGATATCTAAATAGGGAGATAGCTATCGATAAATGCTCTCCGACCACTGATCGACCACCGCCCATTTGATAAATACCGAGGTAGAGGGGTAAGGATAAACATATCAAATTACCGTTTCCAAAACAAATCTCAAGATGGTTTCACTTGACAGCCATGTTTTATTATATATATATATATATATATATATATATATATGTGTGTGTGTATATATATATGTGTGTGTGTGTGTGTATAAATAAATATATATATGCTTACACACACGTGTTTGTGTGTGTGGAAATATCATTTATATATCTATATATGTTATTTTGCCTTCATACGTCATATGTTGTACCGTAAAAATAGCGGCCCATTGAAAGATCTTGTGTAAAAAGAACACTGTAAATATAAGCCAGTTGAAACATACTTAAGCACAGACGCCACCTCGCCCCTTGTCTACAATTGTACAGTGAACACAGTTATCAAATAAAACACAAGCAATAACTGAATTAAAATTCTGCATAATGCTGGTTGCTAGTTCTATTGAAGTTGTCTTCTTCACGTTCATTAAAAGCAATCTCCTGTCAAAATGAAAACTATTGAATCGCATCAAGCAACAGTTTTATGTTCTTTTGTAATCAGTGTTTTTGATGGGTTTAACCCCCACCCTCACTTCCGCCATATGAACCTATATGAACAGCCGTTGTTAATTGATATTTACGATAGCGGCCGTTATACTTCGTCGAAGTACTTACGTACATGTGTATGCATATATATACGTACTTATATATGTTTGTACGTGTCTTTGTTTGATTAAGTTTACGTTATTTTTGTGTCGTTATATAAGCACATGCGCACATTTGTTATATTCTTGTGTCAATATTATTCCTATAAGTGGCCAAAGCATACCATAAGTGGAATATGTACGTATACATTCATAAACTCTTGCATGCCCACAGGCACATATATACATATATATATTTATACACTTTTATATGTATGTTCTTCTGGTTTTATTGTTTTATACATTTTCACCAATAGAGAGTCGGTTTCTAACATAGACACAAGACCCTTTCATTTTAATTTAGACAACATAAAATGCGTAAATACGCATGTATGTCTCTATTTGTTTGTGAGTTTGTGCGTGTGTGTGTGTGTATGTGCGTGCACGCAGGTATGGATGTTATTGTATGTGAGGATCTGCATGTTTTGGGTTATCTATTACATGCAGAATTTGGACTATCTATTACATGCAGAATTTCTTAAATGCTTTTTATGCTTTTACTTGCGTTTCCTAATTAGTCGTTCTTCTTGTTCTATGAAGCCCAGTCTCTCAGAATTTGTACTGAGTCAGTTAGTAACGTATGCAACAGCCCGAATGATTACTGGTGCAAATCTAAAGGTATTGCGAGGGTGGAGTATCTGCAGATTCCTCATTTGTTCAGGATAAATATTCTTCTTTTCACTGATCTTTAGCATTGTATTGACATCTGCTGCGCAGCTCACTTTCACTATTGTCCATGCCTTGTTTTCACTGTCCCACATCACTATGTCTGGTTTGTTATGTTTTAATTTCATTGGGGTTTTGACTGGATGATTCCACCTTTATACTTTCATATTATGTATGTATATGTCCTCCACATTGTTGTAGCGTTTTATGTGTTTATTTGTGGGGCTAAGTTTTCTATGGATTGCATTGTATAGTATTTTGGTCACTTCATCATGCCTCATAGGTAGATAGTGCCATGATAACTTTGGACAGCTGCTTATGATACGTGTGACATCTTTAATGTTACTTCCGCGTCTATTTTCCATCTAGGTGTTTTGTCTGCATCCCTATCACTTTCGTGAATCAGGTATTTTGTAGTTAATTTCTTTTCTTAGATTGCAAAAGCATAACCTTCTACGTAAGAGCCAATATACCGGTTATTGTACCTGGTTAGAGAAATTTCGAGCTTCCGGCAACATAGCCATGTATAGGTTTTTACTGAGAATCATGCATGTTTCCTTCATGGCTACATTGCAGTATTGCTGTGCAATTTCACTGCGTGTGAATGTTTGGTTACCATGCAGGAAGTATTTCTTAAGTAGCTCCTTTCCAACTCTCATGATGTCATCTGTCTAATGTAGACATACATGTTCAATTGATGGGGTCCTACGCTTGCTGGTTCGTAGAAGCTGTCGAAGGAATATCATACGATACACAAATGCTGTCCTGACTTATGTTAAGCCTTTGTCCCCCGATTACGTTTCAGATTGACGCGTTCAATGACACTGTTGATGGTGAAATTTCCGGTGCTGGTTAGGATTTTCCGTATTTTGAAATCGATGGCCCTAATTTTATATGTTATCTAACGTCTAATCAATTATTCAAAATATTAATCTCAGAACAGGCACAAGACAATTGTGGGCTAAACTCATCTCTTCCCAGTTGCTTTCTCATCGGTGATGATATTATTATTGTTACAGTGCTCTTGGAGAAATAAGTTCTGGCAGGCTCTATACATTTTATACATTAGGCATGCAGTGCGTCCGTCTTTTTTTCTTGGGAACCAATATTGTGTTTCCTAATGTCAGCCACCCTGGTATACGTGCATCTTCTTTGAGAGCTTGCTCGAGGAGATTGATAAGCTACATCCGAGAAAAAGTCAGGTTTTGTACCAGTAGCTGATAATCAAGTCTCTTACAGGTGTTTTCTTATACTGGAGTTTTCCTATCACTGTCTCAACTGTATCATCATTGATGCTGTATTTTTTTTGTTGAAATGCAGAGGCAATATCTTGTTTGGATCTCTTTTAACCACACAGCATATTTGTGGAATTTCTTTTCCTTGCCCCATATTTTCCTCCAGAAGCCTGGAATGGAACCTCAGTGACATTTATTGCTTTTCCCTTCAAGTGTCTATGGCCTGATGTTTGGTATCGACATTTTTCACTCAGGGTGATCATCTTGTATTTAGTTCTGTTTGTACAGTCACCAAACAACATTTCTATTTTTTCACTCTTTGTTAGTGAAGGATGATATTTGCGTTATTCAGTTTTCTTTGGAGTAATCAATTAATTTGATTATGAAACAAGAATCAGAATATATATATAGTTTTAATATAGAAGAGATTCTACAGGACTAGAACTGTTTCATTCGTGAGAACTCATCAGGAATCTGACTGTCCAAGTAAATATGGTGGTATTTATATATTTTCTGGTGGTAGGAGAGGGTGGTGAGTGAGATGGGTGGAGGTCATTGGTTGAAAGAAAAGGGAATTCATTAAAAGCTAATTCTTTAAAGCTATAATTTATATTTAGAGTGACAAAGGCAGAAATAATTCTATAAATAAGTTCAAATTGGAATGCCACTCCTTATTTTTAAGTTTCTCTTAAGCTAACAAGCCTATAATTCAGGTGCCTATAACATGGTTGGAGGTCAGTCATGGTTGATGGGTTTAAAGAAAGGGAAATTATTTAAAGCTAATTCTGACAAAGGCAGAAAGAATTCTATAAACAAGTACAAATTATAGGTGCCTCTCCTTATTGCCAAGCTTCTCGTAAGCTATATTTCAGGTGTCTACAAGCACACACACACACACACACACACACACACACACACACACACACACACACACACACACACATATATATATATATATATATACGCCGTCTGAAGACGGCGTATATATGAGTTAGGTATGTATATTTAATCTTGATAATTTGTATAATTTTGTATAATTTTGTACATAGATCTGTTAAATATGCATACCAATTATAACACATATATGCCCTAGAAACGATCGTTAAATAGTGAACTTTTTTTGTTTAATATAAGGAATTGTTTGTTCATTATTTGTTTAATATTTTATCTTGACTCTGTATACCGTTTATCTTTCACCGAAATTGGATTTTCATTACATCTCTTCTTTCCATGATATCCGGAATACATTGAGTTCTTCATACGGATTGGACACTACCGTAAACTCTTGGTAGATTTATCTACATATATATATATATATATATATATATATATATATATATATATATATATATATATATATATATATATATATATATACACATATACATATATAGATACATATATATATATATATATATATATATATATATATATATATATATATATATGTATGTATGTGTGAATGTGCTTGTGACACCTGAAATTAGCTTAAGAGAAACTTGACAATAAGGAGAGGCACCTATAATTTGAACTTGTTTATAGAATTCTTTCTGCCTGTGTCACTCTAAATATAAATTATAGCTTTAAAGTATTAGCTTTTAATGAATTCCCTTTTCTTTCAACCAATGACCTACACCCATCCCTCTCCTACCACCAGAAGAGATATAAATAGCACCATATTTACTTGGACAGCCAGATTCCTGATGATTTCTCACGAATGAAACAGTTCTAGTCGTGTAGAATCTCTTCTATATTAAAACTTTTATAGTCTGCTATGTATTGAGTACCTTACTTACTGTGGTTACCTCTGATTCAACCCGGAATAACTTACCTATATATATATATATATATATATATATAATAAAATTGTTCTTTTTAATAGATGTATATAAATATATATATTGTGAATAAATTTGTAAAATCAATCATCAGCCCAAAATGCTATCACTCGGATTCGATCACTGTTCCCCAGTTCTACAAACGAAGCAAATGGATCACTTGACCGATTTGAATCATGGTGCACAGGTTTTTTCTGTGTTTTACTGGAGGTAGACTCTTTTAAACGGTTGAGTTTCAAATGTAGGGAGTTGTTTGAAATCGGTGGTGTAGTAAAGACAGTTGGTGTAAAGTTGGTGATGTAAATAGTCGGGGTGAAAACGGGATGCGAAGAACAATTAAACGATACATACAAACTCTATTTCTTCCATTCTAAGCAATTTGGTTAGCTGGAGAGGCTTGTAGTGTCCCAGCTGCTGACATTGGGTGGTTGGAGCCCTATTTTATACATATAAACAGACTGATATAAATGCATAACTACGCACACTCATACACAGATATTCACACACACGTACATTTTTTTCTACCGCAATTGTTGAGGTTATCTGCAAAAATTCTTTACACCTGATTATTTCTGAGATTATTATCGAACCATTTTCTCCTCACTGACCTTCAGGTCAACAGACACAAACAATTTATATTATTAACATATGTAAACAAAACGCAGTAGACGTGTTGGCTCCACTTAATGATGTACCAAGTGATGATATCTGCAGCCTTAATATAGGGTCAAGTAGACCGATGAGCGCTAAATTCAGATAATCTTACACCTCATTAGTGTTAATTAATATGTTATATTTTTAGAAATATTTTAAGATTCAATGAAATGTTTTTATAAATTGCTTCATAAAGTAGTTCAATTTACTTCAGTTCTGATCAAGCACTCATGTGATCAAAGGCGTTATAAGTATGACTCGTGTTCTTTCAATTTTTTAAATTGTGTTTGAAGCTAGGAATATATTATTCGATATTTATATATGTATTTGAAAATGGTAGTGTTTTATCTAAGATACATACATTATAAATATATATATATATATATATATATATATATATATATATATGTGTGTGTGTGTGTATATATATGTGTGTGTATATATATATATATATATATATATATATATATATATATATATATACATACATATGTAGATACATATGTATATATATATATATATATATATATATATATATATATATGAATGGGTCAGGACCAGGACGGCTGAGATCCTGCCGTTTAAACACCTACTTCCATCCAAATGATGATATCTTACGAATGAAATAGTTCCAGTCTTACAGAATGCATTTTTATAATATAAATATATATGTATATATATGTTTCTTCTAGAAATGCCATCTACAAGACTAGAACTATTTCATTCCTAAGAAATCATCATTTCTCTAATAAAATAAAAATGTCAATACTCTAAAGTATAGAGTACCTTTTTAAATGTGGTCATATCCCGATACACATCGGGAATCTTATATATATATGTATGTATAGGGTCTGCGGTGCTGTGGCTGAGGAGACCACAAACAATAGGAGTACTCAATGCATGGAAAGATGCAGAGTGGATATAAAGATAAATGGCTAGGTAAACAAACAAGAACTGCGGACGGATTTTACATCTGTATGTATTCAACAGTGGTTTCCCAAAAATATATTTAATGAGTAATTTCAAATGTCCCCTACATTTGAGTGTCACCAGAGCCTGTTACCATCTTTGGCAAAGCTAGTTCGTCATTTACTGATTTCTAACGAAGACTCAATGGATTAATATTAGCAAAACTGCTTCCTAATTGGTACATATTCAGCAACTCGAGAAATAAACATTTTAAACCATAAATGTTTTAGACTACTGAATGTAGGGTGTTATGCTGCTATTATTAATTTCTCAAATCCCGCCGAGGTTAACTTTGCCTTTCATCCTTACGAGGTCGATAAAATAAAGTACCAGTAATGAACTGGGTATTTGCTGGCCTTGTGCCAAAAGTAGAAACAATTATTAATTTCTCGAACTTATCACAATGTAACCATCATCTAAGAAGCTACATGTGTATGTAATGTGGTTATACTCGTTATTCTATACGTGTTACTCATAATGCTAGCCGAGAATTATTCTAATTTTCTTAATTCCCTTTCGATTCCAAGATCTGATAATATACTCTGCAACAAAAGGTTTTTTCTTTTCTTCATGAAGACATGTTTTTCAAAAGTAAATTAAAAGAAATGTTTAAATGGCTTTCACATTTAGATTTGTATGCATCTTTGCGTGTATGGTTTTATGTGTACGTATGTATATGTGCTGTGTGTTTGTGCTTTTGTGTGTAACAACATGATACAAATATTTGCCAAGCCGTTTGTTATTTTCTGTAAAGCTACGGTAAACCATATTTGTTTTCAATAAAAAGAAAAGGAATAAGATAATGGCATGGTTCAAAAATAGAATAAGAATATAACAAATATCAGGTAAAATGTGGCATTAATGCTATAACATTTGGATTCCTGCTTTCCATTAAAGATTTAGTAAAGACTCAAGATATGTTTATTTTTGAGTGAGAAAATACTTTTTAGATTATTCGTGTTCATTTATCATGTGAATCTGATGAAAATAAATGCATTAAAGGATTTTAATTCTAGGTATATTGGAAAGATTGCTGTTTGCAAATGTTAATATGTGGCTAGAATTATGGAAAAAATTGTTTAGTCCTACCTAATTCTGTATGGATATAATAGATTATGAAAAATATGCAAACACATGCCCTTTATTTATAGATTTTTGCTTGGTCAGAATCATAAAAAATGTATATATTGCTATTGCATTGTAACTGGGGAAATGTAGCTGAGATAAAGGAATACAATATTTTTACTTCTTTTAGAAACGAGATAATTTTCAACAGAAAATGACTCTTTAAAGCTAATCGACCACCATATATAGAAAGTTGATACTTAGAATGCATTCGAAATATTGTATCAAGCGATACCTTCTTGAAAATACAGCTAGAATTGTCCGAATGCTATATCGAAAACAGAGTCATAGTTACAATATCTGAATCTATCCAACCGATGAATGTCAGCAATTTCAAAATATTCTCAATTCCAAAAAGTCGGAAGCAAATTCTACATCGAATTAGAGAGGGTAAACAACATTTGGTGATTTTTTCTGAAATATTATAGCTAAACTACATTTAATGAAGGTCTGTAACCAAATATCATGTCATGTTCTTAATCCTCTTCTAGTTTTGTTACAATAAGCCACATTTTTACTGATTTTCGCTCTGGGATATCATCTTCGAAATCTAATAGCTTTTTAAACGGTTCATCATTTTCAACTTCAAATTATCGTAGCTGAGATTGTATATGTGGTGCAATTTATACGTTCTAGAATTCTATCACTCTTAGTCTCATTTTCCTTTTATACAGTATCTGATATAGCATTGCATAAACGTCGAAATGAAAGGAATTCATAATGTATCTTTCTATGCTTTAAATATAAAATGTGTTTACCTAAAAGCAATACAAGACATTTAAAAGTCTTGTTTTGAAAGAAATTATAAAGTACTCTATATATTTATAAAAATCAGTAAAATATCATGTCTGCATTTGATTTCAATTAATATTGCGATGACCTATAAAAACTAATTACATTGCGGTAGATGACACTTGATCAAGGTACCGTAGAGTAGGAACAAATCCGAACTACGTAGTAGGGGACCCAAGTTCTTAACGAAACAACCATGCTTGTACATCAATAATGCTAAATAGTAAATAATAATAAAAAATAATAATAAAAAAACCCTCATTAATTTCTTACTGAGGCTAAATTAATTAGGATTTGATATCGTAGTTCTTTTTTAGCATTTGAATATAACTATATATCATTTGTATAGTTAGAACATGTCAGATCTAAAAAACAAAAAAAAAACAAAAAAACAAAACAAATTATATTGAATAACTGTTTGTTTCAACATACAACTTTGAATATTTAAGCTATTGTCAATTCAAGCCCATGCTATACTCGATTCATATAGTAAGATCTACATTAAATACTTACAAGCAAAGGAATGTATGGAACGAAAGAAAATGCAAAGCAAATAAATGGTTATGCAAATGTCTAGATATTTTAAATGTAATAGAGAAATATTGATATTATGTGCGAAATGAAACAGGTTCCATCAGTAATCGATCTATGGTACTGAAAAAGGTTAGCTGAGAGTTTATATCAGGGTCTAGATCAGATTGGTACATATATGAAAAGCAAATAACCTTAAATTACCAAGAGAATTCGAATCTAACAGTAAAGCTCACCGGTTTATGACCATCACATGAACCAGGTTGCCCTTAGCAGAGTCAACTTTATGGAAAGTATTAGTACCATGCCTCCTGTTTGCGTATAACCTCTTCTCTTCCCCCAACGCATATCTGAGACGCTGACCATTGTCATGTCACTGCACGTATTCCTTACAGTAAGATATTAATTAGAAATAAAAGAATGTAACATATTTCAAATGGTTTTTAAAAGGTTTCGGTTTAATGTTGTGTCACTAATATTAGTATTTTTTTAGTCAACTAAAACGCTAACTTCTTTTAAATCAATAAGGTCCTGTTACAATACAGTACAAATCACGTACACTTATTAGCAGCACCGTCTTTATGCTGGTCAAATTGGTAGAATTGTTAGATCGTGGCCTAGGATGCGTTGCTCTGGCTGGGTGCGCTCTGCGTTCACAATCCTCCGATATCTACTTTACTTTTAATCGTTTCGTGCTAGATAAAGAACATACCAGCCGTGTGTACGAGGGTGAGGCACTGAAAAAACAGCGAAAGCTTTGTACACGCTATCAAGTCATCCACGATCGTATGTGACTGGCGTAGGTTTAGCAGCACCGTCTGACTCGATTATGATTTAAAGTGAAAAGATGAATGTTTGTTATCGATGACCCTGGAAGATGAACATGTGGTTCATAACAGTACTTCCATTGATTAATGCATTACATTCGGCTTTTGCTCTCGTTTTCTACTGGCATTTGGCTGAACTCACAACAAAATAGAAAATTGAAATAAAACGTAAAGACATGAACCAATAAATCAAATTTTTGTTCGATCTGTATCAAGTCTAAATTAGTTTAGCTCTAACATCACCCGTATTTACTATTAAATGTCTGTAGATGGCGCCATTGTCAAAATAAACACAACACCATTGTTTGAAAATTATTTGTCTAAAAAATAATATGGAACATGAACCACAATAACAAACACAAAAGTATGTATGATATATCTGTTTTATGCTTGCATGTATACACATACATACACAAATGTATGCGAGTGTAGGCTAGTGTGTGTTACAGCATGTAGTATGATTGTGTATTAGCATTTTGTTAATGCTCATGAAACATAATTAATCACAAATACATACATATGCACACAGATTAACGTATATATTTACGCCTGTACGTGTATGGTGTGTGTGTTATTTGCGTATATGTGCAACTATAACATTTCTATTATGCTATTACATTATTCCACTTAAAAATAAGCACACATATTTTTATATGTATGCCAATTTTGTAAAATATTATATAAACAATTCCTATAAATGAGGGTTTGGTTTCTAAACAACACAATTCCATCGATGAAATTTAAATGAAACCAGCATTAAAGGGTTAAATGTTGAAGTCTAGAAAATATTTTCAGTAAGTAACCCCCGACGTATTGTTGTTTAAACTGAATATCAATCGCTTTACTCTCAATGGAGTTTTAGTTCAACCTAATAAGATGGGCGCGTCCTCATCTTCTCACTAATAATCAAACACAATTAGATAATATTGCAGTTTAATCCATATTTTTGCCGTCAGAATATTTAATCTCACTTTGATCATTCATGATTAGAACTATCCATTAATGGGCTAGCAATCATGGGCCTATAATAACATAATTCTGAGCGCTGATACATGAGACATTTATCTCAGTACTACATTTTAACAAAGTATTCCCCAACTTTGTTACAAACAATGAATTATCAAGGATGATTTTATTTAAAGTAAAGTAGACTAAAGGGCCATTTTAAATGTATTGGTCGCAGAATCAATAAAATATCCTTGATAGGTTATGATTTACCTTCTTCTCAACTGACTACCCAATATCATAGTTTTCAGCTCTACGACGTACTTTCATTTCAGATAAAAGACGTAATATGTTCAACTAAGTCACCACAACATACGATTAATATATTTCCTACACGCTTATATAGATGTATTAGATTGTCATTAGTACTCAAAAATGCACACAAAAAATAAAAGCACATGTACAAGCAAATAAATGTAAGATAGTTTCACTAGTTTCAATATGTTGTATTTTTATCTCTTTCAGGTAAGCATCCAAACCACAAGATTCTTTATTCGCTTTCATAACTGCACCTTCGGCAACCTCTACATGATTTTTATTTATTGAACAGGTAAGTATTGATATATTTGTTACAACTTTTCTGTAGTTCCCAAATAAAATGATTGGATGACATAAAGCTCTGAATAATGTTTGACATCTGCATGATTTCAAACATTAACCTTTACGGCGTGGTCATTGAAGGGAACAACGAAAAAAGAAAAAAAATTGATTTGATCCCGCCATCTCAGAATAAATATCTGAGCTCTGACCTTTATTTCACTACTAGATATATTGATTTCTAATTTAGGCATAAATCCAGCAAATTTGGAGAAAGGGCAAAGTTGGTTCAATCAACCACAATGCTGAAATAGTACTATATTTTATCGAGGTCAGAATGATGAAAAGCAGCTTTCACCTCAGCGGTATTTGAACACAGAATGTAAAGAGCAAAAAACAAATCCCGCAATGGAATTTTATATAATGTCCTAACAATCCTGCCGATCCACCATACATTCTGGTACATATATTGCGAGAGAAACTTAATCTTGTCGGGCTGAAATATAATGTATTCATAGTAATTTGTTAAAAGTATATATTCATATTACAAGCAGGAAAATTCAGTTGACTTAAGAAGCATTAGAAAAATTTGAAATCTGAAACGTAGTCTTTGCAATGAAAAGGATTATAACGTTAGTTGATCTATATGAATAATAGTTAAGCAAATCGAGTAGAGTACTCCTGGAGATAGAAAGGAAAGAACTGATTTACCCGCATTTCTTGATGCAAGTTGAGTGCATTAACATTTAGAAGTCTCTGTCCCTGAATTATAGTGTTTTAGAAGATTTTTTATCCAATTTCAAAAGTATTTTTTTAGAGTAGTCGACTTCATTTCAGATTTCAAATGTGTTATGTTTCTTAAAGCAACTGGATATTCACACATTTCACTACTTGTTTAAAAGCTAAATGCTATCAATTGGTGGCCAGTGGCTCCCTTATTGTAATAGTTGATGCATCATCCGAAAGTGCAGTTTCGATATCTCACCGACGTTTCTCTCTAAGTCTTTCCGATTCCTCGGATAATTTACCTAAATTTTTCAAGGGGGGTGGAATCATAGAATTTAGAGCAGAGATGAAATGCTTTACAGTAATTCAGGGCTCGGAATTCAAATCAGGCCAAGATCAACTTTGCCTTTCATACTTCCGGGGTTGATAAAATATATTACCAATTAAATACTAAATCGATAAAATCGAATTTTCCTTTCACCAAATTACTAGTGTTGTGTCTAACATAGCAATTAATGTCGACATAAATTAGTATCAATGCATATATTAAAGTAGAAAGTGCTTCGACAAGATTATACAATGATGTATTCATTTCTCGTTAGAAAATATTTAAGAGACGTTTATAATCAATTTTCAAGCTTGAAAGCTACATCCATCCCTGCTACGTTCACCTAAATAGTTGACATATAAAACCTTGTTAGAGAACTAGACAATGATTTCTATATATAAGAAGTGCCTTTGATTTCAGTAAAAAACGAAAACTCGTTTTATTTTATCCACAACAAATTTTTACTGTCAGCACCATTTCTTTTTATATTCAAACTTATCAAACTTTAGTCATTATTTGACTTACGGTTTGAATTCTGCCACTGAAGGTCATTAATATTCCAAAACACTTCATCGGCAATTTACTTTTATGATACATTAATATTCCTAGCATTTGTGTTGAAAGGTCGCCGTGGTGAATAAATTTTGGCAACGTACAATGTGTGCCATGTAAACAAAAACACACATACACACATCAAATAGTGCGGCAGACAGCTGAAGGGAACGATAAATTTATCATGTATCTGTATATATGTAGATTTGTATCTATCTATCTATCTATCTCATATATATAAGTATATATATATACATATAAACACACACACACACACACACATATATATATATATATATATATATATATATATATATATATATATATATATATATATATATATATATATATATATATATAAACGGAAAAAATGAAACGAAATTTCATTTCTCACTCTTAGTACGGCTGTTATTTAAATATAAGTATGCATACGTACATACATATATGTATACAGACGTACAGTAAGTAGTATGTATATATATATATACATACATGCACACATATATATATATATGTACGTATGGATTCACCGAACATTTATTATAATGCTCGGTGTGTTTGTAAACAAACATCCCGAATTAAGCCGTACAGTGTCTAGCAACCATCGTTGCTCATTTGTTCAACACTGACAAAGGAACGCTGTACTAGTTTCAAGCTTATTAGCTATCGTCAGCAACGTATACCTTCCTGCCAGTCTATTTTGAGTATATATTGGTCGTATATCGACACCCTAGTTGGCAGAATGGAGCACTCGACGGTGTGCGCGTGTTGGTTTGGTTATTCCGGAGTAAAATAAAATAAAATAAATAAGTCAAATATTTAAGATTTGGCATCGTTTATTAAAGGTGTACTGCTATATATATTTCGGTGACAGCCATCTTTGGCTGTGACCTCTTCAGGCAGTCCGATTGGTGTGATAGAGA
>OZ024740.1:335241970-335286970 GCA_964016885.1 Eledone cirrhosa | reverse complement strand
AAAATAGTAGAGGTCATTCCGATATTGTGTTTAGGTTATGTTTTGTACGTGGCTCCTGCCCGAATATGAAGGCGGAGAATTTATGTTTCCTGGTGTGTCTGCAGTTTATTAGGTTTTCCGATCTCAAATTAATGGTCGATTTTAATTTAAAGTTGTTTCATGATTTTAATTTAAAGTTGTTTCATTTCGGCCAATTCGGCCGGGCACAACCTGCAGTGGCTTCCCCCCGGTGGAGAGTTGGGTCACGTGTCTACTGACGGACCATTTGATCTGGTATTTCAGGTTCTTATCCTTGAGGTCCCAGATCAAATCTGCCAGTCAGGTTTGGGAGCATTTAAGTCTGTGGTTGAAAGAGCTTCTGTGGTTGTAAAGTCCATCCTTAAAGGTTGTCAAGGTTGCGCCTAGATAGGTGTATTCATTTCGGCCGGCCGTGACATCGCACTGGTACACAATGTTCCTGATGAGGCCATCACCTCTCAGTGGGCACTCCTCCGGATTTTTGCAGTTACACCAGGGGGCTATTGCATTGTTGTTATGTTGCTGGTTGGTCAGATTTTGGTTGGAGTTAGCATGTTGTTAAGCGTTGTTATGTATTATCTGTGTGGTGTTATATTGGGCTGTATATATGTATAAGCACATATAATATCTAAGTGTGTGTATGTTGAGAAGCTGATTGAACAATTCTGAGATTTTTTTGACGGCAGTCGTAAATTATAATAAAATTGGTTTCTGATTTAGGCGCATGGCCAACAATTTTGAGGGGAGATAAAGTTGATTAAATTGATCACAGTGCGTTACTGGTACTTTAAGTATTCGCCAGTTTGGCCAACAGACTGAGAAGAGCCGTTTTCCGAATCAAGTCTCTTGCCAAAGAGGATGGAGTCAGAGGCTTTGTAGGCAAATCTGCCTACAGTCTCATGAAACAACTTTCAATCTCTCAGAACACAAGGAACCAAGGCAACGTAAATGATTTTCAACTGGATCTGATGGAGGAGGAACCACAATGACTTCCATACCACGTGTTTGAATGTTAACTTACGGTAAAGCTAGTAATTCTTAGTCAGTCATTATTTGTAGTGTTGGCGGCAGCGCCGGTGACGGTATTGGCATATCGGCGCTATCATGACTACCAGCATTAGATTTCCCGTTCAACAATTCATTTAAATGTAAGTTTGAAAGCAGAGATAAGTGATAGGAATACCAGCTAGATCCTGTCAACAAAATACCACACGGTATAGATACACAGTAAGTCATCGATCTCCGAATGGCTAAAGGTCAGCAGAAGTGCTCCCAGGAGTCATGACCTGGATGCGACCCGGTCCCCATAGGCTGTAAGAAGTTAAGGGCCTAAACACTTTTCTGAAAACGTTCTGCTGTCCAGCTCTCCCGAGAGTGTCTTACCACTATATATATATATATATATATATATATATATATATATATATATATATATATATATATATATATATATATATATATATATATATATATACATAACGAAGGAGTTGTGTTAAAGAACCAGATGGTCTATAACGCACCATATTACTCAATACTTAGGGTAGTAGAGTGGATAATAGGAAAATGTATGACCCGACGGCAGAGTTCAACCCGTTTCGACAGCTATTTCTGGCTATTTCTGAGTCCAGAAATAGCCGTCGAAACGGCTTGAGCTCTATATTATATATATATATATATATATATAGGTAAGTTATTCCGGGTTGAATCGGAGGTAACCAGAGTAAGTAAGGTACTCAAAACATAGCAGAGTATAAAAGTTTTAATATAGATGAGATTCTACAGGACTAGAACTGTTTCATTCTTTAGAAATCATGAGGATTCCTGATGATTTCTAAAGAATGAAACAGTTCTAGTCCTGTAGAATCTCATCTATATTAAAACTATATATATATATATATATATATATATATATATATATAATATAAGATCAAAAGATGGTTAAAGGAGTTCCATGTATTTTATTATGCGCATTTCAAAAACAAACATCATCATGCAATAATATTTGTGTTTTCATCAGATAAAACAGGAGAACATGATATGAAGGCTAAAAATTGAATATTAACTGTATACTTTGTGACAAGTCCTATGGAATTTATGCAGGCAGATAGAAAACAAATCTATAGATTCTGTAATAAATAGACGTACAGATTTGTTTTCTATCTGCCTGCATAAATTCCATAGGACTTTTCACAAAGTATACAGTTAATATTCAATTCTTTATCAATTTAGAATCTTTTCTCAAAGGCACATATACATACACCTCTTTAAAATATACCCATCTTCCTACCTTACTTTAAAGGGCATTATACACTCTATAATATTTGTTTACTCATTACCCTCTTTCTATCTTCACCTTGTAAAATCCTTCATAACATATACATTTATTTTTTTGACGTTAGAATATTCATCCGCAATTATTATCATTTTTTCTCTCTATCATAAAACTTTTTAATCTCAATTTCATCCTTAATTTATTATTTTTTTCTCCCCATCAACGAACTCATTCTTAATACATATTAACTCGTTCTTCGCACATATTATCAATTCCTTCAAAATACAAACTTTAACTTCACATTATTTTTCTCAAATCCTTCTACACACAAACCTTAATAATTTTTTCTCTTCGTTAATTTTGAAATTGCCACAATACTTATCAACATACACCTTTTTGACGTTAGAATATTCATCCACAATTATTATTTTTTTCTCTCTATCTTCATACATAAACTCCCTCTCTTTCCTCGCAAATATTTTTCCCTTCGCTAATTTTCAAATTCTTTTAATTTATACATTATCTTCCAACGGTTCTCAACCTCTCTATGTAAAACAATATATCTTTTCTCAGTTATAAAAACTATCTCTTTCTCTCTATCACCCATCTCTCCCTCTCCACCTTCACTCTCATCTCCTCCCCCTTTTTTCATCCTTTCCACCCCCCTCCCTAAATAAAATATTTTTTCCTCGTACATATCTTTCCCTTCGTTAATTTTCAAATTCTTTTAATTTATACATTATCTTCCAACGGTTTTCAACCTCTCTATGTAAAACAATATATCTTCTCTCAGTTATAAAAAACTATCTCTTTCTCTCTATCACCCATCTCTCCCTCTCATCTCCTCCCCTTTTTCATCCTTTCCACCCCCCCTCTCTAAATAAAATATTCTTCCCAATATCACACATCAATCTAAAACCACTTTTCATATGTTGATTTAAAACTGCACTATCCACAAGTGTTTTTTAGCCTTCATATCATGTTCTCCTGTTTTATCTGATGAAAACACAAATATTATTGCATGATGATGTTTGTTTTTGAAATGCGCATAATAAAATACATGGAACTCCTTTAACCATCTTTTGATCTTATATTATGTATACTCCAGTCCTACAAACTGTAGAGTGCTTCTTATCCGATATCTGCATAGCTTTATTGTACTACAATAAAACTCACCTCCTATATATATATATATATATATATATGAATCTATATGAATTAATGATTTATTTCATATAGAAATGATTTCTGCAGGAGTTCAAAGTCATCAGGATGAAACATTTGAAATCCTGTAGCAGTCATTTCTATATGAAATAAAGCATGTACATTCTCTACTAATGTATTGTGCACCTCATTTATCTGTTCTCTCTTTCCCCTTCTCTTCTGAAAACCATTCTTTATTAGACACACTCGCACGCACACGCACACACACACACACACACACACACACACACACACACACACACACACACACACACACACACACACACACACACACACACACACACACACACACACACACACACACACACACACACATATATATATATATATATATATATACATAAATATATATATATAAGCGATAAAGTAATTTAGTAACACCATATATATATATATGCTGTTACTGAATTGCATTCTCGTATATATTCATCCTGAGTGTGATCAAGTATGAATGATCAGATTGCATGTTTTAATGCAACGGGGATTTGACTCTTTGAACTGTGATTATAGACAAGCAGTCTATCTGGCGTGTAAGCCCTGGGTATTAGTCCTATTGATTTTCGAAGCAAGAGATTTGATCAAGTGGCACTTCCATCAAGCTATTGTATTCGATAATTTTTATGCAGAAGGGTTCGATCTCACTGTGATGTCGTATCTTGGGATTTCGCTTATATTGCATTGTAAATGGTCCGAATCAATTTACTGAAGTGGAATGCTGAATATTCGTTTGTTAGATTTCGAAGAATAGTAACAGAAAGTGTTTTTCATCCGTTTGGGGTATATAACTATTTATATTTGCTATATAGAAATATTATGGTGTATTTATGAGTCAGGATGTAGACATAAATACTTGCAAACAGTTGGAAATCAAAAGCATAAGTAAATATTTAACAGCAATAACAGAAAGATAATATCTCATCAAAATTCTCTGATGGGATTAGCATAAATTTGCTTCCAGTCGAAAGCTCAAACTATTGAAATAACAGAATAACGTTAATTCTTCCAATAAAACTTAGACACTGCATGAAATCCCTGTGCGTATAGAACTTACATATTACTGAAAAGGTATGTTTGAATTTTTCTAGGTAAATATATACATAGCGAAGTCGATTATCAAAATCGTTAGAGCTTTGGACTTATGACATGTGGAAATTGCTCCTACCATTTGCGATCTGAGTTCAACAGTGATGATAAACGTTGAATGAATCAAGTTCTGAGATCGATTCCTTCTTCCTCTTTCTCTGCACTTTCTCAGAATCGGCTATACTGTCCTGAAAGAAGGTCATGTGTGGAAAATGCTGAGTTATACTTTCCTTTGAGAAATGAGGGGGGAGTTGAGCTAAACACTAGCAAATTCTTTTCAACTAACACGTTACAAAAAACCCCTCCAAGCAACATATATCATACAGGACGGACAGGAATTGATGTCTCCAAGATACGGAGGAGTTATAAACACCCTACACGCATACTACGTACACATAATATATTTATATATGTACAATACATTAGCACTCCCTCTTAACAACTAGAGAATAATAGCACCAATTTAAAATATTTGCGATCAATTAATCATATGTGAATCAATATATTAACGACGGGATATTGAACAGCTTAAACAATTAATTTTATAGAGAAGGACAAATTATTAATTAAAATGTCATAAAAACATATTTTACCTATGCAACTATAATAAACACTCGATCTTTATTAAATTCTCTCTAAAGATCTCATAATGCTAAAGATCTCATCAACTGTCAGAGCATCCCTTTTGAGCTCAAGACAGCATGCATGTATGCATGCTTGTATGTATGTATGTATGTATGTATGTATGTATGTATGTATCTATGTATGTATGTATGTATGTATGTATGTAAGTATGTATGTATGTATGTATGTATGTATGTGTGTATGTGTGTGTGTGTGTGTGTATACATGTATTTATGTATGTATGTTCTTCTTTTATAATTTCATAAAGTTTTGCGAATATAGAGAGAGCCGGTTTCTAACATAGATACAAGACTATCTCGTTGCAATTTACACAACATCAACTAGGTAGATATGTATGCATGTCTTCATGCATGTGTGTCCAGGTATGGATGTTATTATACGTGTGGATGTGGATGCTTTGAGGTGTGTGTGCATGTGGATATGCTTTGTATCTGACGCAGAATTTTTGGAATGTTTTACATATTTTTACTGTTCCATTAATGGATTGTATTTGCATGTGTGCGTGTGGATGTTGTGAGCTATATGTGTGCTTGTGCATATGTTTACAAGACACGCACACATAAACACAGACACACACACACACACACACACACACACACACACACACACACACACACACATATATATATATATATATATATATATATATATATATATATATAACGAAGGAAATGTGGTAAGGAACCAGGTGGACCATAACGCACCAAAGTACTCAATACTTGAGGTAGTAGAGTGGGTAATAGGAACCAGTAAGACCCCGACAGCTGAGCTCAAGCCGTTTCGACGGCTAATTCTGGACTAAATGATTTAGTCCAGAATTAGCCGTCGAAACGGCTTGAGCTCAGCTGTCGGGGTCTTACTGGTTCCTATATATATATATATATATATACAATTAACTATGGTTATATCTCATAGACCTCTTAATACTATATCTACTATTACACCACTTCCTCGTGCATCAAACCAAATGTGACTCGTTTCACACTGTATTCAATATGGGCACAAGAATGACTAAATGCGAAAGGTTGGATCCCACCGCGTGCTAACTTTGGTATGTGTTTAAACTTGGCCAGAGATCGACCCAAACATTGTGAGTGAAATTACGCCCGCTGGATCGATTGAATTTAATGACGCAGTCTTGTCACATATGTCACTCTGATTCTGCCTGAGAAATGTATTAAAGCTACACGCGTATGTGGAATCGTTGGACACATATACAGCAATTTCAACAGTCAGATGATTCCGGTGATTGAAGAAATAAATGTTCATTTTCGAAATCCACAGAGGATCCATCAATATGACTTATTTAATTTTCCTTAATTGCTTTGTTGTAGTTTTTAATTTCTATTTATTCTTTACAATCAATCTTTTTACTATTCAGTTTCGTTTATGTGAAATATTGACCGTTATTTTATCATTCATTATATTCATTAACTTAATTATCGTCTCTCAAACGAATTAGAATAAATTAACTTTAGTGGAAGAGGCACAACTAAATTCTTCATAATTTGCCGTAAACATTCAAAGACAATGACTAGTTGGATGATAAGTATAGCAGATAGATATTTCTAATAAATTTAAAAGAGGAAATATTGTGAACTCAATATGTTATATGTAATATAGCATTTATGTGACGAACAAAAAATACGGGGTTCAAATAGCTTTTTTTTTTCAGTTTTTTCCCTTCAATTTTAGACTGTTAATGTTTGATTGTTTACATTAAAACGTTAGATTGAAATTTATAATTTTTATACGAATTTATGTATATTCATATATGCATATGTGCATGTATATACATATAAGCACAAATATACACAAAGTCACACATACATATTGGTGATAATCATTTCAAACATCAATGTACCTGAAATACTAAAAGTGTAGTCAGAGCTGGAAGCCTTTGATTAGGTCGTGGGATTACTTTGAGCTAAACAACAATAAGACTATGTTTTCAGAGATGTATGTATGGTGGGTATATTATATGATTGACTGTGTACATGTGCGTGTATGATGTATATATGGTGTGTTTGCTTATATAAACAATTGTGGGACAATAATTTTGCACTAAGATTCGATGCTCACATCTCTCATGAAATATTAATGAAACATGATCGGATATAGTAAATAATGAATATTTAATTGAAAACTGAAGCCAGTAATCCTGAGATAGAGGCAAAGTTATATCTTATTTAACACTAAAAATAAATATGAAGAAAATGTAATAAAATGAGGGAAATATTCTGAAAATATGAAATTATGGAATATAAAATATAAAACAGAAAAAAAAACTTATCTCAAGCTAAGAATCATGTCGAATATGACAGAAGGTTTGCAGTCGTTGAAAAGTGTAAGATAGAAAGAAAAGAACAGGAGAAATGTAATAGCAAAATAGTTAACAGTGGTTATCAAGTTGTATTGTCACTGAAGAAACAGAAGATGAGAAAGAAAAAGATGACAATATAGAAAGAAAACAGGAAAGAATGATTCATAAAAAAATATTTCTTTTTGTTTCTTTTGAAACTAAATTTGAAAGTAAAACGTGGAAAAATATAAAAAAATATTAATGTGTATAATTTTATTATAACCACCATTGCCACAAACCGCCACCACATCACTAACAACAATACCGACAGCAGCGGCAAATTCAATCAAAATAATTATTATAATGATAATAATGATTGTTGAAGAAATATTACTATTGAATTCTTAAAGAAATTATATTCAATATATTGGAAAAAAGTGAAAAAAAAATGCTTCAATTGCGTGAAAGACATCATGGAAGTTGAGTCGGAATATTAAGAATGGTGAGGTGAGAGAAATGGAAGACAGAATAACAGCACTGTTGGTAAATGTTAACATTGCTATGTGGTTACATGCGTTCAGCATATGATGTAATGTTATAATTTGTTAAGAGGCAACTGAACGCGGGATGTCGTACTCCGTGCGTTAAATTGTATGGTAAACGTGTGTAACTCTGACAACCATAGCTGCAAGTCATGACCTTGTAATAATATACATATATATACACAAAAACAAATATATGCATATATATATATATATATATATATATATATATATATATATATATATATATATATATATATATATATATATATATGCATATATATATATATATATATATATATATATATGCATATATATATATATATATATATATATATATATATATATATATATATATATACAGAGAGAGAATTGACCTAGATGAAATGCAGTTCGGGTTTGTGTCAGGCAAAAGTACCACAGACGCTCTTTTCATTGTACGTCAACTACAGGAGAAGTACCTAGCTAAAGGTAAACCCCTCTACTTAGCTTTTGTCGACTTGGAGAAAGCCTTCGACAGAGTCCCCCGTTCCATTATCTGGTGGGCCCTTAGAAAACTAGGTGTGAGAGCTATACAAGCCATGTATAAAGAAACAGTCAGCAAGGTTAGAATTAACAACGAATATAGTGAAGAGTTTAGCGTAAAAGTTGGCGTCCATCGGGGCTCTGTTCTCAGCCCCCTACTATTTATTATTGCCCTTCAGGCTATAACAGAGGAGTTCAAGACCGGCTGTCCATGGGAACTCCTATACGCAGACGACCTGACACTCATAGCTGAATCAATGGCCGAGCTAGAGAAGAAATTCCAAACATGGAAGCACGGCCTAGAATCAAAAGGCCTTAAAATTAACCTGGCTAAGACTAAAGATCTAGTTTGTAGGAAAGAAAATAAGGCGGCGGTCCCTTCCGGGAAATGGCCATGCTCAGTGTGTAGGAAAGGCGTAGGTAGAAACTCCATTTTATGTCCCAAATGCAAAGTATGGGTGCATAAAAGATGTAGTGGGATCACAGGTAAGCTAACTAAGAACTTAGATTTTACATGTGGGCGGTGCTCTGGTGCAATAAGTAGCAGCGAGTGCCCACAAAATACTAACTCTTTCAATTGCGCAGAGGGCGCTATAGAAATAGTGGACAGCTTCCGTTACCTGGGTGATAAAATCAGCAGTGGGGGAGGGTGCTCCGAAAGTACAGTAGCTAGAGTCAGAACTGGATGGAAAAAGTTCAGAGAGCTTATACCACTATTAGCCGCTAAAGGGTTCTCCCTAAAAATGAAAGGCAGGTTGTATGATGCCTGCATACGAACAGCAATGTTGCATGGCAGTGAGACCTGGGCATTGTGCACAGAGGATATACGCAGACTAGAGAGGAACGAAGCTTGCATGCTCCGCTGGATGTATAATAGTAATATACGTCAACGGCAAAGCATAAACGAACTAAGGAAAAAATTAGAAATAAGAGGGATCAGATGTTGTTTACTCGAGAGAAGGCTACGTTGGTACGGACATGTGATGCGCATGAAAGTCGATAGCTGTATAACAAAGTGCAGGGAAATAAAGATAGACGGTAGCCACGGAATAGGCAGACCTAGAAAATCCTGGGACGAGCTGATAAACTCCGACCTCACACACTTACACCTCTCCAAGACAATGTCACTGGACCGAGACCTTTGGCGGTACTCAGTAATAGAGAAGACCCGCCTTACCTAAATACATAGTAAAACCTACTACAGCCAGTAGGCATCTCTAACAAAATACACCCCCGTCCCACCACCCACACCCCATCCACACAACCCCCTCCTATGTAAAGTTATGTTGGTGCCACAACATCCAGGCCGAAACAAATGAGATCGTGTAGGTGTCACGACAAAAAAACACACAGTCCACGCTGTAATGTGGCCGTGTAGGCAACACGGTAAAAACCTCCCAGTCCCACACTGTAAATGTGGTTGGTGTTAGGAAGGGCATCCAACTGTAGAAAACCTGCCAGACAGTCCTATGCGAGCAAGACAATCACTCTTGCCTCAAGTGGGAATACCCCCGTCCAAACCCATGCAAGCGTGGAACACGGACGTTAAACGTTGATGATGATGATGATGATATGTATATATATATATAATTACACATACACACACATAAACACACACACATGTATATACAGGGTGTCTATTTTGAATACTAATAATTATACCAAAATGGATAGTAACATTCGGTCGAGACAACCTGTATTATATATATATATATATATATATATATATATATATATATATATATATATATATATATATATATATATATATATATATATATATATATATATATACATATATATAACATTTCAAACTAACAATGTCATTTTTGAGATAATCTCAAATGTGCGCCTTATCCCATACAAGAGGATGCAAATGCATACGAGCTTGTACCCTCACATATATATATATGTGCATATAGATTTCATATCTGTTCATCTCTCTCTCTCTCTCTCTCTCTCTCTCTCTCTCTCTCTCTATATATATATATATATATATATATATATATATATATATATATATATATATATATATATATATATATATATATATAATCTCCCATAAGGTTGAGATGCAATTTAGGCAATATTAGGCTGCGGTTTCTAGCAACCAGCCCACTCGCCGTAAGGCACCAATCACATTCTTTCTGACTTGACCACTGCCACGTCACAGTTCTTAGCTATTTTGAATTCGTTTCTGGCGGGGATCATTTAAGAAAAATCTTCATCCAAGTGAGTTTGTTTCCTGATGATTTCGATGCTCGTGAATTTATCCTTGATCGGATATTCCCAAAAGCGAAAGAAACCCAATGGGGTATAAACGTAATCTTGGTATGTTTATATACATTTTTTCTTCTAACTTTAATTTTATACCTAATTATGTATGGTTGACAATATATTTAAACGATTTCCATGTGCTATTAAAATGCTGGGTAAATATTCTATAGCTGTTGATCGCGAATAGATGGCTGTCGTTTATTTATCTATTATTTCCTCATAGGTGCCTATAAATCTTATAGCCTGGGTTAATTGTTTTTTTTTGTGTGGTTTATTATGCTGATTGGGAGAGGAGATGGTGTATATATCTTATCAGATGATTCTATGGACATACTTTATTGTATATATATATATATATATATATATGAAATATTAACTATAACATCTCTTGGAGGAAGGTTTGCAACGCCTTTCCTTACCGTAATTCTTCCCTATTCAGAACATGTAATCTCTGCCTTGCCGAGAAATTTACCATTATATCTAATTTTAATGCTATAATAAATAGACGTACGGATTTATTCTCGCTCTGCTTGCATACATCCCATAGAACTTTCCATAAAGCATACAGCTAATATCTCAATACATAATTAGTTCAAAATCTTCTTTTTCTCAAAGGCTTTTATATCTATTACAAATATACCTATCTTTCTACCTTATTTCTACCTTATTATACAATTTACTCATTCTATGTCGTTAAAGGTCCCCTATCTTCTTTTATCCTTTTTCCTTTCTTCCCTTTTTTCTTTTATAATTTCTAATCTTTAATCTGTAACTTTTACTTTCCAATTACTTCTCAATTCATATTATTACTCACTACAGCATTTTCCATTTTTCCATTTTTCCTCATATTATTGGCCATAGAAACTATATATTTTTAAATATATAATAATATTACCATTTGAACATTTTTGTAAACATTTATATCTTTTGACGTTAGATATTTTTTCTTCCTTAAATTCGCTTTTATTTTCTCTCCTTCCGTGCTCGTTTTAAACCTATTATTTACTTTTACATACATAAAAACAAACTTACACCCTAACTAATTCCTTAAAGTTCATAATTCATTTATTCTTCTCCTTCTTTCACATTATATCCTTAATATCATTAATATTTTTATTTTAATAATACATATTAATAAATTCTTTTTTTTCCGCACATATTATTAAACCCTTCAATATATAGACCTTAAATTAATACTATTCTTAATTCCTTTTTCTTTAATCATAAACATCAACATCCATAAACCTCATTAACTTTTAATTTCAAAATCTTTTAAAATTATCTATTATCTTCCAACTGTTTTTTAATTTCTCTCTGTGAGACAATGTTTTCTCAGTTGTAAAGGCTATTTCTCTCTCTCTCTATCACTCATTTCTCCTCCTCTCTCATCCTTCCTTCTTATACTCCTCCCCCAACATCCTTTATTTTCTTTCTTCCTCTTCCTTACCTTTTCCTACCCCTCCTCCCTTTTTTCCCAATGTCATATATCCATCTTACTTTATTTTTCATATGTGATTTAAAACTTCACTGCTCACAAGTGTTTTTTAAGCTTCATATCATGTTTCCCTATTTTATCTGATGAGAACGCAAATATCATCCCATGATGATATTTGTTTTTGAAATGCGCATAATAAAATACTTGGAACTCTTTTAACCATCTTTTGATCTTATATATTATATATATATATATATATATATATATATATATATATACACATACATACATACATATATATATATATATATATATATATATATATATATATATATATATATATATATATATATATATATATACACATACATACATACACACATATATATATATATATATATATATATATATATATATATATATATATTGAGAGAGAGAGAGAGATCTAGGAGATGAACAGATGTAACATCTATGTGCATACATATATGTGTGAGGGTACAAGCCCATATGCATTTGCGTCCTCAGGTTTTCACAAATTACTTAGGTAGAAGTGACAGGGATGATGATGAGGATGGTGAGGAATGAGGCTGCTGCTGATAATGTAATTGTGAAAAGAATTGTCAGGATGATTAAAATAGTTTGCAATTCAATTAGGTCAGAATTGGAGGTGATTAAATAAGAAGCCCCGTTTTATTTTGGGAGAGCAATATCAACATCAATTATTATTAAATTAATGTGTCGTATTATTACTAATTTTTAACATTGGTACAAGATTAGAAAGTTTGGTAAATGATTAAATCGACTACAGTACTTGACTGCTACTTTATTTATTGATAGCAGTATGATTTAAAGCAAATTTGACATTGGCAGGATTTGCATTCTGTATATAGAAGCTTGTAATTACGTACCATAGAATATTCTGTTCGATGCTCTAGTGATCGTAGCACTCCGCTGCATTTGAGCCTTTTATAATATTAACAAGACATCTCTTCTCATTGGAATACTTATGGTTGAACATTGGTGAAAAGACTGGGAAGCGAGTGGATATGGCTTGATTTCGATACTAGTTGTATAGAAAGTGTGCTTAGTTATAAATATAGATCGGGTACCTTATAGATAATGGGTAATATTTATAGAAACGTTGAGAGCATTTGATTTCATTCCGATCGAAAATATTTCCCTAAATGATACGAAATGGGAGTGGATGTTGTACCACTTAATAATTAATTTCCCTGCACAAATATTATATATTAGCGCCGGGAATTATATCTTCACTTACCTTGTCAATATTTCTTAAAAGGATTCAAGTATTATACCCTCTTATTTCTATTGACTTATAAATCTGCTGCCTTATGTGCATTGTACAAATCGATATGCTTACGATAAATCGTTGATGGGGGAGTTACTGCAGAATACATTTACTGGAGGAAATATATAAAGTTTAGCACGAGAACGAACATCTACCAAGATGAATACCTTTAAGTGAAAGCGCTATAGAGTAAATAGGTGTAAAGGAACATAGGTCAAGGGTCATATAACCGCTCTCTTGTGATTAGTTGATGGTGGTATTGTAGTATTGTTCATAGAAGAAAACGTGGTGATTTCAGCAATGTGATTGTATTCATGAAATTTCAACACATTCATTCTTATGGACTGAGGTAAAAAAATCTATTATCAACATTCTCTACAAGCAGTCAATATCTAGAATAGAGATATTATTGTTCGGAGCGACAAACCTGTCACTGCCAACTAGTCGTTCCAAAATGTGTTAAAGTGTGCATTTTACGTTATTGTATAATATTTGTAAAGAAAGAGAAAAATGGACATTTAATGCCGATAACGTACAGATATGGGAATGAAAACACTTTCACACCAGTTCTGAATATTAAAATATATGCGCAGGTTGTGGTTTTAAAAAGTAAATATATTTTGGTTTTCCGATTAATGTGTTGGGTGATTGGGTAAAACTGAGCCTAAACTAGGAAGATAATATCTACCGAGTTGCAAAATTAACTGATTTGTACCTGCTTCTGGTAATGTGTGAACGCTCTATGGAAGCTAAACTGAGAAAATACCATGCTAAAAAATTTAAGTGTACACTTGTCGTATAACATGGTTACTAGAATATATATATATATATATATATATATATATATATATATATATATATATATATATATATATATATATATATTGTGACGGCTACGACGAAATCCATGGAGGCTATGGGTTTGGTACTAGAAATGAGGAAGGCGCCAGAATCCTGGAATTCTGTGATGCAAATAACCTAACTATCTGTAACACTAACTTCAAAAAACGTGACAATCACCTGATCACCTATAGATCCGGGGAACACACAAGCCAGGTAGATTATATCCTTACCAGAAGACGTGACAGAGTGTCTGTTGTTAACACTAAATCCCTCCCCCATGAAGAATGCACCTCCCAACATAGACTGATAATTAGCGACCTCATAGTCAGGACGAGACGTACTCGACAACAGAAGAGGACTATCCTCAGGAGGAAAATATGGAAGCTAAAGGACCCCACAGCCAGGAATAAATTTCAAAGCATATTACTTGATGCTTTCGACAGTAAGGAAGAACATTTAGAGTCGGACAATATAGAGGGAGAGTGGGAATTTCTGAAAGCAAACCTGCTGTTGGCGACAGACGAGGTCTGTGGCTGGAGCAGGCCTGTAGGCAGGAGGAGAGTAACATGGTGGTGGAACAGTAAGGTGGAGGGGTTAATTAAGGCCAAAAAGCAGGCTTGGAAAGTATGGCAGGATGGGGAAGTAGAGAGGACTATCAAGTGGCCAGGAGGGAAGCTAGGAGACAAGTGTACTTAGCAAGAAGGGAAGCTGAGGAAAGAAAGTTCAAGCATGTTCTACAACGCGATGACCAAAAACGTGAGGTGTTCAGGATTGCTAGGCAATGCGTCAAGGAAAACCGTGATATTGTCGGGGAGAAGTGTGTACTAAACGACGATGGCACACTTGCCATCACCGACGCTGATAAGAAGGTAGCTTGGAAGTGTCACTATGAAAGGCTACTAAATGAGGAGAATAATTGGGAGAAAGGCAGTCTCCCCCATATCGACCCAATAGAGGGACCAGCAGTGTTAGTCGAGGGGAGTATAATAAGTAAGGCAATCAAGGATATGAAGACTGGTAAGGCGGCTGGGCCTTCGGAAATAGTTGCTGAGATGCTGAAGGCATCTGGCACGGTGGGACACACCATGGTCACCCGCATAGTTAACCAAGTCGTACAGAATGGGGTTGTTCCGAAGGACTGGCATAGCAGCATCATCGTTAACTGTTATAAGGGTAAAGGAGACGCCCTAGATAGGAGTAACTATAGAGGCATTAAATTAATCGACCAGGTCATGAAGGTCACGGAAAAAGTAATAGCGCAACTAATCAGAGAGAGAATTGACCTAGATGAAATGCAGTTCGGGTTTGTGTCAGGCAAAAGTACCACAGACGCTCTTTTCATAGTACGACAACTACAGGAGAAGTACCTAGCTAAAGGTAAACCCCTCTACTTAGCTTTTGTCGACTTGGAGAAAGCCTTCGACAGAGTCCCCCGCTCCATTATCTGGTGGGCTCTTAGAAAACTAGGCGTTGACGAATGGCTTGTGAGGGCTATACAAGCCATGTATAAAGAAACAGTCAGCAAGGTTAGAATTAACAACGAATATAGTGAAGAGTTTAGCGTAAAAGTTGGCGTCCATCAGAGCTCTGTTCTCAGTCCACTACTATTTATTATTGCCCTTCAGGCTATAACAGAGGAGTTCAAGACAGGCTGCCCATGGGAACTCCTATACGCAGACGACCTGACACTCATAGCGGAATCAATGGCCGAGCTAGAGAAGAAATTCCAAACATGGAAGCACGGCCTAGAGTCAAAAGGACTTAAAATTAACCTGGCTAAGACCAAAGTACTAGTTTGTAGGAAAGAAAACAAGGCGGGGGTCCCTTCTGGGAAATGGTCGTGCTCGGTGTGTAGGAAAGGCGTAGGTAGAAACTCCATTTTATGTCCTAAATGCAAAGTATGGGTGCATAAAAGATGTAGTGGGATCACAGGTAAGCTAACTAAGAACATAGATTTTACATGTGGCCGGTGCTCTGGTGCAATAAGTAGCAGCAAGTGCCCACAAACTACTAGCTCTTTCAATTGCGCAGAGGGTTCTATAGAAATAGTGGACAGCTTCCGTTACCTGGGCGATAAAATCAGCAGTGGGGGAGGGTGCTCTGAAAGTACTGTAGCTAGAGTCAGAACTGGTTGGAAAAAGTTCAGAGAGCTTATACCACTATTAGCTGCTAAAGGGTTCTCACTAAAAATGAAAGGCAGGTTGTACGATGCCTGCATACGAACAGCAATGCTGCATGGCAGTGAGACCTGGGCATTGTGTGCAGAGGATATACGCAGACTAGAGAGGAACGAAGCTTGCATGCTCCGCTGGATGTGTAACAGTAATATACGTGAACGGCAAAGCATAAACGAACTAAGGAAAAAATTAGAGATAAGAGGGATCAGATGTTGTTTACTCGAGAGAAGGCTACGTTGGTATGGACACGTGATGCGCATGAAAGTCGATAGCTGTATAACAAAGTGCAGGGCAATAAAGATAGACGGTAGTCACGGAATAGGCAGACCTAGAAAAACCTGGGACGAGCTGATAAACTCCGACATCACACACTTACACCTCTCCAAGACAATGTCACTGGACCGAGACCTTTGGCGGTACTCAGTAACAGAGAAGACCCGCCTTACCTAAATATATAGTAAAACCTACTCCAGCCAGTAGGCATCTCTAACAAAATACACCCCGTCCCACCACCACCACCCCCACCCGATCCACACCACCCCGTTCTATGTAAAGTTATGTTGGTGCCGCGCCATCGAGGCCGAAACAAATGAGATCGTGTAGGTGTCACGACAAAAAAACACACAGTCCACGCTGTAATGTGGCCGTGTAGGCAACACGGTAAAAACCTCCCAGACCCACACTGTAAATGTGGTTGGTGTTAGGAAGGGCATCCAACTGTAGAAAACCTGCCAGACAGTCCTATGCGAGCAAGACAATCACTCTTGCCTCAAGTGGGACTACCCCCGTCCAAACCCATGCAAGCATGGAACACGGACGTTAAACGTTGATGATGATGATGATGATGATGATATATATATATATGTTTATCCCGGGTTCAATCGGGGGTAACCACAGTAAGTAGGATGCATAGCAGAGTATAAATATTATATATATGTATATATATATATATATTAATAATATGTAGGAGCAATATGTCAGAGTATCATCATTAAGTTTATTCAGGCGAAACACGCATTTCGCGAATGATCAGCTTAAGGTTTGATCTGTATCGATCGGGCCTGGCACTGGAATCAATTGCTCATCAGACTCTTGGATTTGTTAACTTACTATTAAAAATACACTCTTCTTATGAAGGAAAGCGACCATAATATAACATACATGTCCAATTCCACGTACTGCACTTAAATGGACCCACCTATTCATCGATTGCTCAAGTTGGTGAACCAACAGTAAAGTAAGGTTACAATCCATTAAACACACACACAGACATACATATATGAAGATAACTGTATATGTTTATATATATATGTACGCGCGCGCACGCACACACACACACACACACACATATATATATATATATATATATATATATATATATATATATATATATATATATATATATATATATATATATATATATTTATATATATATATTTATATATATATATTTATATATATATATTAAACGCGTTTAGAAGTGCTTAGCTTATGAAAATAGTTACTTCTTAATACTTTAAAAAAATTCGGCCTCTGTTGTTTATACATGATTGCATCCGAGTATTTCCGCGTGTTCACTTTACAGAACTTAAAATTATCATAACGCGATGGAGTTTATAAACGATTATTCATTAGGATCGGTGGATTTGGCAGTATCAGTAGAGGGTCGGACGCCATGCTTTGACGTATAGTGTTACGGCCCTTGCCATTCTGAGTTCAAATCCCGCCGAGGTTAACTTTACCTTTCATCCTTACGAGGTCGATAAAATGAAGTACCAGTAATACACTGGGATAATTGCTGGCCTTGTGCCAAAAAGTAGAAACAATTATTTATTAGGATCCCTTACAATTATTTCTACGTACAGGGGTCTGTGTATTTTTCTGATTCCGTACACTTCTTTAGAGTTCCGGGATTTTGTTCCCCCTTTGGAGATTTTCTTGGAGAATATCTCTGTATCGTACTTAAACATCTTTAATTCCGTGCACATGATGTGTTCTTACGCACTTGACCGGAAGAAAAATTACTGACGAAATGGTCTATTCATTGCACACGTATTATTACCCATCTATAAATAGTATATACTGGCACATGCTACGTTTAGAAAGGGTGTAAATATATATATACCAGTTTGATAAGTTTTTAATTGGATAATTTGGATATAATCAAACCATGAAGTTGCTCGTGTGAAGGACGTCATATTTTGTGTAAAACCTTTGGTTAGATTCAGGTTAGTAGAAGATGAATTCATCATCTTACTTAGTAGTACCATGTCTACATCCGATTTGTATATGAAATAGCTAGCCAGATTTCATTGTAGGAAACCATTTCCCCCGAAATGTAGTTTAAAGTTAATTATATCTTTTTAAAAATTAAAATTGGTGCTCTGAAATAGCGATACATATATATCCTACTTGTTGGTACTTATCAAAGCTCTAATTTTCAATTTTTGCTGGACCGGCAACCGCTCTGTATAATCAGTTCCTGATTATTACTGGAATTCTATAAGAATCCAACATTCATAATTTTCAGGAGGAGTGTTGAGCTTTGATAAGTACGAAACAGAGCTCTGTCAGTTTATCTCCCCTTGTTTGCTGAAAATAGAAGTAAGTGACATTGTCACTACTTTAAAACAATAGCGTAATGTCTTCAAAATGTTTTTAATTAAGCATACACTGTATTGCAAAATACACTATATATACTTATCTTTTTAATAACTTTTGCGGGAACTTATTATTCTAGGAGTTTTATTAGCTAGCACATAGACCCATCATCGTAATTTAACCTCCTTTTCTCTTTTATATTTGCGATATTAGGTCTTGCCAAACTTAATGTCCCTATCTGCCAGTAAATCCAATAAATAATACAAGTAAATGTGCTCGATGTCTGGACTGGTCGGAGAGTTTGCCTTCTGGGTGAATGCCAGATGCATTTCCAGGCTAAATGTTGATCACATACACATTTGCGGTTTAGATAATTCTTTGAGGAGCAACTATTGTTCCCACAAAAATATTTATTAAAGGTAATAGTAGTTAGAGTATTAATAATACGATAACAGTTTTAATAACTGTTATTAATGTGATGGTAAGTGTTTTAACGATAATTAATTATTGATGACCACCAGTAACAACCTTTGTAGCATCATTAGTTTTGTTAGTAATCCCGAAAATATCAACCATAAAGGTATGATTGTAAGAAGAATCATATTGTTAATTATCCCTTTCATATAACAAATGATCTTGATAGTAGTATCAATGATATTACAAGTAATACTAATCGTTTAACAGTAACAGCATGGTTTCTAATAATAATTGCGGGAAGGAATATGAATATGCACCCCTACATATATGCATACAATTGATATGGCAGAACATATATCCACATCAACAGATTCATACTGAGTACTGTCGCTGCTTATAATTGTGGGAAGTTTTGAGAGGAAAATGGAATAGGTGAAGTATGAGATATATACATGAACATAAGCCCACTACTACTACTACTACTACTACTACTACTACTACTACTACTACTACTACTACTGGTGCTGCTATTGCTGCTGCTGCTGCTGCTACCACCACCACCACCACTACTATTACTACTTCTATATTTAGCGGCATGGATTTTCCTCTCTAGGTGCCGAGCCGCAAACCCATCGACTTTTCCTGTTTATTTTTTGCACTTATCGCTTCGTATACTCCTAGAGCGGTGCCGATCAACTCAGTGGGTTTGCTGATTGACACCACTGTGTTGACGTCATCGGTATATGTTGACACGGATCTTCACGTTGTTGAAAATACACTTTCCATTTAGGACATTCTTCCGATTGTCTTCAGTTGCAGGTCCCTAGGTTCCTATTATACTCTGTACTTTTTGTCTCTTGGCTGTTATACAGTAGATCCAGTATTTAATCTATTTCGGCGCGATCATGGAATGTGTCGTCAATTTTTTGACTGTTGGTTACTGCCCTTCGTCAGGTTTATATAATTCCAATCCTAAGTTGCTTCAGAAATAATAACAGTAGAATTAAATGTTGTGAATAGGAAGTGATATTTGAAGTTATCTGGCATTATTCATTGGTCGTGAAACAACCTGGAAATGCATTAAGTCTTCATCAGTGGAAGTTTCCACTGCGCTATTGCTTTTCCTGAATGTAGAAACCAGCGTGCTATATACAAATGTTCATTGAAAACGTTGAGCGGAACCGGAAAAAGAAATCAATACATGATTTAATTATAACCGGTCACTGAACACATATTTATGTAATAAAATATTAGTTTTGTTGATTTGCAACATTGTCAGTGTTAGAAATTACTATAGTATATTTGAAAGCAGAGATTACGAGAAATATGTGCGCTTTTGTGAAGTTATAATTTAGCCAGGAATAAAAAGGAGATATCATCGGATGTTTATGCTATAATGTAGTCACCCCAGCCATAAAGAAGAATGGATACTCTCCCCAAATGACATAAAAAGGAATACCTAAACTGACAAAAGAAAAATAAAGACCGCTCAATTCATAATTGTTTCTACTTTAGGCACAAGGCCAGCAATTACCCAGTGCATTACTGGTACTTTATTTTATCGATTCATAATGCTATCAACAAGCTCAAGATATCCTCAAACAGACACACACACATTTTCGCACGCTGTCTCACACAGACAAACACTACAGGTATATAAACTAGCAAAATATGTATAGGAGAGGTGACTTTATTGGAATGTTGCCTTGTATATTGAGATGTTATTTAACTCCCGGTCAGATGGGATAGAGCAAACATAGATAGTCATAGCGCTTTCAGCTGTGATAGTCATAGCACCTTCAGCTGTTACTACTACTCCCTTTTTAATGTGTAGAACTATATTGCCTATTGTTCCATATTTTCAAAATAATAATGAGATTTGAGAAAATTTGGATCTTACTTCTAGTAGGCCACATGACCACATGTCCTTCGTTTGCTTGTAGAATGAAATTGAGCAAAGAAAAACATGGTGAGATTCCATGTCAAGACATTGAGAATCGAAAATGGATTGCGTTATGTCGTACTCATACCGTATTAGAACCAGTTTTAAAAACATTAATTCACTGTGATGCTGATGACAATGATTATAAGAACGGTAGAGATGCTATGTATGATTATGGTGATAAGAGAGAAAACTCACTGTATACATTTATATATAAATTGGAAACAATTTAGCTTCTCAAAGATAAGATATTATTGAAGGAATGTATGTGAATGATTTTACTAATTTTGGAACCCAGATAATTATGAAAAAAAAGTTCTAATCTAGGAAGCTTTACGTATAATTTATTTACAATATTGCATGGATGATTTTCATCTTCAGGGAAATGATTAATTATTGTGAGAGAACGTTGACTATACATGCTTTCGTGATGACATTAATTAACGCCCACTGTTCTATTACTTGAAAATATCTATATGGCTTCAGATTAATTATTTCTTGATATATTGCAAGCATAATTATCTGCGTATTACTCACTCGTTCTCTTCTTTTCTTTCAATTTCTCCATCTTTATATATATATATATATATATATATATATATATATATATATATATATATATATATATATATCCCCGAAATATGTATAATGAAATAAATATGGTTTTATAAATATAGTTTCCATTTGTTTAATATCGTATATCTACTCCAAAAACTTGTCGAGTGCTTTATATCAGTTATAAAATATTTACTTGTTGTAACCCAACAATTTTAAATAAAACTTTTGCATATATATATATATATATATATATATATATAGTAATAACAATAAATTTGAAGACTAAAATCCAAAGAGGGCTCGATAAGGATAAATATTTATCAAATATATAAGAACCGTAGAGCAAATATTTATTAAAATAACAGATTAAAGATTAAGCCAAGAATCGCTGCTTTCACCCTTAACGGGATCTTCTATATGTGATGCTATATATATATAGATACAGTGTGTCCCACAAAATGTATACACACTTTGATTACTTGTACAGGCAATATTTATTAGAATGCTGTTGAAGAATGAATATATATATTTTTTTTTTGGGGGGGGGGCACTCTGTGTATATATATGGTGGGTGGGGGTAGTGCATGTTTGTGTTTGTGTGTGTATGTGTGTGTGTGTATGTGTGTGTATGTAGTGTGTGTGAGGGAGAGAGAGAAAGAGTAGCTATAACAAAGAAATTGAAATGGTAAGTTAGGAAATATTTTATTGGTTCTGATATTTTCTGGTAAAATACAACTTTTCCATAGTAGGCAAAGAATACGAAAATGATATTGTCTTTGAATCTCCATTACAATACCTTCCCGAATCATGAATGATTTAAAAGAAAATATAATAAGGAAGGCATTTTGGGTCTGTCATTCTGTTCCACTGGGCTTCAGTGTGATCGAATTTGGTCAGGTGCTGTAATGTGATGCATAGCGAGCATAGCGACTGTATGGATTAAACAGAAAAAGGGAGATAATAATTCATGCTTCAATAATAGGCACAAGTCCTCATTAAATTCTAGCAATTCCTTCAGAGAACAAATGAAAGATTAAGGATAGAGAAGGAAGTGGCCAAAGAGAAAATGAGAGAGAGTGCGTATTATATATACCTCTGTAATACAATCATTTACTGAGGCTCATTGAATTCTATTCGATTGTTTATAGTGCGCCTCTGAATTTTATAAGAATGGCTTCTTTTAACGTATGTTAACAGAGTGTGATTTAAAGGCGTGTTGGTATTCCTAGTAGATCAAGTAGCCACATAGAAGTTCCTTCGGTAGCTATTTGTTGATGTTTCACCCCAATATGTATTAATGATATTCGCGTTACTGTTGATTAGCCCTGATCCATGATTAATAACTATGTAACCTAGGACAATATCATACAATATGTTTTTATATTCTTAAAACAATAAAATGTAAATGAAAAGAGATTTAACTGCTATTTTTAGCAGATTTATCGACTGCATAAAGATTTACATCGTTTAACCCTCGGTGGTTCATAATATGTTGATGACGCACTTGAAAGGAAAAGATATTGCTTGAAACCTAAATTTTGAATACATAATAATGCATTATCTTATAGCAAAAAAAATAAGACTAACATTGGCAGTACATATTTTATATTCAAAAATTGCACACTCATTATTAAAAATATATAACTTGGCAGGAGCTGGTCTCATTGATGAAAGTATATTGTTTTTTTTTTCTTTCTATCGTATCAACGTGAACACCTTTAATAGCGTTCTTATCTTTGGTAGTCGATATTTCAAACGGTATTTAAAAAATAATAACGTGTAATAAATTGAATAGTTAACAAGAATGCATTGGAGAAATTAATTACCTTTTTTCTGGTTTCGATGTTTTGTCAGTGTTCTTGTTATTAGGAGGTTGGTGATTTAGTAGGATTTGCGATGATGGTGGAGTAGCGAGGATATTTGATATGTTGTATTAGAAGTGGGCGGGTGAATATAGATGTGCTTATGTGTGCACATACGTATGTATGTATGTATGTATGTATGCAATTATTTAAGTATGCATGTATGTATGCAATTATGTATGTATGTATGACTTTTATTCAGAGAGGATATTCGAGTTTTAGGACATTTTTTTTCTTCTTGATCTTGGCAGAAAAGCGCCAAAGTAATTTAGATAGTCCATTAAAAATGTTGGTTAGAAGCCAATTAAAATAACAACAACGACGACAATACCACAAACAACAAGAACAATAACATCAGCAGTAAACAGAAATAATAGTGCAATATCACCTACGAGGCCAACAATATAAACAAATCATACACCTTATAATCTTCTGAAGTTACCTTATTTCCTACTTTGAAGAGAAAAAACTATTTTGTGTCGATGTTGGTTTTTGTTAGCAACAACAAATATAAACAACACCTACTACACCTACTACTACTACTACTACTACTACTACTACTACTACTACTACTACTACTGATATTAATAATAATGCTTGCCGGATCATAAATTTTTAATTACAAATAAAGCATCCTTGAAGAAGATCAAATATGATTGAAAGTTTGATGTTTTTCCTCATATTTATTATAGTAGAACACTGAGGGAAGGAGATTAGAAATAAAGTCAAACTAAATTTATGCATGAAGTAGTAGAGGACAGAGATGTGGACATTGGTGAAGAATGAGGAGTGTTTGGAAAGAGATTGGGAGCAGTGGAAGTGTGGTGGTTGTGGTGGGGGGATATGTGGAGAATGAGAAGAGAAAAAAGACAGAAAAAAGTGATATAGAGAGATTATAAAGTAACGTAACAACAATGAAAAATAAAATTAAAATAAAATCAGTCGTGTTACCATGGTTACCAACCATCTAGCAAACCAGCCAGTCAGCATACTGGTTGTTCAAACCAATTCATTCGATAAAGTTATTTTAACCACCACCACGCTCCAGCTTACATGAGAAAGGATAAACGCGAAAGCTTCATGAATGGAGGTGGTGAGGTCACAATCCATTATAAAAATTTTATTCTAAATGTGCTGCGACCTTAGGCAAGAAACTTAACTCTATTTTCCTTGAACATTTTCTGAGATAATTGTTACAGTCATTTCAATCTTCCTGACCCTAAACTTTCTTGTGAGTGTTACAGCTCTTAAGTCACGATTTTGAAAGTGTTTATTATTGAATTATGTATATAAAACACACACACACGCGCGCGCGCGTGTTTATATATATAATTGTTTCCACTTTTGGCACAAGGCCATCAATTACCCAGTACATTACTGGTACTTTATTTTATCGACCCCGTAAGGATGAAAGGCAAAGTTAACCTCGGCGGGATTTGAACTCAGGCCGTAAAGGGACGTAACTATGCTGGAAAGCATGGCATCCGACCCTCTACCGATACTGCCAATCCACCAATGTGAGGGTGTGGGAGAGAGATTGAGGTCAGAAGTATAATGACCGGTCTTTCTGTCCTCCTTTTCTCCTCTAGCCCCTCATAAAAGTGACAATCCCATTTTACTTCATTGCGTTGGTGAAATAATTAATACAAGAAAGTGTAAATGACCAAGTCTTTGAGGAAACGAAATTGCTACTGAAAGTTTCTAGTATTAATAAAAGGCCTCACATTTTGAACGTATGTATTTTCAAACGATAAGATGAATTGCAGGAGTCGGGATTTTGGGTAGAATGACTTACTCCTCTCTGCTCAGAGTTCAAACAAGATGAGATCAAATTTTCCTTCCATCCTTTCGGGGTCGATAAATAAAATATCAGTCATGACAAACCGATTCCTGTTGCCACTTTGCCTATTCCTCTCCTTGAGTTGGAATCGGTTTCATTGCACCGGAAAAATAGGTGCAGAAGACGAATCACAGCTTGTTTATATCTCAGAAATGATGCAGGGGGAGGAGTTAGATACCTAATAAACTGATATGCTTTTGAAATCGACCAAGAATGGCCCGATGTAACACAATGTGACATGGAATGAAAATAGATTTCTCGTATAGGCACAAGGCCAGTAATTTGGGAGGATGGGAATGTCGATAAAATAGACTCCAGTACGTTACTGGTACTTTATTTTATCGACCCCGTAAGGATGAGAGGCAAAGTTAACCTCAGCGGGATTTGAACTCAGACAGTAAAGGGTCGTAACTCTATGTCGAAAAGCATGGTGTCCGATTCTCTAATGATACTACCAAATGAAAATGAAAAATTTATAATTTTCGAAAGCGATTTGGCTAGTATACTTAGCACATCGAGTGACTCCACAGAGGTTTCTTTATTAGCTATTGTGTCGGCGACAGGCGTACAAGAATTGAAATAAAAACCGGAGAGGTGGCTAAAGTTAGTTTTGCAGTGTAATAAAGTGTAGAATGTTTACCATTGTCTGGTTGAATCTAATAATAGATCTGGCTGGAAAAGTCAGATCGCGGTCAACATGAGGTCAGTAAAGTCAGTGATTATATTAACCTCTTGCTACTGAAACATTAGCGTAGACTAAAACAACGTTGAAAAATATGCAGCCCCTGTCTTCGACAGTTCCAATCAGCCTACACTCCTTTCTATTCTTACCTCCGCCCTTTCACCGCATGATCATCATGATCATCGTGATCTTGAGGTGTGGTTGTTTTCTTCTTCTTCTTCTTCTTCTTCTTCTTCTTCTTCTTCTTCTTCTTCTTCTTCTTCTTCTTCTTCTTCTTCTTCTTCTTGTTCTTCTTCTTAATTTTTTGTAAACAAAGAATTGTATTTTCTCTTTCTCTTACTAGTTTTTCAATTATTTTTACTTCTTGCTATCGATTTAATTTCTCATCAGCACCACCTTACTAACGTCACCACAATCATAATTCAAGGAAACCTGAATGTGATTGATCAATTTGTTAGAAATAATTAAAAAATAATCATGGATCTCCGTCGTGTTCGACAATGAGCAATTCGTTGATCAATAAATTGAAGTTCCAGCCCTTTTCCTTTGTTGCTTGTTTCTTCTTTCTTTTTTCTTATTCTCCTTTTCATTTTCTTTTTTTCTTCCTTTTCTGTTCCCTTTAATTGTGTGCTTTGCTTTTATAAGATTCTGTTCAATTATTTTTATATAATATTAATGGCTTTTTATGACTTTGAAAGATTTTGTATATTGAATAAATAAATCAGTGGCTGGTACCCTTAAATCCGAACCAGCGTGAGACAATATATGACAATACATATCGAATATCAAGTACAATCCCTTTGACAGGCTTCTTCACAATTTCCGTATATCCAAGTTCACCTGTGGGTTCACCTGTAGCCATGGTAAAGTGACTTGCTGAAGATTTAATGTAGTAAGGTCGAATACAGGACCTCCTGATAATAAATGTTATGGATGCCTTACTCAAAACAACACTTAACTAAGTAGATCATTATTTTCTACATATACAACTATAAACAATTTATCAAAGTAGGTTGGAGTAGACTATTGTATGCTAATGCGAGTTAATAACGCAAAAATATGTACACATTTTCTTTAAATAGCCAAATATATTTTGTGAAATTAATTCTTAATTTCTTGAAATTATCTTCCCCTTTTCTTGAGAGGCTATTAGTTTTTTTTTTTACAGCAAAGATTAATTTTGCTCGAAAGAGCAATATCACTATTACATCCCCCACCACACCACCACTACCACCGCCACCACCAACACCTAAGGCACCACCAACACCTAAGGCACCATCAACACCACAACGACCATCATCATCATCATCATCATCACCACCACCACACTCATCATCATCATAATATTCTTCTTCTTCTTCTTCTTCTTCTTCTTCTTCTTCTTCTTCTTCTTCTTCTTCTTCTTCTTCTTCTTCTTCTTCTTCTTCTTCTTCTTCATCATCATCATCGTGTTTATCATCATCATCATCATCATTTCAAACAAAAGTAGTGATAATGGTGATGGCAGCAATAGTATTGTTGGAGGTTACATAATTGGTTATGGTGGAAAGTGGGATGGCCGTGGCGATAGATTTAGAGTTAAGGAGGGGATTGTGGTGTAAGAGGTGCTGTTGGCGAGAGAGTGGATATTGATATTGATATTATGACTGCGGTAAGGGCGCTGGTGACGATAATATTGATTATTATTATTATTATTATAGTTGCATTTATCTTGGTTTATGTTCATACGAGTTATCACCAAGTCACAACCAGTGACCTCAAGAGACAACAAAGTCCGCCATGTTCAAAAAAGAACATACATACACACATGCATCTTTAGGTGTTTAGACATGTGATGTACTTATATTGACAGAATCTTCCTTAGTATATGGGCAGTTCCCATTAGTACTATCTTTTGTATTTCTCCTATATGCGGGTTTCCTGGGATTTGCGATAAGTGATCATTAGACCCTTAGGTATCATTCCCAGAGCGCCTACAACCACTGGTATTATTTTAGTTCTCAATTTCCACATTTTTTCAATTTCTATCTCCAGGTCCTTATACTTGCTCAATTTTTCAAATGTTTTTATAGATACATTCTTGTCTATTGGAACGGACATATCAATTAGCAGGCATACCCTCTTTTAAAAGTCCTTCAGTATTATATCAGGTCTATTTGCATCTATTTTTCGGTCTGTTTGGATGCTAAAGTTCCACAAGATTGAGATGTGCTCTTTTTCAAGTATGGGATGTGGTTGATGCTCCCACCAATTCTTTTGATGGGGCAGGTCAAAATGCTTACACATTATCCAATGTATTGTGCAGCTCTGTCATGCCTGTTTAGGTATTCGGTTGGAGCTATAGGACTGCACATTGAAATTATATGGTCAATGGTCTCTGGTTGTTTTTTTACATACACGGCATAATGGGTTGCATCCATTTTTTATTATGTTGGCTTAGTAATTTTTTGTTGGCAGACACTGATCTTGTGCTGATATAATCAGTCCATCAGTCTCCGATTTCAGTCCAGAGGATGCCAACCACTGATGGTTAAAGTTTTGTCAACATCAAGATTGTTAGCTCTTTCTGGATATTTTCCATACAGAGGCTTTTCTTGCCATTTCTTAGCCAGTTTCTGTAGCAGTTCTTTCTTTGCAGTTACTTTTACCTGCTTTGCTTTTTCTGTATTTTCCATTTCAGCAGGACTTCTGAAATGTGTAGTCCATTACTGTATCTTTGTGCATCTTTTGTAATGGAGTATGATCTTTTGATGCTTTCGTGTTTCAAAACGAGTTTGATCATCCAATCATGTGATTCCCTTAGATATGTAGATAATCCAATTGTTGCAGTTTTCAAACGCAATATCTAACTGGATTAACCCACGTCCTCCTTCTTTCCTAGGGAGATATTATTATTATTATTATTATTATTATTATTATTATTATTGGTCTAAGCGGACGTATTTTGCTCGCTCGCAGTAAGTCGATTATGGACAATTTATATTAAATATTTCTTGTTGTGTAGGGGATATAAGCCCTTAGACTTTGCCCCGTGAAGTGAAGGGGAAAGTATAATATTTGGGCCTTTTGGCCCAAATATTTGAACTTTTTTTTACATGTTAAAAAATTTACGAAGAAGAAAAAACATGGCTGAGCCGCCCCCCCCCCCCCCCAGCGATATGTAGGCTGTCGTGCGACAACGACCTAGAAGTTGAGAGGAGCGCTACAGCGAAATTAACCCACATTGATAAACAAACACAACCACACACAAGGTAAACAAAAACACCAATGATACCAATAAGAACACTAATTTTGGACAGTAACAGCGACAACGAAAATACAGATAACAAAAACAAAAATAACAAATACTGTTGTATTTGTTATTTTTTTTTGTTATCTGTATTTGTTATTTTTTTTTTTGTTATCTGTATTTTCGTTGTCGCTGTTACTGTATCAACACCAATATCAACACCAATATCAACACCACTAACATGAAAACAAATAGCCACAGCACCAACAGCAACAATACCAACTGCACCGAGAACAACGGTGGTAACAAAGACAACAATGATAACAGCGACAGTGCTAACAACAACACCAACAAGAACAACGACAACAAAACACCCAACGAAAACAAGAATAACACTTTCGCTGCGGCAGCAGCAAAAAAGAGGCCATGCTTCAACATGGATCTCTCAAACAAAGATGAAAAGTCACGTGTAGGACGGATCCAGCTATCAGCTGAGACCATCATGAGGATTGCCCCGCCCTCTTCTTTTAGCCGGGAAGGGCAGGCAGTTTTTATCTGTCTGGTGGCCATGGCGAAAGAGATAGTATGGTGGACACGTTTGAAAGGGCTGAAGACGAGCACTTACCTCTTCGGTGATGCCTTGATTAACTTTTTCAAATTTCATTTGAAAAGGAAAATCAGGGTAGAGAGGGAAGTGCTCTCTTCCCAGCATTTTGTTGAAAGATGGGTGAGAGAAGCAAGTATGGCCCCTACTCTGAGTATGTGTCTGTAAATTAAAGGTGGAAAACTGGGAGAGGGCACTTGCCGTGGTGATCAGGGTCACTGTGACCTTTTAATGGGCTTTCTCCACAAATGTCCATCGGAAGTCTCCCTCCTATTGGGGAATTTTTCATTGTTATTTTTTATTACATCCTCTGTATTTTTTTACACGCAGAAATGGCCATTTGTACCGTCCTGTATTGTCCTGTACTGTCCTTAATGTCTACTTTATGTAAACCCTTGTGGTTAATAAAGAAAGCATTATTATTATTATTATTATTATTATTATTATTAAGGCGGTGGATTGGCAGTATCGGTAGAGGGTCGCACGCCATGCTTTGAAGAATAGAGTTACCTCCCTGTATGATGAGTTCAAATCCCGCCGAGGTTAACTTTGCCTTTCATCCTTACGGGGTCGATAAAATAAAGTACCAGTAATGCACTGGTTAATTGCTGGCCTTGTGCCAAAAGTAGAAACAATTATTATTATTATTATTATTATTATTATTATTATTATTATTATTATTATTATTATTAGTCCTTGAGTCTCAGTCATTGATGTTAGTTAACTGGAAAGTACGTTGGAATGAATATCAAGCCACTACCTGCAGCCTCAGATATTCAGGACGTATCGGAGGGTTCTTGCTGTTCCCAGCAAGCATGCCTTTTGAAGCATTCCAAAAAGCGTGAAGGGGCCGATTTTCTTTAACCATCCCTGGAAACTTTTGGAGATAGTCCCCAGTGCGCCTATGACAATCGGGATCACTTTGACTTCATGGCAGTTCCAAATCCTTTTTACCTCCCACTTTAAGTCCTGGTATCGGTTAATTTTCTCCCTCTCCTCTTGCACTCTCGTATTATTATTATTATTATTATTATTATTATTATTATTATTATTATTATTATTATTGTTATTCCTTGAATCTCAGTCATTGATGTTGGTTAACTGGAAAGTCCGTTGGAATGAATATCAAGCCACTACCTGCAGCCTCAGATATTCAGGACGTATCGGAGGGTTCTTGCTGTTCCCAGCAAGCATGCCTTTTGAAGCGTTCCAAAAAGCGTGAAGGGGCCGATTTTCTTTAACCATCCCTGGAAACTTTTGGAGATAGTCCCCAGTGCGCCTATGACAATCGGGATCACTTTGACTTCATGGCAGTTCCAAATCCTTTTCACCTCCCACTTTAGGTCCTGGTATCGGTTAATTTTCTCCCTCTCCTTCTCTTGCACTCTCGTGTCGAAAGGGCAGGCCACATCCACAATCAGACACGATCTTTTTTCTTTGTCCACAACCACCAGGTCAGGTCTATTGTGTTCCAGTTTTTTGTCCGTCTGTATCCTAAAATCCCACAGCACCTTCACCTGATTGTTCTCCATCACCGCCTCTGGCCTATGCTCATACCATTTCTCAGAATGTGGTAAATTGTTTACTTTGCACAGGTGCCAGTGGATCACCCTGCCCATCACATCGTGTCTCCAGCCCTTATAGTGGGTCTGGGCTAGGTGTTTACACTCGGACACAATGTGAGCCACAGTCTCCTCTCTCTCTCCACAGATCCTGCACAGTGGGCTAGCCTCCTCCTTGTAAATATGGTGCTTCAACCACTTATTATTATTATTATTATTATTATTATTATTATTATTATTATTATTATTATTAGGACGTCGCTACTGATATTCGCACTGATAAATACGATCAATGATGATGATCTCGATAATGATGATCAGCCTGCTCAGCCTGTAGGCAGCTAAGTGTAATATGATGTGCAGCAATGCTATGAGAATCACATCGGTAGAGGGTCGGATGCCATGCTTTCCAGCATAGTTACGTCCCTTTACGATCTGAGTTCAAATCCCGCCGAGGTTGACTTTGCCTTTCATCCTTACGGGGTCGATAAAATAAAATACCAGTAATACACTGGGATAATTGCTGGCCTTGTGCCAAATGTAGAAACAATTATTATTGCCAATTTGCCCACATACAAAATCTTTATCACAATCCACTTCAGTTCCACTCCTATTAATAATGGTGGCATGGTTCCTAGTCTTGTACTTGTTTGGTTGTCGTGTTCGTTATTTTTTTCTATTGGTTTATGTCGTATTTATTGTTTAGCCCCAGGTTAGCTCTGATTAAGCAGAACTATGATCAAAAGGATTATTTTAGAGGTGTGACAGATGTGATAGACATTGTAATAACTCTGATATGTTTGTGTTTTGTGGTCGATGTGTAATGATGGTAGTGGGGTAGAACCATTAGCATCAGTTCATATAACTACCAAAAACACTGGTAGTGGTGTTGGCTGTGATTTGAGTGGATGCGATAGTTGTGGTAGTAAAGTTTCTAGTGATTAGTGTCTTTGTGGTAATGGTGAAAGCTGTGATTGTTATTGTGGTTGGTGTATAACGCTGAGCTTAGTGGCGACTGTAATTACTATTGTTGCGAATTATGTTTTTGTTAGAAGCATTTCTTATGGTCTTCATCGTGTTGCTGATTGGCTAGAATTAAGTTTGTCCTTCATTCTGTAGTCGGGGTTCTTATGATATCGGCGATAATGTTAGTGTCGGTGATTGTGATGGTGTTGGTAGGTATAGTGTTTGTGATTTTTGTTATGGTTGTTATTGTGGTAATAGGAGAGACTATCGTGACGAAAATTTATTTTTTGTTTAGCTATAGGTTGAGTAAGCTCTAATTGAGCAAACCAATGACCAAACGCTTTACACTTATGGCTATCTTAGCTTTTTAAAAATTAGTTTTCAAAATTACATGATCTAGTATTGTCTTAGATACAATGTTTTCTTATGATGGTATTGACGATTCATCTACTAACATGCATTCCATAATGGCTCCGGCATTCCTCCTCTAATGATCCGCACACAGCACTTCCACTAAAACCGCTGCGGAATTACCTCGTTCCAAAGTGACGAAGACAATGTAAGTGAAGTTCAACTAGTATGGGCATTTTCGTGCGATATATCCCCGGCTCATCTCATTTACTGTGATACAGTACTGGGTCAAGAGCAAACTAAGGCTAGGCACCTGACATCTAATGTCCTGCCAACCGTTCACGAAATGTTGCTAGCTGAAAAACATGACAGACGACCAGAAAATCATTTACATTTTATAAAACATTACTGGAAGGCATATGTAATGATCACCTGGAAACAGGCTTATGTTATGACGAGGATAGTCTGAACAGATTCTCTGGAGCATATTCAGGTGGAGGATTATGAACAATTTATAAAACGTCTTGGCAGTGCTACATAAGGAAACAACCATTTTATGGCTGGAAAGTGCCAGCAGCAGGACCCATCCGAAAAGTATTCAGGTCGACAAGACCATCCTGCATGGTTTTTTCCAAGTGGCCGTGTCTTCCAGAATTCAGGCCCTGTGTCAAAAATAGTTATCTCGTCTAGATAAGATCCATCTACCCTCTATGTCTTTAGTGAGGATTGAACAATCAATTTGTTTTAGAAGGGAAACGTGGCATGTGTTCCTCTACCTGGTACATATGACAATGGACTCACTTAAAATGTTAGAGGATAGGAATGGTCCTATCCGACCATGCTTTCATAACTTCTACTTTCAGATGAAGGTGAGGGCAGAATGAGGGAAGTGCTGCCCTCTAGTGTGTTTCAGGAAATATGGGTAAAAGCAGGGGAATTGTCGAGGCTGATTGGATTTCTTCTTCTTCTTCTTCTTCTTCTTCTTCTTCTTCTTCTTCTTCTTCTTCTTCTTCTTCTTCTTCTTCTTCTTCTTCTTCTATCGTTAATATTCACGTGTTGTATTTAGTCACGACTTTCTCCATTTTGAATTAAAATTCTGCTGAGGTAAACGTTGCCTTTCATCCTACCGCAATAAAGAACTAGTTAACTACTGGGATCAACATAATTGAATTTCCCTTTGTCCCAAATTGCTGCCGTTAAGATGATAATGATGTTGATGAGATGATGATGTGATAATGATGATGATAACGATGATGGGGAACGTGTTGAAAATACGCAGTATGACGCAGGCGCGAATATTATAGGCTTTTAATTCTCAGACTTTCACTTTGCTTCTTATTTTGACTTCAAAACATAGCTGTATACATGATATATAATACATGATGCTCAATATATCATATATACGAGTAATATATAACGCACAATGCGTAATAGCTTTGCATAATAAATAAAGAGATTTGCCTCTGGGAACAAGTGCTTACTGCATTTCTCTTCATGCGCAAATCTACATCTTCAAATAGCTAATCCCCACAATCAGCTAAAGCAAACATATGTTTCAACCTGCTCTCTCCCCCTGTCATCATGGTCCTCTGTATATGCGCCCACGCGTATATAATACTATGACATCAGTGACGTCCAAGTTATTTGTTTGCACTAACGTCAGTTAAATGAGAGCAAGCTGCACAGTCTAATCCATCATCTATACTTAAGTCACTGAGCGGGAATATGAAGACAAACGGTATTAAAAATCTATTTATAATTACCTCCCTTCCTTCCCTCCCTTCTATCTATCTATCTATCTATCTATCTATCTATCTATCTATCTATCTATCTATCTATCTATCTATCTATCTATATCTGTCTGTCTGCTTGTCTGTCGGTCTGTCTGTTTATCTATCTATCTCCCTCCTCTTTATCTTTTTCTCTCTCACTATGTAGCTAATCTATTATTCACATACATATTTCGATTTAAAACATGCACCATTTTATGACAACTATCTAGCCTCAAAAGGGTTGCTGAAAACACAAGCTGAAACCACTTGGTACCACGGTCGGGATTTTATATATCTTTATACCCACTTCGCATCTCCCCATGCATTGATTACTCCCATGATTAGTGTTCTCCCCGGTATCAGCACCTCAGACTTTCCCCTCCTCCCTCTCTCTCTATATATAATGATATTTCTGCCAATAAAAAAAAGAAAACTACTGACCTAGCCTAGATGAGTTTCATAAAAGCTTCCATCTTTTGCCCAACGCAAGGAGTGGTTCCTGTCTGCCTGCATATGTGTTAACTTGCTGCCTGACAAAGCTTTTTTTGTGCTCCGTCCGGGATGTGCAGCAGCCTCCTGAGCCAGTTGCTCTCGAATGTCTGGTTTCTATGATCCCTTTCATCTCTCAGTGTCCAACACTCACACCACTTAGCGCTTAATATAAGAAGGTGTTTAATCCATTCCACGCTTGGTTTAGTAACCGGATGGCTATTTAATTGTCAACGCTTTTTGTCACGCATCCTATGACCTTCTCAACGAATATTTGGTCATCAGAAAAACGCGAGCTATATAGTAACTAGAAGAAAATCGTAAACAATACGACAAAAAGAAAAGGAAAAAATAGTCTTTGTAAAAGTCACATAATATGTGACGAGAGAGGGTTAACAATAAATAAACATGAGATTACTAATCCAGCACATGGATGGATTAGTTATCTGATTACTAATAAATACCAAAGAGAAACTCAACTGATGTTTGTATGTTTTTATTAGCAATATCAGATACCTAAAGTATACATAAGTACATTTACAAACACACACACATATATACGTATATGTCTATGTCTATGTTACGTATGTATGTATAACTATGCATGTATACAATTTACATTTACATATGCAGTGTAAACAACATACAATCTAACAGAATTTCAAGATACCATTTTCATTTTATCAAATAAATTTCAAATGATTTTTAGATTTCGTGGCTCATAAAACAGCTGCGTCCGATTTAATGAAGTATTCGTCGTTAGGAGAATAAGAGGTTGCACTTTAATGAATTTAGTAAAATGGTGGGTTTAATGAAGATAAAATGACAGTAGACGCGAAAAGGGAAAGTAGGAAGGTAGAGAGATAGATAGAGTGATTGGGTGAGAGAGAGATAGAGAGAGATAGATAGATTGAGAGAGAGAGAGCGAGAGAGAGAGAGAGTGATATATATATATATATATATATATATATATATATATATATATATATATATATATATATATATATATATATATATATATATATATATATATATATATATATATATATATATATATATATATATATATAGAGAGAGAGAGAGAGAGAGAGAGGGGTTTATTGAATGTATTTGTAAGTGGAAGAAAGCGTGTGTAATTGTGTAGGATTACGTTTTATAGTGAAGAGGCAAAAATTTGCGAGTACAACGTACCGCAACTTAATAGGGTACAAATTAATGAATGATTAAACTTATTGAAAGAATTGTGAGTGATTGCGCTGTGTGTGTGGAGTGGGGGGGGGGGGGGTGTAAATCTATGTGACACGCTGTGTGTGTTCGTGTAGATGAATGTGTGAGTGTGAGTGAGTGAGACTTAGCAACGGGAATATCATTAATTATTGACCCGAGGAACTGAAGAAATAGATTAAGTCAAGAGATAATTAGACGAATGCTGTGTGTGACTAATGAGAGTAAGAAAATATGCGAATGAGAGCGAAAGTGAGAGAGAAGGGGTTGGGAGAGACGGAGATAGAGAAATAGAAGATGTGGAGTCAGGGTTAATATTAATGGTGAAATGAGGATTTACAGTGGAAATTGCAGAACAATGGCTGGATTAAGGTGTTTCAAGTCACATAAAGCTGCATTCATACACACATACTCACGTGCGTGCAGACACCCACTTTCTGGTGCACACGCATTAACACACACACACGCACATACATTCTAAATGAAAACATTTCTAGTGTGCCAATAGTATTTATTTAGATATTTGTAGAAGGTGCATATACAATGAATGACGTATGCAAAATATTCTAAATCAATTGACATTTTCGTCTTAATTTGGAGAAAAAAAACAAAACAAAAAAGAAACAACAAGTAATCCAAACACCTCTCAAAGAAAAGGGAGCTAATTATAAAATAACGAATTTCACAGAAATTAAATTTTCCTGCTAGGGAAAATTCTGATTTGCGTAAGTAGGCAAGTTAATGGGTCATGGAAATTTTAGTCGAAATTAAATCTCTTTAATTTAAATTTTTATGAATAAAAAATTACATAGTATATGTTTGAACCGCAATGACTTTGTACTTGGACTAACATTTATCAATATTGGGCGGTGATTGGCAGTGAAGCGTCAGACACAATGCTTTGCAGCATAGAGCTAAAGCCCTTTACGTTCTGAGTTTTACTCCGCCGAGGTGAACTTTGCCTTTCATCCTTACGGGGTCGATACAAATAAAAGCACCAGTAATGTACAGGGGTGATTGCTGGCCTTGTGTCAAAAGTAGAAACAATTATCTTTAATAGGCAACACAGTAAGATTAAAAAGAGGTGGCTGGTTTGATGGTTAGCTAGATTAATCCCTTAAAAATGGAAAACGGCTTTACTTTGATAGATCTTTCAGCTCTATTATTGTATCGCTATATTACATTATCGGAACCACTCTCTCTTTTAACATTAATTAATTAATCTTATTTCATACCGTGAGCTTTGTCTATCTCTTTATATATATAGGTTAATTGCAGTTCTATCTTTCTCTTTCACTCTCATTATGTGCTACAATATATATATATATATACGTATATTGATATAGAAATGAATTATACAACATTAGAACTCTTTCGTTCATTTCAATAATAGTAAATAATTTAACTCTGATTCCCTTTCCGGAAAACAATTATTAATTATTCAAGCATGCACACGCGCACACACACACACACACACACAAACGCATACACACACCATATATATATAGGTACACACACACAAATATATATATATATATATATATATAAATTATTCTGATTACTTTTTTATCCTATCTAAAATCATTACAACTTAACACTTGTCTGATGAAAACACGTTAAAGTGTTATTATATAATCACTTTGACGTTTTTGAAATATGTACATCAGGATTTTATAATAAAGAGAGAATGTACACTCTTTATTATAACATCCTGATATACATATTTCAAAAACGTCAAAGTGATTGTATAATAACCCTTTAACGTGTTTTCATCAGACAAGTGTTAAGTTGTAATGATTTTGTTTTTGATATGCTACTGTGGTGGTAGCAGTCCCGCTACCAGTAACCATACGATGTATATAGCTGTTCTTGTAAGCAAGCAGGTTGTGAGAGATACTAACTTTGCTAAAATTGTTGGGCGTGTCATTAGACGAAGGTCTGAAATTACCATGTGGGTCAGTCACTACGGTTTACATAGGTTAAAAAATTAATCAGAATAATTTATATATATATATATATGTACCTTATATACATATATATATATATATATATATATATATATATATATATATATATATATATATATATATAGGCGTGTACCTATATATATATATATAAGCGTGAAACTAATATTAACATGTGTACTGTCTCCTCGCTTCCACGTTGTTTTTTTTTTTGTTTTCTGTTTAATATATATATAAGTAAGTCCTTCATCAGTGACGCTCCAACCATCCCAGGCATTTGGAGGGTCACTGATGAAGGACTTACTTTTTCATATGCATCACCATTTGCAACGCGCAGCCATCATTATTATCATATATATATATATATATATATATATATATATATATATATATATATATATATATATATATATATATATTAAATATATATATATATTTAATATATATATATATATATTAAATATATATATATATATATATATATATATTTAATATAGAAAGGCTTCTACAGGAGTAAAACTGTTTCATTCGGAAGAAATCATCAGGAAGCTGCTGTCCAAGTAATATGGTAGTATTTAATATATTAATATATTAATATATATATATATATATATATATACATACACACACACACACACACATATATATATATATATATATATATATATATATATATATATATATATATATATATATATATAGTGTATGTGATTCATTAAATTATTGATGGTGGTGCCAAAGAAAGCACTCGAAGCACAGGCAGAATGGAGTCAGGGCCATAATTTTGATTTGTGACCTTGAGCCAATTTCCTGCGAAAGACGCGTAACAGGCCGATACACAATAACAAAAATATCTACATGTAAACGAAACTTCTTCGTTTGCCTTAATACACACATGATTTTCTTTACCTATAATCACACATTCATACACACACATATTTATTTCCAAGCTTTCCGTTTACCTCATATTTTTAATATTTTTTTTAACATATAAAATATTCCAAGTTTTCATTTGTTTGACCTATTTCATTAGACTTGCAAGAATATCCACCACCATCCTCATTATCTTAGCACTACCACTATTACCCCTACCAAGAATAACGCTACCACCTACACAACTACTTATTATGTTTCCTTCTCACACTCTACTCACCGTCTTATTACCGTTCTAACAGACATTTGCTTCCACACTCTATCATTAACTTCGCCTATAGACATTTGCTGCTATCTCGTTTCCCCGAACTCACACCCATTCATCCTTTTAAAAATACGTAGTTTCACAATAGCTTTAATAGTCTGCTTGTTAAGACCAGACATAAACGCCATCCAGTAATGGCAGTGATCCAAAGCATCTGGCCGGAGAATTAACCGTTTCTTTATCTTTCATCAATAAACAAGTCACACAGGCTTTCCTGTCGCAACAGTGCCGGCCGCATTCCACGCCATGCTGCCCGCAACGAGGTCATTAAGCATGGATTGGACGCTGCAGGTTTCCCTCCCCAGCTCGAGCCGGTGGCGCTGGATCGAGGGGACGGCAAAAGCCAGATGGCATGACCATCTTCCCGTTCCGCGGTGGCAAACCCCGCGTCTGGGTGCCACGTGCACCGACACTTTATGCAGCTGCAACCTGGTGCAGTCTGCGACTGACCCAGTTTCTGCTGCACGTTGAGCTGAGGGGGCCAAACTCCTCAAATACCGGTCGCTCTCCGACAGGTTTGCGGTCGTACCCCTGGCATTGGAGACTTCTGGTGTCCTCGGCCCCAAGGCTACCTCCTTACTCACCACCATAGGCGCTGAGCTGGCCAGCCGAGTTGGAGTGGCTTTTGCAGCGCGTCTCGCTTACCATGCTCCGGGGAAACTCCCTCTCCATTATTTCCGCCGGGGCTGTGGGTGGGTCCCATCGCGTACCGTTGTAGGTGTTGTAGAAGAAACAGGAAGACAACAACAGGAAAGTTTTATTTTCTACTTTATCATTTACTTCTGCATTGTTTAAGTGATATATGATATATGAGAAAGGCAAACACCTTACTGCTAAGTGTTGACACAATTGTTATTATTTCGTCTCCCTTTCTCTCGTTACTTCGATTTTCATCGAGCAATTATGTCTGCAAATAGCTTGCCTCTATTTCGACGGTAGAATCCACTTAACGAAGGCGAAGTAATAAACATTTTAAGAATGCCTTCAGCTAGAATCTTTATTTTGTTTGGATAGGTATTGAACTAACAGATAATTTTGGCTGAGGTACTATATCTGTTTCGATAACATTTCTGCGCCTAGCCGCTAGCTTATTGGTAGTAACTTGTAAAACATCTTTGCAAATATCGTTACAGTTTTGTAGATCGAATTTTACATCACGAGTTTGTTTAATGAACGTTCAATTGACAAGATCCTACATTTCTGTTTATACGCACTTATATGTTATTAGATATTGTATGTACATGAACATATATATTCGCAAAACACACACATTCTCTCTCGCTCTCTCTCTCTCTCCCTCTCCCCCCCCCCTTTCTCTCACCCTCTCTCTCTCTACGCACGCACACACACGCACGTACTCACACACACACACACACACACACACACACACACACACACACACACACACACACACACACACACACACACACACACACTCACACACACAGACATATATATATATGTCAGTGTGTTGATATGCGTGTTTGCGCGTGCACACGCACGTACTCACACACACACACACACATACACACACATACACACACACACACACACACACACTACACATATATATATATATATGTCTGTGTGTTGATATGCGTGCGTATATCACTGTGTGTATATCTATGTTTGGATAAACTTACAAATATATACGTAGTACTAAATGGATATACGCATCGTTTCAGGCGTGTATCTCTGGTTGTATAAATATTGTGTGTACACACACACACACACACACACACACGCATATATATACATATATGCACGTGTGTGTGTGTATGTGTGTGCTTGCGTATGCATGTGCATGCGTGTATGTTTGTTAATAATTGTTTCTAATTTTGGCACAAGGCCACAGCAAATACCCAGTGCATTACTTTATTTTATCGACCACGTAAGGATGAAAGGCAAAGTTAACCTCCACGGGATTTGAACTCAGACCGTAAAGGGACATAACTATGCTGGAAAGCATGGCGACCGACCCTCTACCGATACTGCCAATTCACATGAAATTTCAAATGACAGGTTCAACCAGCACTGGTGAATTTAGCACACTTGGCTAGATAAACAATGTGTGTCCTCTTCTTACACTTAAGCATCTCACGGTTTGCTAAATTATCAAACCTACTTTTACCCACGTCATGCACGGGCCACATTCATAAAGTTACTGTACCTTCCTTTTCCATTGACCTTCACCAAATTCTGTTATGAGTGAGAACATCCCAGCTTTGGACATTTTCACGACGCTTCTACGTGGTAAAGATGTTTAAATATATATTTATTGACCGGGGGAAATTATTATATGTTCAAATTGATGAAACAAATTTGTATAAACTTTGATTCGCTAAGGTTAATTTATGTTTTTCTACCAATTCTGCGACCTAGACAACTCCCTGGCTTGCATTAACATGTGTGCCAGCACTATTGACAGTAAGAATATGAGAAACTTTGTCTATATTGTTATGGTTGATGCTGCTATTTTTTTCTCGTTGTTATAGCTGTTACATTTGTTAGTGTTATTTTTTAAAGTTATTATAATCGTCCTTGTGATGGCTGCAGTTTTGTAATAATTCCCGGCGGCGCGCTATGTCCAGATACAAGACACTTTATTCCACGTTGCGCCAGTCCACTCAGCTAGCAAAACTGAGTTGTTCCTGTAATTCAAAGTGCCAGTTAGTCACACACTGCATCACGTTCAATGTCCCTGAGAAATACGTTAAGTGTATGTGTGTTTGTAGAATGCTCAATTACTTGCACGTTAGTTTCGCGAGCAAGCTGTTCCATTGATCTATCACTGAAACATTTGTCGTCGTGACCGACGGGGTGTCAGTTATGTGGTTCTTTTTCTCGTTCGTTTCATGGTAGTAATGGTTGTCATTGTTGTGTGTGTGTGTGCGTGTATATATATGTTGTTTAACCTGATTAGTTCTTTCTTTTGGTATTGTGTGTTTGGGTTTTGCCTACCGCAATGTTCAAATTGTCAAGCTATCTAAACGTAATGTTATTACTCTAAGGACCTACCCTTATTGAGTGCTTTGCTACTCATTCCTAATTGTAGGTCGACTTTGCTTGACCACAGCCAAAGCTTCGATTTTACTAAGCTTCCACTTGTATATATCTCTCTCTCTCTCTCTCTCTCTCTCTCTCTATATATATATATATATATATATATATATATATATATATATATATATATATATATATATATATATATATACTTAGGGTAAATATTGATGCAATCCAATTCAAGCACTCAACGTACTTATTCCACATAGGAGTGACGGAGTAAATATCGAATAAGGAAAAGCGAAGTAGTTTCAGATGTTCAAGTCCTTTAATAATAATGCTGTGATATATATTTCAATGGCAACAGTGGCCACACTGTTCCGTGTGCCAGTGCCGCGACATCGTCAGACAGCTTGTTACATGATAAGGTTATGTTTCCGAGGCAATCCAAATTGAATCGACATGGAAACGGACGAAGTGTGTGCTCTTGGGTTCTTCATCCGTTCCCTTGTGAGTTCCAATTCACCCCCACCGGTCTGCGCAGGCGTAGGTGGTCCGAAGGAAGTTGACCATTAGCTACCGCATATTTCAACGAAATTCGCCTAATCGGTTCCCCCCTCTCAAACCAAACAATGACCCATTCAGGCCTGTTATATATAGTTCACTGCTAGCCACCCCGTCTGTGGCAGTCAGCCGAAAGCCAGTGGGGATGGGAGAGTGTGAGTATCAATAGGTCTCAATACTACCCTTCATTAAGCATCGACAGTATAATTGACCATCAACCTCTAAGAGAAAGTATACTTAATTCTAGGTATCATGGTTTCACAGTGGAAGTTATGAATGAGAGTTGGAAATTAGAATTAAAAATTAAAAGTTAAAAATCGAAAATCAGAAATAAAATATTAAAAATTAAAAATTAAAAATTAAAAATTAAAAATTAAAAATTAATAATTAAAAATTAAAAAGATTTACAAGTGAGAATCTAGATTGAGGTGAGTAAAAAAAAATATAGATTGAAGTGAGTAAAAAATATATGCACCTATACTATCTACTACGTAGGGAGATGTTTAAGTAAGAAGTTTTGAAAGGGGTATTAATATTACAGATATATTATCTACGTGGATTGGCAGTATCGGTAGAGGGTCGGACGCCATGCTTTCCAGCATAGTTACGTCCCTTTACGATCTGAGTTCAAATCCCGCCGAGGTTGACTTTGCCTTTCATCCTTACGGGGTCGATAAGATAAAGTACCAGTAACGCACTGGGTAATTGCAGGCCTTGTGCCTAAAGTAGAGACAATTATCTACATACTGAACGATAGTACTGTACAGTAGAACGGATGGTAAATTACAGTATGAGAGGTAGTAGTTAGGCGGGTACATAGTTAGAATTTCTATCACATGGACCCCCCCCCCCCACACACACACACCCATATATGAAGTAAGTACACAAAAGAAAAAACACAAAAAATATCAAAAAAGTATCACATAAATGCAAAAAACACATACAGTACATATATGCAAAATGAGATAGGAGATACATGATAAATATGATTGTCAATTTGTCCATATATAGATTGAATTGAGGGGGCTTCTGTTCAAATGCAATTTGGTGCAGGAAAATAGGGGTTTATTGTTGTTTTTGTTTCCGCGTATATATCCTGCCGGAAGTTATTTTTATGTCCGTCCAGTATAAGGGAGTTCCATCCCCATGGAAGAGGGAATTTCCGGGTGTAGCTGGTGGCTGGTTCCTCTCTTCTTCACTATATCGCTTACATCATAGAACGCTCAACTAATTGGAGCTAAATTCTTAAGGTAAACCTTGATGCAATTCAATTCAAGCACTCAACGTACTTATTCCACATAGGAGTGACGGAGTAAATATCGAATAAGGAAAAGCGAAGTAGCTTCAGATGTCGATTTAATTTGGATTGCCTCGGAAACATAACCTTATTATGTAACAAGCTGTCTGACGATGTCGCGGCACTGGCGCACGGAACAGTGTGGCCACTGTCGCCATTGAAATATATATCACAGCTTTATTATTAAAGGACTTGAACAGCTGAAACTACTTCGCTTTTCCTT
>OZ024740.1:335234470-335236970 GCA_964016885.1 Eledone cirrhosa | reverse complement strand
CCAAAATGTATATTAATTAGGTCTATAATACTAAAAATTATTTCTCCGTCATTGGATACATGATATTATTTTGTTATATTTTATCTGTAAAAGAATTATAATAAAAAAAAAATTTATAATAAAAAAAGGTTTAAATAAATTAAAATTAATCTATAAATTAAATTACTAAGTATATATTAGTAATATTTAAAGGTTTTTCACAATTTATGATTACATAATATTTTCTCATCTGTAATAAAATATTAATTAAATTAAATTTATAGGTTAACTAACATTTAAATTAAATTAATTTCTAGAATAATGTTATTAATTAGGTTTATAATATTTAAATGTTTTTTTTAGTTTATGATTACAAGATATAATTAATTCCTGTCGTTTATTTAATAAGATATCCTTAGACTTCATTATTTCAAATAGTTCTTGGGAACATAATCTACATTCCTTTCTATTATTTTGATAAGGGGTGGCTCTTTTGAGCACACTCCAGGTCAAATCATATTTTATATTCTTATTTTTATAACTATTGATTTTTTCTGCTAGAGATGTTGTATTAGCCAGTGCGGCATTTTTAAAACTATGCTTGTGGGTATTAAACCTTGTCTTAAAATTGTTAGAGGTAGCTCCTATATATGAGCAAATAGAATCTTTAGTTTTAACATTACATTTATAGACTATGTTGTTAACAAGACAATTCCCTTTTAATGGGCAGTTTGTTTTGTTTCTACAGTTACATCCTTTCGTTAATTCTGTATTTGAGGAGATATTATTGTTAATTTGATGTACTGGTGGTATACTTATGGTTTTCTTACATTTATATGCATTATATGCACTTATATTTTGTTTTATGTTATTTGTTGTAGAGTATGAGAATTTAACTGTAGACCTATTTAAGATTTGATGGTATTTGTGGTTTGGCGGGAAGTTTTTCTCAAGGATATAAAAAAATTTTTTAGCAATATTATCCTTAACTTGTAAATTAAAAGGAGCATTATACCAAGTAACTCGTCTATTACGGTTTCTATGTTGTTTATTATTTTTATTATTTTTATAGGTTGTATCATGATTTTTACTAGGAGGATTAATGTTAATGATCTCACCACAACTATTTTTAGTTATATTTGTAGATTTAGGTGTTTTATCTTTTTTATTAGGAGTTTTATTATTAATATTTATTATAGTTGTATGATGAGTAGTTTTTTGAGGGTTACTATACTTTATATTAGAAGATTTAGTATTTTGGGGTATATTGTGGGTGGCATTTAGGTGTGTACTTTTCATTTGGTGTTTGTTGGTAATATTATGCTGTATGCTTTCAGTATTTTTAGTAGAAGGTATATACTCTAATCTATTTTTGTGGCCACTTCTATCTAGAGCTTCATTATAAAAGGTCGCATTTTTATCAAATACATCTTGGTTAGAAGAAAGGTTAGAAATTCTAAGTGATATATTATATGCAAGGTTTTTAAGGATAGATTTAGGGTGATTAGATTGTGAGTGTATGTAATGTAAGTTTTGGTTAGGTTTATGGTAAGGTTGGTATATACCCGTAGCTAAATCTAAAGTTATATCTAGGAAATTTACTACTTTACTTGTTTTTTCAAAAGTAATATTAAGATTATAATAGTCTTTAAGGAAAGTTCTAATATGTTTTTTGTTTTTTTCGATTTCTGAAAGGCTAAGGTTGTTAGAAAGAAGAAGACAGTCATCACGATATAAACCACCTTTGAGGTGGGGAAAAGAGGCATTTATGTTGAAAAGGAGAAAGAGGCCCACAAGATCAGTAATTTGGGCGGAATCGCTTGAACCCATAGTAATATCAAAAAGATTACTGTATGTGTTTCTGGTCCAGTATTCATTCTGAAATTCAATAAGTGTTAGTCTAGCATGTGTAATAATGTTAATGTCATCCGAAGTTAAATTAGATCTATTTTTAGCAAATATTAATGCTTTGTTCAGGAGTATAGGTGATATAGAAGAATAGTAATTATCTATATCAAATTGTAGGAAAGAAGCAGAAGATTTACACCTAATATTTTTAAACCAGTTAATTACCTGGGAGGTGTTTTCCCAGAGTGGTAAAATAACGTGTTTTCTTATTTGTGGGATGACTCTATCTAAAATTTTTTTGCTAATTATTCCAATATCTGATTTGGAGGGACATATAAGTCTAATAGAAGGATTAGAGTTAAAGTTAGATTTGTGATCTTTCAGGTTGAAGTGTGGTCTTTTCAATGCCAAAGGTTCAGTTCTATCTTCAATGTTTAGTTTTTTTACTATGTTGTGTGTTTTGTTGTTGATGTTGGTGAGTGACACATTATTAGATTTTTTATAATTTTTTCTGAGTTCTTTATATATGAACTCATTATAATGTTCAATATCCATATGATACAAGTTACCAGTTTTGTCCGAGTGGACATGGATTTTTTTAGACTTTTTTAGGTCCAATAGGGTAGAATCAAGGTCCTTTTGAAAGACGGATTTATACTTTTTAAATTTGAGG
>OZ024740.1:335209470-335226970 GCA_964016885.1 Eledone cirrhosa | reverse complement strand
TATTCTGTATGTTTATAATAAACATTTTGAAGACCTAATCGCTATAGAATAGAATACGTCACGTATTACAATTAGATTCTCGATAAAAGCAAGGGAAGTAATCTACGCGTTTCATTCTTGTTAGAAATCATCAGGACTACATATCCAGTGCTTTTATCGAGAATGACACAGCTAGAGACTTATAGAATACTTAGCTGTGTACAGGAACTGGTTTGAAAGAGCGGTTGCCGGTCCGGCAGAAATTAGAAATTGGAATAAATGCTCTGAAATAGCGATATATATGTGAATATAGACATAGAATATTCGAAAATATTCTGTATGTTTATAATAAACATTTTGAAGACCTAATCGCTATAGAATAGAATACGTCACGTATTACAATTAGATTCTCGATAAAAGCAAGGGAAGTAATCTACGCGTTTCATTCTTGTTAGAAATCATCAGGACTACATATCCAGTGCTTTTATCGAGAATGACACAGCTAGAGACTTATAGAATACTTAGCTGTGTACAGGAACTGGTTTGAAAGAGCGGTTGCCGGTCCGGCAGAAATTAGAAATTGGAATAAATGCTCTGAAATAGCGATATATATGTGAATATAGACATAGAATATTCGAAAATATTCTGTATGTTTATAATAAACATTTTGAAGACCTAATCGCTATAGAATAGAATACGTCACGTATTACAATTAGATTCTCGATAAAAGCAAGGGAAGTAATCTACGCGTTTCATTCTTGTTAGAAATCATCAGGACTACATATCCAGTGCTTTTATCGAGAATGACACAGCTAGAGACTTATAGAATACTTAGCTGTGTACAGGAACTGGTTTGAAAGAGCGGTTGCCGGTCCGGCAGAAATTAGAAATTGGAATAAATGCTCTGAAATAGCGATATATATGTGAATATAGACATAGAATATTCGAAAATATTCTGTATGTTTATAATAAACATTTTGAAGACCTAATCGCTATAGAATAGAATACGTCACGTATTACAATTAGATTCTCGATAAAAGCAAGGGAAGTAATCTACGCGTTTCATTCTTGTTAGAAATCATCAGGACTACATATCCAGTGCTTTTATCGAGAATGACACAGCTAGAGACTTATAGAATACTATTCTATAGCGATTAGGTCTTCAAAATGTTTATTATAAACATACAGAATATTTTCGAATATTCTATGTCTATATTCACATATATATCGCTATTTCAGAGCATTTATTCCAATTTCTAATTTCTGCCGGACCGGCAACCGCTCTTTCAAACCAGTTCCTGTACACAGCTAAGTATTCTATAAGTCTCTAGCTGTGTCATTCTCGATAAAAGCACTGGATATGTAGTCCTGATGATTTATAACAAGAATGAAACGCGTAGATTACTTCCCTTGCTTTTATCGAGAATCTAATTGTAATACGTGACGTATTCTATTCTATAGCGATTAGGTCTTCAAAATGTTTATTATAAACATACAGAATATTTTCGAATATTCTATGTCTATATTCACATATATATCGCTATTTCAGAGCATTTATTCCAATTTCTAATTTCTGCCGGACCGGCAACCGCTCTTTCAAACCAGTTCCTGTACACAGCTAAGTATTCTATAAGTCTCTAGCTGTGTCATTCTCGATAAAAGCACTGGATATGTAGTCCTGATGATTTCTAACAAGAATGAAACGCGTAGATTACTTCCCTTGCTTTTATCGAGAATCTAATTGTAATACGTGACGTATTCTATTCTATAGCGATTAGGTCTTCAAAATGTTTATTATAAACATACAGAATATTTTCGAATATTCTATGTCTATATTCACATATATATCGCTATTTCAGAGCATTTATTCCAATTTCTAATTTCTGCCGGACCGGCAACCGCTCTTTCAAACCAGTTCCTGTACACAGCTAAGTATTCTATAAGTCTCTAGCTGTGTCATTCTCGATAAAAGCACTGGATATGTAGTCCTGATGATTTCTAACAAGAATGAAACGCGTAGATTACTTCCCTTGCTTTTATCGAGAATCTAATTGTAATACGTGACGTATTCTATTCTATAGCGATTAGGTCTTCAAAATGTTTATTATAAACATACAGAATATTTTCGAATATTCTATGTCTATATTCATATATATATATATATAAGTAAAAATTAGCGAGAATCGAATTTCAGCCCATGAATTAACGAGAAACACTTTCGAGTTGTGGGGCAAGCGCTCTATAATTCCAATGAATTAGAGCTTACAACTTACGTTAAAGGCCAAACACACTGAGATGGTGGTTAAACTAATCATCCACACAGCGAAGATTCGATCTCCTATTTCGGGTCAAACAGATATACAGATATAAAAATATATAAAAATATAAATGGTTGGGGCTTACCGGGACCGCTGGGATGATGGTAAAATCTATTGTTGGGGTTTCTGCGGCTCCGTAAGTCATTTACTGTCCACTTACATAAAGGATGTTAAGTTTCTTGTATCCTGACCGAACTAGGAGTAAGCGTTGTCAACGGGATTCAGTTCGAAAGTCTACATAGATGTGTCTGTAACTGAACCCACGTGGGGTTCAGCAAGGGAGACAACACCGATATTAGGCGATTGAATTCAGTTGTGTATAATATTGCGAAAATGCAAAATATCACAAATCGAATAAAGCTCTCTCTCGCTCTCTCTCTCTCTCTCTCTCTCTCTCTCTCTCTCTCTCTCTCTCTCTCTCTCTCTCTCTCTCTCTCTCTCTCTCTCTCTCTCTCTCTCTCTCTCTCTCTCTCTCTCTATATATATATATATATATATATATATATATATATATATATATATATATATATATATATGTGTGTGTGTGTGTGTATAAATATGTATATATGTGTGTATATATATGTATATATATATGTATATATATATATATATATATATATATATATATATATATATATATATATATATATATATATATATATATATATATATATATATATATATGTATACAGGATATCCTCCAAAATGTATACATATCTTTATTAAAATACTGTTGAAGTGTGTATACCTATTTGGGGGAACATCCTGTATATATATATATATATATACATACCCCCATAGACTTGACTTCCCACACATAAAACACATACAAACACATACATCTTCTACACACATGCATATATGCGAGTGCACACTATATGTATATTTTATACTAAATAAAAAAGAGCTACTATGACTTAATATGCAAAAAGCAGAGACGTAATGTACGACATATTAAGCATAACAATGTTTTCCATTAATGCTTTTGTTAATGATTTAGCTTAAACATCTTACGTCAGTTGTAATATTTGGTTGTTAGTCAGGAAATGAATATTACATTTCATTAACCACAGTTAGCTGGATACATTCGCTTATAATTATAAGATAATATAGCATCAGTTATAATCAATGATAATAGACGTAGTTTAGTAGATAATTATATATGTACACAATATATTATACAACACACTGATGACTGATATAAGGAAACCAGTTTTAATATCCGTGCAAATTTGTAGCAATCAGAAACATTAGAGAACTAGTACTGTAAAAGTTACTATCAACAAACTACAAATTAGATTCCTCAACAAAGGACACTAAGTGGGTGTAGCAATGTAGTAATGTATAACTATGTACTCCATTTAAGTAAATATCTGTTCGTGCAAAAAAAGAAACGGCTGTAAAAAACTTGCACTCATTCTAACGAAAAAATTTACTTCCACGTTATACGCATAATAACGGAAGCCACCTTCGTTTTCAGATAAATATACTTCAAATACACTCATGTTAATGCAATTTATGTTTAATCTAAACTATTCATGCATACAAAATTGTGACTTGTCCTCGGGGCGCAGCCCCAACACCTCCTTGCCCTAGGTCCAGAGCCCATCACCCTCTCCTTCCCTTCCCATTCTTCTATGACCCTAGAGCCCTTGCCTTTCCTTTCCTTTTCCGTTTTTAAATATTAATAAAGTTATTATTAATAACGTTTGAAATATGGTGACTTAATCTATATCAAAACTAACGAAAACATCCGAGGTTAACTTTGCCTTTCATCCTTACGGGGTCGATAAAATAAAGCACCAGTAATACACTGGGATAATTGCTGTCCTTGTACCAAATGTAGAAACAATTAATTATACTGTTTAACAGCTGCGTTCTAGTTATCACTTAGACTATCACAGAATATTGTCATGTGGATGTAACAACTAATTTCAATAATTTATTAAATTGGAGTCGTCTGGAGATGAACGAATATATTAATTACACTATAAAAGGGGCACATACATTATTGTCTAGTTTAAACATTTGCTTGGTATCCACGTAGTTTCGGATCAGATAACCCTAAACAAAATCTTGGGCGAGTGTTCTATACCATAATCGTTGAACATGATTTGGGAACGAATGAAAAAAATGTTGACAGAAACAACTGGGGACCCCATTGAATGTATATATATATATATATATATGAAAGAAAAATGGCGAGCTGTGTTGTTGCAAATATGATATATATAATAAAGAATTAGAAATAGAAGCCAGGACTATCCATCATCAGTGGTCTACTAGCCATCATAGGTATTCCTTCGCATTACAGACCATATAGCTCAGGCTAGGGCGATGCAATATTTAAAATAAGTTATTGGGATAAAAAGAGTTGGGTGGAGAAAGAGAGACAGGTAAATAAACACGAATGGTGAGACAACGTAAAGAGAGGAAAACATGAGAAAATCAAGACAATAATTCATTTTGAACATAAGCACGTGCAAATATTGACGAGAAGACGAAAGATGCATCTTGGCCGTGCGAATTTGAGCGAGGAAATAATTTCGTACGGTGTAGGACGATGGAGGAAGTGAGAGAGAGGGTGAGTAGCAGAGAGTGAGTGAGTGAAAGTGTGATGAAGCGGCTAGCCGAGAGAGGCTGACTAGCAGGGGGGGGGGTGAGTGAAAGTAAGAGGGAGAAGGAGAGAGAAGGGGGAGAGTGAAAGAGGATAGCAGTAAGGGAAGAGAAAAAGACATGTCACAGCGAAGGGGAAAGCATATATGAATGAAAAATGGCGAGCTGTGTTGTTGCAAATATGATATATATAATAAAGAATTAGAAATAGAAGCCAGGACTATCCACCAACAGTGGTCTACTAGCCATCATAGGTATTTCTTCGCATTACAGACCATATACCTCAGGCTAGGGCGATGCAATAACTAAAATAAGTTATTGGGATAAAAAGAGTTTGGTGGAGAAAGAGAGACAGGTAAACAAACACATACATATATATATATGTATGTTTGTATGTATTAAAATATTGATTAACACGTAAGGTAATTAGTTATAATGTCTGACAAAAGTATAGGGTAATCAAAGTACTGCAGATAATCACTATAATAAACAAACGTCACCTCTACTAATATAAATTTGAAAAGTTGATTAGGAGCAATAACCCCCCCCCCTCTCTCTATATATATATAAATATATATATATTTATTAAAATAACAGATTAAAGTTTAAGCAAAGAATCACTGGTTTCTCCCCTATTATTATTATTATTATTATTATTATTATTATTATTATTATTATTATTATTATTACTATATATCAGACATTTTTTCCAATTCCAACCCGCCCGTCTCCTCAATCTATTTTATTTCTCATTCTTTCTTCTGATGAAAGACAAGCATCCGAAACATCAAGACCCTCTTTCTGCAATATCAAGCGCTAACCTAATATATACCTTCCATATACTGTACTGATTGTGTTGTTATTTCTGTTTACCTTTTACATACATATGTATATATATATTATGGTTAGATAGCAGAACGTATGTGTAAAAAACAAAAACACAAAAAAAACCACATCCGTATTGTGTATTACTTGTGACAGTACCTTGTTCTCTCAATGTACGAAAACAGAGCCGTTATAGTAAGAGAAAACAAAGAGCTCTGATAACATCAATCAATTTTTATTCGCTGACAGTGTTTCCCAGCATAGTTACGTCCCTTTACGATCTGAGTTCAAATCCCGCCGAGGTTGACTTTGCCTTTCATCTTACGGGGTCGATAAAATAAAGTACCAGTAATGCACTGGGTAATTGCTGGCCTTGTGCCTAAAGTAGAAACAATTATGTATATATATATATATATATATATATATATATATATATATAATCGCTTTTCAGACCAAATTTGGCTCTTCACCATAATTGTGCGTACCCCCTATACATCCACTAGCATTCATATATTTGATGGGCTTCTATACCCATTCCTTGACAAAAGTATTCTGAAATGTTCGTACTCAATTTCATATAATTAGAGCTCGAGGTGGTAGTTAATTAATATATATATATATATATATATATATATATATATATATATATATATATATATATATATATATATATATATTGGTAAAAGGAAAAGAAAATGCTGACAAATTGTTCCCAGTGAAAAATAGTTTAATTAGGAATAAGTAAAAATTAGTAATAAGTATTGGTTAGTATTCAGTTCTGGTTTTAAGTTTTTACCGGTTGCGCATTTCTAATGCTTTTCAAAAATAATTTTGATATAGAGCGCCCGTGATGTTTACTCTAATCTGATTAGTTTTGGAAATTCTACCTGTTTTATGTGAAAAAAGTGGCTCCAGATGTATTAAAATAGGTTTCGCGCCAATTCGTGTTGCAAAAATTCTTGTGGTCAAGAGTTTTTGCAACACGTATTGGCGTGTTATAAAATAAAGTACCAGTAATGTACTGCGATAGTTGCTGGCCTTGTGCCAAAAGTAGAAAAAATATTTATTTCTCTCTCTCTTTCTCTCTCTCCCCTCTCCACCCTCTCTCTCCCCTCTCTTTTGTGACGTCAGAAGTATGAGGAAACACAGATTGCTACTTTAGAATCCGCTAAGCAATGACACTGTTATTCACAAATACATGTTATAGCCAATCCCACATAAAAAAAACCCCACTGAAACCAAATGAAAACATGGTTTTCGGAGATAAAAATAAATTTAAAGACAATACTATACGTTAAAGTTAAATGTCAGAATGTAAAGAATTTCTTAGAAGAAACAAAACAAAACAAAAACAACCTAACATCGTCTATTCTACAATCTATATCATAAATACCACATTTCTGCATTAACATTAAATAACATGAATGGCAATATTTTTTCTTTATTTAAATTCTAAAATTTAAATACCTTTTTATATAACATTTTAAAATAACACACACGTAAAGCAGATTATTTCTTTCATGCGAGTTGATCTAGGTATTTCAAATCGATTACCTTTGCTATAGCAGCTGGAACTAATTAATTTCAAATACGTTTATCATTTCTTTTGAAAAAAATAAAAAAAAAATGTTTCCTGTTAAAAGACTTCATTAATTTTCTGAGGTTCTGAAGTTGCATTTCGATGCGTTCATTTAATTTGCATTTGTTACTAAGAATAGCTACGCACGAATGCCTCCCAGCGCTGATCAACTCTATTAATGTTTACTAAAATAAACAGTGTTATGAAGAGATGGTAGAACCGTTATATGTCAAAGCCATTGTATGGCTTCTTGTATGCCTGGGCATCTCAATGGATATTATAGGCTTCGATATTACTGAAGCCATATATAAATATTTACGTATGTATGTATGTATGTATGTATGTGTGTGTATGTATATATGTATGTATGTATGTGTGTGTATGTATGTATGTGTAAGTATGTATTTATGGGTGTATGTACGTATGTATTTATGTATGAATGTATGCACGTATGTATGTATATATGCTCGTGTACATGTATGCATGTATGCGCGTATCTATGTATATTTATATGTATGCATGTATGTATGCTTAATTGTGTGTCTATTTGTATATATATATATATATATATATATATATATATATATATATATATATATATATACACATATATGGAGAGAAAGAGAGATTTTGTGAGATATTTACAGATGTATGCGAGTCAAGATGCTTTTGAATACATATACATACAATAAGATATTTGTGTGCGAACATATATGAGGATCTATACATTAAAATATAATGTTTTCTCATTTAATTATCTTTTTGAAACCATTCATATACATGTTAGATAAATACATTTCCATGTATGTTAATATTACATGAATTTGTATATACAGTTTTAGCCACCCATTTAATTACATCTCTATCTATGTTCATTATTCAAAACACACATATTCATACACACGCATTTACACAGACATACAGGCTTACATACACATATATACACGCACACATAAACCGCTCTCACAAACATATGCGCCGTGCATTGAAACATCATGTAAAAATATGTTAGTGTATTTATTTATATTCAAAAGCATCTTAACTCACCTACATCTGTAAATATCTCCAACTCTCTCTTAAATCGAATAATTTTATATTGTCATAACAGGTTCACGAGAAGAGAATTGAAAAAGAATATTAAATGAAACATGCGTGGGTGTGTAGAATCATTCGCGTCATTTGATGCGTGTATAATTTAAACTGGAACGGTAACTATATTTGTATAACCTGGGATTCACGTTGCATGTATTTTATACATGGAATTATAGTTACATGTACGGAGACAGAGAGAAAGCTGGAGGGAGAAAAATATTATCTGTGATACATTCAACGTAGCGTTCTGTTAAAGTCAACCACACGTCCTCTTCATTCGTTCAAAATCAGATTAAAATTGTCTTGATATTTGTTCAATTTATTGTGCTCTGTGTTAAAGCCCCGTCGAGAGCAATTTTACTGTTCATCCTTTCGATATCGACAAATGAAATATCAGTCAAAAACTAGTGTCACTTCTTCCCCAACCTTACTTATCTCTCTCTATCTTTCTCTGGGGGGAATATGTTGTTATCTCTTTAAAAAGAAGGCCTCCTCCAGGTTTAAAATGCCCAAAATACATTGTATATCAACTCAATGTCCATAAGGTCGACGCCAGGAGTTATGTACCCTTTACTTTTTTATCTACGTGCAATGCTTGCTGCCTTTAGAGTCAAATCTATTACGAGTATAGAATGTGATTTCTGCTGTGAGGCTAATTCGATATCTTATTGTCCTGCTTTCTACTGAATTAAATTGTTTACAGAGAACTGTTCTCCCCCTCCTTCCTCTGTTCAGCTCGAAGGCCCTGTTAAATGTTATAAACGTTAAACATTTTTTCTCCTATAACTAAGCTATAAAATATGTGTCTAATATTAGTTGGCTGTGTTTTGTATTATGTTTCATTCTGTTGCCTTCAATAATTGACAACGCTCATACATCATTATTATTTTATTTTTGCTTATCCAACATTGGAAGAAAATAAGAAATCCAACAGTTATATGTAGTAATGAAGTTTTTTGTCTTTCAATCTCTTCTGTCTACCTGTTTTTCTCTTTCTCTAACTGGACACTAATACCTCGCTGTAGACCACACTTTCTTTCAATGTATATATACATGCCCACACGTGCACTCATTTAGATACATACACACACATATACATATATACACGCACACACATACACACACAAACGTTGCCCCAGAAGATGTCAATGGTGACGTGTTGGAATAGGCATTTCAACTCAAAAGGCTTGCTCCTGCGGATCATTATCCCCGGTCCGATACTATGGTCTAGGGAGGTAGATCGGGGACCAAGAATACCGGAAGTGTCCACTGATACAAACTTATGGGAGAGCGACTAATACTTCGGCAATTTGCATTGTTCGTCCTGGCGAGCAACGAAGCTGGAGTTAGTCATCGAATGCGCCATGTTGTCCCTGGAGTTGGTGTCACACCCGTTTCTCTGAAGCTAGGGGATGAGAAAGGAGAAAGCTGCCGAGGGAAATTAAACAGGGAGCGAAATATAGTAATATAAAAAGAGGTGAATTAGTGAGGAAAATCGACAAGTCGGAGGTTGGCAGTGTTTGAAGGGGAGAAGGAAAATAGAAAGAAAAAGAGAAAGAGAAATAACTGGCATTTAGCCAAGAAACAAGACAAGGACTTAGCCAAATATACATAACATATATGGAGGGAGAGAAAAGAGTGAATGACAAAAATAATAACCTCCCCACTCCCCCACCAAATTCGAAAAATTACAAAAACAATAAAACAAAATTGTATATGACATCGAATTTGACGAGATTACGCATAAGAAGTCATCGGCATGTATGAATAAGTCAGCGTATCACACTCGCATACACACATATACAAACAAACAAGTACAAACAAACACGCAGACATCTATTTATTAAAATCGAATTGTTATATATATATATATATATTTCTTCTCAGAATTTTTCTTCATTTCTCATCTTTCCTTCATTGTACGCGTAATCTCACTCACACAAATACACAAGTCACAGACGCTCACATGTATTTATGCCAAACCATATATAGTTTGTAATAAAATGCATATGTCTCGTGTGTCAACCAAAATTCCCCATATTTTAATCAAACCTAGAAATCATTTCAGTTACCAATATAATACGCCCAGTATTAACATCACGGTGGAACAAGCGCAGGACAATCGCATCGGCCTTGGTAACAATCGATTCCTCTCGTCTACTCTACTATATATTAATAATTAGTTCTACTTTTGGCACAAGGCCCGCAAATATCCAGTGAGTTACTGGTACTTTATTTTATCGACCCCGTAAGGATGAAAGGCAAAGTTAACCTAGGCGGGATTTGAACTCAGAATGGCAAGGGCCGTAACTTTATGCGTCAAAGCATGGCGTCCGAGCCTCTACCGATACTGCCAATCCATCGCCATCTATATATTAATAGTGATATATTAATAATGATATATATGGATGACACGGCCATCTGTTGACATAACGGTTGCGAATAACAATTTCTTTTTTAATATATGTCTGAGGGGGCATGCATATCTGTATCAATTTATATGGAGTCAGGGACACGAAATTTGCAAACAAACGTATATCGAGAATTTCTCTCTCTCTCTCTCTCTCTCTCTCTCTCTCTCTCTCTCTCTCTCTCTCTCTCTCTCTCTCTCTGTATGTATGTATGTATTTATATATATATATATATATATATATATATATATATATATATGTACATATATATGCATATATATATACATAAACATACATATATATGTTTGGGTATCTATATACATACATGCATAATTACATACATACTCACACACACACACGCACACACACGCATATATATATATATATATATATATATATAAACGGTTGCAGAATTTTGCGTCCATATGATATGAGAACCTACATATTATAAATACAAATGCACACGCACGTAGACAATGATTTACATAATGTAAAACTTTCAATATTACATCGACTCATCATAATGACACGGATTTTCTTCAGATTATAATTGAGAACCATTTGTATTTATATAAGCATACACATGCGGACCTAACACATATGCATACACACATAAGTGCTCTTTACACACACCTGCAGGTAGACACATGACAGATATAAATGCACCATCCACTCATACACCACACATTGAATTTTATTTATGTATTTAATTATTCAAGAATAAGATCACAGTTTCAAGGGGAGTAATTATTTTTTATTCCTTCAACAGATGTACTTGGAAAAATTCTCTGAAAAGACAGATAGACAGCACATACATCTGGTCACTTATTATTTCTGAATATAAGGTGAATGCAAGAATCCAATTATAAAGGATAGTGCAAATTGAATGCTAGATTGATTCTCGGAGCTTCATGTATTGAATAACATACCTGAAAGTGAATAGCGAAATTAAATAGAAAGAAATAATAATCTTCTTCTAAGAAAGCTGGTACTTACCACCTGCCTTAAAAACTCCTTTTCATTTAGCATTATGAGAAGCAGCTGTACACATCCTTGGGAATACATTGCATACATTGGATATACAGAATAAGGAAACAACAAAATATTCTTTTTAGACAACGGGCAATTGGAAGAGAGTCACTTTTGAGTGCACTGTGCAAGGTTCATTGAGAGGACGATTGTCAGTCATCACAGCATTGATTTTGATTTCAGTTAAATCGGTAATTAAAGAAATCACGCGCATATCTTTCATTTGTGCGTGATTTTCTTTAATTGCCAATCTATTTTCTTGATTTCGGTGCTCAAAACAAAAATGCAACCTTACCGATTACAAAGTCAAGAAGATACTGTTTTTGTCTCTTATAATTAGATCTCATTCGTAGAAGTCCCCTTTTCAATGCAGTGTTATTTCTACTCAATGAATCACTTGATCAAAGCAGACATATTTCTATTCATTAAGTCACCTTTTGCTTGTACCTGGTGTTTGTTGAATTCTCTGTAAGAAACTGATAATCATCTTAAAACAGAATGTTTGTTTTGCGAACTTATCTATAACAACCTGAACTATAATCTAATATACAAATACACTGTAAAATTTAGTCCAAGATAGAAATGGTATAGCATTATTACAGGAAAGTCCAAATACCATGTCTAATTACATTCTCTTTCCCTTCCTCTTCATCACCGCAACAAATACGTCGCTTGAGCTGTTAGAAATAGAAGCACAATCATTCTCATGTCACATTCTACTACCATACAAAAAGAAAATACATTGCATGATATAGAATTTGATTATCTCATTCTGTCTCAGATTTCTAATCAACATTTCAAACATTAGCAGAGATTTATGGACTGAATATCATCCATTTACCGATATCACAACTTTCCTATTATCTTTAGAAAGATAAACCCTTATAACGATAATCCTCCGTATTGTGAAGCGAACGAGTATATTAGTAAATACAAGGAAATATTTTGCCTTACCATCTATCGATTCAACCAAAGTGCAACCTTCAAATAACAACAATATTAATAATAATAACAATTACAGAGCTAATTTAATAAACAATTTCTTGTTTATGTTTCTTCTTATTCGTTAAAGATATGGCACCAATTTTTCTAAGCAATTACACGTTATTCAATAATAAAATTCAATATTCATATTGCTGTTTGATTTCTTATTTCTATCTAATATTTACAACATTCTGTTATTATCCGTTATTAAATTGTTTGCCCCTGTAAACAATTTTATTTATCTATTCCCTTCTTTCTCTATAATAAATTGTTTTCTATTGTGTATTTATTTGCTATTAATATTCACAAACCACAACTATTTAACCAATGCGCATTTACTCATTACTCTTTTCTGTTTTCCTCATTTCTTCAAAATTATTTCAGATCCCATCTTTGGCAGAATATTTAGAACATTGGATATGAGTATCGGTCCTTTCCGTTCGGGGTTCAGTTTCTGCAGGGTCCAGCGTAGTCTTTCTTCGTGTTAGTGTCGATGAAACAAAGTACCAGTCAAGTTATTGTGATGACTTATTCGACATCGACATATATACTCTTCCGAATTTCTCACTTTGTACCTATACTAGAAACAATTATGTTTTCAATGCTTAAGTCTACAGAATGGTAAACATAAATGGCGGTGAGTTGGCAGTATCGGTAGAGGGTCGCACACCATTTTTTTGACGCATTGAGTTACGGCCGTTGCCATTCTGAGTTCAAATCCCGCCGAGGTTAACTTAGCCTTTCATCCTTACGGGGTCGATAAAATAAATACCAGTAATGTACTGGGTAAGTGCTGGCCTTATGCAATAGTAGAAACAATTATAAATATGCCGTCAGGTACTGCGTTACTATGTTATCTAATTTGAGTCCAAACTTGACATTCTCGATTTTACCTTTAATCTTTCAAGAATAAATAACTGAATACCGTACTACCGTACTAATTTTATCGATAATACCCTTCCCTTCATATTTATTGTTTTATGCCAATGCTAAAAATCATTATTTAAAAACGTAATCGAGATAAGAGAGTGTGGGGGAAATAATAGTTATCTTTCAAAAGGACATATTCAGATGTGTATTTTATTTGATTTTATTATTCCAATCACATCTAAGTAATTAATGGGAATAGCTAAACTAGTACTTTATTCTATCGAACCCGCAAAGATGAACGAGGAAGTTGAGTACGGTGGCATTTGAACTCAGCACGAATTTAAAATCTGAAGATATTTAATGAGACATTGTCACTATTCTGCTCTCTCTGAACATATGATTCCATAAGCTTTATAGAATAGCACACACCATCCATAATTAATTAACGTCCAAGAAATTATAAATGTTTGTTTTTCAAAAGGATCAACATATATTCAAGCATGATTCAACGTTTTATAAAAGGTTACGAAATTTAGTCAAAAGAACACTGCGGCAAACATATATGTATTGTGTGTTGCCCAAGCACATTCCACAGCAATTCAGTTTATAATGATTTTCAGAAGTTTCAGCTTAAATTAATTAACGTGAAAGACAAAGCAATTACTAGCTGAGATAAATATTTCATAAGATAATTGCATCTTTGCTACAAAAGGAGACGATATATATATATTATCTGACAGATAGGAATGTGTTAATTAAGAGATCGAATACTTAGAGAAATAACAGGTAATAGAATAACGAAAACCCATTCAAATGAATGAATGTTCATGACTGACACGTCAGTTAAGCCAATCAGATTTCTAAGCTCAGTTTTACGGCCGACGTAATTGTTCAGCAGTAGATAACTCAATACACCCTGTTTAAAGTTGGCGTATGTCAGTATTGTTAAATTTAACAATTAGTTTCTGTAGAGGTGATCTAATATTTAGTAACACGGTTCACTGTCATTACTGATTATGTTATCTACTAATTAGAAGATAGAAAAAGAACAATAGCAATCGACATTGTGCGATACACACATACGTTCACACACACATACATACATACATACACATATATGTGGTAGTGTTTTACAAAAACACTAGCACATAAGGAGGCACACAAGAATTGGAAACTGCACATGTGCATTTCTGTAATGTGTAGGCACATACATACATACAAAAATACATGTATATTTGCATACACAATAATTATAGAAACACACACATGCATTTAATATATATATATATATATATATATATATATATATATATATATATATATATATATATATATATATATATATATATACATATATATATATAATAACTATATATATATATATATATATATATATATATGATGGCTGCCCCTCGTTATTGAGTATGGCCATTGCACGATATACCATTATTAATAATTATTAATTAACTCTATCGTGGAATGCCTGTGCGTGAATATATATTTTAAAGTGAGGAAAGACTGTGCACTGAGCCAATCCCTGTCTCTGAGCGACAGTAGCTATAACCCGAAGAGAAGAAAATATCAACATTATCGGTAACTACTGAGCCGTAGGTTTTATATCGGAGTTATCCCAGTCTCTTTAGTTCTCTTCTCCTAGAAGAATGCCCTGACAAAGTCTAGGGGTCATTCACTCCCAGTGGTTTAACCGTGCGATCGGGTGTCCAGCCCGACTATTTCTATGTCCCCGCGCATATACATACACATGCGCCCATGTATATACACATATACATATACATACATATGTACATGTGTATATACATATTTACACACTTTTGGATGGCCGTTGACTCTTATGAGTTCTTCCGCCCTTTGTCAGGTTTTGTTTTTTGTCCTGCAGTTTGTCCAAAATCACCCTCCTCACCAAGTAAACTTAGTGGGGTTGCCGGTTTAGTCGCCGACGACCCGATTATGCGACAGGTTGTACTGGGTTACATGTTACCAGTAGCACTGAAGAGTGACCCGACATGTTTCTTGGTCAGTGGCCAAGTCTCAGACCCGTACAGCAGCACGGATTCCACTACAGCAATGAAGAGGCGGCTTTTCAGGTCTTTATGACGGTCAGACTTCCACAACGATCTCAAGCTGTGGCACACCGCCCAGGCCTTGCTATTCCTCTCAACCACATCACCAGAGCTGTATGGGAGCCTCCCAAAAGTCAGCTGAAAAGTGACACAGATGAGACTGAGGTTAGCTAGACATGCTCACCGACATCCAAAGTGGACATTGCACTCAGTGCTCCTGTGGAAGACCAAGGTTAACGTATGTTGATGCCCTAAGGACAGACACTGGTCTGTTGGAGACACAGGACATGGCAGCGATAATGAGGGACAGAGACCGCGGACCATGGATCTCGGGAATTGTACCTGCCCTAGAAAATATATAGATATTCGTATGTGTTTGGAGGCTGAGAGAAAATATACTTAAAACAGAAATAGAGTTTTAATATTCTTTTTTTAAAGCCTAAATAGTGAGTCTTGTTACTCTGAATATTCACCTCCTGTTTATAGCAGGCGCAGTATAGATAAAGGCTGCTCTACCTGAAGTCTTCCTTTACCCTTATATATATATATATATATATATATATATATATATATATATATATATATATATATATATATATATATATATATATATATATATATATATATATATATATATATATATATATATATAAGCGTGGACATGGCTATTTGGTGAAAGATTTCGCTTCTCAAACACGTAGATTTGAGTTCAGTCCAGCTGCGAGGTACCCTCGAAAACTGCGTTTCACTATGGTCTCTTGAGGATCAATGCCTATTCAGACATACCAAAAATATACATATGGATGCATACATGTAACGGAAAGTCCACATATGCCTTCCCTTATTGTGTATGCGCATACATACATACATACAAAAATGTAATTTCATGTGACGACTAGATGGCATTGTACTTTTCTTAGCAACTGTAGTCTCGTATGACTGAAAAAAGAGATAAAAAAAACTGAAAAAAAACGCGCACTTCGTGTATGTATGTGTTTGGGTATTTTTTGAAAACGTGACTGTATTCTCGAGTTTCATATATGCCTTTATTCCAAACTAACTGTAACGTTATCATAAGAAACTATGAAAAAATTAATAAACAAAAACTTCAACACTCGTGTTCACTGTACTTGTTTAAAAGAAAAGCCGTTTCGAACAAAATTGTATACACGCTCAAAATACACAGGTACACACACACAGACACATAACCATTTTTGCGGTTTTACACCTCCAGAGAAAGCGTGTATATTAACTGAATATTAATAGCATAGGCTATATTTTGACCCGTTGTTTGTCTTCAGCTTGACTGCGGTTTAGACAATACATATTACTTCAATCAGACAAGTTATGTATTCAGTGAAACGTATACATATCCTTTTATTAATTTGGTCGAGGATTATCCGATGGTTTACTTTCATTCATCACGCTGTTGTGTTGCTACTAAGCATTTTCTGCAATACAGTGTGAGTACTGATCAACAACCTAGTTTATCTTCCTACAAGATAATAAGAAATTTCCTCTGACCGTTCTTGAAGGAAGTTGTTCAATTTCCTGTTACGTCACTGCTTGTTTCAGCGGTATACAGGAATGCAGACAGCACAAGTAATCTGTATATATTACAGAGATGTTGACTTTTTGATACTATGCCAAGTTTCAAAAGATCACATTCTGCAGTTGTTTTCCTGATAATATTTAATTATTTCCATGTGGCATTAA
>OZ024740.1:335194470-335201970 GCA_964016885.1 Eledone cirrhosa | reverse complement strand
GTCGGATACTATACTTTGCAGCATAGAGTTACGGCCGTTTACGGTCTGAGTTCAAATCTCGCCGAGGTGAACTTAGCCTTTCATCCTTACGGGGTCGATTAAATAAAGTACCAGTAATGCACTGGGAGAATTGCTGGCCTTGTGCCAAATGTAGAAAAAATATTTTATCGACCTTTGACGAGTATTAAAACTCAGAATGTAATCATGTCACAAAACATATCAACTTCCATTGGGAAGGCTGTGAAATTACCGTCTAGCACAGTCAAATTTTTCCATTCTCTAATACTCTTCCATCCTGCTGATGAAACCAGTCGAATACTGTGGATCAATTAGAATAACTATAGCCGTCCACCATATGTGTGCTATTTTGCCTATATTGATAATCATTATGAATATTAGTGTTGAGGTTGGTGTATTAGCAGTATCGGTAGAGCGTTGGACAGCATGCTTTGCATCTTGTAGTTACGACTCTTTACGTTCTGAGTTCACATTCCACCGAACTTAGCTTTGTCTTTCACCCTTACGGGGTCGATAAAATAAAGCACCGGTAACCTACTGGAGTCGATTTAATCAACTTGCCCCTTCCTTCCGAAAATTGTTGGCCTTGCGCCTAAATCAGAAACCATTAGTAATATTAATGTTGCCATTAAAGTGCAGAAAGTAATATTAAGTAGAGTAGGGAGACCAGTTTAGTGGATGATATTGATATAATAAAACATTATAGGACTTAATAATCAAACTGCATGTCTTGATAAAACTACAAAAAGTTATAAATTGTTTATAAGAACAATGACGGAAGATTGTATATCAAAGAAAGAAGTATAAATTTAGGAGTAAAACAACGACAGCATCTTAAACACTATTACATGTTTGGAGAAATAAAATATCACAATACCAAAAAACATCAAAATGAAATAAAATAAAATAAAATGTAATAATTATAGCAACTGCCAGTTATGGATGCTTATTATGGATTTTAGATTCTGAAAATGATAAAAAGATAATGGTTTTTAAAGATTCCTCACATTCCGTACACCGAACATCGAACTAACAAGGGTGTCATGGAATAAATTGCTAGAAAGTTTACGAACTACAAAACAACTTGTTATTTGCCGAATGTTGAACATAATGTGGGTTGTTTATGTAACACATCACCATGATATTTTATATCTAACTAATATGGGCATACATATATAGACCACATATAAAAGAGATATTGGAAGAACGCAGATGTGTTGATCGAAAAAAAAAACAACAAAACATGAAGAAATGGGCCGGAAAGGATAGGTGGGGAATTCGAAATTAGCTGATGAATATACCGAAAGAAAAGGTTGAGATTTTTTTGTGAACCCAGAGGGTGGTTATCGTTTGCTTGACTTAGTAGTCTTATTTTTTGATGTATGAGTCCTAGATTCGTCAATTAACTGTTTCGAATAAGGAAGTGATGAATGTTGGTATGGAAAAAAAGAAACCAGCCTGAAACCAAATACCGGACCCAAATGCATATGGTAGAATAGATTTGGCAAAACGGACATAAAGGGTCAGATCGTGGTGTGAAAGCGGCTGACGGATTAAATCTACCATTCAAGAAAGCCATTGGAAATTTAAATTCGGTACACAGAGGCCCAGAACAAATACCACAAGAAATCTCGTTCGACGCTGTAATAAATCCGCCATTCCACCGGCTTGGATTAAAAATTCTTTATCAACCCCGAAAAGATGAAAGGCAAAGTTGAAATATGAAAAAAAAAAAAAAAAAAGAGTCCATAGAAAAACTGCAAAATATGAAGCCCTGTGCATTAACAATTCTGCCAATTTTTCCTCATATAATATACATACAGTGCCTGTAGGTTGTAACGTATGTAAATTTATTGTTTTGTTTCTTGAGTTTTCCTGCATCTTTTTATGTATTAATTTCAATTAACCTATTACATTAAGCATTGCATATATTTTAAATTCCTACGTTCTGCATATATTTATTTACGTTAACACATGCTCTACTGTTATTCTTTTCATATACCTTTAATTGTAGCCCTGAATCTAAAAGCAATATTAATATTTCCCCTTCTATTGTACAGGTGGTATATTTGACACCGATACACTGACCACAGCAATTCGCTATGCCATGCGGACCAACTCGAAAACCAGAAATAAGATGGTAATACATGAAACTGTGGATATAATCGATACTTCTGATGCCTATAACCTTAGCAGTGCCAGTAAGTATTATTTTAAAAATACATTTCAACGTGAAGATGGACTGGGAGTGGAGAGGGCTAATAAGGAAAGTGAATGTATCAATAGTTACAGTTTAGGGATATATGAAGCAGTGGGAGGCAGATTGAGTGGGAAACACAGAAAGAGAAAGGAAGAGAAAAAGATGGATGAAGAGATTATGAAAGAAAGATGAACCATATTTATTTGTTAATTCAGGAATGCCTCTTCACACACATACGTACGCGCAGACACATATTTACCCTGTGTGTGGGGGGATGTAACGTAATAATGTTATAAGAGCCTTCTATACAGGGTAAAAGATATTTGATAACGATATTATACAGCATTATGCAAGGTTACCAATTAGGTTCATAGCGGTCATACTGTTTACAAGTAGATTCCGAAATATTATTTCTAACAAAATAATCTGCATTACTAAAATTGTCTAATATCGTTATTAATTAACTAAATAATATTAATTGTTTCTACTTTAGGCACAAGACCAGCAATTATCCAGTGCATTACTGGTACTAAATAATATTAATATACATTGCTCTTTAATATCCGTGCCTGTATTCATCTGTGTGTATCTTCATGTTTGCTGGCTCTGTTTCTCTGAGTATATATGTATGCATATTCGTATGTGTGTAGCAAAGTTGAAATATGTGATAAATGAAAGTATGGCTCTTAAATAGCACAACATTATTCCTGATTAACTATCAAGAGGAGACGTGCCATATAGAGACAATGAAATAACATAAAAATGCAGGAATATTCTGAATACTAAGGTAGTGCCATAATCCAACTGTATATTCAACGGTCTATAAGCCCATGTTGATAGTAGGCCCTTTCATTCGAGACCTTCTCGGTATTCTCATTTACTTGTAACTATAGTTATCGGAAGAGAGCGTTCTTTCTTGTTGAATAAAGTTTGGAAATGAAAAAAAAAACTGAAGAAAACCAGGAACAATAGGTGTTGTTCAATCATTGAGAGGATAGGTTCAGCACTAAAAATAAGATTGAAAAGAGGAAAATGTAATCAAGACGAATTACTAGTAGTAGTAGTAGTAGTAGTAGTAGTAGTAGTAGTAGTAGTAGTAGTATTTGTAGTAGTAGTAGTAGTAGTAGTAGTAGTAGTAGTAGTAGTAGTAGTAGTAGTAGTAGTATATGTAATAGTAGTAGTACAAGAAGAAGAATTAGGAAATGATGTAAAATTTTTTAAGAAGGTGATGAAGCAAAAAAGGGCCATAAAAACAGTTTGTTTTAATTGAAAGAATAACTAATACAGACAAAATTTACGAAAAAAAAAAGAGCGAATAAAAATTTGAAAAAACAAACAAACCACAACACGTAAATAAATGAAATAAAGTAATCGTTATGTATTTGCTTTCGTGTTATATGTTAATGTATTGAAATATTAAAGCAACCCAGAATGAAATATATATTCTTTGATGATAACACTACTTACGAGTTATTTATATTACTATTGTATTGAAGCTTTCATGAGATGACTAGGTATATTTTTTCAAAACCATTCATGATACATTAACACGGCATTTTTATTTAGGAGGTTATGTTGCACCTACACACACATAAATGATACGCAGATTCCTGATTTGTTTTGGGGTAGCTTGGTCGTTTTTTCGGCTGCCTGGCTTGTCACTTGACAGCCATTTTTATAATGTGTCTGGACTTTATAACTATGTTAATTGCTCTGGCGTCTTCCTAGTCCATTGAGCGCTTGCCGGCTTATCTCGAAAACTGCGTTTCGTTTTGCTTTGGCCGCCGCCGAAATACGATCTCGCTGAAATTATATTTGTATATATATATATATATACAAATATAATTATATATATATATATATTATGGAATACTGTTGGCTTCTTGCTACAATAGTTTCTATACTTTTCATATATATATATATATATATATATATATATATATATATATATATATATATAGAGAGAGAGAGAGAGAGAGGTGTGGGTGGTTTATGTACATAGTGACAATTAAACATTAACTGAACGGACACTTAATAAACAAGAATAGAAATTTATATTATTCGAAGATGTGGAAGTGGATTAGAAGCCACACCTTTTCGCAGCCTTGTGCGTAATTTAAATGTAAGTTATACTGATACTATTTTAGTCTTACCCTAAAATCTAAAATCTGAGGATACACTATTAATTATACTTTAAATAAACAGCACACTGTACCACATGTGTTATGTATTCTCATTCCTGTTACTCAACTAAGTGTAACATTTAAATATGACAACATATATAGGATAGAGACACACTTCTGTCACAAATGACTATAGTATTTGCACCTAGAAAGTTCCCCTCAGATGCACATGTCCGGGCAAGGTTGTTTGTGGAAGACCAGCAGTCGCCCATGCGTACCAGTCTCCCCTCTCCATGTTGCCCAAGGGAAAAGCAATGGCTGATACAGAATGGCACCAGTGATGTCGCAGCTTATTCCTGCAGCTGAGTAAATTGGAAAAACGTGAAATAGTGTCTTACTCAATGACACAACGCATCACCCGGTTCGAGAATCGAACTCTCAACCTCCCCATTGCAAGTCCAATACTCAAACCACTAAGCCACGCGCCTTCGCACGCACACACACACACACACACACACACACACATTTATATATTAATAACATGATTTGAATCGTTATCTTTGGTTTTCACCCAAAATAAAAATTATATATAACCAAGCCATATCTATTTAAATGTAATAAATATTGATATGTAACATACGTTTAGAAATTTAAAGGTAAATTTTATTAGTTATAATACTGATATTAGTCTGAGTTGACAACTTCTGTATGTATAATTAATGAAGGACAAAGCCCAGCTATACATGGATACACAGATTACATATAAATTGATAACGCTATTAACGAATCAATAATATAAATATGGCTTACTGAATTTGACACTTTACTAGTGTATGCCTGTAGAAATTTTGTCGTCTTTCTGAAATCATTTAGGGAATAAATATAGTTGCTTCGTGTTTACGTTTACTTTAGCGTATATATTTTTCTACAGAACTTGTTCGGCTATACAAATATTCTGACGAGAAAGGAAATTACTAGATTTTAATATATTTGAAAGTTCTGGCGTCTTTCTTTTTGGAAGGCCTTAGTTTTTCGTGTTTGCAGAGCAGTTTAATCTAAACGCAAAGCTATCAAGTTGATTCAAATCGTACTTATCAAAGCTCTGCAGAAAATAATAATTGTGGTCTGCTGACTAGTGGCAATGTCAATTCAATGTTTGTAGGGCTGGAGGTATAGCCAATATTATCTATCACAAATAATTATTGGTAGATATTGTATTGTTTCTATATGGATAGAAACCAAATTCTGTTGATAAAGAGGCCGAATGACAACGCTAAATGTTACACAGAAATCAGAACGAGGGTTTCAAATTTTTGCCAAGTCATTAACGCACTTAGACACAATGAGAGATGAGAAGAAAACGAAATAAAAGCTATGAAAATGTACTGCTTTCCAAATGAAGACCCTCTACTTTTATGATGTGATGTAAATTCTAATTAGATGTCAGTGTAATTAACGACTGACAAATTCATGAGACCAACTACCATCCGGTGTCCTCACGTTTGTGTCAAGTTATACAAGCAAACCTAACGATTTCTTTAGGAATTTTTGGAGAACACCCAATAATAGTAAATATTCATTAACTGAACAGTTGCTCTTAGAGAAAGTTCGATTGCTTACAGAATGATATCGGAAATTGTTGCCTCTCGATAACTGCACCAATATCGGCTTGTCGGTCATGATCAACTTCCGGTTGGTCTTCATTTATGAGAAACGTAAGATTTCGTATTAATTTATTTTTCTTTTGTTTGTACTGTAAGTGTTGAGTACAGGATATATTTAATACATGATTAATTTCGAATGGCATTAAGATAATTATGTTATTATATGAGCACCGTAGAAATCAGTTAAATTCTAGTGCTCAGAGATATACGAAATAATCCTTTGTTATAACTACCTCAATTCATATGTATTTCTGTTTGGCGGAATAAATAACAATAGGTGTATAATATCTATCTGGACAGATGTAGTTAAGACATGTTATTTTTTTAATTGCAAATGTGTCGGCCCACTCTCAAATTTCTTTGAATCTCATCGAAATATCTGATACACATATTCGCCTGAAATAAACCAAAATATCATAGCATGGCTTCTTAATAAATGAGAAATATAAACAGAAACATATTCTACCGCCAATTATATATCCTATGCTTCTAACTAAAATTTACTATGAGACCGTGTAAACACATTCATCGTCATGGGTGGAATGTAAGTATATTTTCAAGAATACTCATTCAATCAACCACGCCTGTATCCCTCTACTACTTACAAATATCACTTTCTACTCTAGTATATTTCAGTATCGGTACACGTAATTTTCTACACTCCTCTGATTGCCAATATATTTTGCTCTACTAATAACGTCCAGTTTAAACAGCAAACAATAATTTCACTCTGAATGTTTTGTATCAAATAATTATTATCACAGTTTCAATTACGCCAGTAACACCACAGCGAGTCGCCAGACTATATATATTACACTAGCTCTATCATCTTTGTTGGTTTAATCGGTATCGCTGGTGTCGGCATCTCACAGCAATTGGTGAAATTTCATGATGGAGTGAGTGAGATCGACACAGTCGATACTCAAAATTACCTGGAGTGACACGGCTTCAGCGCTGTTACAATCCAACGACAGCTGTTACTGAAATGTTGTAGATGGCAATCAATAAGATACATTGTGAACTGTCGACTCGGCACTGGCGTGAATCTGGATAATCCACTTATTTATTTAAGAGCACCGTATAATAAACAGAGCCATGTTGAAATGATATCCCCATGACTCGGATATGCTCATATCAATCAGCAGCTTTTAGTAAGCCTTATTAAATTGTAGGTCACGGGGATAGAGAAAGTGTGATGGTGGGTTATGGTCGAGTTGGAATTATTCTACTGGGTAATTAAGGCAGTCCATTGTGTAGTCGAATGATGTGATATCTGAGGAGTAATAAACTAAAATGATGATATGTGATTTGATGTAGTGTGAAAGACTTTTACCATCTCAAGTATCTTTCTATTAATTTATATATTTAAAAAACTCTGAGCAAGAACGGTCAGATCGCAGGAGTAAATTTAGCAGTAACATATAATCACAGAATCTGTCGCTATTCTTGACATCACAGCCAATATTTTTATAATACTACAATCTAAATCATAGGG
>OZ024740.1:335116970-335191970 GCA_964016885.1 Eledone cirrhosa | reverse complement strand
AAGGAAACAAATAAATAAAGTAATGTAATGGTAAAATCACAAAGGGTAAGGTGTTGCAAATAACCATGTGCAAGCTCTTCGTGACTGAAGTAAAGAATATACCCCTCGTAAGGAAATTTGGCTCAAAATCTGGCATCAAAGTGGACTCCGATATAGAAAGGCAATGGTGAGTGAGAGTTTTAAAATCAAATGTTTACTTAAATATACCACACATCCCATAGAACAGTCCCTCCTTTCAACGGATTTCCTCAGACATTCCGTACACCAAATTCAACTTACTGGGTTTTGGTCATCCTAATACGAGGATGGAAGAGACTTGCTTATATTGTATTGCTATGGACAAGGCAACATTATAAAGTTGCGAAGAGAACGCGTTAACCACACAGCAATGCAGCTGTCTCTGACTGATTTAGAAACTCAAACAGCTGGAGAGCAGACAATGATTTCATAATGTATCTTTTAAACTATGAAATATATATATAAAATGTATATATGTATGTATGTATGCATGTATTTAAATTATATATATTTATATCGAGAGAGAGAGAGAGAGAGAGAGAGATAGAGATAGAGAGAGAGAGAAAGTGAGTGAGAGTGAGTGAGCGGTATGTGTGTGTATGTGTGTAAGTCACATTAAGTGCGCGCGCGCGTGCGTGTGTGTGTGTGTATGCATGCCTGCACTTGTGTCGCACTAATATCGGTTGCATATGCATAACATTTATTTCGATACTACTCTAGTTCACAATGCAATATACAAATACATACTCTCTTCATCAACATATACGTGTGCATATATATGTGTGTGTGTATGTGTGAGTGTGTGTATGCGTACGCATTCATAAACACACACACACATTTTATTTCTTGTATCATCGACAGAGCATTAAGTACGTTAAGACATCGATATTTTCCTTATTTAAAAAAAAATGTCTAAAAATATATCATACTTCTTTTGTTTATTCACGAGATGTTTCTACTTTATGATGGTTAGATTTCAATTATTTTCTTTACGAAACAATACTGCATTGCGTCTATTAAATATTCAATTGCATTCTATTTAAATAAATTATATATACCGAGGTTTTGTGGTATCTATCAAATTTTCAACAAGGCACTAGTGAAAATTAATGACAGTTTTCACTGATTAATGGAATTAATACGACTTAATTCAGAATTGGAAGTAACATCTCGTTCAGTGCTTATACGAATAGTTAATATACATCAAGAAATCTTACATTTTCCGATAATCTAGATTTAGTTGTTCTTTAGCTCAATCCGTGCCATGGCTGAGCAGATTTATAATCACTGGCGTTTCGGCCATGAGCATACTCTCTTTTAAAAAGACAAAGTTCGTTCAGTATTAGATTATCCAATGTGCCATTCCCTCTAAATATTAGCAGGAATTAGAAAGAAGTTTTGGCCGTTATTTTTACCTGATTCAACGGCCACATAGCAGCACCCCCTCAATACCTCCTTCACTGGATATTTGTGCGTTACGTCTAATTCAAATTTAATCCTTCTTCAAACTGTTTATTCTGTTTATGAAATCTTTACAATATTCTTAAAAGTCTTACACCTAATCAATTTAATGACATTTTGTAAATCATATCATGCGAACTGTTATTTTTCCCTCTTTGTAATACTATACAAACATTTTCACTTTCAATCAATTCCAACCTAACCATCAGTATCCTTATCTTTTACAATTGTAGACCTTTCCATAGAATACTGTCTTTTGTGTTGTAATATATTTGCTGGAGCAAGTAATAATATATTCTCCTGAACCAAGTCTTATTCAACCCTTCCAGAACAGGAAAAGATTTGGCACCCATTAATGTTGTCTGAAACTTAGAAATATGACTCTCACGTCTATAAGAAGGGACGTTACAATGCAATATAAACTATCATATACATACATACATACACACACATACATATATGTATATATATATATGTATATTCATATTGTCATAAGGTGAATTGTTGGAGCTTTAATGAAAGAATGTCTGAGAGAACAATTCATCTTTTAAACAATGAAATCTTATGATTTCTTTGATATTTCTTTGTTCAGAATATCAAGTAAAGAAACTGACACTTTATACATTTATAATAATAAGCTAACATTGTAAAATATCGTTATATGGAATCTCAATCGCAATTTGGACAGCCTTTATCAAACATCAACTTTCAAACTTAAAGAGAGATGCGAAGCAATTTGTTTTTAATAACACTCTAAGGACGATAAGAAGTTTTAATCAATGATAGACTTTTTGATGTGTATGAAGCGTGTCAGAGAGTCTTTATATGAATCTGTGAAAGCTGATCTGAGATTTAGGTTTAGAAAACTCCTGCCTTATATCAATATTTTTATAAGAATAGATTCATACAAAATTCTTCAAAGATAAGATGCCTATATTTCTCTACTTTATCTCCAGTCTTTGAAATAGTTTACACATTCGCTAGATAGATATATGTAAATCTATTTATGTAACTATCCAACATTTCTCTGGGTGCTCTTGCTGTTATGGTTTAGCCTCATGTCAGCCATGATTAAGTGAACCTATGATCAAAGGTCTTGAATATTCCGTCTTTGTATATTTAGGACAAATTTGTCCAAAATAACTTTACTGTTTCAAGATGGCAGGAATAATGAGGTTAAATATTGCTGGTATTTTTAGACTGATAAATAATGGGCGAATTCTCAAAGGCCACCTATATTGAAGCATAGACTTACTTTTAAGATTTAAAGATATTCCGCAAGATAACACACGTTTCTCATTCTTCTGTAAGTTTTGTTGACTTCTTTTGGTGGCAAACATAAGTTTATTCCACACTGATCTATTAATTGTTTTTTTTCCTGTTTGAATTCTCTATTTTTGAAAACTAGCGTCATTGATTGCAAGTTTCCGAAACGCCGATCCCTGTCATATCTCGTTATAAAGGAGAGATTAACAAAAAGTGTCTCAAAACGTTTAGGTCGTAAAGCATCACTTTATCAAACTCCCACCGATCTTTATATTCTCCAGCTATATGGAACGTTCAAAGAAGCACACACATGAGCAAACGCGCCGGCACGCGTGCACACACACACATAGACACATACAAACACCCCCATATATATATATATATATATATATATATATATATATATATATATATCTGGTTGAGTGCTTAATTCGGTTTGTCTAAAGGAATTTCATTCCTTTGTCTCAAATTTGGAGAAAACCACGTGTCTCTAGCGAAATTCACTGCTAGAACATACCCGCAGAGGCTAAAGAACACAAGACTTGCTGAAGAAGTACATCCTTTGTTCTGTCGCCAATAACCATTAACTTGCAGACCTCTGCAAGCGGAATTTGTCGATCTTGGATTTGCAGAAACCTACCGCTGATATTGTGTGCTGTATTTGATGTATATCGTGTGCTATACGATATGCATTATATATTCCATTCAGTCCCGACGTTCTGTCCAGGTCAGCCTAAAATCTTTTCCTTAGTCCTGTATTTTCGTTGCTGTGGTAATGCGGCTGGATTGCCGATCGCTATATTTGATTTGCTAAGCTGTCTAAACGTATTGTTATTACTCTGGGGTACTATACCCATCCGAGTGCTAAAGCTACATACCGAATTTGCATTCGTTAGCTTGGGCGCAAACTAAAGCTTCGTTAATGCTGTACTAAAATTTGTATATATATATATATATATATATATATATATATACACACTTAAATTTGAATTCCATGTGTTGCTAAAGTTTAGTAGTAGCTATAAATGAAAAGCCGCATAATATTTTCCACATAAACAATATATTCCATAATTGAAGTGAATAAATATTTTGCACAACTCTAATCCAAATACTAACACTAGAAACAAAACGAGATTTAAGTAAAGTGAAAATACTTTTAGTTCACCGTAAATTATTATTGTACAAACTATTTTCTTTTTTTTATTTTCAATATTAGTCTTTATTGTTTATTCAGGAATTTAATAGCGGTGCATATGAACCACCTTAGTGTTTCCGAGATTAGTGGGGGTGGACGGTAAAAGGCATCCCGAAATCTGAGACTTCACCAGAATGCTTGAAACAGTAGATTCTGCCAAATGCAGCAAAGGACTACGTGGTGATGATAAACCAGGTGGTGTAGTACTTGTAAGCCACAGCCTAATTTGAATTCAGAACCCAAATAGTCGTAATGTCTACCGCAAGGCATCTAGTCTAATTTGCCAACTCGCATTTATCCACTAGCACTACATTTTATGTATTCTGAATGGTTAAAAAGCGAAGCTGACATATATTGGGTTTGAACTCAGCAGAGAGAGCTAGACACTTTCCCTTTTTCCTACGCTGTAGTGATGTTACCATTTCTCCATACGTCTCTGCTGTTTAAACATGAGTAGAAACTTGAGGCTACACACACATGAGAATAAAATCAAACCTTTAACGTGCTGACATCTTTGTGCCCTGAGACAAACCACACATCCAAATATTATTAGGAAATGTCGATAATATTCCCAGAAATATTTGATGTCTGGTTTAGTGTCGTTAATCACCCATGAGACAATAACTAGTTATATGCTATAGGAAAAAAAATATTTTGAAAATATGCAATGAAATCTTCGATTATAAATAGGAGAAAAAGATTCAATTTTGTTAAATGAATGATTGGGCTAGAATAGGTCCATTCATAATGTCTTTTCTTAATTCAAATTTCATATTTAATGGAAAAATGAAGGCATCATACACTATATCATTTAGCAGAAAAAGAGACATATAACATGAATATTACACGTAATTGAAGAGTGCATTATAATAATTGAACTTAGAACTCAAAAAGGAAATTATTTGGTACAAAATAAGATTTTTATTTTAAGCGAAAGTGAAGGATTAAAAATCATTAAAAAAAGGAGGAAGGGAAGGGTCAGTAGAAATTAGAAATGGTAATAAAAAAGAAAGAGGATCGTTAGGAGTAGTGACGTGTACACACACAAACATTGATATATATATATATATATATATATATATATATATATATATATATATATATATATATAATTAAAATTGAACTCCGTTAATGTAGGACCCACGGTGTTCAACATCAACGATAGATGAGTTGTACAAGGTAGATTGCTTTTCCTACAATTATATCATGGTTAACTAAATGGAATAACCAGTTCTATCCATTGGTGAACCACAAAAACTAAATGTGTATATATATATATATATATATATATATATAGAAGAGATATTTAATTTGTTGGAAATCCAACAAATATAGATCTTTATAACTGATTCAGAGCACTTGACAGTTTTCTGGAGTAAGTATTCAATGATATTACATTTTGTATTTTATCTGATGATAGCGTACCAACATTTTTGTTACACTTGAAATATATATAAAAAATAAATATGGTTTTATAAATATAGTTTCCATTAATTTAATATCATTGTGTATATATATATATATACACATACACACTTATATATATATATATATATATATATATAATTACAGCTCCCCAGCTTTTGCTCTTTATGAAAATGACCTTCGTCGATGCTCATAAGCATAATAAGCATAAATCTATAAGCTTTTCAATTACTTTATATATATATATATATATATATATATATATATATGCGTGTGTGTGTGTGTGTGTGTGTGTGTGTGTGTGTGTGTGTGTGTGTGTGTGTGTGTGTGTGTGTGTGTGTGTATGTGTGTGTATGTGTGTTTGTAGGGGTGAATAGATCACTATATTAAACAGGTTAAAACATGTTTATTGACATGAACATTTCGTATATGATTCAATATACAATCTCAGTCATATCTCAATCACGCTATGTAAGTTCTACACTACCTCACTTTAATTACAGCTCTTCAGTTTTTGCTCTTTATGAAAATGACCTTCCTCAGGCGATGTTCATAAGCATACATCTATAAGCTTTTCAATTACTTTCGTCTTAGCATCCAAGAGAAGTTAGCCCATCTCACGATGCTTAAGAAACTAGAAACGGCTCCGCCAGGTTCTTCTCACGCCGATGCTAATGACTAGTAGTGATTAAATAACTCCTTTAAAAATTATTAAGCAAGGCGCTACAAATATGTCTACTTCAATGAACATTTATTATATTATTCAATATACAACCGCAGTTACAGAACAGACACACATATATACATACATTAGACACTACTACGAAAGGTAGACCACATTGCATGTATATATATGTATATATATATATATATATATATATATATATATATATATATATATATATATATATATATATATATATATATAAAAGAGCAAACATCACGGACGCTCTATCTCAAAATTATTTTTGAAAAGCATTAGAAATGCGCAACCGGTAAAACTAAAAACCAAAACTGAATACTAACCAATACTATTACTAATTCTCACTTATTCCCAATTAAACTATTTTTCACTGTGAACAATTTGTCAGCATTTTCTATTCCGTTTACCAATATATATATATAATTTTATCCCGGTTTCAAACGGGGGTAACCACAGTAAGTAAGTACTCAATACAATGAAACAGTTCTAGTCCTGTAGATGCCATTTCTATACTAAATACACACACACACACACACACACACACACACACACACACACACACACACACACACACACACACACACACACACACACACACACACACACACGCACACGTATATATATGGACAGCTATTTATAAACCTATGTAATGAACCCAGGTGTGTTTAAGTAGATTTCATTGCTTTCAGAAATTATTAATGAAAGTTTATGGTATTGAAATAGAAAGCATGACGATATTTCAATTCCCACTTGAATTAATTCCATTTTTGAGTAATTGGGTAATACATTTCATTAGATTTTTAAACCCGTATCCCGGAGAAGATTTACCTTTCATCATTCTAACGCTACTTTAACCGAAGTTAATGAACCTTTCTGGTGATCCTCGTGATTAATAACTTTTATTTATTTGTTAACATTGAGAAGCTAATGTGCGTAATAAAATGTAATTTCATTTCCTTATAAATCTGTGTCTTCCAATCAGTGAAATGCGTAGGTTAGTGTGATGAGTTCAGAATTGTAAGTTCGTGGGTTTCATTTGCGGAATGGGTTACGCTTCGAGTAATTGGACAAAGCACTTAATTTCTCCATGCTCCAACCAGTATAAATGAGAGAAAAATGAATACCAGCAATAGTTGAATATTAACCTTGCGATGGAAAGGTGTCTCTTCTAGGGAAAAGTTTTCTACCTCCGGTCTCGTATCGTCTCATAAAATTGGAATAAATTTTATCTTCATGGGACATAATTATATAATTTCTCGAACTCTGAAATATAGCAGCCACATCTCAAACAAAGAAGAATCTGTTTTAATGGAGAGAATTGGTAATTTAGATGTACTACGTTTGAAAAATAGAATAGAAGATGTACAGCCGGAAAATATATGAGCATTGGGCAGCTAAATGAAGACTGAGCAGGGGCTAAATTATAATAACACACATAAAAAGAATCATCTATACATCACTCAACATTTTATAATTCTATAAGCAAACATTAACTATTCGATCGTAGGGTCTCTCTAAAGATATCTTCTTATATGTAGGTCAAAACACATAGCGCGGCTGTTTCCGTGGTAATATTAAAACCTACCAGTGAAATGTAATGAGAAAGTCATTTGCATATTATAACAGCCTCATACCAGCTGCGCGGATTCATGTCATATTTGTTTTTAAACGCTTTAGGGTGGACATAGTAATAATATTCGTATTGTGACAGATATATGTAACTCAAGTTGTTATATTTTAATCTAGATCAACCTTAAATGATCAGATATATGATCGTATTTCTGTAATGATTAAACGGGCTGTCTTATGAAATTACCGTAGCTAGAGCTACACAATTGTAGCTTTTAGCTTACTGGACCATCTCAGAAATTTGCAGATCTTCTAAATGTTAAATTCAATAATTAATCTATTAAAATATATCAGCAACTTGAACATAATCAACATGCACATTTTAAAAGTAAAACATAACTTCAGTAAATTTTCATGGTTGAAGACGCCTTAAAAGTTGAGAGTAAGTCATACATGAAATGGCTGTAATTATAAGCACTAGAAAGTGAATAAAAAGTGCATGGAAATTATGCATATTTCTGTTGGTTTTTGATTACAGGCATTTTAATCTCCTCCATTGATTTCAATAGGTGTGTCATAATGTGTGTATATATATATATATATATATATATATATATATATTATACTTGGGGAGGGTCATATTTGTGTAATATTGCCAGAATTAATAATAGAACACACTCACTGTTTGGTTGGTTTTCGCTTTTCGCTTCTGTGTCTTATATATCGGTAATCTAATTTATTCGGTCCTCAATGTTGCCATTGACTGACCAACGGTCAAAAATACAGATACAATATAGACACAAACACATATATATATATATAGTCTATCAAAGTTCTTTCGTTGCACATCTGCAACATCGTCAGTGGTGCTATTGTTTCCTCCCGTTGCATCGTATGTCTATGCCATCTTTATTTAGTCTGTTTATATATTTATTTATTTGTTTATTTTTTTGTCTTCTTTGCGCATGCGTTTGCGTGTGTGTATAGTGTTTTGTTTGATGTGTGTTCGTGTTTGGGTGACTGTGTATTGGTTAATGTATTCTATCTTTACTAGTGTGTGTTTATATGTGTTTGTTGTTATTGTGCTTGTGTATATATTTATTTATTTATTTATATTTCTCTTATGTCTGTATTGTTTGTTTGGGTGTTGTTGTTATTCCATTCATTTCTTCTGTTTAGCCTTGGCCTTCTAAGTTCTATTTCACTGGCATCTCTGATTTGCCTCTGTGCTGGGTCATTTCTATGTTTAGATATTATTCTAATTTCTATGTTGTCTATGTTACCGTCGTGTTGTTGTCTGGCATGTTCGTATAGTACTGAACCGTTTTTTCGTCCTTTTAGTTCCCCCCAGTGTTGGTCTATCCTTTCACCTATGCTACGAGCTGTCTCGCCTATGTATGTTATTGTCATGTTTCTGCAATTACCATCTGTACATCTTATGCTATAGACTACGTTTCTAGTTTTACAGTTTATCCGGGGGTTTACTTTACATATGATACATTTCCTATTAGTACAGTGGGTTTTCTTAAAAGGCTAGGTTTTGCTGATCAGGGCTTTTATGGTGGTTCCTGGCTTTTCTACCACCTTAATCTTTAAGTGGGTCTTTCTCAGGGCCTTTCTACACTGGTTAGTGTACATCATGTACTCTTGTTACGTAGACGATATCAATATAGTAATATCAATATAGTAATAATAATATAATAAAATCCAAAGAGGGCTCGATAAGGATAAATATATATCAAATATATAAGAACCGTAGAGCAAATCTGTTATTTTAATATATATATATATATATATATATATATATATACAAACATATATATTGCGAGAGAGACAGAGAGAGAGAAAGAGAGCGAGAGCGATAGCGAGAGAGAGAGAAAGAGAGAGACTCACAGAAACATATACACACACATAAACTGACAAATAAATAATATTACTGATTATTTTACATATTTCTATGATTATGGTATAATAGTATGCTAATTTATTAATTTAAATGTTTCAGTGGTGTGTGTGAGTGCGCGTGTGTATTTATGTATACATTTTAAGTGTTACATGTGGTTTATATAATAAAACATAAATGACAGTGTTACTATATTTCATTATAAATTAACATGCGAATAAGAGATCTATGCGTGTGCATATTAATATATATGGTATATATTTTATCTAATAATTCTAGGGACATGATTTATGATTTATGATATATATATATATATATATGTATATATATATATGTATATATATATATATATATATATATATATATATATATATATATATATATATATGAATATATATACATACATATATATATATATATGCAGAGGTTATATTTAATTTGTTGGGATTCAACAAGCTTAAACATTTTTGTAGCTGATATAAAGCACTCAACAAATAGTGGAGTAAAGACACAATATATTAATAAATACGAAACTATATTTATAATACCATATTTATTTTATTATATATATTTCAAGGGCAACCAAGGCAAATTACGGTGCGCTTTCGTCAGATAAAATATTGACATACCCGGAAAAAAGACAACCTTAACGGTTGGAGGTTCCTGGATAGTATCTCTCTCTCTCTCTCTCTCTCTCTCTCTCTCTCTCTCTCTCTCTCTCTCTCTCTCTCTCTCTCTCTCTCTATCTATCTATCTATATATATATGTGTGTGTGTATATATATATAAGTAACCTCTTATAAGTAACTAGTCGAAACCGCGATCGTGGTCGAACCTCTACTTTTATGATTATATCCACTCTTCACCATACCATGTATCGAGTACATCTTTGAGTTGTGGGCTCCCTGTTTCAAGTACCGCAGACTATCAATATGTAAAATATGTTTACGTATATATAATCATGTATGTGCAAGCCTATGTGTGTGTGTGTTTCTTGTACTATCTCCTGCAACCTAATTCATGGGCGTCTGCTTGACTCTTTCCCATGTCCATTTTAATTTAAATATGGAATGGTGTTGGAAGAGGCGGCCCTTCTAAAAAACATCGAATTAATTTATCAGGACTATATTCGTTTAGTTTTTATCAAAATTTTTGCTGTTTGTTATCACAAAGCCATTAACAATCCATGTTGGACAACCACCACCCACTAACCCATTGACGCATTTTTTGGCTCTCCTACTGAGCAACATCAAAACGATCCAAAACAAAATTCATTAATGGTATCTTAATAAAATTGTTAGACGGGCGCCATCCTGCTGCGTTTGTAAGTTCCTGATGAGGCAGCCCCTTCGACATACAGTTTCAACTCCCTTTGCAACATATTGCAAGAGTCTATTAAAGATTCGAGCCAATAAAAAAAACCCTCATTGAAGCTGCTCAACGTACTCTGATTAGCACCAATATCTATCACTCCTTATAGATTGAAATAAAATAACATAAAATAAAATAAACACCAAATAAAATAGATATTCGTTGAATATTAGAAGCAATAATATATTATGTCTGAATAGTTCACAGCTTTAATAACATTGATTATATGTTAGCTTGAATTTGGGTATGTGGGGCTGAACAGGAAGAAGAAAAACAACAAAAATAACAACAAAAATAACAACAGTGCTAACGACGACAATAACACCAACTGCAACTAAAATACTGGGATAATGTTAATCGTGACCACTTAGGGATTCCATATACATACCATCATTCATACATACATACATACACAATGATCTAGTGATGTGATCAGGTCATAGAAATATGTATTGTGATTTTTGCGATATTAAAGGAAATCTTTTTATTATAAGTATGAGAGAAGCCAATTTTAAATGAGTTCTCAATATTTATTAGTAGAGAATATATATCTTATAAACATTATTTAACACCCCTACATGGGTGGTGGATTGGCAGTATCGGTAGAGGGTCGGACGCCATGCTTTCCAGCATAGTTACGTCCCTTTACGATCTGAGTTCAAATCCCGCCGAGGTTGACTTTGCCTTTCATCCTTACGGGGTCGATAAAATAAAGTACCAGTAATGCACTGGGTATTTGCTGGCCTTGTGCCTAAAGTAGAAACAATTATTTAACACCCCTACATGGCGGTGGATTAGTAGTAATGGCAGAGTGTGTGACAACATGCTTTGCAGCATAGAGTTACGTGCCTTTACGTTCTGTGTTCACATCACGCTAGGTTTAGCTTTGCCTTTCATCCTTACAGGGTCGATTAAATAAAGTACCAGTCACGTACTGTTGTGGGTTTAATCGACTTTTCCCTCCCCCAAAATTGCTGGCCATGTTCCTATAGTAGAAATCATTATTTAATGCCCCCTACAAAAAACAAACAAAAACAAATCTTTTAGGTGGTCAACCGAATACATATATGATTCTCTTCCGCTGTTTCCATCTACTAAATATCCCTCACAAGGCATTGGTTCACTCGAAGCTCTAGTAGAAGACACTTGCCTATTGTACCCCAACCAAATATTTATGAAGTGAACTCCTTAACAAAACAGCCATGGAAGTGCGTCCAGGCGACAAAAAACGTTTATCGTATAAAATCACTTGCGTCGTTATGTTTACCGATTTCGATTAATTTTGAATCCAACACTCTGTGACAAATTGTCTAGCTGCTTGGGTATGAAGAATATTCGTCTATTGAGTATGATGAGTTGGTACATGTACGAGACCAATATCTTGTCTCTGGTGAAATATATGAGGAACTACTTTTATATATTGCTTAATAGGATGTAGTAGAGTTTTTTTGTGCGTAATATTTCCAAGTTTAGCAGCACCATCATCGTAAATTTTCATTGGGTCTTTTACTGAATCCCACTCGAGTTATATTATTTTTCTTATGTATACTTTTGAGTCCATGCATGCCTTCTTGTCGATATGCATGTATGTATATATGTATGTATGTATGTATGTATGTACGTACGTATGCATGTATGTGTGATTACGTATATATATATATGTATATACTATATAGGTACGTATGTATATGTACATATATAGGAATGTGTACATATATATATATATATACACATACCTATGTATGTACACATACATACGTATATATATATACACACATACACACACACACACACATATATATATACATACACACATGCATAAAAAAGTACATGCGTACATACATATATACGTACACACACACACATATATATATATATATATATACATATATATATATATATATATGCGTGTGTGTGTGTGTGTGTGTGTATGATTCTGTGTGTATGATTGCATGTATATATGTATATTCTATGAATGTGCGTATGTATGTTTATATTTATGTATGTATATATATATTTATGTATGTATATATACAGCTGGTGCTACTGGTAACATGTATCCCAGTACAACCTGTCGCATGGTCGGGTCGTTGGCCACTAAACTGGCAACACCACCAAGGTTTCTTGGTGAGGAGGGTGACTTTGGACATCCTGCAGGACTAAAAACAAAACCTGTCAAAGGGCAAAGGAGCTGTTAAGAGTCAATGGCCATCCAAAATCACCGGTAGAGATGACCCCTTAGCCTTTGTCAAGGCAGAATTCTAGAAGGAAAACTGTGATATAACACCTGCAACCCTGATGGTATCCAATGATGTTGACTTTTTCTTCTTTTTAGTAAATATCATCTTGGTTAAGAGAGTGGGACTGGCTTTGTGCAGTGCCTTTGCTCACTATAAAAGCTTCACGGCACAGGCATTGCTTTATATCTGGAGATCTCTCTGCACTTGTCATCACATGGCACCATGGGCCCAGCACTATGTGTCAATAATTGTGACAAGTGTAAAGTTTGTACCAGAGTTTTCAAGTCGCTGGCTGGACTAAAATGTCACACTCGTTCAGCGCATCGGTAGGGGTTCTCCTACATGGATATAAAATAGTGACCGTACTCGAAAACGAGTTGGCAGCCACCATATATATATATATATATATATATATATATATATATATATATATATATATATATATATATATATGTGTGTGTGTGTGTGTGTGATGTCTATATGTTTCTTTCATACTTCTCAAACCAATAAAAAACTTGACCTTTGACAAGTTATTCGCTGTTTCTTTTCTTCTATTGAAATATACTATGGAGATAAGGATATATTAATATATAAGGAGAATAAAATATTCTATATATTTTTTGGGTATTGTAGACATAATTTACGTCATCATTTACAAGTGTTGCTTTACCTAACGATTTGTGTTTTTTCATTTTACTTCTCTTTTCAGTTTGCTCTCAGTCGGCTATGGGTATTTTCGCACTTTTTATATTAAACAACCCAATATCACATCATGTTGTTCAAGCATACAGTGCATCTACCCGTATTCGTTCTGAATGTAGCTACAAGACATCAACTGCCAAGTTATCCATTTGAAATACATATGAGCCCGTCCTATGTGCCAGCCATCACAGAGCTGATCAACTTCTATCGGTGGAGGCGAATTTTCTATATTTTCGATTCAGATGATGGTAAGTAAATCGCTGAGTGTTTGGTATTATGATATATGATATATGACATGTACTCTGATTTTACTCTGTATGATTTTAAATGAAACTGAACAACTATATCCCAGATACCCACAGGTACTCATTATGTATGTATGTATGTAGGGAGGTAGGCCTGTCTCTATGCATATAAGTATGTATTTATGTATGTAAGTAAGTATGTTTGTATATATGCATTATGAACGTATATTTAGTTAAAAGAGTACAAAACTTGTTATTTAAATACTTATATATTTTCCACTGATTGTTCGTAGCTGACTACTTACTGAGTGGCTTTTGTTTGACTGCATCCCTTCGTTTACTTTACTCTTTCATTAAACTATATAGATGTCCTCTCTGATGGATTAAAGTTTAGTTGTTTTGATATTTTTACATTCTGGTTTTTTCCTGGAACGTGTATCTAGTTTAATTTCATTTTTATTGAAAAAAGGTGTAACAACAGTTCCATGTGAAAAGGAACTTGTGATTCATTGTTTTTGTCTGTTATTGAGTGTAAGGGAAGGGTGTAGAGTGAAAAGCAAGATGAAATTGTTAAGTAAAATGTAAGAGAAGGCTATTAATTCTAAGCTAAGTGAAATGTGTTCAGTGAATACGGAAATGATATTCAGTAAAAATTGAAAGAAATTTGTTCAGTTAAGGAGAACAATAGGTTGATAGGGCAAAAGTAACGGAAGTTTGCTGATTTAAAATAACGAAAGTCTCTATAAAAAAATTTAAGTAGATTTTGTGAAATCATCGAGTGAGTAAATGTCATTAGGTAAACGTATCGGGACATTGTTAAATCAAATACCTGGAACGTTTGTGAGTCAACGATATGGGAAAATTATTATGTGAAAAGCTTCCGTTTTGGAAGCGGTCTGTTATATATTCCTCTGTAACAGCAGCACCGTTCTGGTTGTTTGAGAAATATTCCATCTTGGGTCTCATTGCGTTTCATATAGCTGTCAGATGTTGAAGAAATTTATGTTACACTGATATTGTTATAGGATTAAGGTATGATGAGCCAAAGAAATCATCGTTTACAGTAAGACTTAGTAATTGCAGTGACATGCCGTTTGTCCAAGATTATAGAGTGAGCACTACGCTTCTATGTATGTATGTTCTTCTGGTTTTATAATTTCACAAAGTTTTACCAATAGAGAGAGAGTCGGTTTCTAACATAGACACAATACTCTCTCATTGGAATTTACACAACATCAACTAGGTAGATATGGCATGTGTAGATATGGATGTTATTGTATGTGTGGATGTGTATGTTTTGAGTTGTATGTGTGCCTGTGTATATGCTTTGCATCTGTATATGTGTATATGCAGTTATTAGATGCAAAATTTTTGGAATGTCTTACATATTTTTACTGTTCCATTAATGGATTGTACTTGTAATTTCCTAACTAGTTGTGTTCTTTCTGTTCCTGTGAATCCTAGCTTCTCAAGATTTGTATTGAGGCAGTTACTAACATATCCCAGTGATGTATGTATGTATGTATGTATGTATGTATGTATGTATGTATGTATGTATGTATGTATGTATGTACGTATGTATGCAAGCATGCATGCATGCATGTGTGTAGGCATATATGTATATAAGCATGTTTGTATGTAAGTATATATGCATATATACTTACATACAAACATGCATATTTTAACATATGCATATGTATGTTTGTATATATATATATATATATATATATATATATATACACACAAATATATATATATATATATATACAAATATATATATATATATATATATATATATATATATATATATATATATATATATATATATATATATATATATATATATTTGTGTGTGAGTGTATGTGTGTGATAGATGACAAATGCTGCAATACTCTATAAGAGAAATCAACAAGGAAACCGTGATAAATGGGAGCGATATCGACTTAAAATTACAACCCACTGTTTAAAAAGGACGAACTAGATAATATTATACTATCCTGGGTACACAATGCCTGAAAAAAGCCGAATGATAGGATGGTACTAATTGCATTAATGTTGATCATAGTTGTGATGAATCAAGAATGAATTAACGACAATAACAGTAACAACAAAAACCACAACAAGAAAAATAGTCATATATGAGCCAAGAAAAGAAAAAAGATAACCAAAGCATTTTTCTTTGCAAATTCGTTTTTCAAGTGCAATCATTAGCTGCTGGTTTTTCGCTTTACCGCAGACAGATAAATTTGATCGTAATATAAATTATCTGCTCATTAGCATGGTATTTCAATTATTCGTGATTTACTTCGTTATATTCGCGCATTCTTTGGGAATTGATTCTAGTGTGCATCTATTCGAGTGATGTAATTGGTTTTGAGTTTAATATTCAAATTGCTGCTATAGTTGTTGTTGTTAAAACATAGATAAGTTCTTATCGATAAAAAATAAACAACATATGAAGAGGGGCTGTATTCCAACCAAGATCATCCCGTCTATTTGCGACTAAAATAAGCCTAATTGTAACATTTATACTCTAAGGATATGCGAACACGCACACTGAGAAGGATTTAGTGACCACAGAGACATCTTCTTCTTCTTCTTCTTCTTCTTCTTCTTCTTCTTCTTCTTCTTCTTCTTCTTCTTCTTCTTCTTCTTCTTTATTTATTTCTTTATTTTTCCCCACAGGCTTAATTCATCTTCAACATATCTACGACTCATTTAATAATTCGACAGACCCACTCGAGGTTGTGGTACGTCGGATTGATGACATAGAAAACACTCATAAGATGTTACGACAGCTCGACCAACTGGAGGGCGCCACTCGTAATATAGTCGTCGTGATGTCATCAACATCCGCTTACCGACGCCTTCTTCACAAGGTAAATTGTGTTTTTTAAAAATATATTTTACACATTTCATTTTCTATTTATTTTGCTTTTATTTAATTATGTGTTGAATATGCCTATCACTGATATAAGTGTTTTATTTAAAGGACGCTGATACACAGTTTATTTGTAGATATATCGTAAAATCATAAATGAAAAAAAATTAAATTAAGAATTAAAATAACATTTTATAAAAAATGCTATGCAGCAATGTACAGAACATCGATATAACATAATTTAGAAGGTGACTTTGAGGAAGATACAAACCCCGAAACACAGACGGGACTTCGGTGAGATTTGAACTCGTAAATAGCCGTAACTATATGCCATTTTGTCCAATGCTCTAAATATTCAGCCAATTCACCGCGATTATCGTAATAGTGATATTTATAAAAAAAACAACAACTTATTTACGAACCACAAAAATACAGAGAACACATTAAAAGGTAGAAATTAAAGTGCTTGGGTTACATAAGAAATATAGGAAAACCATGGAAAATGGTGGTTCAGCAAAATCAATAAGCAAGAAATAGTGGAACGAGAGAGAAGGTGGTTAGATCTCCCGATTGACAAGAATGGGTTCTCCCATTGATGACTTCTGGAAACGGAATTTCTTCGGTTTCAGCAGGAGACAAATTATGAAAAGAAAGATATTTCATCTATGTTGTTACACTGAAAGTGACCATCAGCAATATACTTTCACCCCAGCCTCGGTTTGACCAATAGCTTGTCGGGAGAAAACCTATGTATGTATGTATGTATGTATGTATGTATGTATGTATGTATGTATGTATGTATGTATGTATGTATGTATGTATGTATGTATGTGTGTATGTATGTATGCATGTATGTTTTTCTGGTTTTATAATTTCACAAAGTTTTACCAATAGAGAGAGAGAGTCGGTTTCTAACATAGACACAAGACTCTCTCATTGGAATTTACACAACATCAACTAGGTAGATATGTATGTATGCATGCATATGTAGATATGCATGTTATTGTATGTGTGGATGTGTATGTTTTGAGTTGTATGTGTGCATGTGTATATGCTTTGTATCTGTACATGTGTATATGCAGTTATTAGATGCAACATTTTTGGAATGTTTTACATATTTTTACTGTTCCATTAATGGATTGTACCCTGTAGTTTCCTAACTAGTTGTGTTATTTCTGTTCCTGTGAAGCCTAGCTTCTCAAGATTTGTATTGAGGCAGTTACTAACATATCCCAGTGCCCCAATAATCACAGGCATAAATCTGAAGGTGTAATCAGGGTGGAGTATCAGCAGATTTCTCATCAGTTCTGCATAAATATTCTCCTTTTCACTAATCTTTGATATTATATTTGCAACTGCTGGGCAGCTAATTTCCACTACTGTGCATGTTTTCTTCTCTCTGTCCCATATCATAATATTTGGTCTGTTATGCCTGCATTTTATTGGGATTTTTACTGGAACATTCCACCAGTACTCTTTCATATTATGTACATGGATGTCTTCCACATTGTTGTAGCTTTTAATGTGTTTATTATCGGGGCTATTTTTTTTACGAACTGCATTGTACAGTGTTTTGGCCACTACATCATGCCTCATAGGTAGATAGTACCGCGATGACATCTTTTGGCAGCTGCTGATGACATGGGTGATATCCTCGATGTTAGTTCTGCAGAGTCTGCACTTGTTATCACATCTAGGTGTTTTGCCTGCATCCCTATCTCGTTTGTGAATCAGGTATTTCGTGCTAATCTCCTGTTCTTGGATTGCAAAAGCGTATCCTTCAAAGTGGGAGCCAATATAGCGGTTGTTGGTCCAAGATAGACTACTTTCCTTATCTATATTACTCTCACTCTGGAGCTTCCTGGCAACATATCCATGCATGATTTATTGCTGATAGGCATGCAGCTTTTCATCCATGGATTCACTGCGATACTGCTGAGCGACATCCCTGGGTGTGAGTTTTTGATTATCACACAGGGAATATCTCTCAAGGAGTACCTTCCCAACTCTCATGATCTTATCTGTTTCATGCAGATAGACTTGCTCGAGAAGCGGGCTCCTACGTTTCGAGATTCGTAGATGTTGTCGGAGAGATATGATGCGACATTCAAATGTTGTCTGGACTGATGTTAGGCCTGTGCCTCCCTGCTTACATTTCAAGTAAAGGCGGTCTATGTCACTGTTGATGTGGAAGTTTCCGGTGTTATTCAGTATTTTTCGAGTTCCAACATCAACTGCTCGGATTTCGTCTATTGTCCAATTGCGCATGCCAAACGTTGGTGTTAGGACAGGCACAGCAAACACATTGTGAGCCACTGTTTTGTTTTGCACAGAGAGTTCCGATGACCAGATCTTTCTTAATCGGGTGTAGTATTTCCTGGTTACGCGTTCTTTATTACAGATACCATTATAGGATATGTTCTCATCTATCCCCAGGTATCTGTAGCAGTCCTCATCAGATATCGGTGAAACAGATAGACAATGTTGCTAGATTGAGTTGTTGTTTTTCCACACTTTACAGTCATGTATGAGCATTTATCTTGGCCAAACTCCATTCCTACAACCTTTGAGAACGTTGTAACCAGGTCAAGATTTTTCTTCATCTCATCCATGTTCTTGGCATAGAGTTTCAGATCGTCCACAAAGAAGTTATGGGTTAGGTTTGTATTTCTGTCCTCCTGTGATCCAATGATGTATCCCTCAGATTTCTTGAGCAGAAAGGACAAGGGGTTTAATGACAAGATGAACAATATCACAGAGAGACTGTCCCCCTGAAATATACCCCTGCAATATCTTATTTTATCAGTGAAAATAGAGTCCTCCCTCTCTGTCTTTAACCTTAGGATAGTAGCCCAAGAAGAAGACAGCCTCTCTATGGCTCTGACAATAATGTCTGGGACTTTAGCAAGTTGGAGGGCCTCTATCATCCATGAGTGGTGAACATAATCGAAAGCTTTCTTGTAGTCCAGCCAGACTGTAGCCATATTCCTCCTAAGTTGTCGCACCTCTGACATCGCAGTTTTGTTGATTAGGAGTTGTTCAGCACATCCCCAAACCCTTTTCTTTCCAGCTGCTAGTTCATCTGTGATGATGTTATTATTTTCACAGAGATACACTAATACCATTCTGGTATTAGTGTATCTCCCTTAAGAACTTGTTGGTAGAGGTCAGTAAGATACCTCCGATAGAATATTAGCTTTTTGTATCAGTAGCCGACAATCATGTCTCTTCCTGGTGTTTTCTTATCTTGGAGTTTTCCTATCACAGTCTCAAGGGTACCCTCACTTATTTCGTATGTTTTTGTTGTAGTGTAGGAGCAATAGTTCTTTCGGATTTCTCTTAGCCACACTGCATCTTGGTTGAAATTCTTCTTTTCACCCCATATTTTTCTCCAAAAGGAATCTGTCTTTCTGGGATGGGGCCTCAGTGACACTTATTATTTTGCCCTTCATATCTCTATAGACTGATGTTTGGTTTCGTTTGAATCTTTTATTAAGCATTTTTCTCTTATCTACCTTCTTCAGGTATCGGTGTTTTTCGCTAACAGCTCTCAATTCTTGTTTGAGGGTGATCAGCTTATATTGAAGAGTTCTGGTTCTACTGTTACCAAACATCGTCTCTATTTTATTTTTCACTCTTTGTTGGTGAGGAGTGAGGTGTTTTTGTGTTTGTTTGCATGTAAGAAGCATTGTCACATGTCCTATGTTTTTTCGTAGGTCAGCACTCTTTTTTTCTATTTTAGTTATATATGATGTTATTTTTGGTGGTGTTTTGTTCTTGTTAATATATCTGCTATCACCAAGATAATGCTTCACTATCATTGCTAAGGCATATAAACAGGCGTTGATTTGCCAAAATGTTGGGGTTTTTATCCGTCGTAAATATTCATCCCCTATTTCGTCAATAACACGTAGTATTTCATTATTTGGTTTTTTATTCACCATTGTCATTTTAACACGTTCAGCCAGAGAGATATTTATACATGAGTTAATTTCTCTCTGGAAGATTTCGTTGAGGGAAATGTTCAATTGTTTATACTTTTGATTATCATTATCGATAGTATTTTCCACAATGTATGTATGTATGTATGTATGTATGTATATGTCTGGTCACCAGTTGGTGCTACTGGTAACATGTATCCCAGTACAACCTGTCTCATGGTCGGGTCGTTGGCGAGTAAACTGGCAAACCCACCAAAGTTTCTTGGTGAGGAGAGTGACTTTGGACATCCTGCAGGACTAAAAACAAAACATGTCTAAGAGCAAAGGAGCTCTTAAGAGTCAATGGCCATCCAAAATCACCGGGAGAGATGACCCTTTAGCCTTTGTCAAGGCAGAATTCTAGGAGAAGGAAAACTCCGATATAACACCTGCAAACCTGATGGTATCCAATGATGTTGACTTTTTCTTCTTTTTGGTAAATATCATTTTGGTTAAGATAGTGGGACTGGCTTTGTGCAGTGCCTTTGCTCACTATAAAAGCTTCATGGCACAGGCATCGCTTTATATCTGGAGATCTCTCTGCACATGTCGTTACATGGTACCATGGGCCCAGCACTATGTGTCAATAATTGTCACAAGTGTGGTGTCTGTACCAGAGTTTTCAAGTCGCTGGCTGGACTAAAAGTTCAGCGCATCGGTAGGGGTTCTCCTACATGGATATAAAGTAGTGGCCGTACTCGAAAACGAGTTGGCAGCCACCATGTATGTATGTATGTATGTATGCATGTATGTATGTATGTATGTATGTATGTATGTATGTATGTATGTATGTATGTATTTATGTATGTATGTGTGTATGTTATCTCTTTCTCTTAATTTCGAGTATATTTGTTTTGACCAGCCACCTTCCTGGTGGCAACGTTTTAGAAGAAAAGAAATTGTCATCCCTTGAATCGCAAGAATGTTTTGCAAATTTTGAAGCTGCCAGCTATCGCAGCCATTTGTAGACTATGAATTAGGGAGCTGCACTTTTTGTCCGCAAATCTAAGTTCAGTCATACTTTGGTCCAAGCGGGTTGGTATATAACCCGTAGCTCTAATAATGATGGGTATGAAGCTAAAGGTGTATCTTGGATACTGGATTTGTAAACTCCTCATCAATGGTCCGTAGATGTCCTCCTTCTCCTGTATTTTTCTGACAACGTTTACATCAAGTGGGCAGCTGATCTCCACAACCGAACACGTTTGTGGTCCCAAACAACAATATCAGGCCGGCTGTGCTTTAATTTGATGGCAGTTTTTATTTTCAGGTTCCACTCGTATTCCTTAGTGCCATCTGTCTCAATATATTCTTCCTCGTTTGTTGTTAATTTTGTTTTCCGAAGTGCATTCCAGATAGTTCTAGCTATCCCATCGTGTCTCATGGGGAGGTAGTAGCGAGATGACATTCTTTCGCAGCTGGCAACAATGTGGCTTACATCCTCGATCTTTGTTTTACATAGCCTACATTTATTGTCAGCTGCTGGCCCTCCTCTTTTGTGCAGCAGATATTTGGTAGGGAGTTCTTGTTCCTGTATTGCATAGAGATATCCCTCATGGTGTGATGTCATAAATTTGTCGGAACTCAATGCCAGGCTTTTTGAGTGGTTTATCCCCCCTATGGTCTGTGTTTTACGTCTCAAGTATCCATGCACAACTTTTTCTGTAAATTGGTCAATTTTTTAATCTTGTTTGAACATTGAATAGGATCTTCCGATTTCTCTGGGTGAGAGATTTATATCAGGCTTTATTCCATATCCCACCTCCAGATCAGTCGCTATTCTAATGATTTTTTTTTTCATGCTCATAAACCTGGGCAAGATGGTTGCCAACCTTTTCCCTCTGTTGAAGGTGTTGCTTCTGTGTTACTATCCGGGTCTCATATGTTGTTAATATTGATTTTAGACCCCAGCCACCTTCCTTGCGTGAGAAGTATAGCCTATCCACATCACCATTGATGTTAAAGTTCCCAGTAACACTGAGAAGTTTGCGAGTTCTATCATCCATCTCACTTAGTTCTTGCAATGACCAGTTCAGCAGGCCAAATGTTGGTGTTAGAATTGGCACAACATAAGTATTGCGGGCAATGTATTTGTTGTACGCTGACAGTTCTGATGACCATATTTTCTTTACAATTTTGAGGTATTCAGTTCTGGTTCTCTCCTTATATATGGGTCCATCATATCTGACATTCTCATCCTGTCCAAGATATCTGTAGTTTTCACCTGACTGTAGAGGTTGTATTGTCAGGCCGTTCATCTCTAGATTTCTAGAGGAGGACATAGATCTTCCACGTTTTACTACCAAATATGCACTTTGGACTCACCAAATTTCATTTTGATGTCGGTTGAAAATTGTGTAATGAGGTCCAATTGTTTCTTGATGTCATTGATATTTGGCCCATACAACTTCAGGTCATCAACAAAGAAAAGATGGGAGATACTTCTGGACCCACTTCTTTATCCACCTTGTTTCCTGAGTAGGTAAGATAGTGGATTCAGTGAGAGAACGAAGAGTAGCACTGACAGGCTACTCTGAAAGATGCCCTTCTGGTAATGTATCTTATCAGGCTACTCTGAAAGATGCCCTTCTGGTAATGTATCTTATCAGCCTTAACTTGCTCCTTCTCACCTCTAAGGATCAAATTGGTGTACCAGTTCTTGGTCAGGCGTTCAACAGCAGCTACCAATGGTTGTGGGACTTTGGCTAACTGTAAAGCCTTAATAATCCACCCATGAGGTACACTATCAAATGCTTCTTTGATAGTCCAGCCACACCACAGTCATGTTTCTGCGATTCTTTGTTGTTTTTTTTGAATCATTTTATAAGTTAGTAGGTGATCTATGCAACCCCACACCTCCCTCTTTCCACCAGCTTGCTCAGGTGTTATGATGTTGTGATGTATGTATGTATGTATGTATGTATGTATGTATGTATGTATGTATGTATGTATGTTTTCTCTTTCTCTTAATTTTGAGTATATTTTTTGACCGGCCACCTTCCTGGTGGCAAGGTTGTAAAAGAAAAGAATGTATGTATGTATGTATGTATGTATGTATGTATGTATGTATGTATGTATGTATGTATGTATGTATGTATGTATGTATGTATGTATGTATGTGTGTATGTATGTATGTATGTATGTATAAGAGGTTCTTTAGGTTGATTGAAGCATTGTGAAATGTGAAGAACATAGTGTTTTGTTTGAAGGTTACCACAATGTGAATTCGAAGGTAAATGTTCGACATTTAATAATGCGAAAAGTTTTGGAAAATTACCTTACAGTTCTATATAGTTCTTCATATTTTGGGATAACCCCCCCCCCCTCCGCCACCAATATATTTATAGAATATATAGAGGAAGTGAGAAAGTGATATAGAGACAAAATTTCCCCCATTATTTTTTTAAATTTATTTATCGACCTCGAATGGAAGGAAAGCAAGTTGACTTCAGAGCGCATGGATCTGAACGAGTTCCAAAAGACATTGAATCAGACGTTCTACTGCCTCAATTCGGTTTCTTGAAATACTTACATTCACAAAACCTAAGCTCTTAATACTACAACTACAAACACTACAACCACAATTGAAGCAATACAGCTACTTATACTACCACAAAGCAATGCAGCAACAACATCAGCAACGATGAATACTACTGCTGCTCTGCTACTACTACTACTACTACTACTACTACTACTACTACTACTACTACTAGTAGTAGTAGTAGTACTACAACTACCAACACCACTGTTGTTGTTGATGCTGCTGCTGTTCCTGACGCTGATAATATTACACGAGGGAAATTATTTTTAATGAATAAAACAAAAATGTTCAGTATATTAATAAATCACCAACGGAATGTGTTCTGAGAGCAACCTGCTAATATCAGAATTAAAATATTAGATACAAACTGAAAAATAAATATCTGAATAATAATAATAATAATAATAATAATAATAATAATAATAATAATAATAATCACCTATGCAAAGTAAACAATTTACCACATTCTGAGAAGTGGTATGAGCATAAGCCAGAGGCGGTGATAGAAAACGATTAGGTGAAGGTGCTGTGAGATTTTAGGATACAGACGGACAAGAAACTAGAACACAATAGACCTGACCTGGTGGTGTTGGACAAAGAAAAAAGATCGTGCCTGATTGTGGATGTGGCCTGCCCATTCGACACGAGAGTGCAAGAGAAGGAGAGGGAGAAAATTAACCGATACCAGAACTTAAGGTGGGAGGTAAAAAGGATTTGGAACTGCCATGAAGTCAAAGTGATCCCGATTGTCATAGGCGCACCAGGGACGATCTCAAAAAGTTTCCAAGGATGGTTAAAGAAAATTGGCCCCTTCACGCTTTTTGGAACGCTTCAAAAGGCATGCCTCCGATACGTCCTGAATATCTGAGGCTGCAGGTAGTGGCTTGATATCCATTTCAACAAACTTTCCAGTTAACTAACATCAATGACTGAGACTCAAAGAGTAATAACAATAATAATAATAATAATAATAATAATAATAATAATAATAATAATAATAATAATAAGGGAAGAAGACGCACGAGGTGACGGAGGTCATGAAATCGCTCCCGTAAGTTTTGAATTTTTAACATATTTAAATCATTTGTGAAATAACAACTCTTAGTACAAATGCTACGTAAAGCACCCGGCTTGAGCCCCAAAAAAATTCGGACCCAAAATATATTGTTATAAGGCTGAAATATTCAAATATTCAACTTTGTATTGTACACTGTATATCCCCAAAAAAAAAAAATGGCTATAAATGGAAGAAGAAGAACCCCCCCCCTCCTCTCCTCTGGCTACACTATATAGGACAGCTAAACTCACCAACACCAGAAACTAGATACACCACCCACCCCATCATCTGTGTACACTAAACACAACAGCATTTTCACCTTCACCGCCACCGCTCACTACGGCCATCATTACCACCACTATCCCATCACCGCCGCCACCACCCCTTGACTCCTTCACTGCTGCTGCCACCGCTACAGCACCATCACTACAGTAATACGGCTCAAATATTCAAATATTCAACTTTGTATTGTACACTGTATATCCAAAAAAAAAAATAATAAAATGGCTATAAATGGAAGAAGAAGAACACCCCCCCCCCCCTCCTCCTCTCCTCTGGCTACACTATATAGGACAGCGAAACTCACCAACACCAGAAACTAGATACACCACCCACCCCATCATCTGTGTACACTAAACATAACAGCATTTTCACCTTCACCGCCACCGCTCACTACGGCCATCATTACCACCACTATCCCATCACCGCCGCCACCACCCCCTGACTCCTTCACTGATGCTGCCACCGCTACAGCACCATCACTACAGTAATACGGTCGCATCACCGCCACCACTGCCTCGGTATCGACATCACCACCACCACTGTCTCAGTATCGCCAACGCCGCCAGTCTCTGCTGGCTACCACTTCCACATTATAGAATTCCTACTACTAACAAAGAGGAAGGCATCAAAATATATGGATAGACTCAAAAGAAAAAAGAAAAAACAAACAACAAAAGCAGCACAGCAACAACAGTAAAAAACGAGAAAAACAGAGAAAAACAAAAACAAAAAAAGAAACCCCCAAAACGTAAAGAAAATAAGAATGAAGAGAGAAGCAGGCGGACGGACAGAGAAGAGGGGGGAAAAAGTAAAACTTAAAAAACAAAAACTAAGTCAGACATTCGAATACTACATTACAATGAAACTTATGCTTATTCATTTTTGGGGCCCTTTCTGCCCGTGTGTTTGTTTGTTTATGTGTGTCCGTATACAGCGTGGTGATAATGCCACACAAGGGCCAAGTGGGATGGCGGATCCACAGATGGCTATGTAAACATACAATCGCCAATCCTCGATAAGAGTGTTTAAATATCGAACATAAACAGTTCGAATAACGGTGAAATGGAGACTAGAACGTCATGTGACAGACTCTCACCCAACAGGTGCCCCCTGGCTCAGCAGCAGGAACCTGACTGTCAACCAAATACTGCTGATGTTGGAGGAAGAAGAAGAAGGAAAGGGGCCAGAACCAACTGGACGAAAGAATTGAATAGAACTGTTATGCAATGCTACCTGAAAAGTAACCCCAAGGAGAGGGGCTACAGGAGACGGATGCATAACATCTGGAACGAGATTGGTTTATTTAAATTAGATGAACAAAAATTGGCCGGGCAGGCTCGGGTAATAAGAACTAATGGGTGGATAAGCGAGCTGGAACTGGAGGAACTGAGCAGAGAGAATGGCTTGGAGATGGCGGGTGTAGTATGCCAGACAAGCGAGCCGGCGGGAAATGAAGGTGAGGAGGTCCTGAGAACGGAGGAACCACCCGAAGCAGACAATGATCTGAATACTGAGATAAATAATACCTGGAACAGAGATACGGCCACTGAGGGGATGAATGCTGACGGGCTAGGACAAGATTCGGTTGACATCCTAAATTTAGTGGTAGATGAGTTGAACAATGATAGTGGGAGACCTATGAACCTAAGATTTGTAGACAGGAAAAAGTTAAAAGAAACAACAGCTAAGGTAAACAAAGTCATCCCATACCTTGAGGCGAGGAGTCTTCACCAGTGCAACAATATCCTCAAAGCAACAGCAAATACGGTGAGGAAACTACTTGGTATAAAAGCGAGAGGAAACAACAGACAAGAAAGAGCAGAGCCGTGGTGGAAGAAGCGACTGAGTGGGCAAATCGGGGAAATGAGAAATGACATAGGAAAGCTTGAGTCACTACTGAATGGGACACTAAAAAACATAGGCACTAAAAATAGACTGGAAATAAAATACAAAACTAGGAGTAAAAAGCTAAATATTATCATAGAGGAATTGAAGCAACGCATTGTAGCAAAGAGTGCCAAAATCAGGCGATACGAGAACAGAGTCAGTGAGTATAAACAGAACCGCATGTTCGACAACAACCAGAAGATGCTGTTTGGACAGCTTGAGGGCAAAGAAAGAGGCAACGACTTGATCCCTGGGGCGGAACAAGCTAAAACATTCTGGAGAGGAATATGGGAGCAGGATGTTAGGCACAATGCCCAGGCAGGGTGGATTGAGACAGTACAGAGGGAGATCGGTGAGCAGGCACAGCAACAGACTGATTTGAGTATCACAGTTGAAACTCTTAAGGGGCAAGCCAAAAAACTAACCAACTGGAAATCACCAGGCCCAGATGGTGTGCAGGGGTATTGGATTAAACATTTAACATCCCTCCACCCGAAGCTGACGGCCATGTTCAATGACTGCTTGGTGTCGGGTGAGGTGCCAGAGTGGTTGACAAAAGGTACCACAGTTCTGATAATGAAAGACCGAATCAAGGGTAATGATGTTACCAACTATAGACCTATCACATGTCTGCCCGTAATGTGGAAACTGTTGACGAGCATTGTGTCTGAGGAAATCTACCATCACCTCCACACAAACAACTTGTTGCCGGACGAACAGAAAGGATGCCGAAAGAAGTCACGTGGTACAAAGGACCAGTTGCTTATTGATAAGATGGTAATGGGGAATTGCAGGAGGAGACACACTGACCTTGCCATGGGATGGATAGACTACAGAAAGGCATTTGACATGGTGCCTCATTCCTGGATCACCAAAAGCCTGGAGATCTTCAGGGTGGCAGATAACATCAGACAGTTGCTGGGCAGGAGTATGGGGTCCTGGGAGACAGAGTTGACATCAACTGGAGTATCCTTGGGAAGCGTGAAGATCAAGAGAGGTATCTTCCAGGGAGATAGCCTGTCCCCTCTGTTGTTTGTCCTTGCCCTGATGCCCTTGACCATTATGCTGCGAAAAGTGAGAGCAGGATACAAGTTGGGAAGGGGAGAGCTTACCATCAATCACCTCCTCTTCATGGACGATCTTAAGCTCTTCGGGAAAAGTGAGAAGGAGTTGGATGTGCTTGTTGACACTGTCCGTATTTTCAGCAGTGATATATGTATGCAGTTTGGTATTGGTAAATGTGGAGTCATTGTGATGAGGAGGGGTAGGTTGAGCAGAAGTAACGGGATCCAGATACCAACAGGTGAGATGATAAAGGAAATTGACTCTGAGGAAGGATACAAGTATTTGGGCGTTCTGGAGGCAGATGGCATAAAGAACAAAAAAATGAAGGAATTGTTAAGAACTGAATACATTCGGAGAGTAAGGAGCGTATTGAAGTCACATCTGAACAGCAGAAATGCCATAAGCGCAATAAATTCCCGAGCTGTGTCTATTATTAGGTACAGTGCGGGAATTCTGAGATGGAATGTTGGTGAACAAAAAGAAATGGATAGGAAGACTAGGAAGCTATTGACTATCTACAACATGTTCCACAAGAGGAGTGATGTCGATAGACTCTACCTAAGGAGATCTGAGGGTGGAAGAGGTCTTATCAGCATAGAGGACTGTGTTCAGATGGAGAAAAACAACCTATACAAATACGTGACCTATAGTAAGGAGCCAATGCTCAGAGCTGTACTGAAGGAGGGGACAGTAGGCCAGGGGATACCCAAGGAGGAAATAACATCAAGGAGGAAGAGCAGCCTTAAGGGAAAATCCCTTCATAGTACCTTCTTTGAGAAAACTGAATTTAGAGATCCACAGACATGGAACTGGTTGAGAAGAGGAGACCTCAAAAAGGCTACAGAAGGAATGCTAATGGCTGCACAGGAGCAGGCCCTCAAAACGAAGTGGTTGAAGCACCATATCTACAAGGAGGAGGCTAGCCCACTGTGCAGGATCTGTGGAGAGAGAGAGGAGACTGTGGCTCACATTGTGTCCGAGTGTAAACACCTAGCCCAGACCCACTATAAGGGCTGGAGACACGATGTGATGGGCAGGGTGATCCACTGGCACCTGTGCAAAGTAAACAATCTACCACATTCTGAGAAATGGTATGAGCATAGGCCAGAGGCGGTGATGGAGAACAGTCAGGTGAAGGTGCTGTGGGATTTTAGGATACAGACGGACAAAAAACTGGAACACAATAGACCTGACCTAGTGGATGTGGACAAAGAAAAAAGATCGTGCCTGATTGTGGATGTGGCCTGCCCGTTCGACACGAGAGTGCAAGAGAAGGAGAGGGAGAAAATTAACCGATACCAGGACCTAAAGTGGGAGGTGAAAAGGATTTGGAACTGCCATGAAGTCAAAGTGATCCCGATTGTCATAGGCGCACTGGGGACTATCTCCAAAGGTTTCCAGGGATGGTTAAAGAAAATCGGCCCCTTCACGCTTTTTGGAACGCTTCAAAAGGCATGCTTGCTTGGAACGGCAAGAACCCTCCGATACGTCCTGAATATCTGAGGCTGCAGGTAGTGGCTTGATATTCAATCCAACGGACTTTCCAGTTAACCAACATCAATGACTGAGATTCAAAGAATAACAATAATAATAATAATAATTTCTTTATTAACCACAAGGGTTTACATAAAGTAGACATTAAGGACAGTGCAGGACAATACAGTACGTACAAATGGGCATTTCTGCGTGTAAAATCAAAAACAGAGGATGTAACAAAAAAATAACAATGAAAAATTCCCCAATAGGGGGGGGGACTTCGGAGGGACATTTGTGGAGAAAGCCCAGTAAAAGGCCACAGTGACCCTGACCACCAATGCAAGTGCCCTCTCCCAGTTTTCCACCTTTAATTTATAGATACGTACTCAGAGTAGGCCCATTCACTCGGGCCATTCTTGCTTCTCTCACCCATCTTTCAACAAAATGCTGGGAAGAGAGCACTTCCCTCTCTACTCTGATTTTCCTTTTCAAATGAAATTTGAAAAGGTTAATCAGGTCATCACCGAAGAGGTAAGTGCTCGTCTTCAGCCCTTTCAATAATAATGAGTACAGGAATGAATATAGGAATGACTGAACCAACCATTGAAACTATTAACAAGTAAAGCCCATCTATCGCCAAAATCATTTCGAATTAATATTGTTTATCATTAATACTGAATGTGTTTGAAACATATTAAACTATAAACATGCTTTTAAATAGTTATTTGCTTACTAAAATAGATTGGCCGTCCATATATATTTGCACTATTATATATTATAAATCACTATATCCACGATACCGTCAAGCTATGACGCGAAGGTTATACTTAGATATATGACAATTTCCTCTTCAAATTGCTTGCACCGTTATCTTTGGCATTCCCAAAATATTTGGCGGTATAACACCAATATTATAATTACTTTCCAGTAAAGTATGCATGAAAAACTATTTCGCTATGAACACCAGTCAATGTTGTAATACGTATTCCATCAGACGAAACAGTCAAATATCGGTTACAAGTTAGATACAAGTAACCTCTGTAATTTCTACCACAGTAAATAAAATAATAAAAGAGAAAACGTAACAGTAAATGAAACATTCGTTGGCTCCTGGGATTTACGAATGTGGGTTGAAACAAAATAACATCTTTGATGCTATCAGTCAAAACCACTAAATCCCAACTGAGCAAAACATCTCTTTTGACGAAGTAAACAATCACTCTTCGAACACTGAATATAATACGGCAATGCCTATTATTATCATCTTGGGAATTATAATTACATATTCGGAGAAAATAGTAGACATGTATATATGCATATTATATATATATATATATATATATTATATATATATATATATATATATATATATATATATATATATATATATATATATGTGTGTATATTTAACATATATATATTTAATATACATGCATATATATATACAATGTTAATAGAAAATGGACACAGTTACACAAACCAAATTATAGTTGCATAGCCAGTGTTCGCGCTGCAGATCGGACGAGTGCTCTGTTGGAAAGATACATCTGAGACTACAAAGAAAGAACGGAGAAGAGAATTTACAGTTTACTTTTGACAAACGATGAGATAAAGATGTAAAAATATATGACTAGAAATAAATGGACAACTGACAGTGCATGTATTTGTGCAAAACGAGATCGCAGTAGCAGGGAAAAATTGATTTTTGTGGATGAAAATTAAAATACCTTGACTCTCACTTACTAGAGCTCCAGGGTATAAGGCCAAATTAATGGCCTCCCGTAAGGAGAACGAAGTCATATTAGAGATATTGGGAGAAATAAGAAAAAAGTTGAGGATAAAAATGGAACAAATTTATATATATATATATATATATGTTTATCTCGGGTTCGATCGAGGGTAACCACAATAAATAAGGTACATAGCAGAGAATAAATATTTAATATAGAAATGGCTTCTACAAGACTAGAACTGTTTCATTCGAAAGAATTCATCAGGAAAGCCGGGTGTCATATTAAATATATATATATATATATATATTAATATATATATATATATATTAATATATATATATATATATTAATATATATATATATATTAATATATATATATTAATATATATATATTAATATATATATATATATATATATATATATATATATATATTAATATATATATATATATATATATTAATATATATATATATATATATATATATATTTTAAGTCGTTTGGAAGCCTCGACAATGCAAATGGGTAAATCTCCGGGTAAGAAGGTATTTTTTTTTTTTTTAGTATATGTTGGTTGTATACCAACACCTCAGTGTGCAGGCCGGAGCACTCGACGAAGTGCGCAGGTTGGTTTGGTTACTCCGGAGTAATGCAAAATAAAGTTAAATAAAATGTCAAATGTTTAAAATTTAGCTTCGTTTATTACTGCTATGTATATTTCAGTGACAGCCATCTTTGGCTGTGACCTCTTCAGGTAGTCCGAATTAGTGTGGTATAGACAAGTACATATGTTGTTGAGGTGTATAATTTTGTCAATACTCTGATATGCCCAGTTCCTGGTTGGGTTGTTATTTTACTGAGGAAATAAAATAATAAAAAGAGAAAACGTAACAGTAAATGAAACATTCGTTGGCTCCTGGGATATACGAATGTGGGTTGAAACAAAATAACATCTTTGATGTTATCAGTCAAACCACTAAATCCCAACTGAGTAACACATTCCAGTTCCTGAGTGAAATAACAACCCAACCAGGAACTGGGCATATCAGGGTATTGACAAAATTATACACCTCAACAACATATGTACTTGTCTATACCACACTAATTCGGACTGCCTGAAGAGGTCACAGCCAAAGATGGCTGTCACTGAAATATATATAGCAGTTATAAACGAAGCTAAATTTTAAACATTTGACTTTTTATGTAACTTTATTTTATATATATATATATATATATAAATTAGGATTGGTGTTCTGAAATAGCGATGTATACATGAATGTATGTATAGTATATTTGGCAATATACTATATGTTTAATAAAAAACATTTTGAAGACCTTGCGCCATCATTTTTAAAGTAGTGACTATGTCACTTACTTCTTTTTTCGGCAAAAGAAGGGAGAGAAGCTGACAGATTATGTTTCACGCTGTTGGCGAACCTCAGAGCATCGTACTCCCCGCCTTTGCCGAACATCATAGAGACTGGATTCTTATAGAATTCCATTAATAATCATGAACTGATTATACAGAGCGATTGCCGGTCCAGCAAAAATTAAAAATGAGGATTGGTGCTCTGAAATAGCGATGTATACATGTATGTACATGTATGTATGTATAGTATATTTAGCAATATACCGTATGTTTAATTAAAACATTTTGAAGACCTTGCGATATCGTTTCTAAAGAATTGACTATGTCACTTAACATTTTTTTATCGGCAAATGTATGTTTTCAAAACGAGACGCCAGTAGCAGGAAAAAATTGACTTCGTCGATGAGAAAAAATAATGCATGACCGTCGCTTACTTGAACTCGAGGTTTAAAGGCCTAATCAATGACATCACGTTAGAGGGACGAAGTCTGGCAAGAAATAGTGGGGAAAATATGGAACGAATTGAGGAGTAGAAAACAGAGAGAGGGGTATGTGAGAAAACAAATCTTATATATATATATATATATGAATATATATATATATATATAGAGAGAGAGAGAGAGAGGGAAGGACCTCTATCCTTTGTCAGGGCATTCTTCTAGGAGAAGACAACTCAGAGACCTGGGATAATCCGACATAAAACCTACGGCCCAGTAGTTACCGATGATGTTGATCTTTACTTCTTTTCGGGTTAAAACTACTGTCGCTCAGAGAGTAGGATTGGCTCATACACAGTCTTTCTTCACTTTAAAGAAATCTTTGCGCACAGGCATTGCACGATGGAATTAATTAATAATTACTAATAATGGTATATCATGCAATGGCCATACTCGATAACGAGGGGGCAGCCATCATATATATACATACATGAAAACCATATGCATTTTGGTACTAATCTTCTTAATAGTAGGAAAGGCCATGTTGAACATTAAATTACTACTACGATTTTGTTGAAGATTTTATTTGAAAAGAGATGACAAAGACAACAGTAAGCTAGAAAAACTATTGTTTTCAGACAAACAACGGTCGCTTCATTGAGAACCGGAAATATATTATCTATTCCCGGATGACTTGAGATAATGAATGGGGACAAGATGTAGCTTACCCGAGCACTGAACTATGGTGTGGATATGAATGTGGATATGTTGATAGCAGGGATTTATTTAAACTGCCAAATCAAATGAAATAAAGGAACCCTCTGCCTCCGAGAATGCCTGAGATTTACCATGCTTAGTTTCTCAAACGTAGAACTGATGAACATGATGAACAGCCGGCTGGAAAAGGGAGTAGTGGGCCAATTGAGGAGGAGGTAATCTGAAATTTGTAGAATATTCATCTATTTCAAAACCCGCACGTATAGTGTACCAATAGCTAAATGAGCGTGGAAGGAATCGTGCCAATTTCAACACCAAAGATACTCACGGACACATTCATGAGTAAAATATAGGAGTGGAAGGTAGTTACAGGTGTGATGTGTTATGATCTAACTTATATACGCTAGGTCTGCTTATTGTCTTCTCAACTTCTCTGAGACCGAAATAACTGATATCATTAATGTTCGTTTTAAAGTGCATCAATTTGACTCCCGTAGGATAGACATGGATATGTAGTTGAAGAAGGCTGCTGTTGTGGAGAAGAAATATTAGATGTATTGTTTACTACAGGGTCAATGTGCTACAAACCACGTGTGTGATAGGAGGAATAGAGTAGAATGAGTTGAGAAACGGAGTTGAGTCGTTATTAGACCAGACATCTCAGATAACCTGACATACTAGGTAAAATTCGTCTTGGGTCAGAAATTCCCAACATTGATATAACAAGTATATTTTCCTGCCTTTTTTATGCAAAGGCTACATTATGCAATATGAAGTTTCCTAATTTATGATGCTAGCGGTTTATTTGACAGATATTTGCTTACAATTTTTAGCATGCCACGCTATTAGGCAAAGACTATCTCCTGTCGGCTCGTAATAAACTTGGTTATTGTTCTGATACAGATCAGCTCTGATATCTATGATGAACGATGTTCCCGTCATGAACATATCATGTTTTGTATATCATATTGAATACATCCTTTATTTATGGTGACAGTGTGGGATCGAGTGACCATGTAGCTTTTTTTACCATTATATTGACGTCCTCGGATATTAAGCAGCGATATATTTTACCGAAGACAACTCCATATCGCTTCCCAGCTCTCTCGTCGATACATTACTGACCTGTGGAGTTTTGCGGAACACCTAGCACGTATCCGGCTATCAACCGAGTCCACCGTGAAGATTGCCCGCATCCTTCTTTTGGCCGGGAAACGCAGACATTTGTTCTCTGCCTGGTGGCTATATTGAAAGAGGCTGTGTAGTGGACACGGCTGAAAGTTCTGAAGGCAGACAGCTTCGGCGAAGATTTCATTAACTTCTTCAAGCTCCACTTTGAAAAGGTGAGGGAATTGCTGACCCTAGAACGTTTGTTAAAATATGTGAGTGTAGTGAGGATGGCCTTTGTGAATGGGCTTACTCTGACCATTAGTCTGTAGGCTGGATATTTTGGGGAGGAGAGTGGCATCCATTTAGGGGAATCTTGGAGTGTAGAGTGGTTTAGTATTGGTGGGGCTTAACCCTGGGTGGTACTATCCCTGTTGTGGGAATTTTGTGTGTTATAATTTCATTGTTATTTGATTTTCGTATCTTCTTTTTCCCCGATTTCATGTAAATTCTCACTGTCCTTGTTTATATATTGTTCCCTATATGTCGGCCCTTGCGGCCAATAAAGAAACCATCACCATCATCATTATTAATATCATTATTAATATCATTATTATCATTATTATTATTATTATTATTATTGTTGTTATAGTGTAGTAATAAAGTAAACATCGCTGTGAAACGAAATTGTCTAGAGATAATAAAAACTTACTACAAAAAGGTAGAAAAAACTACGGCATTTTTTTTCTATTTCTTCGCATTGCAGACACATTAATATCATTTTGGCACCAATTTTGGCACTGAATTACTCGAAGAAGAATCGATCTGGATGTATTTTCGTTTCTTTTAAAAAGGAACTAATTTTGTCTGAAAATTTTTTTTATGTCCATCAATATATTTAATATTTATTTAAAGCTAATGTTATATGTGTAGAGAATGTTTTCTATAAGAGTAGCATTATAAAATGCGTGGAAGTTCAGACTAAAATATATTAAAAAAATGACTACGTAAAGTGGTGTAAAGATAAGGGAAAATGAAGATGAGAGATCACTTAATACAATGGAATTTAGCAGTTAAACTCACCATGATATGAACATTATTTGAAGGAAACAATTTTATTTATTTATTTTCGGATAGCATTGGAATTCATTAAGAAGTATTCAGTTGCAATTTTTGTAGAGATACACGGAGAGGAATCTCTCAAAATAGGACTTCGCTCCCGCACATATATTTTCTGAAAGGGCATCTGGCCTAATCTATTCTAAATTTAAATAAAGTGAAATAGTGGACTGGATATCGTAAATTATTAATGTAGTCTATTTCCCAATGTTCCACGCCAACCCAAATTGTCAGTCGCTGTTTACGACGAAACCTAAAGAAGTTGTAAAAGTTCCAGACAATTAAAAATAGTACTATTATAAACAGGCAGTGGTGTAGCAGAATCAGCAGTGACAGTTATTGCTATCCTGTATTTGGATAGGCTTTTTTGTTTACGTTTGGAATTCTAATCCCAATAGGGTTGGCTTTTTTCCCATATAGACTTCAGCAATAAATAAGCTCCAGCCAAGTTGTAGATTAAATCGAATACAACTTTGTCCCAGAAAATGTTCGGCGTTGAATAAATGATAGAAATTACGAACATCAAGGAGAGTTAATATGAGAAATCCCATTCGTAAAACAACGCCACTGTTAATACAAATGATGTCAAACCACAAGAAAATGTTCTGGTGGTATTTCTAAGACTCTGTTCAATCTTTGTTAAGAGGGCCTAAGACAGAAGGACCCTGAACAAGTATATATATATATATATATATATTATATATATATATATATATATATATATATATATATATATATATATATATATATATAAACAAGGTTTAGCAAATAATGAAAAAGTTTCAAAATAAATTTTAAAAAAATTGACTTTACCTACTATAGTTACCTTTACCGATCGGTTTCGAATCCCAAAAATAAACGGAGACCATACGGCCTTCGTTGCAAAGAAAGATTCTCGTTAGAAGGTTCTTTTCATTCGAAGAATATAAAATTCTTGAATTTAAATTACGAACTAGCGCTATCCAAAACTGTTCCTGGGATGAGAGTGAATGATGTAGAAACAATTTTTTCAAGGGCCGAAGTAAAGATAGAGGCGGAGGGAGGTAGGTCAAACCGGCCGCAACTATCACTAGCAGCAGTCGGAACGACCCAATTTGTCTCTCAACAGTAGAGGAGAGTAGTAATAATAGGATATGTGTTCCTTCACGCACAAGGTGCTAAGGGACGCATGTATTGTCCAACCAAATGCCAATGTGGTTCAATGGCAGGTTAATAAATTAACGAGCCAGAACATATATAAACAAGGTTTAGCAAATAATGAATAAGTTTCAAAATAAATTTTAAAAAATTGACTTTACCTACTATAGTTACCTTTACCGATCGGTTTCGAATCCCAAAAATAAACGGAGACCATACGGCCTTCGTTGCAAAGAAAGATTCTCGTCAGAAGGTTCTTTTCGTTCGAAGAATATAAAATTCTTGAATTTAAATTACGAACTAGCGCTATCCAAAACTGTTCCTGGGATGAGAGTGAATGATGTAGAAACAATTTTTTCAAGGGCTGAAGTAAAGATAGAGGCAGAGGGAGGTAGATATATATATATATAATTATATATATAAATGAATATATATATATATATATATATATATATATATATATTCATTTATATATATATATATATATATATATATATATTCATTTATATATATATATATATATATATATATATATATATATATATATATATATATATATATATATATATATATATATTCATTTATATATATATATATATATATATATATATATATAAATATATATATATATATTCATTTATATATATAGATATATATTAAAATAACAGATTAAAGTTTAATGACGTATTATATGCGTTTTTTCCCGTTCTTGGCGAGGGAACGTCTCCACGAACCACAGTATCGTCTTCCTGTCTTCCTCCGGTTGCAACGTTTTTTGAAATATCCACTTCTGCGTTTACAGATTGACTTTGTTAGTTTCAGAAGATCCCGTTAAGGGTGAAAGCACCGATTCTTTGCTTAAACTTTAATCTGTTATTTTAATAAATATCTGCTCTACAGTTCTTATATATTTGATATATATTTATCCTTATCGAGCCCTCTTTGGATTTTAGTCTTCAAATTTATTATTATTACTATATATATATATATATATAAATATAAATTTAGCGAGAATCGCATTTCGGCGGGTAGAACGCAACTTCCGTAATGTGTAGACAAGCGCTCCATGGATATGAAGAAGATACCAGAGCAATAAACATAAGTTAAACAGGTCATACAAACTGAGACAATGGTTAAGAAGCCATTAACCACCATAGCCAAATAAGCGAACAAGCTAAACGGGTCAAACAAAATAAGATATGATTGAAATAGTTATATATATATATGAGTGTCCAACAAACGTTAAGTATGAGAACGTGTACTGATGTTGACCTACCAACACAAAGTTTTATTTTAAGTGGTGAAGGCTTGTGTATGACTAACCACACTTTTTGGAACTGACGACACATATCATGTGTAAATGTTTGTCACGGAAAATACAACGACAAGCCCTCAAAAAAAAAAAAAATACTATTTGGAGGGCCGTTGACTCTGCTAAGTTCCTCCGACCTTTGCTGGGTCTTGTTTCTCATCCCGCTGGGTGTCCAAATATCACCCTCCTCACCAAGCAAGCAAGCTTGGTGGGGTTGCCGGTTTAGTCGCCGACGACCCGACCATATATATGCATATATATATATATATATATACGTATAAACAAACAGATACGCACACACACACACGTATATATACATATATGTATATGACTGAAATCGTTCACAGCCCGCATAGTGTATTCATTACTCTTTGCTTTCGTTTGTACTTATACGCATAAATATATGTACGAACTGTTGTTATGCCAGATGATAGGAAAAGTATATGTACCGTTTTAGCAGGTTCGTGTGAGAGAGAAAAAATATGTGATTGTGATTCTTACCTTAACGACAAAAAGAGAATAGAGAAAACGAATATATCTCTGCATTACACGTATATTTATATATTTCTCATTCGGAGATTTGAAACAACATTCAGTTCATCGGATTATTTGGGTTTAAAAGAATAATAATTTATAAAAGGCAAAGTTTGTACTGATATAATTTCTGTGTGGAGATGTTATGAGGTGTTTTTTTATAACAGAGTGAATGTATTGATGGGTGAGGTGTGGCTTTACATTCCTATGTGTGGCATGAAGTGGCTGTTGCGGCCAATTATATCAGGTTGTCTGCCACATCCAAAAACTCTTGTCTCGTGTTTCAGAGCAGAGTAAGTAGGATGCAGGGAAAGCAGCCGGGGTGAGTTAGAGTCAATATACTCATACAGCTATTTGGGTCTACGTTTCATACCATTGTATTAATTTCGCTGCACAGCCACACAGATACATACACACACACACACATATATATATGAAAGGTTTGACCACTATAATCAAATTTACACATAGGTTCTTCTTACACACTTGAACAATATATATATGAGTGTGTGTGTGCGTGTGTGCTTGTGTGTGTGCGTGTATATATATATATATATATATATATATATATATATACACGCACACACAAAAGCACACACACTTGAACAATATATATATGAGTGTGTGTGTGCGTGTGTGCTTGTGTGTGTGCGTGTATATATATATATATATATATACACGCACACACACAAGCACACACACACACGCACACACACAAGCACACACACACACGCACACACACACTTATATATATATTGTTCAAGTGTGTAAGAAGAACCTATGTGTAAATTTGATTATAGTGGTCAAACCTTTCATTGACCCTCGCTAACGTTTTAGACTAAACTAGCAGGAAAGACCGATGGTCCAACATTTGTCGGGACGACGCGCAACTAATTTATCTTCAGGTTTTGTATCGGAGTTTCGCTCTCCTAGAAAACTTCTGGATGGCCGTCGATACTTATGAGTTTCACCTTTGAGGGGTTTTATATTTCCTCTCGTGTTAGAATATGTATAGTTATATTTATTGTCTGAGTTCATCATAAATGGTCTTGAATTTAGATTTCCGATAAGTTCCCTCTATTAATATCTCCATTCTTGTCTCCATACTAGAAAATTATAACTATACATTTTTCGTATGCATCAATTAGAATTGTAATTAGTGGCAGTGCTTTACTAGGTTAAAATGTCAGCCAAATATTGTTTGGAAAGGGATGACCTTCTACAAAGTGAATTGCTTTTAATATATAACATTTTAGCAAATTCTTCAGAAAACTAAACCATCGGACAGTAATGAGTTATAGGATTGACAAATAATTTCTACTTACATTATGTTGTAAAAATAATAATTTGAGATTTTAAAAACAATACAGATATTTCATTTTAGTATTCTTCTCTTTAATCCTCTTCACTTACTTATATCATAAAATATTATCTTAGGTACAAATGATTCGAGAAATTCAAGCATTTCTATAAATTATAATTATGGAGAAGGTGATTAATATTTCTCACTATATTTATACCCTCTGGGCTTTGAAAAATTCAAAAATACCATGTATTCCACATCGAAATTCAAAATCTTTAAATTCTAACCGTCATACCTCCTCTCACTTCAAAAATACGACTTCATTTATCTTACTTTAAATTCTCTAATGGGAAATGATGAATTAATCACTGTAAAGTCTAGCAGTACAAAAAATTAGTTGCAGATAAAACAAAAATACGAAAAAAATTAACGTCATCAATAAACTGATAGATTCTTCAAATACTAAGAAAATCGTGCAAAACGGCTGATATAATTAATTGACTAGTTTACCACCTTTTAGAGAGATCCTAAGAGTAACTTATAATGTGACACCTTTAACTAATTCTATTACACAAAATATAATTCCCTATGCTTTAGAAACCAACAATTTTTATAAATTTTGTGTGTATTTTATTTGCTAGAAATAAAATTCATTTTATTCTGAATACAGATAAGATAAACATTACACTTTAGGAAATTTAAGGAATAAGATATAATTTCATGTTTGATACATCATGGTTCACGCCGAACGTGAGATTAGGAATAGTACATTGCCATTTTAAACCAGCAGAAGGTCATTAGGATGAAATTTATAAACATATGCATACACTTCTACGTTTCTCGAATCTTATCAATTATATATATATTTTAATCACGTAACATTTAATATTTGTAGTCAATGTGAGAGCAATTAATTCTTAAATCTACTGGGAAATTAGATTCCAGCTAGAACATTGAAACAGAGCTTTCAACATAAATTATAATTAGAAAATCTTGTGAAATCACTCACGTATTTCTGTATAATATGTACTCCTAAAATTGTGAGGATATTCCCCTTTCTATATCCCACAGTGATATTTTGATCTGAAAAGCTTAGCATTCATCATATAAATATATGATATATATGTATTATAATATATACTATATATAATATATAACATATAATATGTATATGTATATATGTATATATATATATATATGTATATATATATATAATTAAAAGAGGCCGATGGCATCAATATGAATGATTGACTTAAATTACTGAAAGTTGTAGTTAATAAATGATACATATACGAGGAAGTTCTATTTGAGAAAGAAAATATAATCTACCGGTAATTGTTACTAAATCCTGAAGGAAAATGTATTCACGTGTATATTTGGACAATAATAATGTTATAATTAAAAATAAACAGACCTAAGGGTAATACCCCAAATAGACAATTGCATGTATTTAAATGCTGTGTGCAATGTATTATGATTTACTGCAATTTCCCTTTAATTTCCCAAAACAAAATTCTAGCGGAGAATGCTAGGAAATCGCAAATTAAAGTTGTGATAATTTCAAGAAATTAAGAATTATTTTTGAGGTTAATTTACATTCTTAGACCAAAACATATTGCTATAGTTCTCGCTTGCCTGATAAAAAAATCTCAGTCTCTTGCTTTCTTTAAATGTGATGGGGCTGGTTAGGGATATCTATTTGGGTACGTCATTCAGTCACAGAGATGTTAACTTAAGTAAATATGTAAGTAAATATGTAAATATGTATGTCATTGACCTCTCTAATGTATATAAACAAAACTTTATTTTGCTTTATGCAAATATTTTGGAAGGATTTTGATCAAATCCTCAGCCGGAATGAAGTGGAAAAATTTCCTAAGTAAAAGTAAGTTATAATTTCAACAAACAGAAGGAAGGCCATGAAGTAAGAAATAGCTTTAATTATGAATGGAAACCTAGGCATGATTACAAAACATGAACGCAAAGTAGCACATTCTCTGCACACAACATATGTCATCCAGTCGATCCCATTAACACTATAATAATAATCCAACGCAGACAACGTGTATGTCTGAATACTCTATTACATTAATTCAGTATTTGGTTGATACATTAGGTTGTCGATCTCGTAAGGATGAAAGAAAAAGTCAAATCCGAGGGGATAAGGCCTCACCACATCAAGCATAAAAATTAGATACCACAAGGTATTTTATATGTCGCTCGAACGCGTTTGCCAATCTAACAGAGAGACCACGCTCATTAATGTATTAATCATGGAATAACAACGGTATAGTCGTAGGCTTAATACGTTTTCTTTTAAAAATGTTCAGTTTCAGTGACATCGGTATCGACATTGCTTCTCATTCATTTGTGTTCACTAAATTAAATATCATGGAGATTTGCGATAATATGCCAACTGAAGACATCGTTATATAACTATAGAAAACACATTGAATTGGCAGAAACTATTATTTACATATGTAACTTGCAGTTCTGATTTCATATTCATTAGTTATCCACTTTGATATTTATACATCTTTTCAGGATGGATTAATGAGCCTGTTCATATAATCAACTGGTCCGCTTTTGCTTGATTTCAACATAATCTATCGTATAACATTCATTCGCGTCAAAACTCGGCGCAAGTTTATTTTCATGCAGACTACCCAAAGTAGGTATTCCAGATGCATATTATTTGTATAACATTCACCTGTCTGCAAAAGATACTAAAACATTTATAAGTACTGCAACAGTTCCTAGGAATAATTTATTAAGGAATTAAACATATTGTTCCCTATTTTCTAAGTTCAAAGGCTGTCGAGCCTCTGGCTGCATTTTAATAATTATTCTGGGGTCTATAAATGGAAGTATCAGTTGAGCAAATTTATATGCTTCTAAAACATTACAGATGCGAATCGAATTGTAATTAAAGAAGAAACAAATGCAGATGGATGAAGAGAAGGCGGAGAAGAAATAAGAGAAAGTGAAGTAGAAGAAGAAGAAGAAGAAGAAGAAGAAGAAGAAGAAGAAGAAGACACTAGTTCGATTAGAATTTGAGAAATCTGAAAGGAAATATGTATAAAGTTGGTTACTTACCAACTTTAAGAAAATTAACTTGTTATATATTCAGTAATTAAGAAGGGACTCATTAAGAATCATGAATAATTTATTTCATATTACATATCGCTAGAAGGACCAAAACATCATTCATTGATTGGTCAAATAACCCGCAGGTGTTGGGTTTAATACTGATCTAAGAATTCAGATTTCAGGAAAATCTCTCAATTTCCGACCCTATTTCGCATAATAATTTTGTATGTATGCATGTATGTTCTTCTGGTTTTATAATTTCACAAAGTTTTACCAATAGAGAGAGAGTCGGTTTCTAACATAGACACAGGACTCTCTCATTGTAATTTACACAACATCAACTATGTAGATATATATGTGTGTATGCATGTGTAGATATGGATGTTATTGTATGTGTGGATGTGTATGTTTTGAGTTGTATGTATGTATATGCTTTGCATCTGTACATGTGTATATGCAGTTATTAGATGCAAAATGTTTGGAATGTTTTACATATTTTTACTGTTCCATTAATGGGTTATACTTGTAATTTCCTAACTAGTTGTGTTCTTTCTGTTCCTGTGAAGCCTAGCTTCTCAAGATTTGTATTGAGGCAGTTACTAACATATCCCAGCCCCACAATAATCACAGGCATAAATCTGAAGGTGTAATCAGGGTGGAGTGTCTGCAGATTTCTCATCAGTTCTGTATACATATTCTCCTTTTCAATAATCTTTGATACTATATTTGCATCTGCTGGGCAGCTAATTTCCACTACTGTGCATGTTTTCTTCTCCCTGTCCAATATGATAATATCTGGTCTGTTATGCCTGCATTTTATTGGGGTTTTTACTGGAACATTCCACCAGTACTCTTTCATATTATGTACATGGATTCACTGCGATACTGCTGAGTGACATCCCTGGGTGTGAGTTTTTGATTATCACATAGGGAATATCTCTCGAGGAGTTCCGTCCCAACTCTCATGATCTTAACTGTTTCATGCAGATAGACTTGCTCGAGAAACGGTCTCCTACGATTCGAGGTTCGTAGATGTTGTCGGAGAGATATGATCCGACATTCAAATGTTGTCTGGACTAATGTTAGGCCTGTCCCTCCCTGCTTACGTTTCAAGTAAAGGCGGTCTATGTCACTATAGATGTGGAATTTTCCGGTGTTTTTCAGTATTTTTCGAGTTCCAACATCAACTGCTCGGATTTCGTCTATCGTCCAATTGAGTATTCCAAACGTTGGTGTGAAGACAGGAACAGCAAACATATTGTGAGCCACTGTTTTGTTTTGCGCAGAGAGTTCCGATGACCAGATCTTTCTTAATCGGGTGTAGTATTCCCTGGTTACGCGTTCTTTATTACATATAACATTATAGGATATGTTCTCATCTATCCCCAAGTATCTGTAGCACTCTTCATCAGATATCGGTGAAACAGTTAGACCATTGATGACAATGTTGCTAGATTGGGTTGTTGTTTTTCCCCACTTTACAGTCATGTATGAGCATTTATCTTGGCGAAATTCCATTCCTATATCCTTTGAGAACGTTGTAACCAGGTCAGATTTTCCTTCTTCCCATCCATGTTCTTGGAATAGAGTTTCAGATCGTCCACAGAGAAATTATGGCTTAGGTTCGTATTTCTGTCCTCCTGTGAGCCAATGATGTATCCCTCATATTTCTTGAGTTGGGGTTTAATGACAAGATGAATAATATCACAGAGAGACTATCACGCTGAAATATACCCCTGCACTATTTTATTTTATCAGTGAAAATAGAATCCTCCCTCTCTGTCTTTAACCTTAGGATTGTAGCCCAAGAATTAGACAGCCTCTCTATGGCTCTGACAATAATGTATGGGACTTTATCAAGTTGGAGGGCTTCTATCATCCAAGAGGGGGAACAGAATCGAAAGCTTTCCTGTAGTCCAGCCAGACTGTAGCCATATTCCTCTCCTAAGTTGTCGCACCTCCTACATCGCAGTTTTGTTGATTAGGAGTTGTTCAGCACATCCCCAAACCCCTTTCTTACCAGCTGCTTGTTCATCTGTGATGATGTTATTATTTTCACAGTGATCTTGGAGGAATAGGTTCAGGCAAGCTGTATACATCTTATACATCAGGTTCTGGCATGCAATGGGTCGGTAGTTTTTTGCCAAGTGGGTGTCTTTGTTCTTGGGCCCAGTAATGTTTGTGCTAATATCAACCATTCTGGTATAAGTGTATCCCCCTTAAGAACTTGTTGGTAGAGGTCAGTAAGATACCACCGATAGAATATCAGTTTTTTTGTACAGGTAGCCGACAATCATGTCTCTTCCTGGTGTTTTCTCATCTTGGAGTTTTCCTATCACAGTCTGAAGGATACCCTCACTTATTTCGTATGTTTTTGTTGTAGTGTAGGAGCAATAGTTCTTTCGGATTTCCCTTAGCCACACTGCATCTTGGTTGAAATCCTTCTTGTCACCCCATATTTTGCTCCAAAAGGAATCTATGTCTTTCTGGGATGGGGCATCAGTGACACTTATTAGTTTGCCCTTCATATCATTATCGACTGATGTTTGGTTTCGTCTGAATCTTTTATTAAACACTTCTCTCTCATCTACCTTCTTCGGGTATCGGCGGTTTTTCGCTAATAGCTCTCAATTCTTGTTTGAAGGTGATTAACTTATATTGGAGAGTTATGGTTCTACTGTTACCAAACATCGTCTATATTTTATATTTCACTCTTTGTTGGTGACGAGTGAAGTTTTTTGTGTGTCTGTTTGCATGTAAGGAGCATTGTTACATATCCTATGTTTTTTCGTAGGTCAGCAATCTTTTTTTCTATTTTAGTTATATATGAAGGTATTTTTGGACGCGTTCTATTCTTGTTAATATCTCTGCTATCACCAAGATAATGCTTCACTGTCGTTGCTAGGGCATATAAACAGGCGTTGATTTGCGAACATGTTGGGGTTTTTATCCGTCGTAAATATTCATCCCCTATTTCGTCAATAACACGTAATATTTCATTATTTTTATTTTTTTTATTAAACATTGTCGTTTTAATACGTTCAGCAAGAGAAATGTTTATACATGAATTAATTTCTCTCTGGAAGATTTCGTTGAAGGGACATTTTCAATTGTTTATACTTTTGATTATTATCATTATCGATAGTATTTTCCACAACAGTCGAGGTAGATTCAGATGGTACACGTGGTGTCAAATTTCTTCGATTATTATTATTATTTCTTCGCTTATTATTATTATCGATAGTATTTTCCCCAGCATTCGAGGTAGACTTAGATGGTACAGGTGGTGTCAAGTTTCTTACAGGCATAGTTGTTTCAAGGCACTGTTCGACCTGGCTGCTAGGAAGTCTAGTAGCATGGCGACCTGTAGCACGTGTTGTTGATAACATGTTTGTTGTGGGGGACTTACAATTAATAATATTTATCTTATTTTTACGTTCAACAAACGTGGCTTGTTGGCGTAATTGTTTCGCTGTGAAATAATTTTGCTCTGGGTGCATTCGTCCCAATGTAGCTTCATTCTGTTCATATAGCCAATGGAGGGATTGTTTTTTGCCATTTTATAACAATTAAATAAATAATCATTAAGTTCGCAACTCCAAGAGAAATGCGATTTATAATTTCGGTTTCTTCTGTAGCTACAACTGAATAAAGTTTGTTTACCTTCCTTCTTATTTGTCTTCGGTACTTCCTTAATTTTGTTGTTGACGTTGTGTTCAGCCATACTGTTTGTAGCAAATCCTTGTAAAATGAATTATGTATTTAGTCGGATATCTCTACGAATTAGAATAAAAGGTGTCTTCAGAAGATATAGTTAGAAGAATAACCAGTTATTCAACCTGACTGTAGTTGTGGCATTACTGTCGGAGATAGTATTCATCTTAAATTTAATAAATTGTCTCCCACGCCAAAATATGCGGCTGATCGCGTTGACTGTCTATGTATGTATGTATGTATGTATGTATGTATGTATGTATGTATGTATGTATGTATGTATGTATGTATGTATGTGTATGTATGTGTGTATGTATATATGTATGTATGTATATATATATATATATACATATATATATATATATTTTTTTTTTTATTTATTTATTATTATTATTATTATTATTTTTTTTTTTTTCTTCTCGTGCAATGGCCATACTCGATAACGAGGGGGCAGCCATCATGTATGTATGTATGGTACTCTTTGCGATTCATAAATATCCTTAATTGCAAAATTCAAGCTGGTTACTAATAAAGTGACAAGATATTTTCGTTTGAGGCTAAGCAGCTCCAATAATTTGTAAATGTGTCAGTGATTTATCGCATACGTATATGTCAGTGTATGTACTGGCAGTCTTACTATGATTAGACATGCCTCTCTAGTACATATGTGCTTATGTGTGTGTGTGATTGTATGTGCGTTGCTGTGTGAGTGCGTGTGTGTTTGCTTGTGTGTGCCATTACCTTTTCTGTCAATGATGTTGGTGCCATCTGGCTTGTGGAAAATGTACCCACAAAAAAACAAACATCAACATTTATGATGAGTCCTTCTCAAGGTTTCCTTATTTCCCTACCTTAAACTGTCCATTGAACATAGATTTTGCCAACGCCATGGAAGATATTAGTGGGAATTATTTTATCCTAGCTTTGGCATACAAATTATGGATCTCAGAATGTGTCAAGTCTTATACACAAAATACTGGTACTAGCACTGACGCTGCATAGGAAAAAAATACTGTGGTCTTGATTCGGAAATGTTGATATCTTTCGAGATATACATTTGTCATTGTGGTTATTATCACAGCAACAGCTTCTGCAACATTCTCTTAAGGTCAAAACTGTTGTATTTGCAACTGGAGATAGAAGAGATTTGCAAGCTAATGATGTCAATATTCTTTGTCTGTCCATCTATTCCCCATGGACGATCAGCTATCAAATATGAACGTAAATAGCTGTCATCCTGGAATAGTCAAATTGATAATCCAATAAAATCTGTCTGAGACTATAGTTGTTCTAGATTTTCTGAGTTAGCTGAGTAGATCATATAAGTAAAAGTCTTCATTTATGGCGGCTGAAACTTTAGCAAAGCGTATTCACACAAATATCCATGAGATGGAATCCTATTTAGTGAGTAAATTACAGCAATAATACTTCGGCTCTTTCCCAACATCTTTGTTGGTGAGGAGATGTTCATCTCCTCCACAAACACTTTCTGTTTGGTTGCTCGCCAGTGACTACCTTTCTGGTATATATCGTAACGAAACACAATAAAACAATCTGTTTACCCCTTATACATAGCATGTATGTATGTATGTATGTTCTTCTGGTTTTATAATTTCACAAAGTTTTACCAATAGAGAGAGAGTCGGTTTCTAACATAGACACTAGACTCTCTCATTGGAATTTACACAACATCAACTAGGTAGATATGTATGTATGTCTGCGTGCATGCATGTGTATGTCTTGAGTTGTATGTGTGCATGTGTATATGCTTTGTATCTGTGCATGTGTATATGCAGTTATTAGATGCACATTTTTTGGAATGTTTTACATATTTTTACTGTTCCATTAATGGATTGTACTTGTAATTTCCTAATTAGTTGTGTTCTTTCTTTTCCTGTGAAGCCTAGCTTCTCAAGATTTGTATTGAGGCAGTTACTAACATATGCCAGTGCCCCAATAATCACAGGCATAAATCTGAAGGTGTAATCAGGGTGGAGTATCTGCAGATTTCTCATCAGTTCTGCATAAATATTCTCCCTTTCACTAATCTTTGATATTATATCGGCATCTGCTGGGCAGCTAATTTCCAATACTGTGCATGTTTTATTCTCCCTGTCCCATATCATAATATCTGGTCTGTTATGCCTGCATTTTATTGGGGTTTTTACTGGAACATTCCACCAGTACTCTTTCATATTATGTACATGGATGTCTTCCACATTGTTGTAGCTTCTAATGTGTTTGTTATCGGGGCTATCTTTTTTACGAACTGCATTGTACAGTGTTTTGGCCACTACATCATGCCTCATAGGTAGATAGTACTACGATGACATCTTTGGGCAGCTGCTGATGACATGGGTGATATCCTCGATGTTAGTTCTGCAGAGTCTGCACTTGTTATCACATCTAGGTGTTTTGCCTGCATCCCTATCTCTTTTGTGAATCAGGTATTTCGTGCTAATCTCCTGTTCTTGGATTGCAAAAGCGTATCCTTCAAAGTGGGAGCCAATATAGCGGTTGTTGGTCCAAGATAGACTACTTTCCTTATCTATATTACTCTCACTCTGGAGCTTCCGGGCAACATATCCATGCATGATTTATTGCTGATAGGCATGCAGTTTTTCATCCATGGATTCACTGCGATACTGCTGAGCGACATCCCTGGGTGTGAGTTTTTGATTATCACACAGGGAATATCTCTCAAGGAGTTCCGTCCCAACTCTCATGATCTTATCTGTTTCATGCAGATAGACTTGCTCGAGAAGCGGGCTCCTACGTTTCGAGATTCGTAGATGTTGTCAGAGAGATATGATGCGACATTCAAATGTTGTCTGGACTGATGTTAGGCCTGTGCCTCCCTGCTTACATTTCAAGTAAAGGCGGTCTATGTCACTGTTGATGTGGAAGTTTCCGGTGTTGTTCAGTATTTTTCGAGTTCCAACATCTACTGCTCGGATTTCGTCTATCGTCCAATTGAGTATTCCAAACGTTGGTGTTAGGACAGGCACAGCAAACACATTGTGAGCCACTGTTTTGTTTTGCGCAGAGAGTTCCGATGACCAGATCTTTCTTAATCGGGTGTAGTATTCCCTGGTTACGCGTTCTTTATTACAGATACCATAATAGGATATGTTCTCATCTATCCCCAGGTATCTGTAGCAGTCCTCATCAGATATCGGTGAAACAGTTAGACCATTGATGACAAGTTGCTAGATTGGGTTGTTGTTTTTCCCCGCTTTACAGTCATGTAAGGGCATTTATCTTGGCAAAACTCCATTCCTATATCCTTTGAGAACGTTGTAACCAGGTCAAGATTTTTCTTCATCCCATCCATGTTCTTGGCATAGAGTTTCAGATCGTCCACAAAGAAGTTATGAGTTAGGTTCGTATTTCTGTCCTCCTGTGAGCCAATGATGATTCCCTCACATTTCTTGAGCAGAAAGGACAAGGGGTTTAATGACAAGATGAACAATATCACAGAGAGACTGTCCCCCTGAAATATACCCCTGCAATATTTTATTTTATCAGTGAAAATAGAGTCCTCCCTCTCTGTCTTTAACCTTAGGATAGTAGCCCAAGAAGAAGACAGCCTCTCTATGGCTCTGACAATAATGTCTGGGACTTTAGCAAGTTGGAGGGCCTCTATCATCCAAGAGTGGGGAACAGAATCGAAAGCTTTCTTGAAGTCCAGCCAGACTGTAGTCATATTCCTCCTAAGTTGTCACACCTCCGACATCGCAGTTTTATTGATTAGGAGTTGTTCAGCACATCCCCAAACCTTTTTCTTTCCAGCCGCTTGTTCATCTGTGATGATGTTATTATTTTCACAGTGATCTTGGAGGAATAGGTTGAGGCAGGCTGTATACATCTTATACATCAGGTTCTGGCATGCGATGGGTCGGTAGTTTTTGGCCAAGTGGGTGTTTTTGTTCTTGGGGACCAGTAACGTTTGTGCTAATGTCAACCATTCTGGTATTAGTGTATCTCTCTTAAGAACTTGTTGGTAGAAGTCAGTAAGATACCTCCGATAGAATATTAGTTTTTTGTACCAGTAGCCGACAATCGTGTCTCTTCCTGGTGTTTTCTTATCTTGGAGTTTTCCTTTCACAGTCTCAAGGGTACCCTCACTTATTTCGTATGTTTTTGTTGTAGTGTAGGAGCAATAGTTCTTTCGGATTTCTCTTAGCCACACTGCATCTTGTTTGAAATTCTTCTTTTCACCCCATATTTTTCTCCAAAAGGAATCTGTCTTTCTGGGATGGGGCCTCAGTGACACTTATTATTTTGCCCTTCATATAACTATAGACAGATGTTTGGTTTCGTCTGAATCTTTTATTAAGCATTTTTCTCTCATCTACCTTCTTCAGGTATCGGCGGTTTTTCGCTAACAGCTCTCAATTCTTGTTTGAGGGTGATCAGCTTATATTGTATAGTTATGGTTCTACTGTTACCAAACATCGTCTCTATTTTATTTTTCGCTCTTTGTTGGTGAGGAGTGAGGTTTTTTGTGTTTGTTTGCATGTTTGCATTATCACATGTCCTATGTTTTTTCGTAGGTCAGCACTCTTTTTTTCTATTTTAGTTATATATGATGGTATTTTTGGTGGTGTGTTGTTCTTGATAATATATCTGCTATCACCAAGATAATGCTTCACTGTCATTGCTAAGGCATATAAACAGGCGTTGATTTGCCAAAATGTTGGGGTTTTTATCCGTCGTAAATATTCATCCCCTATTTCGTCAATAACACGTAGTATTTCATTATTTGGTTTTTTATTCACGATTCTCATTTTAATACGTTCAGCCAGAGAGATATTTATACATGAGTTAATTTCTCTCTGGAAGATTTCGTTGAGGGAAATTTTCAATTGTTTATACTTTTGATTATCATTATCGATAGTATTTTCCACAACAGTCGAGGTAGACTCGGATGGTATACGTGGTGTCACATTTATTCGATTATTATTATTATTTCTTCGATTATTATTATTATCGATAGTGTTTTCCCCAGCATTCGAGGTAGACTTAGATGGTACAGGTGGTGTCAAGTTTCTTACAGGCATAGTTGTTTCAAGGCACTGTTCGACCTGGCTGCTAGGAAGTCAGGTAGCATGGCGATCTGTAGCACGTGTTGTTGATTCCATGTTTGTTGTGGGCGACTTACAATTAATAATATTTATCTTCTTTTACGTTCAATAAACGTCGCTTGTTGGCGTAATTGTTTCGCTATGAAATAATTTAGCTCTGGGTTCATTTCGTCCCAGTGTATGTATGTATGTATGTATGTTTTCTCTTTCTCTTAATTTCGAGTATATTTTTTTTTGACCGGCCACCTTCCTGGTGGCAAGGTTGTAAAAGAAAAGAAATTGTCATCCCTTGAATCGCAAGAATGTTTTGCATATTTTGAAGGTGCCAGCTATCGCAGCCATTTGTAGACTATGAATTAGGGAGCTGCGCTTTTTGTCCGCAAATCCAAGTTCGGTCATACTTTCGTCCAAGCGGGTTGGTATATAGCCCGTAGCACCAATAATGATGGGTATGAAGCTAAAGGTGTATCTTGTATGTATGTATGTATGTATGTATGTATGTATGTCAGGTCACCAGTTGGTGCTACTGGTAACATGTATCCCAGTACAACCTGTCCCATGGTCGGGTCGTTGGCGACTAAACTGGGAACCCCACCAAGGTTTCTTGGTGAGGAGGGTGACTTTGGACATCCTGCAGGACTAAAAACAAAACCTGTTAAAGGGCAAAGGAGCTCTTAAGAGTCAATGGCCATCCAAAATCACCGGTAGAGATGACCCCTTAGCCTTTGTCAAGGCAGAATTCTAGGAGAAGGAAAACTCTGATATAACACCTGCAACCCTGATGGTATCCAATGATGTTGACTTGTTCTTCTTTTTGGTAAATATCATCTTGGTTAAGAGAATGGGACTGGCTTTGTGCAGTGCCTATAAAATCTTCACGGCACAGGCATTGCTTTATATCTGGAGATCTCTCTGCACTTGTCGTCACATGGTACCAAGGGCCCAGCACTATGTGTCAATAATTGTCACAAGTGTAGTGTTTGTACCAGAGTTTTCAAGTCGCTGGCTGGACTAAAATGTCACACTCGTTCAGCGCATCGGTAGGGGTTCTCCTACATGGATATAAAGTAGCGGCCGTACTCGAAAACGAGTTGGCAGCTACCATGTATGTATGTATGTATGTATGCATGCATGTATGTATGCTCTTCTGGTTTTATAATTTCACACATAGACACAAGACTCTCTCATTGGAATTTACACAACATCAACTAGGTAGATTATATATGCATGCATGTGTAGATATGTATGTTATTGTATGTGTGGATGTGTATTTTTGAGTTTGTATCTATACATGTGTATATGCAGTTATTAGATGCAACATTTTTGGAATGTTTTACATATTTTTACTATTCCATTGTACATGTAATTTCCTAACTAATTATGTTCTTTCTGCTCCTGTGAAGCCTAGCTTCTCAAGATTTGTATTGAGGCAGTTACTAACATACCCCAGTGCCCCAATAATCACAAGCATAAATCTGAAGGTGTAATCAGGGTGGATTATCTGCAGATTTCTCATCAGTTCTGTATGTATGTATGTATATTCTTCTGATTTTATAATTTCACAAATTTTTTCCCAATAAAGAGAGAGTCGGTTTCTAACATAGATACAAGACCCTCTCATTGGAATTTACACAACATCAACTAGGTAGATTATGTATGCATGCATGTGTAGATATTGATGTTATTGTATGTGTGGATGTGTATGTTTTGAGTTATATGTGTGCATGTGTATATGCTTTGCATCTGTACAATTGTATATGCAGTTATAAGATGCAAAATGTTTGGAATGTTTTACATATTTTTACTGTTCCATTAATGGATTGTACTTGTAATTTCCTAACTATTTGTGTTCCTTCTTTTCCTGTGAAGCCTAGCTTCTGAAGATTTGTATTGAGGCAGTTACTAACATACCCCAGTGTCCCAATAATCACAGACATACATCTGAAGGTGTAATCAGGGTGGAGTATCTGCATATTTCTCATCAGTTCTGCATAAATATTCTCATTTTCATTAATCTTTGATATTATATTGGCATCTGCTGGGCAGCTAATTTCCACTACTGTGCCTGCTTTCTTCTCCCTGTCCCATATGATAATATCTGGTCTGTTATGCCTGCATTTTATTAGGGATTTTACTGGAATATTCCACCTGTACTCTTTCATATTATGTACATGGATGTCTTCCACATTGTTGTAGCTTTTAATGTGTTTGTTATCGGGGCTATCTTTTTTACGAACTGCATTGTACAGTGTTTTGCCCACTAATCATGCCTCATAGGTAGATAGGACCGTGATGACACCTTTGGACAGTTGCTGATGACAAGGGTGATATCCTCGATGTTAGTTCTGCAGAGTCGGCACTTGTTATCGCATCTAGGTGTTTTGCCTGCATTCCTATCTCTTTTGTGAATCAGGTATTTCGTGTTAATCTCCTGTTTTTGGATTGCAAAAGCGTATCCTTCAAGGTGGGAGCCAATATAGCGATTGTTGGTCCAAGATAGACTACTTTCCTTATCCATATTACTCTCACTCTGGAGCTTCCTGTCAACATATCCATGCATGATGTTTTGCTGATAAGCATGCCGTTTTTCATCCATGGATTCACTGAGATACTGCTGAGCGACTTCCCTGTGTGTGAATTTTTCATTATCACACAGGGAATATCTCTTGAGGCCTTCCTGCCCAACTATCATGATCTTATCTGTTTCATGCAGATAGACTTGCTCGAGAAACGCGCTCCTATGCTTCGAAGTTCGTAGATGTTGTTGGAGAGATATGATGCGATATTCAAATGTTGTCTGGACTGATGTTAGGCCTCTGCATCCCTGCTTACGTTTCAAGTAAAAGCGGTCTATGTCACTGTTGATGTGGAAGTTTCCGGTGATTAGTATTTTTCGAGTTCCATTTCGCTCGGATTTCGTCTATCGTCCAATTGAGTATTCCAAATGTTGGTGTTAGGACAGGCACATCAAACACATTGTGAGCCACTGTTTTGTTTTGCGCAGAGAGTTCCGATGACCAGATCTCTCTTAATCGGGTGTAGTATTCTCGTTTTCACCCCATACTTTGCTCCAAAAGGAATTTATGTCTTTCTGGGATGGGGCCTCAGTGACACTTATTATTTTGTTCATCATATCTATATAGACTGATGTTTGTATGTATGTATGTATGTTTGTATGTATGTATGCATAAAATAGGCAGGTAAGGGTACCTTTAGAATATTTAAAAAAAATGTAATATGTTACTAAATCTATATTCATGTATGTATGCATTCATGGAAATTCACATACCTTATGGGTTATACTGTTTGGCTCACGATCGAAAGGGTGGGAGTTTGATTTGTGCCGGCGTGTTTTATACTGCTGTCTACCTGTTACGTGATAGCGGATTGAAGTCTTTGGAAGGAACTGCGTATAATAACACACTCCACACACCACAAATACACGCACATACACAGATACATACATGAAACCACACCCACGCATACACATAGAGACATACGTACACACGTATGTGTGTGTGTGTCTATGCAAAATGTAAATGGCAACATCAAATCAATCAATACAGGACAATAAAGAAATATATTAGTTTAAATCTTGATATAGTAGGGAAAGTATCTGTACATTTTGGACACTACTTCTTCATCAGAAAATAAAATGAGAGATAAAAGACGAAATAGAATAGAGTGAGGTGTATTGAGTCAGCCCTACCTGTATGTATAAATAAGTATTGTTCTTCATAATTACACTATTACAATATACATATATAAAGAGAGAGACACACAGAGAGATTGCGATAGAAATGAGTTGAAATCTTCAGGCTGGTCGTTGCCAGATAGAGCGAAGAAGATACAGTTTCTCCTCATGGAACAAAATTTACAATATATGTACATGTATTGAAGTTGTAAGTAGTTCATGTTTAAAAGTTTTAAGTAATATAACATTTTAAACAGCCATTCTAATTACACGCACATACACACACACACATCTAACCTCCAAATTTACTGGCCATACGTACACACGCACTCACATACTCCCACCTACACACATATGATATTCTATATATATATCATATATTTATATATATAGTTACACACTGCATTTATCAAACATATGTGCAATTTTAATTTTGCTAAAATTTCAAATTTTAAAAGATTATTTGAATTGAAACTATTTAAATACTTAATTGAAATTCCTAAAAAAATGTTAGAAACACGAAAATAATTGACACACGTCATCTTTATTTAACTTCGCCAAATTATTTATTTTCTTTTGCAGATTATGGATGTCGGAATGAACAAAGACCATTACCATTATATTCTCGGTGGGTTGGTGAGTAGAATGACATTCATATACATTCTATGCTGTTGAGTGATCGTATTTTATAGTTAGATTTATACCAAGTATTACGTTCTCGTCTTATTGTTGCTATTTCTTCAAATCCCGTCTATTCGAATCATATTTTGACATTCACAACCTACTTGGCTGACGAAAGATGTTGCATTAGACAGGTTGTCGAATCTGCCAGGTTAAAAAAAAAATAAACGAAAAAATTGAGATGAATTAACAACAGCAATAGCAACAATAACGGCTAACATAAAGTTCGTTGCAACGTTCGCTTGAAATGCAACTTCATTTAACTAAAGTAAATTGGTGTAATAATGTAAAAACAATTTAGCATTTCATGAGAGCATCAGCGATAATTTTCACTTGCTGTAAATTGCTCTAATGTGAGCTGTCAAAAGTTGAGGGCTACTTTATCGAATTTTAAAGATTTACAAGCTCCAGGAAACCTCTAGTAAATGATTTTATAAAATGCATGAATAATATTAGTCATTGTTCGTTTTAAAAGATAATGGATTCTTTATTCATTTTATTGCATTTCGTTTCAGTCATTTATTTTTTCTACTGTTTCAGTTAATGACTTGATTTTTAATGAAGGAAAATGACTCTTAAGGACTCTTGTAAAGTTTTCCGAGATTGTCAATTAAATTTTACTAATTTACTAACTAAATACCAATGTGGTGAAGGTGCAAATGACTAGCAGATGGAAATAAATAAATGTTGGTCGATTAAGATTTTTTCAGAGAATCCGATTTGTGGAAAAATATGAGATCAAATTTGAAACTAGTTTACAGAAACGAAATTTACTTTAGAAAAAGATGGGTAATACTCAATGTATATAGAACAATTTTGATACTATAATCCAGCTTCATATAGTAAATAAATACATATGTATAAGCTATTCTCTCTCAGGATACGAATATTCAATTTTGAGCACCACACTATATAGATTTCTTACGCTGCGATATGAGGGAGATTATTGTGCGAATTCTAGCTAGTACAATGGTCACGTAAAAGTTCACAGTCATCTCAGTATGGTGTAGTTAAATCAACCCTGTTTTAACCCTTCATAAATAATTGTTCTGTCTTAATAATTGTAAGTAGATAATTTTAAAACAAAGCAATATCTTAGATGTTACACTCTTTAATAATTTTAATGCATTTTCGTAGTCAGCCATATATTTCATTTTTAATTCATAGTTGTACATTCCCCGTTGTAATCAGTTTGCAACATATATTTCTGCCACGGGAATGTTTGAAATTACTGTCTTGAAACGCCCGCGTTGCAATATCTTCTTTCATCAAATCTATATACTAAGATATAGTTTTTCGAGGAATGATATTTAAAAAAATGCTTCAAAGTAAATTAAAATTCTAACCATATATAAATCCTTAGTTGTGAACTCTTATATTAACATAAATATTTATATAACGTTGAACGAGATAGAATGCTAAACAATGCAAAATGGACTGTAAGATGAGGTAACGAAAAGTATGTTACCTGGTAATCTTTGTTTTGTTTTTTATTGTTGTTGTTATCTTTCTGTCCAATAGTTCAGGACGTAAAAGTCATTTCCTGAGGTTTAAAGAGCTTTCAGAGGATAATGTTCCAATTTCCTCTCTTTGGCATTAAATTTTGATTTAACAACTTATATTAAATCTTGGTTTATAATATTCATATTATATTATTACATTTAAACTGGGATCGTTTCAGTCAGCATACCTGAAACTAAGCTATGATTGATAGCGATAGGATTGATCCGTCCACTGGTACCTAAGTGGCTGCCCAATTAAAATCTATATCATGCGATATGACAAGAAGTACACAATTATATTTTGTTTATCTATTAGATACGCTAAATATGAACTTGAAATTTGTCAGTTTGTCTTAGTCTAGTAATCTATGCAGTTTTCCTCCATGCAACATATACGTAGGACGATCACTGTCGACGGTCCTATCATAATTTGCGTAAAATTCCATATTAATATACCTAGTATATAAATATATATTTATAAAATCACACATAAACTCATACACTTACAGGCACACACGCACGCACACATACAAACACACTCACTTATATATATATATAACGAAGGAAATGTGGTAAGGAACCAGGTGGACCATAACGCACCAAAGTACTCAATACTTGGGGTAGTAGAGTGGGTAATATGAACAAGTAAGACCCCGACGGCTGAGCTCAAGCCGTTTCGACGGCTAATTCTGTACTGAATGAAAATTTATTCTGGTATTTAAATAGCCGAGCTTATCAAGGGGGTAATTCCATATATGGTCAAAGAGATAATCACCAGGATTGGTCACATCACAAGTTAGTAGTAAATCTGTGATGGCAAATTGGTGGGGGAAGGGGTAGCTAAACCTGCCGGTAGGAGAAAAAGGGGGAGAGGGTGGAGTAGACCCATTCATGCGTTGGTAGTGCCAGCTACAGCTGGGTGTGAGGTCAAAGAGGATACTGGGGAGGGGGAGGGGGAGGAGGTCGAAACGGTAAGTAGAACAATGAGGGTAAAACTATAAAAGGTACTGAGAGAGAAAAAAAAAATAAGCAAAGTCTGGTTACTAAGACTTAAGTCTCTCGCTATTGCTAGGCTAAAGAAATACATAAAAAAATAAATAAACAAATAAGTGAATAAAGGAATAGATAAATGAATTTAAAAAAAAATTATATATATATATATATATAATGTAGAATAAAAAAATAAATAATAATAATAGAAATAAACTAGGTGGGACGGAAATAAAGGGACCCTTATACGAGGTATAAGTGCGTGTATCGTACGGTGACGGGTCAACAAAGGGGGGGGGAGAATACTAAAGAGACTACCACGAAATAATAAAGGTTTCTACCCCAATCACAGGGCCAGCAACCACCCAGTGCAAGAAAGTAAACTAGTACGAGAATATAATTCAGGGTCCCGCAAAAAAATACTAGTGCTAACTCTAAGGGTACCGCCACGAAACAAAAAGTCTTATACAAGCTACATGAAAGATCGTACGAAGTAAAAGTAAAGAACGGAAAATTAATACAGGAACACCCACCCCCACCCCACCCAAAAAAGGGAAGAAGAAACCCGGCCCGGCGTCACACCACTACACTTTCGGGCCACATATGGGACCTCAAGGACAACAACATCAACTATGATCTCACTTGGAAATTACTGTCCAGAGCCAACTCTTACACGGGAGGACGCCGTCCGTGCAATTTATGCTCGGAGGAAACATTACAAATGTTGTTTTCGACGGACCAACTCCTAAACAAGAAAGATGAACTGGTTACTGCATGTAACCACCGATTACGTAGGACTTACCTCGCCCTCAAACCCCATAATGACCCGGGGGGGGGGGGTAGACTAGGGCTATAACAGCCCACTTGCCTATTTTGTAATGGGTAACCCCTGCTTGCCAATGGAGACGTAAGATCTTCTTTTACATTCTTTTATCGCTTCCTCTATATTTCCTCCTTCCCCCCATCCCTCCCTAGTCCTTCTACCCCAGTTCTTTTTTCTTTGTCGTCGTCTTTTTCTCGCCCACCCGAGGTAGCCCCTCGGTCCCTTGTAGCGTCAGCACCCCCACCCCCTCCCCTATTCTATGATAGATTTGGCTGACTCCGCTTTTCATAGCAGAGGTGTTAGACTTCGGATACTCGCCCCCTTTTCCGACCGCTGCACTTTTTTCCGTGCCTTCTATATTTCTTAGTGGCATCTTTGCTTTAATTTCTCGTTTATCCAGTATTTCTTTCTTCTTTTTCCCTTTTTTGGGGGGGGGGGGGTGTTCCTGTATTAATTTTCCGTTCTTTACTTTTACTTCGTACGATCTTTCATGTAGCTTGTATAAGACTTTTTGTTTCGTGGCGGTACCCTTAGAGTTAGCACTAGTATTTTTTTGCGGGACCCTGAATTATATTCTCGTACTAGTTTACTTTCTTGCACTGGGTGGTTGCTGGCCCTGTGATTGGGGTAGAAACCTTTATTATTTCGTGGTAGTCTCTTTAGTATTCTCCCCCCCCCCCTTTGTTGACCCGTCACCGTACGATACACGCACTTATACCTCGTATAAGGGTCCCTTTATTTCCGTCCCACCCAGTTTATTTCTATTATTATTATTTATTTTTTTATTCTACATTATATATATATATACTTTTTTTTTAAATGTATTTATCTATTCCTTTATTCACTTATTTGATCATACCTCCTGTTTGTAAGAGCAATCACAATTGAGGCCTAATCTTTGTTAAATCGCTTGAAAAATAGGTCACAGTGTTGATCCCTTTTACAATCTGGACATATAGTCAATAGTAGACCTTGAAACTACAAGTAGCGATATTTATCCATGAATGAACATAAATAATATATATATATATTCGAATTCTGTATAAAAAGTAACAGCAGTAGAGAGACGAAAGCTTTCAAAGTTGAAATACAAACATACATGCCCATGTGTGGATTGTGGCAAGCTTACGAGCTGTGTTGGTCATCCGCCGTGAGAGAATACTTACTACATATTTGTCGTATTTTTATTTCACGAAATACTGCCAACAAATCCTGAGTTCATTATTATCGTAAATTAGATTGTTAAATTACACAGAATACTTAGTAGTTTTGATGCTTACAGGAACTTTCCAATTTTCTCGATTAAATATTGATGCATTTGCTAGACAATTTCGTCTCTCTTAAATGGAAATGGATACTTTGTGGAATATTATTAGCATTTTCGTGTGGATATATATCGTAATATCCTAAAACATTACATTACTAACTCGACTAGATGCGACTGGCACACAAATTTGATTTTAGATTAGGAAGACTTATATGTAATTTACAGAAAATTTACTCTATTATTCTAAATCCTTTCCCTTCCTCTTATAAAATATTTAAAATTATCAATTATTGTAAAAGGAATCTAAATTAAAATCTTTTTCTGATGTTCACCCACACATCTACTAAACAAAATACATCCCATTTTTCGTTTAATAATTGAAAACGAATTGTATAATCTTAAAACTAATCAGAGGCCCAAATATTATCCGGAAAACGAAAATCGAAGACTTATCTCTTCAATTAACCATATGGTTTGTTATTAATTCTGGTTGCTTTATATTAAAACGAATAACTAATGTTCGTAGATGAAATTTTCAAAGTGTTCTTTACTAAAATTAATGTTAGAATATATGAATTTTTCTTTTCATTTATTTAATGGGTTTTAATAGTAATGAAACGTTTTGGCTGAAAATAGAGATCACAAGATTAAATATACCCCCTTTTATATATACTTCCTCAATTGTGAGTTTTAATATTATCTTTGTTTACTTAGCCATGTGCATTATGATGACCGACAGCATGCGTAATACTAATCTAATGAAAACATTTCAATGAATACTCGTGCAGAAGTTAGACTTGTTCCCATATAAGTTTTATTGTGAGGGCTATGCAATTCTCCAACAAACGCTGAACTAGATAAAGTTATTCGTAGTTCCAATGAACATCATACTGTTTTTAATAAGATGCAACAAACCTACATGGTCCAATCTTGACTGGAGCTTAACACTCGTTCTACGACACTGAATTGAAGAAATTCTTATTTTCCGATTACTCTCAACGTGATAGATATGTTGCTTTGCAATAGTGGTTGTAACACAATTAACCACATCATCGATAAGATGTGCAGAACTTGATTTAAACAGTGAGGTACTCACCTTGACATGATGAATATTCGTAATGTCGGATCTAAAACCATCAACTGCACTAAACATATTTACACACATACACGACTAATTCAAAATGTTTAATCTATTAAAACAGGGCATTGCAGAACTTGATTTGAGAAACTTCACCTACGGAGGAGTGACCATAACTGGATTCCAAATTGTAAATCGAAATAGTCCATCAATAAAAAAGTTACAACACAATTGGAATCAACTAAGTACAGACCTTTGGTCTGGCGCAGGACAAACATTGTCAGTAAGTAAAGGGACTTTTACATTTTGAACTCAATAGAAGATTTATCTGAAATACAAATTGTTAAATATCTGGTTGATTGGTTTAATTTAGACTAATTTGCAAATCGCTTTGACAAATCACTTTTGGAATTATACTTGAATGACAAATCACTTTTGGAATTATACTTGAATGACAAATGAAAGCTGATAGCGGGCAAATTCTATGAAATGTTTGTGAAAGTTCAGGTATAACCTTGTTCAATGATTCAGACTTGATGTAGAGATAGATCTTTGCCCGAAGCTGATATATTTATCTAACAAATATACGTCTCAAGGTTATGTCTAGTTTAAAGAATTTTATTTGTGTTCTTATCGTGATGCATTTATTCATTGTATTAGAAGCATTTTGTAACCATTAAAACGGACATTTAAACATTTATAAAGCAATTCAACTCACGTGGTGATTAAATTACTAATCACAGTATGTTTCATTAACGAAATTAACTGCTTATACTCGTGCATATTTCAGTGTTACCATATATCACTGTATGATCCCGTAAATTCAGTAAATATATACATTAAACCAGTGTAGCGTTTATGAGATTAATCCTCAAGTTTCATTTCTCCGGTAAATCATTGCATGTTTTTTATTTACTGCGTTTCAGTACAGCAGTACAGGTATATCCGTCACACAACGCTGGGCCCTGGCGAATATATATATATATATTCGTAAGAACAGCGCTGGGCAACAAACACCTATGCTTCAGTATGATAGAATTACACCACAATTAACTCTTCCCCAATGTTTACATAATACATTTCTATATTTTTATATTTCAGTATGACGAAGTAGCGATATTCGACAGCATCGATACTCTTTTACGCGCTTTGGAGATAATGTACCACGAAGATAAGAAAGTATTTTCAGGCGGTAGTGGAAGGGGTAGGCTGTGGAATAATACCAATAGTGTCCACTGCACACCCTACCCTTTGGTGTCGTGGGTGCTGGGGGACAAAATTGTGAAAGCCATCAAACAGGTAAGTCTTTAACTAATATCATGTCAAATTGGTAGCTACAAGTTATTATTGAGTGTTCAATTGTAATAATAAAATAATCTCTCTCTATATATATAACAAAGAGGGTGTGGTAAGATACCAGATGGATCATAATGCACCAGAGTACTCGCTATGTGGGGTAGTAGAGTGGGTAATATGAAAGGATTCAGGATCTCGAAGGCTGAGCTCCGGCCGTTTCAACAGCTAGAGCTGAATTTAGTTCGGATACATACATATATATATATATATGCATATATATTAAATATATATATATTATATATGTATATATATTATATATTATATATATATATATGTATATATATATATTATATATTATATTATATTATATTATATATATATATATATATATATTATATATCATATTATATTATAATATTTATATATATATATATATATATATATATATATATATATATATATATATATATATATATATGTGTGTGTGTGTGTGTATATATATATGTATATATATATATATGTATATGCAATTAATAAATGAAATAAACCAAAACACAGGAAGTAAAATTACACAGTTATATTAGATGTAAATAAATTATGATTTCAAAGTTTGATTTGCTTTTCAAAATTTAGAATGGTACTATTATAATGAATATGTGCCCTTCTGTAAATGAAAAGTAAACATATATATATAAATTACACAAAAAGCGAAAACAAATCAATGGAGGAAAGCTGGATGGAGAGGAGAGGAATCTATAATCGTTATTATACATCTCATAAGCTATTCAGATAATTCTAATAATTTTATAGTTATATAATATTAATTTTCTCATAAGATTTGTTTAGTAAGACAGTATATTTAAAGTTAGAGATGAACTGAATAAACCCGTTCAACATAGAATATTTGGAAATATTCTGTAAAAAAGATGAGATGGATGCTGATGTGTCATACGATGATATAAAGAGTAATATTTCAGGGTGTACTTTTTATCTGAGAAGAAATAATGAAATAGGGGAAAATTAGATTTCATTTTTCAAGCGTGAATGAAAACTGTCTATACATTTTGAATCGTATTAAGGTTCTGCGCTGGTATATATCAGTTTGGAAACATCAAATCAAAGATATTTCATATCACCTTTAAGTCTTTCGTCAACCCTGACTGTGCCAACCTATGATCAAAGGCATATCAGTCGTTATAATTTTGTCTATTTAGAAAAACATTTAGAGATATAACTACACTTCAATTCTAAGGATGGTATGTTGTTATATTTGGATCATATTTCTTTCAGGTTCAATAACTTTATATAGGGTCTTTTATTTGATCATGATGGCTTGCTGTGAAAGAAAGTTGAATTAAATATGTTTCAGAAAAGCCCTTGGTGTGAGAACCATTCCATCAGAGATTATCCATATTAAGTTACTGGTCGATAACATTCATTGGCATCGTATAGAAAAAAATCAAACAATCTATTATATCAAAGCTGGTGGATATTTCGTGTAAGATATCTGTTATATTGCGAAGGAGCTTGTAAGAGTATGCCTACCTCGCCTGGGGTGAGGTGGAAGGAGAAAGGAAATGGTATTTAAATCCCACGGAGCAAAAATATATATAGAGAAAGGGGAGCAGAGGAAATTCTATGCAATTCATTTTAAACCTATATATATATATATAAATGGAATAGAATGAAACGAAATTTCATTTCTTACTCTTAGTACGGCACTTACTTAATACATACTTTTATATATATATATATATATATATATATATATATATATATATATATATGTATATGAAAACAGGGAGAAAAAGACGATTATTAGGAAGAAAGATATATTTTATTCTTTTTGTTTATTTATCTCTCTCATATATATATATATATATATATATAATAAATGTAATCTGAGTTTTTCGAATATTAATAATCGTTTCTACTTTTGGCACAAGGTCACCAATTAGCCAGTGCATTACTGCTACTTTATTTTATCAACCCCGTAAGGATGAAAAGCAAAGTTAACCTCGGCGGGATTTGAACACAGAATGGCAAGGGCCGTAACTCTATGCGTCAAAGCATGTCGTCCGACCTTCTACCGACACTGCCAATCCACCGCCTTGTCGAATATTAATAATAACATTCGATTCGTTTGCAATTATGCAAATAAGCCTCAATTGTATAGCCATGTCAGTAGAATGAACCCTTCATGGTTGCTATGTTTATTCCGGGTTCAATCGGGGGTAACCACAGTAAGTAAGGTACTCAATGTATAGCTGAATATAAATATGTAGTAAAGAAATGTAGAAATGGCTTCTACATGACTAGAACTGTTTCATTCGTATAGAAATCAAAAGGAAAGCCGACAGTCGACTTTCCGAATGAAACAGTTCTAGTCCTGTAGAAGCCATTTCTATATTGTATATATATATATATAACTTATAAGTAGAACATCCAAAATGTTATATTGATTTTTAATAGTTGCGTGTTGTTTCAAAGAAAACCGTGGAATATCCACGGTGTTAGCTAGTTAATATTACTACATTACACAGTCGGTGATCTAGTACATTTAACTCAAACCCTTTATTGCTTAAAACACCAGAAGCAGGCGATTGGTTAACGACTAAATATTTTCTACCGTGCCCACTACACATAATCCCATAAAACCACAATGTCCACAGCCGATAATGCTTTACACATAGGATCCGTTCATGTGAGATTTCATTAGATTGTGAATTGCGTATTACTTCTTTTTCGGCTAATTAATTTACAGCAACAGGGAGCTATACAAAGTCCATTTATATACAGACGCAGCAGGGCTGAATGGGTAAGAAGTTCACTTCGCAATCATTAGGTTTTCAGTTTGATCCTACAGCGTGGCGTATTGGACAAGTGCCCTTCTCCATAGCCATGGGTAGACACAAGCGTTGTAAGTTAATTAGGTAGACGGAAACCATTTGGAAGCTCATTGAATGGACTGTGTCCGTAAGCCAATGGACTAGCCTTGTTACACACTATGGCACGCCAAATCTCCCCGAGAATTACGTTACTATTATACATATATGTTGAGTACTCAGCCAGTTACACATCAATTTCATATATAGGCTGTTCTCTTAGTAGAAAAACTGGAACGCTCATCGTATAAACTGATGGAGGTTCACCGATACGTGTGTGTGTGCCAACCCTAATTACCTCATTCTTTAACTTTATCTCTTCTTCATCCTCATCTGCAATTTCCTTTAAGTTACCTTAAGTTGGCCTACACCTATTTTACTGTATTTTAAATTTATCTCTAAACCTTCTTCACATGTCTTATTTTGATAATCACTTTAAGTTACCTTAAGCTGGCCTACACTACTTAATTGGTAAAGGAACAGCCTAATAGCTCTGTACCGGTAAGACACGTTGGTCCGAATATTTTACGCAGGCTGCGGGGAGCAATACCCGCCCCCCGGACATTCCCTTTATATAGGGTGGCCACTGAAAGAGTGAATGATATAAAACAAAAATAACTTTTACATTTTTTTTTTTTCATGATACAAGGGGCCGGCCGAATATTTGGAAATATAATTAACGTTTTTTTTTTTCAATATTATGTGTGAAAAACAACAAGAGAAGCTCTATAACTAAAATTAAAAAAATAAAAAAAATAATTATAAAAAAGATTGAAAATGAACAAATTTGTCAGTGGCCACCCTGTATATCGTAAGATTTCACTCTCACGTTCGGCTCATCGAGTGCCTGAGTCTTCGGAGAGCCGGGAAATCGGACAGCTGGATGTAATCCGTACAGCTTGATCAAGCTGGGAACTAGCGAGGTGTACGGCTAACAAGCTTTCAACTATTTCGAACCAGTTAAACTATAACTATACAACATCTACACCTACACTTTGGTTTATAGCCTAGGCCTACAGGCAGCTATTTCTTTACTTTTTAATTTTCTCATTATGAGTTTTCTTTCATTATAATCATCTCTTTCCCACCTATCTATCCACTTTAATATAACCTATTCGTTTGTTCTTAATTAATTAATTAGTTTATTTATTTTATTTTAATCTATGTCTTATATAGTTAACTTTGGTATCGGTTATAATATTCACAATCGTATGGGAACTATGGGGATAGAAGGAGATGAATGTCACTACTATTATAGCAGCCGCTGTCACTACTATTAGAACAACTGCTGATAGAGAGGGGAGGGAGAATGTCTACCAGCCGTTTTCGTTACTTCCTAAACTGATAAAAAAATTCCGCCACACTATTTGGGATCATACAGGGGCCGGCCGTCGAAGAAACAACACCACGCGTTCGGCCGGACATCTGTATCATGAAAAGATAATGATTTCAGGGGTAATTATCGGATTTTCCCGGAGGTTTCTAAGGAACTTTCAATGTTTATTTTAAGTTTTGCCGTCTGAAGAGAGCAGGCGACACTTAAATAAAAGTCCTCAGTGAAATACGTATAACGGAGTTTTAAATAAACCTGAATCAACTGAATATGGCCTCCGATCCATTATTAATAAGTATATATATATATATATATATATATATATATATATATATATATATGAATGTATGTATAGTATATTTGGCAATATACAGTATGTTTAATTAAAAAAACATTTTGAAGACCATACGCTATCGGTTTTAAAGTAGTGACTATGTCACATTTCTTTTCGGCGAAAGAAGGGAGATAAGCTAACAATCAGTGTCACGCTGTTTGGCGATCATCAGAGCCACGCACTCTCTCAGCTCCTGATTATTACTGGAATTCTATAAGAATCCAGCTTCTATAATTTTCGGCGGAAGCAGGAAGTGCGTGTCTCTAATGATCGCCAAACAGCGTGAAACAGACTGTCCGCTTCTCTCCCTTCTTTCGCCGAAAATAAGTAAGTGACATAGTCACTACTTTAAAACCGATAGCGTCTGGTCTTCAAATTGTTTTTTATTAAACATACGGTATATTGCCAAATATACTATACATACATTCATGTATACATCGCTATTTCAGAGCACCAATCCTAATGTATATATATATATATATATATATATATATATATATATATATATATATACATATATATACATATATATATATATATATATATATATATATATATATATATATATATATATATATATATATATATATATACATATACATATATATATATATATATACATATATATATATATATATATATATACATATATATATATATACATATATACATATATATATATATACATATATACATATATATATATATATATATATATATATGCATATATATATATATACATATATATATATATATACATATATACATATATATATATATATATATATATATGCATATATATATATATATATATATATATATATATATATATATATATATATATATATATATATATATATATATATATATATATATATATATATATATATATAAGTATATATAAGAAAGGTAGTTAGATAGACAGATAGATAGATAGATATGTTGAAATATCTGTGTTAGGTGATTATCCATGTTGCTCTTATTCGCGGCAATCAGGGAATCATGGTTTAATGGTTCTTAAGCATTCTACGTCTGCTGTGTTCGTAAAAATATGAATTGGTATTACATAGACGGTATCCGACGGGGCATTACTATGTTATTAAATACAATGAGACAGTTCAATAAGACAGCCGCGAACATCTATCTATTTAAGAGTTTGGCTTTTACATATAACTACCTTCTTTATTAGGAGAGTGATTATCCTGGCAGATTATCTCACCAACCCCACCAATTCATTCATTTTATTCTACCTCTATAAATATTGAATATTTATGTGGGGGGGGGGGGGGGGGGCGTGTATGTGTGTGTGTGTGTGCAGGAATTAAACAAAAATCGAAACGACACGGAACACTGCAGAAATATATTAGTTTAACCGTTGATAGTATGTGTATATATATATATATATATATATATATATACTCACATACACACACATACACACACACATATATGTACATATGTATATATATATGTATAAATATATATATATATATATATATATATATATATATATATATATATACTCAGATACACACACACATATATGTACATATGTATATATATATATATGTATAAATATATATATATATAAATATTTATATATATATATATATATATATATATATATACTGTATATATATATATATACTCTTATACACACACACATATACATATATGTACAGATGTATATGTATATATATATATGTATATATATATATATATATATACATAGACGTATTCATACATACTCACACGTACATACATTGAACACAAACATGACGAGATATACAAATTTACAGGAAGATGAACCTTTATTTCTTGTGCACGCAGATTCGTCTATGAGCAACATATATATATATGAGAGAGATAGAGAGAGACTTTAGTTTGTCTATTTTGAGATATTGAATTCTATATTATTTTTTCAGAAGAAAAGACAGAGGGAAATTATTTTCTTTTGAACAGGAAGTTTGTATTGGCCGTTTGGCGAATAGACTTTTATGTCTTTGGGGAGTGGTCGCTTGTATTGATTGGAACAATTCATTTTTTCCTTCTTAAAATAGGATGAATATGTGTGCCATGAAGTGTGGTATGTCTTATTTTTTTTCTTGTAAATAAACACAGGAACATAAATAAGATGTAATTGCTCTAGGTCAACCCTAATGGATGAGGCTTATTTTCAAAGCCCATGATCATTTAGTCTTTTTTGTGTATCCGCAAGAGGATTCTGCAATGTAATTTCCATTCCGTAAGGGATATTCCGAAAGAGTATAGAAGTTTGCTTTCACTTTCTACCAGGCTGGACGACCTCATACCATCTTCATTCGTTGCCTGAAGAATAGGTAATTTTCTAACATTGATTTGATGTAGTCATGCATTCTATATTTCAATAGAAAAAAGAATCTATTAAACAGAATTTGTTGTCTAGACGCTGTGTTGATTCAGTTACCGACCATCCACCGCTAAAAAATAATATGGATTGATATCTGAGATGGTTTCTCTACTTCATCTTACAACACAAAAACAAACGGCACTTTAGATCTACGAATAATAAAACCTTTGTAACATATATATTAATCGAAACATCATATGTATGTCTAATTTAATCTTGAATATTCATGATCAAAAACTTCAATATAGTTCTGATTAGTCTTATTGTCTACCGTTTAATTTGGTTAAATACACGTTTTATTGGTAAATGACGCTATTATTAAAAACAGCATGAGAACTGACTGATTGCAAGAGGGACAAGTGAATGAAAATTGTAGTTGAGGTAATAGAAAATGGTTGACACTATTCTAAATGAGCTGTAGCTAATGTAGGCTAATTTTGGAGAGTTTTCCGTTGCAACGTATCGTTGAAAAGCTCATTTCTATATAAGAAGACATAAGACTAAATACGTTTCATCCATCAGCATCTCGTCAATTATTTGGAGTTAGTATATAGGTGATTATAATAAATTGTGTTTTTGCTCATTATATAAAGGCCGCAGTCTAAGGCTTAAGAAACGTTTGATATCTAATTCAGGGTTAGATAAACATCTAAATTATATAGGCACCCATGAATATAGCTACACACTCACACATACACACACACACACACACACACACACACACACACACACACACACACACACACACACACACACACACACACGAACACACACACACACACACACACACACACACACACACACACACAATCAGATACACACACACATACAATCAGATACACTCACACACACATGTACATATATATATAATTATATATACATATGTATGTGTGTGTTTACGTATGTGCGTGTGCATATTACAAACAAGTGGTGGGAAAATGGAAGAATAATCAGAGCGACTGTTGAAATCTATGGAATATATAGATGTATATACATATATACATATATATATATAGTTATATATATATAAATATATATATGTATATATATATATATATATATATATATATATATATATATATATATATATATATATATATATATATATATATATATATATATATATATGTATATATATCTATATATCTATATATATATATATATATATATATATATGTATATATATCTATATATCTATATATATATATATATATATATATATATATATATATATATATATATATATATATATATATATATATACAAATATAAATTAGCGAGGATCGCATTTCGGCTATTGGAAATCAGCGAAAAACAACTTCCTAGATGTGTGGCAAACGCCCCATAAAAACGAGTGAACTCGAGCAACAACATACGTTAAAGGGCCATACACACGGAGACGATGGTTAAACCATTAACCGCAGAGCCGTAGAAGCGACCAAGCTATTCGGGTCAAACAGATACTAAAATATGATTGAAAATTATATCCGTACCCCTTGAAACGGTGGTAAAATCCAATATGGGGTTTTGCCAACTCCTAAATCAGGTACTGTCTGCTTAAACAAATAATTGTTTCTACTTTTGGCACAAGGCCAGCAATTAGCCCAGTGCATTACTGGTACTTTATTTTATCGACCCCGTAAGGAGGAAAGGCAAAGTTAACCTCGGCGGGATTTGAACTCATAATGGCAATGGCCGTAACTCTATGCGTCAAAGCATGGCATCCGACCCTCTACCGATACTGCCAACCCAAGCTTTTGGTATGATTATCGAACAAGGAAGTCACTTTTTCAACAGGCATTTAGTTCTATGCAAAGCTAAGGAACTGACCGTTATCTGAACCTAGGTGGGGGGTCAGAAGGGAGAGAACCCTTAGTCTTGGCAGATGAATTCAGTATGTGTCGTTATTGCAAAATTGCAAAATATCGCAAAACAAATTAAGCTCTCGACAGAATAGTTTTTAAAATTAACATAAGCTATTAATCAGTCAATAGAATTAACTAAAAAAATCAAAAAAATTAACTGGTTAATAGCTAGACTCTGGAGATTAATACAAATATAAATTAGCGAGAATCGCATTCCGGCTATTGTAAATTAGCTAAAAACAACTACCGAGATATGTGGCAAGCGCTCCAAAGAAACGAGTGAAACAGAGGAACAACATACGTTAAAAGGCCAAACACACTGAGACGATTGTTAAACCATTAACCGCAGAGTCATAGAAGCGAAAGCTATTCGGGTCAAACAAATAATAAAATATGATTCAAAATCATACCTGGACTCCTGGAAACGGTGGTAAAATCCAATATGGGGTTTCTGCAACTCCTAAATCAGGTACTGTATGCTTAAACAAATAATGTTGAGCTTTGGTATGATGATCGAACAAGGAAGTCACTTTTTCAACAGGCATTTAGTTCTAAGAAAAGCTAAGGAACTGTATAATTATATATATATATATATATATATATATATATATATATATATATATATATATATATATATATATATATATATATATTTATATATTTTATAGGTAGAAGACTGGAAGGTAATATCCGTAGTGGTAGAGCACTCAGTCCATGGGGCAAATTAGGTAGAAGTAGTTACACAACAGTTAGTTCACCATACCGAGAACAATTGTTTCACCTTAGCGGATCCTCAGCTCGTAATGCGCTGAGAAGCTGAGGATCCGCTAAGGTGAAGCAATTGGTCTCCGTATGGTCAACAAACGGATGTGTAACCGCATATATATATATATATATATATATATATATATATATATATATATATATATATATATTTATATACATGTATATATTTAAATAACGGCGATGAATTAGTTTTGTGAGGTTTTTGATATGAAATCGTGTGTCGAAACAAATATTGTTATACTTGGGGAGGCTCATATTTGTGTAATATTCCCAGAATTAATAACAGAACACACTCACTGTATGGTTGGTTTTCGCTTTTCGCTTCTGTATCTTTTATATCGGTAATCTAATTTATTCGGTCCTCAATGTTGCCATTGACTGACCAACGGTAAAAAATAATACAGATCCAATATAGACACAAACACATATCTATAGTTTATAAAAGTTATTTCGTTGCACATCTGCAACATCGTCAGTGGTGCTATTGTTTCCTCCCGTTACATTGTATTTTTTACGCCATCTTTATTTAGTCTGATTATATATTTATTTATTTGTTTATTTTATTTTGTCTTCTTTGCGCATGCGTTTGCGTGTGTGTATAGTGTTTTGTTTGATGTGTGTTCGTGATTGGGTGACTGTGTATTGGTTAATGTATTCTAAATACATACATATTTAAATACATACATATATATATATATATATATATATATATATATATATATATATATATATATATATATACAAACATATATATATATATATATAGATAGATAAATATACACGGGTGTGTATGATTCTGTATAGAAGATTATATTAATATGAGGAATTCCAACTTTGTCTGATTTACTCGTTTTATTTACAATCCTTTAAAATTTATAATGGTATTATAATGAAATAGTATGATAGAATATTAAATTCTAAGTGTTAATTGAACAAGTACTTTCATGCTTTCGCAATCTTCAGGTTCATAATATGTGGTGACAGTCAAGTTTGCTTTTGAAAATTGCAAACTTGACTGCTTTCATGCCCTATAGTCTATATATGTAACTGCACACTTTTAGGTTTAGCATGCTTTTCCTTGGTATCTTTTCTAAGCTTTCATAAATATCAATTCCCTATTCTTCTGAGTTTTGGCTTGTTCTGGCCGTTAATGCT
>OZ024740.1:335099470-335111970 GCA_964016885.1 Eledone cirrhosa | reverse complement strand
AACCCCACCAAGGTTTCTTGGTGAGGAGGGTGACTTTGGACATCCTGCAGGACTAAAAACAAAACCTGTCAAAGGGCAAAGGAGCTCTTAAGAGTCAATGGCCATCCAAAATCACCGGGAGAGATGACCCCTTAGCCTTTGTCAAGGCCGAATTCTAGGAGAAGGAAAACTCTGATATAACACCTGCAACCCTGATGGTATCCAATGATGTTGACTTGTTCTTCTTTTTGGTAAATATCATCTTGGTTAAGAGAGTGGGACTGGCTTTGTGCAGTGCCTTTGCTCACTATAAAAGCTTCACGGCACAGGCATTGCTTTATATCTGGAGATCTCTCTGCACTTGTCGTCCCCATGTTACCATGGGCCCAGCACTGTGTCAATAATTGCGACAAGTGTAGTGTTTGTACCAAGAGTTTTCAAGTCGCTGGCTGGACTGAAAAGTCACACTCGTTCAGCGCATCGGTAGGGGTTCTCCTACATGGATATAACGTAGTGTACGTACTCGAAAAACGAGTTGGCAGCCACCATGTATGCATGTATGTATGTGTGTAAGTATGTATGTATGTATATATGTATGTATGTAAGTATGTATGTATGTATGGATGTTTGTTTTTATATATGTATATATGTGTGCAGGCAAAGTCATAAATTATTCTATCCTAAAATTAATTCAAATATCTAATTCAACATAAGCAAAACAAGATTTTAATTTCCATAGTAATAATATCAGACGTATATGATTTGTAGTTGTATTGAACACTTTAACCATATACAGAAATATACCCCAATTACGATCGACATACTGACGCCAGCGTATATACACATTTACTATGGAAATATACAAATACTGATTAATACTTTTTTATACGCACACATATATACACACGTATATATATATATTTATGTATATGTATATTTATTACATGTACATACGTATAATAGAGTTAAATATATCCAGACAACTACATACTGTTATCAACACTAACACTATTAACACAACAAATAGGATGTCCACCACATGTAGTATAATCAATAGGCTACACCCTCCACTCCCAGTACCAACGCCCACACCAACTTCAAACATCACCTAAACAACAATTCCAACATCAACATCACGATCATTACCAGTAGTATGTTTAGACTACTTGAAAAATTCAATTAGGGATATTGCAGATATGGTGAGCTACTCTACATCTGATCATCCCCATCAAAGAAGGCACAGCTTTGATGTTGCGCCTTCTGCTCAAGTAAACAGGATGCATGTGTTATTATTTATGCTCTAAGCAAAATATCTACTAACTCAAACATATGAGCACGCAAGTTTATAGACACACACACACACACACACGCGCGCGCGCACACGCACACGCACACGCACACGCACACGCACACACACCACATATATATATAATATAAATATATATACTAAACATAAATGTATATATATATGGAAAAAATTAAACGAAATTTCATTTCTCACTCTTAGTATATATATATATACACATACATAAACATACACAATATATACTATATATATATATATACATTTAGGTTTGTTGGTTCCACCACTGGATAGAACTCGTCATTCCATATGGTCAACCTCGATGTAATATTAGGGGGAGCACTCGACGTAATGCAACTCACCCGTCTTCGTTTGTGTTGTTGGTGGTGCGAGTACGGAGTTAATTATTATAAAATAACAGGAGGCTGGACTGGTGTAATTCCTTAAAGGTTTATATATACTATGAACATTTCAATGACCGTGTTCAGTATGTTAAGGAATCACACCAGTCCAGCCTACTGATATTTTATAATATATATATATATATATATATATATATATATATACTATATATACAGAGAGAGAGAGACATAGACAGAGAGAGAGATACCACATATGTATTGAAGAGGTAAACAGATACAACAGATCAAACAACACTGTACAAGGGATAAATATATTAGTTTAACGCTTGGTATAGTTGGAAAAGCGTCGTTCACACACACACACACACACACACAGACACACAAACACACACATATATATATATATACTATAATTGCTGTAAATATTTGCGTTTGAACCTTACAAAACTGATACTTAAAGGGCCTCTCATTACGACAAGAAAAGGTGAATTGAATTATTGTAAATTAGTTGTGTGCCCCTTATTAGCCATTCGTCTGGGTTCCTCAGGTGAATATAAATATATATATATGCATCTATATATAATATATACATACATATATATCATATATATATATGGACCCCGAACGGATGAAATACAAAACTCAACAGTGAGGTATTTAAATCGGAGCGTATAGAGCTGAAATGAGTATCACAATTGAGCTTTGCCTTTCATCCATTCGAGGTCGTAACAAGTATCAGTCCAGCACACTCCTTCTTTCTCACAACTTCTTTAGCCGTCTGTCTCCTACTCTGGAAGAAATCGTGTGTGAATCGAGGGATAAAGTGAGAGGGCATATGCATCACGGCTGGTAGTTAGTTCAACGACAGATATCAAAGATTTTAGGAATCCAAAAATCACTCAGTACTGTCACTGTTCTTCTGATTCATTTCCTTGCCAAAAGAATGTGCAGTCCTTTTGTCTGAAGCCACCATTTGAAGGAGGTCTCATCTTGTACAGTGCCAAGTATCGATGTTTAGTCTCTTGCTGTCGATTGGCTGTTTTTCTGGAATCAATGAACCGTTGAACAGGACTCATTGGTCTGACATTCTTGGTTTTAGTTGCAATAAAGATTTGTTTTGACTCCGGTTTTGCCTGGTGGGAGATTTATAGGCTGTTTGTCTATTTATTTCCCTTGGCTTTAAGAAGTCAGTGAAACAGGCAAACTGTGGTGAGATAACATCTTAGTGTTTGGTGTCAGGTGGGCAATAGTTGAGCAGTATGACTCTGATGATTCCTCCGACCGTCAGAGACAGTCCACAGCAATCGAACATAGAGCAACCGGTCTGGACCTATAACTGATAACTGTTGCCTCTCGTGTTGCTTCTGACGCGGAGAAGATAGTCACTGGAGAAACATCTCCAGGGCTGAAGTTACGGCAAATTGAATGGATCAACTGCAGTGCTCACTATATAGAATCCATCTCTTCTCAAACTAATTGATTTGATACCAAAAGGAGCAGATCATTATATTTAGCATCAGCATGGCTGTATGAAGGATATTCATGTCGATGTTCCCACCGTTTAGGGGCTCAGCAGAGAAATTTCATCGGGGTTTACACCTGAAGCATTTTTCCGGGACTGAGAATTGTCGGAAATCAACTGAAGTTGGGGTCAGATATAAATATATATGCAAAAGTAGATGTCGGAATTAGTGAATGGCTATAAGATTTTATGAAACTCTCCATGGTTTTCCCGCTTTTGATTTTCTTCACGTAGTGTTTCCAAAATTCGTCGAAAGATATATCACACATCAAATGAAAGAGCACTCAATGTAAGTTAACAGACTTAAGTCGATGTTGAATCCTGAGGAGACACTATTGATAACTTACCGAAACCTTAAAATCATTGCAATACTTTTCGTTGGTAAATGGAACTCACATATCCCGAGTAATTCATTGATCAACCATATAGAGATCTAACATTTGCTGCAAAACACATTGAACTCTAAAGTATGTATACTCATTAAAAAAATATATATATATATATCAGGACTAATTACGACAATTTAGCATGACCTTCGTTGTGATGTCTAACATGAAGTACATTACTAAATAAACCATACAAATACAAATGGAGCAATATGATTAGTAATTATCTCTAATAGAATATATTCATTTATCGAAACCGTACAATCACAAGGAACCTCATTGGGCAGAAAACATTTCCAGATCCGAGAGCAATACACAAGAAAACAAATTGTCATGTGTAATTGTTTTCTAATCGCTGAATGACTGATGTATTTTCCCTTGTATTTTTATTATGACATTGGGTGCCATATACCATTTTCAGAAATTGTAAAACGGCTGATGTGTTAATTTTGCACCCCAAATTACAATGAGGATTATGTAACTGTATCAAAATATGTAATTGAAACACCGTCAGAATTTCCTCACACAGTCAATCCCACACTTCTCAAAAAAAGGCAAGGCCCCTCCCCTTCATAAAAAAATATCTCTCTAAAGTAATGGGATAGACGTAATGTAACATATAATCCCCAACACCCGTAAAAGAATCACTTCTCTAATGGAATGTAACACAAACATCGTATTACTACCTGGTGTATGGTTGCTTAACAACATTTTCTCACATATAAGTTATATGTTATAGGCTGAATATTATGAATTTAACCATCATGCATAATGGTCTATGATATATATATATATATATATATATATATATATATATATAATTTACAGGCAAATGATAATGATCGTTGTGCATAATTTCAAAATTTATGATATTGAACTTCTGATATTATTAACATGACAGTGCAATTTTTGCTATCAACATTAATGACCTTGTTATATATTTATGTATTCTAAGGTCTCAGTCACATTTTTATTGCTCTTTTCTTTTGTTGAACAGGTGAATTTCACTGGACTCACTGGCACGGTATCCTTTGACGACAACCTTCAACGAAAGAATGTTAAACTAGACGTGTTGCAGTTAAGTTATGGAAAACAGTTACAAAATGTAAGTGATTTTTCTATCACAAGGCAATTTAAATTGTTTTGATTTTCGATTATTCATTTGGGACCATCTAATTCATATAGTATTTATCTTTTGCACAATTAGACATATGCTAGAATTAAAGAGGACGTCCTTTATAATAATTTCAATGAATAAAATCGACTTTCAGAAATCATGCCACTTGCGCTCGAAATAACCAGGAAGTAAATAGCGTATGCTCATTGAATCAGCTCATATATTTCTTTAAATAAATTAATCGCCACCCAGTTTAAAACAATCATAGTTTCTTTTACGTTGTTCCCTTTGCTGGAACAATCTTCCCACCACCTTTCTCGAAGGACCTATAAAACGGTCACTGGTACTGCCGTTTTTCACTAAGCGATAAAAAATCGGAAGTTGGTTTTATCAATAATTAATTGAATTTCGTTCACAAAAACCTACTAACTTGTAATCTTACAATATCTAGAGCTATAAAAGCCAGACTACTAATTCAACTATGGGTCATCAACTGTACCATTTGTTTGAGACAGAGGCGCAAAACAACTAAAAACATTAAACATTATTTATCAGATTTGTTTGTGATATATGAATAAATATTAGTGAATTTAATCGCATTGAGTGTAAGATGACAAATAAATCGTTGTATTTAATTCTATGCGGGGCACAATCTTTTACCTCACATTCAAATGTTTATTGATCTATGGATGAAATATGAGGTTAACAGACAGTTTGTTTTCGACTCAAATCAATAAAGTTTTTATAAGTTTGGCCCACCTAATTTAATGGATATTGCTATCGGTTATTTTGATTTTTACTTTTGTAGACATTCACGGCAGACATTCATTACATAAATGTGTCTGAAATTTGGCCTAATGACGATGGTAGAGGTGTTTCTAAACCTGATGATAAAAGTAATTTCACTAAATTAAGGTTTCTCATTTGCGCTTTTTGTCATCTAATATCCGCATTCCGTGATTTTGTGTACCTAAGGGTACCTATTATGTTCACTGAGGTGAAAATATTAGAACAGTTTCTAATATTAGTATCCTTTTATATATACCTAATGCAAGCATTTACTCTCAACATTATCAATCTATTTATCTCGCCTTACTTCTATGCACACACACACACTCACACACACACACGCACTCACATATATATATATATATATATATTTATGTCTGTGTGTGTTTGGGCATAGAACAATAAAAACAGATGTTAGGTGTAAGAAGATAGAGAGTTCATCGTTTTACGATCGTTTCAGAGTGCAGATTGATCGATGGCGATCGATGTATCGACTAGCATGGATAACGATATATATATATTATTATATTATGTATATGTATATATACATGTATATATAGATACATACACACACACACATACACACACACGCATATATATATATATATATATATATATATATATATATATATATATATATATATATATATATACACAAGTATTATTGACGGATTAGAGATTGAATACTCAATACCGAATTCGAGCTTAAACATTCATTTATTATGGATGTGGTGAACCTTGTTACTCTGAAATTTCATCTGTGCACACATAGTATCATCTGTCAGATAATCTTGTGACATTATCAACATTATTTGAACAATTTCCTTATATTACTAAACTAACTCTTTTTAAACACGTGTGTGTATTCCCATAAAGTATTTTTGGTGTCTGGAGCATTTATCCATAAATATATTTGCTGTTCAATTTCTTCGAAGTATCGATGCAAAATGGGATATTCCATATCAATTGAAATATGTTGGTTTTGCATTTGCTCTTGATATATGAGGTTTAGTTGAAATATTTTAAACAATAGTATTTTGTTTTGAGGTCGAAAGCTTCTTACTTTTTATTCCTTAAGCTGAAAAGCGGAATTTCATCACTAGCGTATTCGAGTTCTTATACAATCATAATAGAAAGGTATTATTCAGTTGTCCTTTCCTCAATCACCACTCCTATTAATTTCATTTCAAGAATACAGATACGTATATAAAAATATATAAATGTATGTGACATAATAATACCAAAATGAATAAAATATTTTACTAAATTAGCTAACATCAGATCAGCAGTTTAAATGAATTCGTATCTCGTGTGGAAAAGAGGACTCTGACTTTTAGTGGCTGTTTCCTAGTCTGAGAGAGAGAGAGAGAGAGAGAGAGAGAGAGAGAGAGAGAATATTCACTTCATTCTCTAGCAGATGAAGGAGAGAACATTAAATTTCACTTGTGTACATTCTTACTCAAATTCATGCATTTCCATGTAGAATCATTGCTGAAACTGAGTAATACTAGATTCCTCTGACACTGTTTTACATGTACATATACATACATGTCTGGAAACAGAGATATTTAATTATTTTATATAATGCTTTCTTCTTCTGTTGGATAGGACCCTTCAGCTTTTGATTTTTTAAACCTATTAAATTACTTCTCACAGTCCTTAATCCAAAAATGGTTGTCTCTATGAAGCAACCTTAATGAACACATTTTAAACATATAAACATATTTACTGACATAATGTCTAGCTGAATAAAATTAATCAAGCTTAGCAGTATTTCTCTATGTGCATACTGAAAATCTCTCAGCCTAAATAACTAATGGGATAATACACATGTACACGCGTAAATGCACTTTCATAGAAACATAATACATGCGCACTCACACATATACTCACACTCATATGATCACCCCTATACAAAGCGGATGCACATATTCATGCAAAAAAACATAGGTTGTGTACACGCACATGGAATTTAGAACGAGAATCAATACTGCAAACATATATTATTTGTGCCAAATCATCTGTTTTATGCGGGTAGTATAGTGATGACATAAATAAATATACAAATGATGAGTAACGGTGATAAACTCATCTAAACAATCGGTTCTTTATCTTTCGTGAAATGATGATAGGTTTAAGAGAATCAGAAGCAAAGCTCCTAATAGCAATAATAATTGGCATCTCTTATTTAAAAAAGATAGTTGCTAGATTTATGTTTGACATTTTCTAATTTGACATATAGTAGTTAACTGAGGATGAAATTGTCTGTATGATTGGTCTACCAATAACGTTTCTCTGATTTTTTGCAACATTTTATTCGTGTTGTTTGCTTTTCTCTAAGTATCGAATTCACAGTTACATATCGATGCAACTTTTAGTATGTCTGCCATTTTTGAAATCTACTCTTCAGTCATTTTTATTGCAACACTCATGATGATGGATAGTTTTGTAGGGAAGAAACTTCTAAACCATGATTTACCGTTTCTTGAGATTCTATATTTTTATTACTATCATCAAGTTTAAAATTACTGTGGAAGGTGTAATTTTGTGGCTGCAAGTTCTCAGCAGCCCGGTATCGATTACAGTTTTTCAGCTTATTAACAGTCTATCAAACGTATTGACTCCATTACTTTGGAAAAGATATAGGATGAATGTCACAACATTCTGATGTACCATTACTAATCTGCGCAGCAAACTGATATAAGTTTTAACATTAGTATTTTCAACTACATTATGAATGTTCTTGCAGAATAACAAATAAATTAAAGATGTCTCTGTTGTTGGTGATGTTGGTGATGCTTTTTTTTATTTAACTCGTTTGTATTATGCCTTGAAGTGCATCTCAATTCAGATACTTTATTGTTTGATCCTTCAGATAGGAGAATGGACAGATGATGTAGGGCTCAATATTAGATTGGAACGTCCCCCAGATATGGACGAAAAAATGATTGAAGAAAACGACACTAAGATAATGTCAACGATTAAGGTAGGTCTTCATTATTTCCTTATTGATGTAATTATTTTTCTTTATCCTAACCTTCTCTCCCAGCTTTCTATTTCTCACACTCTCCTCTCTATCTTACTTGCCAGTCTTCCGCAATACCCTCTAAAACTAAACCTTATCATACTATATTATCTTTACACTTTCAGGATCTGAACATAAGTGGTATGCCTCTCTTATCATCAACATGTTTTTCTTTTACTATTGCTCCTCGGGTAATCATCTACTGAGACATGTAGTTTAGATAATTAAAATCTTATATTAATGTTAATTAACGTCCAGCAATGAAGAAAGGCTGAACATTAAATGTATCCGGCTAAAATAGAGATCATAGATGCATAGTCGAATGAAGCAATTTCCCAGTATTGTATATGTTTTCTAGACATAACCATAACCTAAATAGTACATTTAACAATTACGAATTTGAATTCAGAACACACAAGGCATTGTTTTCAATGATTAGTTTTATCAGGCGATATCCGCCTGATAAAGGAGTTCAAATATAATAAAGTGCGTCAAAATTACACATGGAACAGTTGGCATTCCACTAATTTCATATATTTGCAGATGAATTCGAGAATGTTAGAAGTGTTAGGTTTGAAATTTAAAATATTTACTAATCAGGTGCATATCTTATATTGCTTTTTTACAGTCACACATCCTCATATATGGATGATTAATATCGACTCATTCAACTTCATTTTAGGTGGTTTTTATCGATCCCAGAAAGGTAAAATAAAAGAAGGTTAACTCCAGCGGGATTGAGAAACAGAACTGAAAACATTTAAAACGAAATACCATGAGAAACGCTCTGTTAATCTAACGACGAATGTAATATTAAGAAGAGATAAATATTTTTGGTTATAAATATATACGCAATAAACAAGATTTTCACTAAATCTGAGTTTTCTGAATAGATTAAAGAATGGAAACCTCTTGTATGCCCGAGGAAGTTTGAATATTTAGTTTGACGAAGAAGAATTAAATTCAGTTAAAAACCTGAAACATCACAGAAATATCAATTTCAATACTTATTTAACCGTCTCTACGAAATTTGTTTTTATTTCGAACAAAACAGCATTACTATGGAAATCATATTTAATGTTCCATCGTATAACCTATGTCTGTCGTTACATTGATTCAATCCGACAAAAAACAACTAAAAGTGATATATCCCTACTGAGGTGTAAGCCTTCTACAAATGCTTGCCAATTCATGTCTAAAAGTAAATCTGTTTACAATGATTGTTGATGTGTCTGTAATAAACTATCCTTCTCCTTTTGACGGCTAAGCGATAATATATGCAGGTGTCATATGCGTTCACTACCACATCCTGACATTCGAACCAATTTCTTTAGAACGTTTTGGGGGAGAAAATGAGATACCCTGTCAGTAGTTATGTTTTCATTTGCGACCATGGACTTTTATTAGACCGTTGCTTCTGGAGGCTCTCGATATGTTAAGTTTAATGTGTAAGTCATTTGCGAATGTAGACCCGAATGTCGCCTCTCAACAGATCATCGGATCACTGCATACCCAGTATTCAACAGTCAAGATATAAAATAACGAGGAAGAAGAAGTGAGATTGCAAATCAAAATTGTTTTTTTTTGTGGCAATCTACCACCATTTCCACGGAAAAGATTTCACTGTAAAATACAATCATTCAAACGCTGAAGTTAGCTTTTAGCAAGAATACTCTTTCCTATCACTCATTTGTGGATGATTAGTGCGCCATCATGGCAGATGTAGACTGAAACCTCTTTACAATGTAAGGTTCAACAATGTCAATGCTTCACCCTTCTTAAACAGTCCAAAAAATCCCTGCTAAAAGTCTGCATAGAGATCTGCTTACCCTGATATTTTACACCAGCGCTGTCCCATCAAATTCTCTACCTTTAATCGGAAATCAATGAGGCACTTCTACTATTTGGATCTTTTAAACTACGTTTGTATCCCCACACCTTAGTGCACATACTTCAGGATACAATAAGTATTGTTCGATTTCCCTTCCTTTTATATGGGTTATCTAATTCACAAACTCACCATCTTTCGAAGAATTGCAAGGTTCATATATACATATATATGTATGTGTGAGTTGAGTTCTTTTCAGTTCTTTTTCTTTTTAATCTTACTGACACTGTTTTGTTGCTTCATTTTATCATGGCGTCTTTTACTATGCTTTAGTGTGTCCCCCTCTTCCGTTTCATATTTGACGAGAAGTGAGAATGTGAGCGTAGAGGCTGGTGGAGGTTTACGTCCAATATTACATGTGCGGACATTACTGGTTTTTGAGCAGAATACCTCCGTAAAGCTTTCTTTTCCAAACAATCTGATCACACCATACTATGTTGTTCTTTTCGCTGCGATTCTATTGTTACTTTAGTGGTCATGATTACTGCGTAAGTATAAAGGACATTGATATCTTTTGTCTGTTGGAAAATCATGCGTAATTTCCTGTAATTTCTGTAACAAGAGGTATACATACACGAGTGATTATCCCTATTTAATATTTTTATGCGGGTTTGATTTACCAAATATGTTGATACCCGTACTCAACTTATACGTATTTGATGTTTTATAATTATCGCACGACTGAATGCCGCTCTCTCACGGCGGAATTTAAACACTGAATATAAAGGGTCGTAACAAAATACCACACAAAATTTCATCTGAATCTTTAAAAGATTTGTTAAACCACAAACCTAGATATAGATTATCATTTATCAAATATCTCTGTGCTGTTGGAAAGATCAGTTCGTATTCTATTCGAATACTAAGAGAATTAAAAAATGTCAAAATCGATTTTTATTTCATACAGGCAATAATAACTGTAACAGAAAGGTATAATTGCTGTGATTGAAATTGTCGTTCTATTAAAATATAAAACAGAATACATAAATTCTCTATATGCATTATTATATAGTTTCAGGAACAAAGGAATATGCATAGAAAAGAACAGAAGAATACACTCCTGGTTGTGTATATATTATTGGCGACAAATTGCATTTCCCCTGTTCAATAATTCTGCAGCTTCAGATTTAATTACTAAGTGATTAATAATATATTCTTTCTGGTTCTTTTGGCTATGCATGAGGCTAAATTTTATTGAAAAATATCTATCGAATTTAGCCAATTATAGTACCTATTTAGAAAATGTGGAGCAAATAAGATCAGAGATTTAAAATCGGAAAGAATGATAGGAAATTAAACATCAATATATTTAGTATGGTGCTGTACTATTTCCTCCTCGAATCTAATAACAGTTTTTTTTTATACGGGCTTAAATCTTTTTATATTTTATGTGGTCAGTTGGTATGCAATAATTTCATCCACATTTCCTTCAAACCACATTACAATTTTACTTTAAAACGGAAGAACACACTCGATAGTGCACTATGATGTAGAATGTATAAATTGACAGCATGACCATAAAAAACGTTTGAAAATAAAGTTATAAGATTACCATCACACCCACTTTTGGTATAGCTCACTCTCTTGCATGCGTTTGGACTAGAACTCCAAACTTCTCTCTCCGTCCATGTTCTTCCCTCCATCAGTTGAAATCCCGATTTTATTGATTTGCGGTCATTTCGGTCTGTGTTCATATTCTGGCGAGTGTATTCTACCTATTTCCTTCTCGTACTATAGATTAAATTACCGTTCAAATGCAGGAGAAGATTTAACTGGTTATATATATTGCCCTTCTATTGTGTTGTGCTCGTATTAGAAATCAATATGTAACAATTTAAAAGCTAATGCTTTTAAATACACAATGTTTCATCTCAACAAAGTTTTCAAAATCTGATTTCAGGCTGGATATAGCTGCGATCAACACATTGGAAGTTTTAAGTAAAACCATGTGACAACTAAATATTACTATTGATCATTTCAACGTATCTACGTAGCTTTTTACATTTATATGTTCATTTACTTTTTATTTTTTTCCTGTTTAACTTCAATGTATCAGTTTAATTTCAATCGCTGTCAAATTCAATTTCGTATTTTGCTTACTCCTCACAGACTCCAAAATAATTTTATCA
>OZ024740.1:335039470-335086970 GCA_964016885.1 Eledone cirrhosa | reverse complement strand
AGTATTTAGATGTGATTTTAATACACTCCCTACTCTCCTAATGTACTCAGATCTTATCAATTCCTTCATTATTATTATTATTATTATTGTTCTTTGAGTCTCAGTCGTTGATGTTAGTTAACTGGAAAGTTAGTTGAAATGAATATCAAGCCACTACCTGCAGCCTCAGATATTCAGGACGTATCGGAGGGTTCTTGCTGTTCCCAGCACAGCATGCCTTTTGAAGTGTTCCAAAAAACGGGGCGGGGCCAATTTTCTTTAACCATCCCTGGAAACTTTTTGAGATAGTACCTAGTGCGTCTATGACAATCGGGACCACTTTAACTTCATGGCAGTTCCAAATCCTTTTTACCTCCCACTTTAAGTCCTGGTATCGGTTAATTTTCTCCCTCTCCTTCTCTTGCACTCTCGTGTCGAATGGGCAGGCCACATCCACAATCAGGCACGATCTCTTTTCCTTGTCCCAAACCACCAGGCTAGGTCTATTGTGTTCCAGTTTCTTGTCCGTCTGTATCCTAAAATCCCACAGCACCTTCACCTGTTTATTATTATTATTATTATTATTATTTTATTATTGTTATTATTATTATTATTATTATTTGTATAAAAAGCGAATTTAAGAAAGGGACTCTGGTTATATAGGCATGAGTATTAGTAAGACGATAGCGTAAATTGGAACTGCACAGAAGGACGCCAGTTCATATAGTCAATTCTCAATATTACAACAGAAATCGCCGACAACTCTTAACAGGGAATTCTATTCAGATCAACGTATGTACATTATTATAAATAACAGTAACAGTGCGATGCAAAGTTCAAGAGCTAACAAAGGAATTTTATCTACAATAGATTTTTGTGTAGAAAAGCGAAGTTTAATGATATTCTGAAAGTCTTTTCAATTGGAAGTAAGCTGATTATCACAAATCTTAGCAAAGATCTACAAAAGTAAGGATCATTATACGACTTGAAATTCTACTTTACAACTGGAATTAAGCAGAATAAATTACCTCTAGTATACTACATTGATATCAACAGAAACTCGTGCAATAATCCCTTTGTTGTATACCTGACTAATATGACATTACCCAAAACCAACACTATATGTTTATGCAATTATTAACTTGTTCATGTATGATTGTGTTAGGTGATAAAAAAACAAACATTTTTCACGATATTTCAACTGTCCTTTTTGATTGCCATTTTCAGGCATTACATTCTATTCGTCGTATGTCTGCAGAAGCTTTATTAACTTCCTATGTTTATACTACGTTCTGTGAGAAATAGTAATCGTAACAATGTGATTGCCGAACTGATGGCGTTGTTTATTGTATTGGCAGAATATATCGAACTTTTTTTTTAACCAGAAGGTTCGATATCGCAACGTGCACTGCTGACTAATTAGCGATATCAATCCAGCTGAATTTAATATTCGTGTGAAACGATATATGGAGAAAGTGGGCAGGGTGTGTGTTTTTGCTGTAAGTCCATTAACTATCAACCAGCTGACCGATCTTTTGTTCTTTACAAATCAACATTTTCTGCATTAGAATGAGAATGTTCAATTTGCCTTTATATTGCTTGAAGTATAACTCCAAGTTCTTTCAGCGTGATGTTCGTACAGAGCTTATTAGTATATCAATAATTCAATATCAGATTTGTTTATTTCTGGTTATGCATCTTTAATCATACATAAGTGTTTACTTAGATCGAGTCAAATTCGTCCATGATATCTTTTGTTGTTGACTCCACACGATACACTGTTCCTAACATTCTTATTAAATATTATTAAACACTTGAAATTTGTCTTAGTAATGTGTACTATAGTTTTGTATTAGGCTAGGAAAGAAACAGTGTCAACTAGTTTACAATGTGCATGAGAATCACGCCATAAATGTTAAGGAAAAGAAATGCCCGTGTTATTCGATATTTTAGAATTTTAGAACATTATTGAGTATATTTCTTTTATATGGGATATAGTATGGAATATCATTGTTTATCTTGTAATGTTTTCCTTAGATGAAAAGGGAAATGGTCATGATCTTTTCACAAGTCATAAATTGATGGTCAACTTGTATAATTGACTGTTGATAAAACGAAGACAAATATATGAGAAAATGAGCTTGAGATCAGATGATATATTTCAATGTGAACCACAGATGAGAAAACATCCGTGAATTTGAAAATTGTATGAAGAAGTGTCTATCAATTCTAATTGAAAGTACATGTTGTTATATGTATATATATATGATATTGGTAATTGTTATACGTAACCTCTATATCTTAACTATACCAAAATAAGGAGCATGTAATTATTCCGTGGAGATTTCTACAGCGATATTGCGAATAGACAGCATTGTTATCTTTAACCTAAAACTAGTGGTTCGATAGGTAAGTGATAGTTTGTATTGCTTTAACTTCTGAATACGGGAATGTTACACTAATTCCATTATCCGTTAAAATGTCATACTTATGTAAAGAAACGAGAGTTAATTTAAGTCAAATTTTAATAACTTTCCTTGACTAGCCTTGGCATTACGACTTTTAAACTTGAAATAAATAAATAAGAACAAAGAGCGTCGGACACCATACTTTGCGGCATAGGTACGACCCTTTACATACTGATTTCAAATTCAGACGCGGTTAGCTTTGCGTTTCATCCTTACGGGGTCGATAAAAGCATCAGTAATGCACTGGGATCGATTTAATCGACTTTCTCCTCCTCCCAAATTGTTGGCCTTGTGCCTATATCAAAAACCATTATTTCCAACAACTATAACAGAACAGTAAGAATCTTTTCTGTTACCATAAACAAATATTCACACGAAATCTGAAGAATATATATAATCAGTCTCCTCATATTTATAACAGGTAGATATTAAACATTCAACACTTCGTCTAATCAGTTTAGTTTCATGGATAAAGAGGTTTTTAGAGCTATCCGCTAGACGAAATATTAGAAAACGAGAGTTAAATAATTTACTTATATTTCGCTAATTTACATTGAATGATGGGTTCGAATTAGACTTCTAGATATATGGATATCATAATATCTTAGAGCTAATTACATCATTTATACCTCGTTTCTTCAAAACATTCTGCATGTCATAGAATAAAAATCAATACGTGAAGATTAAGCTACTGTTCTTTTGTAAAGAGCAATGAATACATGTGAAAAATCATGCAATTGACGTTTACAAACTATTATCTCAAATGTGTAATTTATTAGAACATATAATCACTTCTCGGGAATGTAATATTCATTAAAGTTCACGAATCTCACTAAAGAAACAAATACTCTTAAAGACGACATACATTCATTTCAACATAACACTTATCCTCACATAACAAGAGAATAAAATACGATGCTATCAACATTTAGAAATTAACTTACATTTAATTTAAGATATTGTAAATTATACTATTGTAAATTATACTATTTTTTATAACGGTAATATTCAAGTAAGAAATCATTTAGATTTGATCTCGATCCAGCTGTTATTTTGTCAAGAGAAACAACCAACAGAGCTGTATTCAATAGCACAGTATTTTATCAATAGATTGATTGTAAGATGGCGATTATTATTGTAACTTCAGCAGAAAATCGTCTCACAATATCTCAATACCATCTGTGGTATCGTTGATTTGATTGTTCACCTCTCAGAAATAATCCCAAACACTCTTAAATATATTTTTTTCTTTTGTGGAAAACGTGATAGAAAATAGAACTTTGAAATTAAAGAGTATTTACATTTTTTCTTTTTGGGCAAAATGTCATGTTTAGCCCGAGTAGTTTTCTGATAAGTTCCCTCTCAATGGAGCTGTCTTTTCCAAATTTTGCAATTTTCTGTCCTTTCAAAAAATAAATGAATTATAAAACGAAAAAAAAAAAAGAAAACAAGAAAACAAAAAAAAAACAAATATCCATGAATTGGCAGTCATCACAGTCCGATTTGTATTATATATTTCGGCACTCAACAAACAGAGTTCAAATACAGCTTAGGTGAACTTCACGTTTCATCATTCTAGCGACGGTTAACTACTGAATTCGATTTTCTACTGTTTTATTTTCTCTACCTATTTTTCTCTCTGTCTATGAATATGCCAAAAACGTTTCTCCAGAAATGGTTAGCCCACACCTCTCGTATTGAAAACTGTTATATAAAGAGAACCTTCCATGGATGGCTCAGTTGCAGTACACTACGGAACAGAAACAATTAAACATATAAAAACACATCTCTACGGACACCAAAGCTATATTTCGTTACAAATTGAAACATCTAGTAATCTACAGCACCATATAATTTTCTAATCATTTTCTTCAGAAATCATTGTGAAATACCTGTAGAGCTTGGACAAATTACATCTTTGACAACGTTCCTATACAAAACGTAATTATTAGGTTGGGAAATTTGCGTCCGATCTCCAAGTAAACGATTACTGATGCATACGTATTTTCCGCGTAATTAGTAATAGACAGGATGAACGTATCCTACTGATGCACAAAAAGCTATATAATGTTTTAGCAGCAGAGCCCATGACACGGTTTCAATTTATGCTTGAGATAATTTATAAGTATATTAGGAAAATGTATAATGTTTAACCCTTTAGACTCGTCTTATCCCCTGGTTGTATATATAATCTAGATTTAACACTGCTATCATTCATATCCTAAAATAATGACTTCCACATATATACTGATCAATCTTTCGCGCAAAGCTTCATCTAATTTACTGGTTAAAACAGTAATACAAGAAGTTTATTGAAATATATATATATATATATATATATATATATATATATATATATATATATATATATGTGTGTGTGTGTGTGTGTGTATGTGTGCGCGCGCGTGTGTGTGTAGTGGAATTTCGTATTTCTGAAGAAATACGGTATGTTTATAAATAAACATTTAGAAAGCCGTAGATATGCAAAAACACCGGCAGCTATAGTGGGAGCGATCGTGCTGAAGAGAACCAGTTCAGTTCGAAATGCATCGACGATTGTACTTGCTTCTGCTGGACACCTGTGGACAAGTTGGCGATAGCTGTCGGTCTCATTCCACAGATACGACTTTCTAAATGTTTATTTATAAACATACCGTATTTCAATAGAAATACGAAATTCCAATAGATATCTGTATACAACTAAACGAATCTCAATATATGCGGTTATTTAGTTTTATATTTTCATTTATATTTTATGGTATTTACAGAGGAGCTTCTTTCTTGGAAATAGGAAGCTGAACACTAATAACGCAGTCAACAAAGCATATTTTCCTCTCTTAACCCAAATATTTCATCCCACCACAAGCACCTGATATAAGACTTTCCCTTATACTTCCAACTCAGAACTGCATTTGTCTGAAGTGTGCACGCATTATCGTATAGCAAAAATCAAGTTTAAAATATTCAATTTAAACATCAAATATGTTAAAAACCTCACACTTTCTCACACTGCATAAGTCGATATTCATGATTGACAATGCACTTGTTTTACAAGATAAATAATAAAAGAGAAACAAAAGCGCAGATGTGTGTTTATTTAGTTCAGTATTAACTACTGGTTGGGAGATCAAACCCCGCTGCCTGCAAACTTGGGCAACTGTACCATCTTTTATAGCTTTCGCCTGAGCAATGCATAGTCAGGAAAATATATGGAATTTCTAAAGATGTTCGACGAATGTGTGTGAGTGCTTGTGTATATATACACACACATACACAAACAGACAGACACACACACACATATATATATACATATATATATATATATATACATATATATGTATATATATATATATATATATATATATATATATATATATATATATATATATATATATATATATATGTATATATATATATGTGTGTGTGTGTCTGTGCGTGTGTGTGTGTGCGTGTATATATATATACGAAAGCACTCACACACACTCGTCGAACATCTTTAGAAATTCCATATATATATATAACGAATGAGGTGTGGTAAGATACCAGGTGGACCATAACGCACCAGAGTACTCAATACTTAGGGTAGTAGAGTGGGTAATAGGAAAATGTTTAACCCCGACGGCAGAGCTCAAGCCGTTTCGACGGCTATTTTTGGACTAGTACTTTCTAATCTCAATTTATTAGTCTATTCTATAGCATTGGCCGAAACCGCAATACCATCTAAAAAAAATAAAAAGTCAAAAATAGCCTTCGAAACGGCCTGAGCTCTGCCGTCGGGGTTAAACATTTTCATATATATATATATATATATATATATATATATACATACATCCATACATACATACGTATGCATACCCTGTGTTTCTTTATGACTCTTAACTTAGTGAGTCGAGAAAATGAGGACGATAAGATAAGTACCAAAATTTATATAATTAACTACCGCGCTCGATATGATTGACTAAATGAATTGATGGAGGTTCTCAGCATCACCAAAACCTGATAACTGTGACTATTAAATGCTTAAAATAATGGAATAATTCCTTCACAAATTCCTGACATCTTCTGTTTGCAGGTCTGCTTCAGACTAAGAATTTTAAAATCATGCATATATTTCGCATGTTTATCACAGGGTCATCCCCTGTCATAAACTGGCGAAACTCCAGGATATCAAGACTCACTATTTAGCCTTAATAATATGAATGTTAAAACCTTACTTCGGTATTGAGTACTCCTTTCTCTCAGCCATCAGCAACATACGCACACACACACACACACATATATATATATATTATTATATATGTATATATATGTATATGTGTGTGTATGCATATATGTTATTGTATATATATAATTCATATATTATTTTAAGAAATCACAGAAATTTTTATTAGCCCTCTTATATCCCACGTTGTAAACATACAAGCTCTGTACATTCGCTTTCATTATAAAGTTGAAACGATTTCTCGCCATTGTCTCAGTTACCACATCTGTGATGGTGGTGTTGGTGGTGCGACTGACAGTTATCAGAAACATTTCATTTCCCTCACCAGTATAATTTAGATAGTGGTTTCTATATTCTATAACATGTATTATAATTGTCACCCCTACTAAATACATGTAAACTGATAATATGAATAAGAAAAATATTTAAAATAAGCAAAAATTGTAGAATGTTAAATAATAATTAAAGATGAAAAATTGCTTTATTATAACGAGTTTGATGCCATTTTATACATTCCATGCTGACGTGACTGTAGTCGGAGTTGATTATAAAGGGAAATAACCCGAGATACACAATAATTCAGAAATACAGAAAATGTAAAGGGAGATAATAGCTATTTCCATAACTAGCATATGCTTATATCGATCAATACTATAATATTTGGCCTGGAATCTAGAAATAGTTTGTACAGAGTGAATAACCAAAGCGAAGCCGTATCTTCGCACATAGTCTGCATGAACCTCCCCGCTCTCCCCTCCCAACTATTCCTTGCATATGCTTCTGCAAGTATGATTTATCGATTTTGGATTGACTTTAGTGATTTGACTGTTCAACTTGAATACATTTCAACAACTACAGTCGATCGATCTCTCGCTCTACACGATGATTTAAGCAATCAATTGAACCCATGCATGAGGAGTCTGTAGAAGTGTACTCTCTCTTTCAGCGTTGGCTATAAATTTATATTTAGAACAATCAATTCTCATATTTTAAGTGGATATAGTGCAGCAGTTCTAACACATTGTAATAAAATGGGTCTAACAAAACTATAGCTTTTGTCCTCTACACATAGGTTTATTTATTTTCTTTATATTGTATTTTAATTTTTTATATTTATTTTTTTTATTTGACTATGATTAAAATGGAGAAGGAAAAAATCGAAAACTATAAAGAATAGCTCCTTCCATTAAGTATTTGATCACCAATCGAAAGTTTACTCAGGTCAGTGTCTTGAGGTTTATGGGCGTGGGAAGACAGCAATGCTGGGAATAAAATCTGAAGATAGAATGCAAGAAGCGAAGAGCTAAGATTAACCTAAATCGTTACCATAATAGAGTAGTTGGAGAAAAAACATTTTTTTAAGTTCTGAAAAATTGTCTCTCTACAGTTGCTGATTATTTTTCTGTTTCATTACAGAAATGTCAATCCTCCAGTCATAATGGACCCAAAATAAATAAGAATGAGTTTTTATGATGCTTTTGTTTTTATTTAATGAACATTAATCATGTTATTTAGCTTTTAGCTACTTTTTAAATATGAACAGAGAAGATGCAGGATGAAGCGAACATAGATGATTTAAAAAAAAAATATTGCTACATACTGAAACATACACATACATAATCACAGTAGATTCATAGTGGAACTACGCATAAATTCCAATACACTATATATAGGAAGTTATAGAGAATTACATAATCTTATTTAATGATGAATTTTGGAGTTTAGGAAGAATGAGTATAGTACCATACTAAATTGCCAAATAGAGAGCTTCAATGTGGATACTCGACCTGATACAAATAACTTCTCTTCTCCCTAAGGTCACCACATATAAACATCAAAAGAAAGACACAATGCATTACACCATTTAAATCCATTGCCAGAAATAAATACGGAATATTTCGCATTTAGAATGCCTTTGATCATGGATCTGCTCATTCAATGTTCACCTGGGGCTAATCAATAAATGGTTACATTTAGGTAGTCCAATTAATACTTAGATTTTGTATACTTCTTGGAAAACCTTAATATGTATATGCCCATTTAGAAAGAATAATTACTAGGTATGTATGGGGAGTGATGCCTTCAACCACACATAGCACTTATACGTATTTAGTGTCATTTATGAGTTTGGTAGGACGATGAATTAGAAAAATAATAATACAGTAATGCAGTATTCTTTCCAGCATTTACGGGACTGAGAAGAAATCCCGCCAAGCTCAAAATTGCCTTTCATCCTTCTTGTTAGATTATCATAATTAAACACCAATCTTGTACAGGTATCTATTTAGTCAACTTTTCAGTACCCACCTATATTCTAAACATTTACTTATGAATTATCTTCACGGATAAGAAGAATCTGATATGTGTTGTATGAAGCCACGGCTGACTGGAAGGAAACGTATGAAATGGAAAAAACATAATGAAAGCCATGCATATCTTAAATATAACTGAGTCTATAAATTGCAATGTTCACTATATTTCACTGGTTTACAAACACTTCGCCATGAACGACATCAATACCACAATGATATTCGCAGGTTAGCACAACATAGTGTTCGTGAATGAGATGAAATATAATAATTTAACTGGGCCAATTTAATCTACAGAATGACGTCTCCTATTTAAGAAGGTTTTATATAGTAAACCTTGCTAGCGTACACAGAGACACGTACAGACAGCCACAAACTCAAACACACACACATATATATTGGTTTTACATTTTCTCATTAACAGGTGCCTCCATTCTTGATGTATAAAACTCGCCACGAAGGCGGTGAGCCGCTAGTAGGAAACGCCCGTTTCGAAGGCTATGTCGTAGACTTAGCGGCCAAAATAGCAGATCAGTTCCCTATGGATTACATCATAAAAATTGTAGAAGACGGTCAGTATGGAGCTCTCACCGTCAATGGAACTTGGAATGGAATGATGGGAGAACTCACGCGACACGTACGTTTAAATTTTGATTTCTTTTGCATCTATTCGATGCCGTTTCTTTTTTCTTAACACTTTATATAGTACAACTACACTAAATCAGGTACCCATGTAACAAGAAAAAGCAATAGCAAATGCTGTTGCTGCTACTACTACTACTACTACTACTACTACTACTACTACTACTACTACTACTACTACTACTACTCATCGTCGTGATGTGAATAGTGAATAGTATAGATATACTCCTATTCAGTGTAACTGTATTTTGTTCAATGCCTCTAATAGCCCTTCGTATATCTGTATTCCACGGTATGCCAGCCGACATGAGATCCTGGGTTAGATTCCAATGATTCACATGTTGAACAAATAGTTTACTTATAACCTCGGTAATCCAATACATTTCACTTGACGGAAACTGTGAAAACCAGTAGAATGGATTGTTTATGTAATGTAAATAAAAGAGGCAGACTTATTACTGCATCATTCAGAATAACCCATGATCCCCGAGAACAATGTTAAAGGAAATGTATCTGTGTAATACTCAACGACTTACCCATGCTTTTAACGAGCCTGACGTTCAGTTGATATGAAAACTGAATGCTTGTCATTAGAACTCGGGGACGATCCATCACATTCCATTATATGTAAATCAAAATTATTTCGTATAATTATATAAGATATAATATAATTCTATACTATTGTGTATGAACTTACTACTTAATGCGATTCTTAGCTGTTTACCCTTACAGGTGTGAGTATATTTCATTCAACTTAACTGAATAGCATTCCGATTGAGTGTATAACATCCTGTATACAATCTACATGGTCGAATAAGAGCATTAATTTTCCCTACTTCCAAATGTTTAGCTTCTAAGCATAAATATCTGTTTTGAACCTTGCAATGCCCAACAGTAATTAAATATCACATCAGAGAGGAGCTAATACAATGTAATTTCTTGGAATTTTGTAGAGGTAAAGACAGACTTCAGTTATACGATAGCGGTTATATTAATAAATACAATTGAATTGGTAAAGAACAATATTCAATCAATTATAATTAACTTCTCTTAGATGTCAGAAGTCAGTATTCATCATCCTCTTGCGTATTTATGAATAACAATCTGCATACGCAAACCATTTGTTCTTAATGCTATAACATTTATGATTCTATTGCAGGAAGTAGATTTAGTTATAGCCCCCTTAACTATCACATGCATGCGGGAAAGAGCAGCAGACTTTTCAAAACCCTTTATGAAAACCGGTATAAGCATTATGATAAAAAAACCCGATAAGCAGAAACCCAGTGTCTTCTCGTTCATGGACCCGCTATCTCAACAGGTACGTAAATAATACACTTTCTATCGTTCAGCATTATTATTCAATTTAACAACGCATTTACTAACCAATGTAATCCTGTAGGTTGCGTAAGAAATACGGGCGTCTGACAATAGTCTAAAACTAGCATTGAACAATATGACGAAGTAGCATTCATTATAAATCATGTTTGCCTCTAAATTATTGTGATAAATGCTATGCAGTATATTCTTGAAAAGGGTGTAATTAAGAACGAAAATATAGTTAATATACCTACAATAACTCTCCAGAGGTTTAATGAAACCTATCACTTTGACCTGTCGTAACATAGTTAGAAGAATAATATCGTAAACGGACAAACACAAATATGACAGTGGTTAGGATTTATCATCCCCTTATATCCCCACTTCTCTTTCTCTCTCACACCCACTCTCTCCTTCGAAGGAAAGAAAACAGATTGGGTAGAAGTCGATTACATTGAACAAGTACTAGACTGGTACTTTATCTTATAAACGAAATGGAAGGCGAAATCGACCGCTATGAGGTTTGAAATCAAAACATAAACGTACGTAAATACAAACTATGTTTTAATGCGCCTTAACGATTCTGTTAATCCATCACAGACAGTTGTTGTAAGATTAATTATAACATTATGACCTGCGCTCTATGTTATTAATAATGATTTCTTTGTTAAAAGAGACAGAACAGTGTTTGGGAAGAAACAGTATTTTGTTCGATTGAAGTGATCCCAATGTATGTTATTGATTCTCTAGAGTTGAAGGTCAAACCTTAGAGCTGTCAACCTTAAAACGTTCGATTTATTTGATAAACATATGACAATGAGAAATTTCTCATCTTAATTCTTTATCAGCTCAATCAATACTCACCATCTTTAATAATTAATTATTTTGTATATCGATATAGAGTATATAATTGTCAGGGAAGATACGTAACATGTGATTTTCATTTATTTCCCTTATAGTTCTTTATGAAGGGAGCACACATACTACTTGAAGCTATATAATTAAGGTATAAACCACATGCTATGACATCTATTAGTGATACTCCCATAAGAAAGGAAAACTGCGGTGAGAAATATTATTGCGATCGATAATAAAAGTAGTAACATTAATGAACATTATTATTATGATTTCTAATTTAAGTATGGGAACGGTAATTTGGCGGGAGGATGTATTCAACTAATTCATTTCCAGCACCCATGAACTGCAACAACTCCCACAAAACAATGTGTTTGATGCTCGATTGATTGTGCTTAACCCTCAAACTAAAGATTATTTTCATAGACATACGACCTTGATTATAGATGAGATAGAGTTTAGTTGATTAAATCTATCCAAGTCCTTCAATGATTTTTTTATTGACGATTCCGGCGAGTTGTAAATCAGAGATGATCCAATATGGCATTTCGACTCAGAAGGTAAAGAACCAGAACAAATAACGTGAAACAATCTGTTCGTTGCAGTAACGATTTAATAATAATAATAATAATAATTGTTTCTGCTTTTGGCACAAGGCCAGCAATTACCCAGTGCATTACTGGTACTTTATTTTATCGACCCCGTAAGGATGAAAGGCAAAGTCAACCTCGGCGGGATTTGAACTCAGATCGTAAAAGGGACGTAACTATGCTGGAAAGCATTGCGTCCGACCCTCTACCGATACTGCCAATCCACCGTAATAATAATAATAAAACCATTATAATCAAGACATATAAAACAAAAAGGCTGATTGACACTGTCCATGTTCTGGGAAAAACAATTAAAAACCGCCTTGCATAGATATTTAGTATTCTTTGTGTACTCGTGGCATCATTTGTATGACCATTGATTGTAAATTATCAAGTTTTGCCTCGGGTGTCAGGTCGACGCTTTGCAGGATTTGGGAAAGTAGTAGAATTCAAAAGAAGTTACAAATAATTAAAATATTATTTACATGCAATGTCATTTCTGTGATTTCTATAATTCGGAAACTTAAAATTTTCCTTCCATGCAGGTTTGGATTTGCATAACCATTGGTTATGTAGCTGTGAGTTTAGTGCTGTTCTTTGTGGGTCGTTTTAGCCCATATGAATGGCACTCGGAAGATACAAGCCGAGGACCTAAGACAATGAATACATTCAATCTATCCAACACGTTTTGGTTCTCACTTGGCGCACTCATGCAGCAAGGCTCCGAGATATCACCGCGGTAAGTTACATTCCTGTATTTCTGCCAGACACATGTAGTAAATACACGAACACACACACACACACGCACACACACACACACACACATACACACATGCATAAACACTCATAAACACACATACACACACATATAATGCACACACACACATGATTTAACTGCTCACTGGCTGAAATCTGAATTTTTATCTTCTGACATCTTATTGTTTAACTATATATCCTTTGATGCACTCATCGCGTTCCTTTCCTTCACTATAATAATTCTTACCCCTGTCTGCCTTCATGTATTTATTTGCAAATCAAATATCAACTTGTTACTCCTTAAACTAAGGTATGAACAAATCCAAAACACTTGTAACTACGCTTGGCTTCAACGAGCCACAATTACTATTGAAGTATGTTATTACAACACAGAATGTGATTATAATATCTCTGAGGAAAAAAGAAAACTATAAAAGTCGTATTGTACAAAATATTATTGAGCCGTGAAAGGACATCAATTTGACCGATGCCTAATTAGAACATGATAGCAGTCGCAATATCACAATATCTACTTCAGGAAGAAAATAGTAGTAATAAAAGTAAAAGATATATAAAATGAATTTTCACAAAGTTTTCACATTTTATTTTCTATATTTTCTTTTTGATCAGTTTTTTTACGCATAAATGAAATTTTCAGATCCTTGCAGACTGATGATTGTGGTTAGGTGTATATTAGATTCGGACGAGAGGTACGTGTTGTTTATAGTGAAACCTTAACTAAGAAGGATTCGCTGAGGACCGCGTGGGTGAAAGGCAGTACAGTTAGTTGAATAATTGGGTATATTTGATGGGCTTGGGCATTGCTGGCACGTGGTTTGCTATTTGAAAAGAGTTTAATGGGGGAAATCGATGTGTAAGTAATGTTTTCTACTATAGGCCCAGGGACAGCAATTTTCTGGGAGGGGAAAGTCAATTAAATCGACGCCTGTTTATTACTGGTGCTTTATTTTATCGACCCAGATGGATGAAAGATCAAGCTAACCTCGACGAGACTTAAACTGAGAAAGTAAAGGGCCGTAACTCTATGTCACAAAAAATGTCCGAGGTTCTACCGATACTGCCAATCAAAGTATCACATTATGCTATGATGGTAATTGTAGCGAATATTGGAGACATCATTTGAATTTCATTTCTGTTGATGTACGTTGGCTAACTGATAAATAATTGTTTCTACATTTGGCACAAGGCTAGCAATTACTCAGTACTTTACTGGTACTTTATTTTATCGACCCCGTAAAGATGAAAGGCAAAGTTAACCCTGACGGCATTTGAAATTAGAAGGTAAAGGGACGTAACTATGCTGGAAAGCATGGCGTCAGACCATCTACCGATACTGCCAATTCACCCGAAACTAACATGTGCTTTGTAATAAACCATTAACAAATCAGAGAAATGTATTTTGTAGAATACATATGTGTCAATGTTATACATGCAATAACGGAATGTTACAAGCAGAGTCTAGCAGAGTCTGTGAGGCCTAATACTTTCAGGCAGTGCGACGATTTTCTCAGTCGTCAGTACAAGATAAGGAATATAAGCAATATTATTACTATTATTGTTATTATTTTTTCCCTTTTTCCTCATTGTATACATTGATAGACGACAATAAAACAAAATTATTCAAACACACCAGATTGTCGTCACACACTTTACGCTGTTACAGGTATATATTTGCTTTATAAATGTGCATATTATCTATTTAAAATCATATTTACAATTGAATGATAATTAATCACATAAGGGTGCTCGAATTTGGCAGTATCGGCAGAGCGTCGGACGCCATGCTTTGACGCATAGAGTTACGCCCCTTTACGGTCTGAGTTTAAATCTCGTCGAGGTTAACTTTGCTTTTCATCCTTACGGGTAATTGCTGGCCTTGTGCCAAAAGTAGAAACAATTATTTACAACCTACGAAATTATGGAATATAATCAAATAAAAACGCATAGTGCACTTCTCAGAACGTGTGTCGTAACAGATAAAACAATGATTTGCACTTCTTGCAGTGATGGTATGTCAGGGAACATTCTCAAATAATTGTCTGTTCCTTCTTTGATTATTCCTAATGATCCAACAGTCACTAGTATTGTGACCAACTTGAGATGCGATATTTGTTTCAATGTTTCGTGTATAACGATAGGTAGTTTACAATAATTTTATAATTTTAAAATATTTTAAAACTTAGTATATCATATTATACTCATTGCAAACTAATACTCAGAACCTTTTCAAGTGAGTGGCTATTTATCTAACGATGAATCAAATTACGCCTTCACCCATATATATGCATGCATATGCATGTATGTATATATGTATATAAAAGGGAGGAAGAACTCATAAGATTCAACGGCCATCCAAAAATGTGTAAATATGTATGTACACATGTACATATGTATGTATATCATCGGGGACATAGAAATAGTCAGGCTGGATACCCGATCGCGCGGTTAAACCACTAGGAGTGAAGGGCCCCTAGTCTTTGTCAGGGCATTCTTCTAAGACAAGGCAACTCAGGAAACTGGGATAACTCCAACATAAAACCTACGGCTCAGTAGTTACCGATTATGTTGATCTTTTCTTCTTTTCGGGTTATAGCTACTGTCGCTCAGAGAGGGGTTTGGCTCAGCACACAGTCTTTCTTCACTTTAAAATAAATCTTCACGCACAGGCATTGCATGATAGAATGAATTGATAATTATTAATAATGTTATATCGTGCAATGGCCATACTCGATAACGAGGGGACAACCATCATCATGTATGTATGTATGTATGTATGTATGTATGTATGTATGTATGTATGTATGTATGTATGTATGTATGTATGTATGTATGTATGTATGTATGTGTGTGTATATATATACATATATATATATATCGATAAGATCCCAGACCTCGTCGTATGGACTGAAGAAACAATGTTTCCTTCGGTCTTTTCAATACCTAATACTATCTACCGGTCGCAAATCCAGGCAGAAGGCGCAACGTGAAATAAAGTGTCTTGCTCAAGGAAATAACGCATCAACCGGTCCGTGAATAAAACTCACAAACTCATAATTGCGAATCCAATTCTTAGCCATGCGCCTTCACACAAATACACACAGATATTATATATATATATATCCAGATATAGCCGTCGAAACGGCTTGAGCTCTGCTGTCGGGGTCATACATTTTCATATATATATATATATATATATATATATATACATATATGATATGTCCCAAGGCTCTGATACCATCAACACTATAAACTCAGAGCTGGCATATCTAAGAACCGACTAACTGCCTGATGAGGTCATAGCCATTCAATGGCTATCATCGAAATATATATAGCAGTAAATACAGGATTATGAGTTCAATTAACTAATGTTTCGTCACTACACACACAAACACACACACACACACACACACACACACACACACACACACACACACACACACACATATATATATATATATATATATATATATATATATATATATATATAAATGGAAAAAATGAAACAAAATTTTATTTCTCACTCTTAGTACGGCTGTTACTTAAATATAAGTATGTATACTTACATACATATATGTATACAGCCGTTAATATGCATCAGGAAAGTATATACTTTCAGACGTTCAATCATCTGGCAGGAAGGTATACTGTGCTGACGACAGCTAATAAGCTTGATACTAGTACATCGTTACTTTGTCAGTGTTGAACAAAAGGGCAACGATGGTTGCTAAACACTATACGGCTTAATTCGGGTTGTTTGTTTAAAAACAAACGGAGCATTATAATAAATGTTCAGTAAATCCATACGTACATATATATATGTGTGCATGTATGTATATATATACATACTACTGTACGTCTGCATACATATATGTATGTACGTATACATACTTATATATATATATATATATATATTTAAGAGTTAAACAAGATTTAATGAGTACATCAACGAATGAGTATTACAATAGATTTGAAGCATTCTACAATAATTTGTTTCCAGAGTTATTAATATTAATTCCAAATATTAACAAAATAGATATTCTTGTGATAAATTATATTTTATTATACATATTTCAGAGGTACTGAATTAAGTTCAACAGTACGTCCTCATCAGATAAAATAAAATGATACATGACATACGCTGACATGGTAGATGGTTAAGATTTAACCATATACCATGTCAGGGTATGTCATGTATCATTTTATTGTATCTGATGAGGACGTACTGTTGAACTTAATTCAGTACCTCTGAAATATGTATAATAAAATATAATTGATCACAAGAATATGTATTTTGTTAATATTTGGAATTAATATATATATATAATCAGATTAATCATATTATAAGGCATCTATTTTTGAAGTTCTGGTCAACTTTATTTAGTTACGTACCTAGCTATGTGTGGTTACACACTTGTAAAAATTATCTCCTGTGATTATTCATGTTTATTTATATGTTAATCAATCCCTAGTTATTATATATATATATATATATATATATATATATATATATATATATATATATATATATATATATATACATATATAAATAAATACATATGTAAAGACTCCTGCCCACTTGATTTATATATATATGTGTGTGTGTGTGAAATCAAATATTTTGTCTTAAACAATTCTTCCTCACAGTTACTAATTCTTTTATCGGTAAACAATACTACTAGATGTACTGTAGAATATAGGAGCAAACGAAGCATTATGAATGTGCTGATATATCTAACATGTCAAAATCATAAAATAGTTTCAAATTATAGCTCTCTGTGCGTAAACTCTCGTATATTATCTTAAGATTCTATTTCATCTTATAAGTGTCAGTTATGAACCAACGTGAACTCATTATCTTTAGTATCTGAGATAGGGCCCATGAACAGAGACGCAATACATTTAAATGCATTAAGTCTATTCGATTATGCTGCAGAAGAATACTGGCGGGAGGATAGAAATATGGAAGCCTTATTATGAGTAATCTGGTATTGAATCAATTCTTTCTATAGAATTCAATAATTTAACCACGAAGTCAGGAAAAAGAAGCGGTCATAACACCCATTTTGTATTGCAAACTTGATGCTTTCCGATATATTAAACTTCAAATAACCTGACTCTTCCTATCTTAATCCGATGTTCAATTTCTTCCATGTAAGACACATTAAAGTTTCGAAACCTTCCGTTCGCCTTTGTTAACTCTACACAGCATTTGTATTCAGAAATCGATCGTTTCTCGATAAGGGATTGCAATTCCAATCGATTTATTGCGAAACAAAGGGAAAGTAATAAACGAAAGTGAATGTGCAGTCTACTTGTATTTGACACACCAGTTGTCAAATGACTAAACAACGTTATCATGGATGAAGAGTTTGACGTTTTTATCGTTCGCTTCGATATTTTACGGATGCAATATCGTTGACCCTATCATTGAACATGTAATCTCAAAAGCTTTTCTTTCTCTCCAATTTGCAGCGAGATGTAACATTTGTCGTTATACTTATCTCTCTTCCAGTGAACGGATCTACCAAGTCTGTTTTACTTAGTGCTTATGGTAAATCACACGCCGACAATTACAAAGGGAAATGATGTGCAGCTACATAATATTGTCAGTTTGAAACGGTAGCATGTGATAGTTTTGTTTTCCTAGCCTTCATCACATAGACAAACTCAAATTTCCTATTTCTGTTTGCGAAATACTTGTGAATTAGACATTAAATATTTCCAATAAAAAGCACTATGAAGTTGGCTGTCAAAGCAATGTAGAAATAAAGGAAAATAAAGTACAGTAATTTGTTTTGTTACTCACAGCCTGCCTTCGTGTTCAATCTTGGTCACGATGTTTATATGAACTATTTCACTGCCTCTAGAAAAGGGCATATATACTGAAGCTCGACGTGTTGTAGTTTAATAATCTGAAAAAGAGGCTTTGTAATATTTTTTCAAGAAAAACCAAACCAAACCAAACCTTTTAAATGCTGTAAAGTAGAAATAAATTTCCAATGAGATCAGTTTATGACTTAATTTCGATTCCAAGAAGAATTGATTGTGTTATGTCACACTGTCGATTGTTTCCAACCGACTCATAATATGAGTCTATAAAATGAATAAATGTTTCCTTATTATCTTGAAACTGATGCAGAAATTATTTTATGAAGTAGTAGAAGTTAGGGAGCTCAAATTAAATTTCTTTCAATGCTATTATCTAAATATTTTGGTCCTGAGTTCACCCCTCACCCCTCGAATTAACATCAGTATTATTTTCTGTCATCGATGTCAATATTTCATAGAATTGGACTATGTTTCGTTTCTGCATATAAACATGTAACTATGTGCCCTGCTGATGTGATAAACTAATATCTACGATGACGACACAAGAATAGTAAACATTGTAAAGTAGGTTGCTGGAAGTTAAGATTGAAATCATTCCAAATCATAACTGGTGTCAGCTCAATATACCTACATCTGTAATAATTATGTAAAAGCTTGAATATCATAATATTCCATGTCCCTTCCAATAATATTTTGAGCTATCTTGATTAGTGTAAAGATGGCGATATTTGCAATTTCACTAGAAAAAAAGCGTTTCATTTGAATTCTGTTGTCAGACTATCAATTCAAATCTCATCTAACCATCTCTAAAAGAAATCAAAAATCAAATCAAACATTAGCACAAATGAAAATCAATGAAGAAGATTCAATTGGTTTTGACACTTGGAAGGATTCAATATTTATGAAACGAACAGCAGCGAAAAAATTTATTAATATGAAGTAAATATTAGTTATTTAATTTCTTTCGTGTACATGAACCTATAGTGTAAATTCACCCATCATGTCGTGTCATTGGCAGCTGAATAGTTTTCAATATCTCTATTAGTATCAGATTGTGTGTCTTATATCTCGGTGTCTGGTAGTGTCATAGAGACAAGAATTACTATTTATCTGAAACGTTTCACAAGAAATATGGAACATATTTAAATATTCTGTGTAAAGGTGAATCATGGACGTATATAATGAAAGAAAATCATAACTTGTTTGAGCTATGAGGATGTAGCAGAGCTACAATATAGACTGAGGTCAAAGAAAGATACATGCATAAAGAAAGAAAACAAATTCCAATGAAATGTGTGTTGGGGATAAATATTGAAATACTTTGGAATAATATTTTTAATAGACATGCTCAATATATTCTCCGAATATCAAACCCATGAAATACTAGACATGTGTCCTCCGAAAACAATAATAATTATTTGTCACTATCATGGACTATGTATTAAGTTATCGGTAACAATAAATATATTTTTGATTCACGATTGTAATAATTTGACTTACATTATACAAATAACGTCTTGAAAATTAACAAACACTACAACATTAAAACTTATATTTCCTGGATAAGCATATAAATATATATGCAAGATATTGACAAACAAATAAAAGACGCATTATTTGAAGTTCAAAGCTGGTTAATTATATTTCATGTGCTGTTTTCGATTTGCTCTAGTGACTATACAAAGACCTACTAATAATCATGCCGGTTAGCACTCTTTCTTTTTTCTTAACATTCCTCAACCAAACTTCTTGTGTATATAATCTTAACAATTTACACCACACTTGCGCTGATTCCATATACGGAAATCTCAAAAGCATCCCAAAAGATGGTGATTTCAATCTTGTCTTTTTCAACAGTTAAAAAAGTACTTCTCGTAACAAGAAAAATAACACATTAAGGAGAAACAGCATCCAACTAGAGTTGTTTACATTACTTCAAATGTTCGACTCCATAATCCGCAACGATTTCTATTGCTGAAAGCCCACTATCAACATAGTTAAGATCACTTCGCAAGAACTGGATTTTTTCTTCAGATCAAGAGGAACCTGGCTAATTTTTATTATATCACTTAAAGACAATCCCCAGCCTCTGCCCCGCATGCAGTGGTGCGGCTTCTTCTCTCTGGCTCTTCAGTCTGTACTAAAATGGTCTCTGCTCTAAGGATGTTCTTAGTGTTAACTCCAACGTCCTTCCTGATGCATTTGCCTCTTATCTCAGCACCCTTGATTTATCCAATCCCATCAAATCCCGCACTGACAACTACTACGCGTAATCCTTATAGACTGAAATATCGGCTCTTTGGAAGTCAGTTCTTGCTCAAAGTAGTACACCTACAAAAGTAGTACCACTACAAACAATGTAAACCGAATAGTAACATCACTAATCTCTCGGGTCTCAAAGAAACTGCAAAGATCACAGATACTAATCATTCTTGACGACCTCCTAATTAAAAAGTAAACTTTGTATCTTAACTCATATGTTCTTCTGTTTTGCAATATGCCACATTCCATTCCCGTTTTTCAAATTTGCCAGCGTTCTTGCCAATAACCTTGTCTTCCCTTTTACTGAGTTTAACCCCCCCCCCTTGTTGTACAACTATGAAAGTGTACTTAGTTATCTTCATTCCCTTTTTATTATTCTTCACTATGTCACCCTTCTTCTTTTTCTTCTTCTTCAATGATTCTTTAAAAAATGGTAAGATAAAATGACAGGGTTTCAGCTGTTTTGTACACTTACGGATTAAGAAGGTGCGACAGGCAACAGTTTTCAAGCTCTTAAACGTAGACATGGCTATCTGGTTAACATATTTGTTTGCAACTCTGTGGTTTAGAGAACAAGCCCAGCGCACTGCATTTTGGTTGTGTCTTGTACTATAGGCTTTAGCTGAAAAAATACCCATGATTAAAATTTAGTATACGGATATTGCCTGGATGCTCATTGGAGAGACCATTCTAGCTGTTGACTGGTAGACACCAATCGCCACCTGGTTTAACACTAACACCTAAACCTTACATTCTTCTACTGCAGTCCCTTTTATTTTGAATATCCTATCCATGTCTCCGATGTGGATACAGCGTCTACCATCTACAGATTCCGTGAGAAAAGTTCATTGGAGCTCTCATCATTCACTGACTAAATCATTATTATAATATTATGCTTGAGGGAAACCAACTTAAACTCCACTGAAAGAAATCATATTATATTTTTTTAGTTAATTAATTCATTTACACATTTATTCTCAGCAATACAGAAGAAATGGAACATTGCAATTCACCAGTTTATTTAGATTAACTACGATTATACATGATCTAACAAGCCAGGTTTAGTATAATTTTGTTTCTGGCATAATGCAACTCAAACTACATTATTAATGTCAGCTTTATGTAGTAGGGCTATGGGTATAATTTGAAAGAAACTTAACTGTTGTTTCTCATATTTTGAGCAACCATGATAATGGTCCTCTCGTTCAATTTGTTTTATTTACTTTCGTAAGGAACGGCATTTACTATAAATATATATTTCTTTATTTCTATTGAAATTCTATTGAAATTCTTTACAGTTAAACGACGAAAAGTATTTAAAAGAATATAAAGTTTGGTTTGAAATATATCAAACAAAACGTTCTGCTCGGTTGTTTAGGTAAAAGTTAAATATAGACCACTACTCCTGGAATATTCAGAAAAATGGTATATGCAGCTGCTTCATATGGGAAATTGATAAAACAGACCAGGCCAGAATTGTCTGCCTTTGCGGAAAAGTATCGACCGGCTGTCTGACCTTCTAATGTACGTCTATCAAAGTAATGATGCCAGATCATTGCAGGTCGTTTCTGAATGGCCAATAAATGAATAATTTCTGAATCCAAGCCCAGCCTTCTTAGTATACTGGCTATAAATAAATATAAAAATGACCAATGCGTCTGATTTCCAATAACAGAAGTATATACAGCAAAACAAACATATTTAACACAAAAATGTTCTAAGACTGACTTATTATGATAACTAAAATGTTTCTTCACAATATCTGTTTACATACTATAGTATCAGTTCTCATGTGGAAACTGCCACATAATCTCGTACAGTATGGTAGCAGCCCAACCTTAAAGTACACATATGCGTACACTATACTATGCGTACACATACCTTCATAAATAATAAAGTATCCAAATTAGGACTTTTAATATGAATCGATACTTATTTGATCGATCTCGAAACAATGAAATGTTAAGCCGAATCCATCAAGATTGTAACTCAGAACATAAAATTGTGAGGAAATTCCAGAAGATTAATATTTAAGAAATTGCTTTAAATGTTCTAATATAAATTCTATAATTTCAAAAATACTAGAGCGTCGTCAAAATGGATGAAGTCTTTCCCTTTCAATCTATATTTCCCGGGTGAGATATGTATAGTGCTGTCTATCTTATCCAGGATGTTCCATTCAGCGATGCCTTGTTGATATGAGTTCATTGAGATAGGCTTGTTCGTAAGCTAACGGATTCCCTCTCAGGACAGGGAAGTGCATTGTGTCAAGTAGCAAGGCACATTATTTTAGCTTACTTCAGGCCACTCAGCTGAAAATGTGAAATAGACAGGCGTCCTGTCCACACAACCACTTACCGTATATTGAGCACGATGTAAGCTCAGGCTTGCTAAGCCACTAGATGCAAGAAAAACCTTTCTGACGTTTGTTCTTAAGCTGTTCATCATCTATTTCTTCTAAGTTATCTGTAAAACATCATTGTGTAATAATTGATATGAAATTGAAGGATAGAATTTATGTCCTCATTCGTTTTTTTTTTCAAGTTGATTTACGTTTTGCTACTTCTTTCAAGAAGAATCAAACGATGCAGAGGATTATTATTATATTATACACTAAAAAGAATTGCTTGCTAGAGAGGAAAATAATGATTTACTAAAACATCTTTTGTAAATTCAAAATAATTTTGGGCCTACCAATCTACAGCCTGTTATCTGCGTTTTATCCAGTGCTAAATGGAAATTATCTACGTAATATTACACACTGACCTTACTACAATCACGATTCTTGAATATAATTCATCAGTTTAGAGACCCGAGTAAAACATCTCAGTATATATTAAAGATTAGGAAATGTATAAATATTGTATTGTTGTCTAGCCAGAAAATAAAAGTATCTTACCACCTTACAATCATCAAGTCGCTCATTGAGCGTCCCAACAAAGGTTATTTAGTATAATTTCAGGAAGAAAATGCTTTTGATTTATTATTTTTTACAATTAAAATACAAGATTCTATAAAAAAATGTCTTGAACTTTTCGGCCTTGATATATCTTCGAAATTCCCCACTCTATACTAATAAGCCCAACTTCCTTTTGAACATGTTACTCTTACTAATCTCAAATTCTAACCTTTACTATTTGTCCCAAAATATAAGGAACGATAAAACTGCCAGGTTATCTGAAGTCAATACGGAACTCCAATTGATATATTTCACTTTATCGTGCCTCAGAAGAACAAAAAGTCCGAATTATTCACATAATGCAATATTCAACACTATAATTTGATATTGTTCGCATTAGGAAATTTAAGAACACTATGCGAAATCCTTTTTTTATCATGAGCTACTGTATTATATAATCAATCGCTGTATGATAATATAATATAGTTTAGTTTGGATGAAATTGTTATATTTGGATGAAATGTTTATATAGAGACGCAAAATGTTGAAAATGCAGGCGAATATAGGGTTAAATTGGAAGTAATATCATTAGTAAATCATGTCGACAAGAAACCTAGATTTGCATGCAATTGTTATAGAGATAGGGTGATGACAGAAATAATTGTGCTATGTACAAAGAAAACATGGACTTAGAATCAAATATGGGTGTATGCTATTTAAAATATATGATTATAATATAAAAATATACCTACATTCTGATTCATATGAGATACATAATACACGCAATGTTCAAAGTTGTACACGCAAATTATATATATATATATGCAAATATATATATATATATATGCAAATATATATATATATATATATATATATATATATATATATATATATATATATATATATATATATATATATGTATGTATGTATATATATATATACATGGTGTCCACCAAAAATATATACACACATTGATTACAGGCAAAATTTATTTGAATGCTGTTGAAGTGTGTATACAATTTTTGGGACACCCTGTATATATATATAATCATATACAGAGAACGTCGAAGCGGAAAAACATAATTCAGTTGAGGCTAATCTCACAATTTCAAGATAGAGAGTGGGAAGCAATCATGGGAAAGAGAGACCTTTACTGACTGGACACGCTATAATTTGTCTTTTCTTTTATCATATCGCACGAATTTCGCTGGTAAAGAGGACATTCAAGTACAATATATTTAATGAAGAAAATTTGTTAGGTACACTTAATGTAGTAAACTATGCCGTGGAATACTGTTCGATTCCAGGATATGGATTTAATTACTTTTTTCATCGTAGCTTGTGTGTGTAAATGTATTATTTATGTTTATGATAAACATTCTTAGCCGTTATTTAGAGACACACATTACTTTAAAGGAGAACAAATGCGTTGTCATATATATATATATTATAATATATCCAACTGCATAATAGGCAGTATGGATGTGGTATCACTGTACCCATCCATTAACATTGATTTGGTGTGGAAAAATGTGTGGAGATGATCATTGAGAGCGAGGTGGAGTTCTGCGACGTCGAGACAGACGAACTGGGCCTCCTACTTAGACTTACCTATGATACTCACTACCCAGACAGCCATGACCTTAGACGTTTCTGCCCCAGTAGACCCATATTCTCCATGCCAAAAAGACTCCCAGGGGAAGGTGGATTGGGTGGACCAAAGCTATACGGAACCCCCAACGCAATGATCAGTTAAGAAAAATGGTCGCACATGCAATAGGGGCTAGTATCAAAACTACCCTAAATGGCCTCATATTTAAATTCAACGTGAAGATCTACACCCAAAATGAGGGAGCAGCCATTGGCGTCAGCATAACTGGTGACGTTGCCAAACTTTTTATGGTATGGTGGGAAAGGAGACTCAAAGTTCTCCTTCATGAGAGAACCACAGACCTCATCATGTACTCTCGTTACGTAGACGACATCAATATAGTAATAAAGACATCCCCACAAGAGAGTACTAACAAGTTTGATTTAGAACGTAGCACAATGGAAAGCATCCAGCAGATTGCTAATTCCATACACCAGAGTATAACTGTAACTATCGACTACCCTTCCAAACACCCTAACAATAGACTACCTGTATTAGACACAGAACTCTTGACTAACACTATAGACGAGAGAGCCCAAATTCTCCACTCACACTACGCTAAACCCATGGCCTCCAAAAACTCAGCAATGTCCAGTAGTGCTAAGTTTAATATTCTGATCGCAGACTTGGTACGAGTGATGAAAAACGTGTCCCGCATGTGCGACCCTACCGAAATGGAAAGATACATCCAACACTTCATCAACCACAGTTCTCTGGCTACAACCAAAGAGACAGAATCAGAGAATACGAAGGAGCCACGGAGAAGTATAAAAAATATCTTCACGCACAGGCATAATATTTTCACGCACTCGTTATCGAGTACGGCCATTGCACGATATAGCATTATTAATAATTATTAATTAATTCTATCGTGCAATGCCTGTGCGTGAAGATATTTTTTAAAGTGAGGAAAGACTGTGCACTGATCCAATCCCACTATCTAAGCGACAGTAACTATACCCCGAAAAGAAGAACAGATCAACATCAACGTTAACTACTGAGCTGCAGGTTTTATATCGGAGTTATCCCAGTTTCCTGAGTTGCCTTCTCCTAGAATAATGCCCTGAGAAAGACTAGGGGTCCTTCACTTCCAGTGGTTTAACCGCCCAATCGGGTGTCTAGCCCGACTATTTCTATGTCCTTGTGCATATACATACACATGCACGTATCTATATACACATATACATACATATGTACATGTATATATTCATATTTACACACTTTTGGATGGCCGTTGACCCTTATGATTTCTTCCGCCCTTTATCAGGTTTTGTTTTTTGCCCTGCAGGGTGTCCAAAATCACCCTCCACACCAAGTACTTGGTGAGGTTGCCGGTTTAGTCGCCGACGACCCGACCATGCGACAGGTTGTACTGGGTTACATGTTCCCAGTAGCACTCAAGAGTCACCAGACATATATATATATACATACATACATCTTATATATACATAATTTAAGTAGTTATTATATATAATGTCTGAAGTACATAAGCTTAGATATATCATGGAAAATCCGTAAGAAGTTTACCAATTAGTTGTTATTAACATCTTTCTGTTTTACTCCATGAAGTCATAGAGTTTGATGATTGTGTTATAGTAAAGAAAATATTAAAAGGCAAGTCTGAAGTGTACCTAGTTACTATTTTATGTTTCTGAATGTTCAACTGTTCTGCATGTTTATCCGATCAAAACATTTCCTGTAATTATGTGATCAGTATAGTACCACCTAATACACATAGAAACATACACTCACATTTATTGATCTGATTATTCATACACAGGTATCGAACCAACAAGAAGGCATCTACGCACTGCCTGGTAGAAATTGCAGCCAAAAACCAAATCTACCAAAAATTAGATAATAATCTATTTTTACAAAAAGGAAGCCTTTAATTCATAACGGATACGTCATGAGATTAATAAGATAATAATATCAAAGTCAGTAGAGCTATTAGTTAATTGTTAGGTAGTCAACATGCTGGACTGAATATCCCCTTCTGAGTAATGCATGAGTCACACCATTCTCTCCCCCCCTCTCTCTCTCTCTCTCTCTCTCTCTCTCTCTCTCTCTCTCTATATATATATATATATATATATATATATATATATATATATATATATATATCTCAATCTCTCTTTGTATATATATATATATACATATAGGAAAAGTGTCGGGACCCCGACGGCTGAGCTCCGGCCGTTTCGACAGCTAAATAATCGACCGTTATCTGACAAGAAAGGGCTACAGTCGTATTTGGCTGGAGGATGCTAAATATTGCAGCAGTTGCCCAGCCAATGAAAAGCAATTCGGCCAGTAAAGATTATGGTGCCGGGAGTAGATAATAAAGGGCTATTTAGATTGATTTAATGCCAGAGCCACAAAAGCCAACGCAATTTTCAGATCTTGCTTCCCATAAACTGCTCAACGCAATCTATGTTACATGGGTGTATAATTGGCCTCTGCGCACACCATAGAGATTCGTTCATAGGAAGGCGGCACCCATATATACACACACACACATGTGTGCGTGTGTATATATGTGTGTACATCTTTATGAATACATATAGCATGATACATGCGTTATGTAAAGAAATCAGATTTGTCCATATAGATGAGTCTCTAGATTAAGACCTAGTCCGGTAACATCGAGCTATGCAATTGTATCAACAAAACTATGAGTTAAGTTTACATGGCAAAATGTTTCAATATATATTTAGAATCAGCACCTTTTAACTGTTAGGCTAATCATATCATATCCGTCCACCAATTCTTTTACAACAAAGTAACAAATCAAAATACTGAAACATATTTATCCAGAGCTCAAATGTTCCGGCTAGATTCACCACTTCCATTATATTTTAATTAATAAGTTAAACGAAGGAATCAACAAGATCAGCCACATAAGAGCTAATATTTGTCACCAGACAGACTTTGTGATAATAAATCAGATAACAAAGAAAGACAATATTATGGATATGCCAGTAAAAGATAAATATTACCTAGCAACACAATAGACGATATCAAGTGTCAACTTGTAACAGTTAAATATTGACAACGAAAGCAATCTAAAAAGAAGGCAATGTGATATGCAACATCTTACACGAAAGGCTTAGTAGAATGCATAAGAAGTATTACTAAAACACACACGCATGTACACTAACATACATATATTCACAGAAATATAGGAGATCATACATTCGCATATCAGTATATGTATATATAGGTATATTAGAGTGTGTGCACATTTTAATGTTAGTGGTGTGAAATTAAATATCAAATATTTAATGACGAAATAAATCAATTCTCATACTAGAGTCAAACATGTAGTAGGTATAGGAGTTTTGCTGTGAGTATACCTCTTGCCTCACGTTGCTTAATCAAACAGTGATTAAAGTACAGCATATTTAGATATATATACGGGAAAATGTTCAATGTGAAATTTACTTATTCGATAATATCTTTGTAAATTTGCTCTATTTTTTTATATTGGAATTAACTTAAACTTTAATTTATGGTGTTGAAAATACTGTTATACCTGTCAGTGAAACACAACAAACTATATACCGATTTGCCACACCGCAAAGTACATATATCACCAGGTTCAATATTCTATGACATTTAGATTTCAAATATCAATAAGAATCCTAGTTTATTTCATATATATTATATATATTTATTAAAATAACTGATTAAGGTTTAAGCAAAGAATCGCTGATTTCACCCTTAACGGAATCTTCTGAAACCAAAAAAATCAATCTGTGAACTGAATCAGCTGGATCCCCAACAGATTGATTTTTTTTATTTCAGAAGATCCCGTTAAGATTGAAAGCAGCGATTGTTTGCTTAATCTTTAATCTGCTATTTTAATAAATATTTGCTCTACGGTTCTTATATATTTGATATATATTTATCCTTAATGAGCCCTCTTTGGACTTTAGTCTTCAAATTTATGATAATTACTATTTGCCTTTCATCCTTACGGGGTCGATAAAATAAAGTACCAGTAACGCACTGGGTACTTGCTGGCCTTGTGCCAAAAGTAGAAACAAATATTACTATATATATATATATATATATGTGTGTGTGTGTGTATGTATATAGAATATCTTCTTCTTGTTCGCCCACTTATTCCTGAGAGGGTCGTGGAGGCAGAGTACTCGAATACTTTTCCCAGTGGGTCCTGTCAGAAGCAACGGTCTCCAACTGAATCAGCTGGATCCCCAAGTGAGAGCAGCCAAGCTCATGGGTGTTATCCAAGCATCTTGCTTCAGGTAAAATCCTGGCTCTCCTAGCGGTTGGATTTGAGTTCAGGCTTTCCAGTAAACTGCTGAAATACTGTCATAGTGATTGAATTGATGAAAATAATATCTTGTATATAAGGACTTATACCAAATATAAAAAAGTATATACATATATTTAAGAGAAAACATAAAACTGAACGTTATAGGGCTTTCTAGTACGGGACATTTAATTTAAAAAAAAGCATCTCAACAGATCCACTCCTCTCAAACTGATCACGACGTCACGTTTAGACATTTTCAATTTGACAGCTTATATATATATATATATATATATATATATATATATATATATATATATATATATATATATATATATATGTATATATATATATATATGTATATATATATAACAAAGGAATTGTGGTAAGGAACCTGGTGGACCATAACGCACCAGAGTACTCAATATTTAGGGTAGTAGAGTGGGAAATAGGAAAAAAGTATGACTCCGACGGCAGAGCTCAAGCTGTTTCGACGGCTATTTCTGGACAAAAATAGCCGACGAAACGGCTTGAGCTCTGCCGTCGGGGGTCATTTCATATATATATATATATATATATATATATATATATAATGAAATTAATGTGCACAGTGCTCAGGTGCACTCATGAAATGTGCATTTATATTACATAGAATGATGTGCAGATGTCAGAAAAGTGAACAGTCATGATATACACACAGATAGATGCGTGTGAATGGAGGGGGAATATCAGGTGTAGTGTTGGCGATTTTCTGAAAGTATGGAGGTTTTAAAGTATGCAGTGTCCCAGCAGCTAACAAGATATACATACACACGCACATACACACACATATATATATATATATATTATGTATAAAGATTTTCGTATCTCAAAAGAAATACGGTTTTAGGTAGCCGTAGCTATGCAAACACCGGGGTGCTAAGGCTCTCTGGTCATGTCCAGCAGAAGCAAGGGGGACAATCGTCTATGTATTTCAGGCTTAACTGGCCTTCGTCAGGACGATCCCTCCCACCGCTTGCTACTGCTGCACTCGAAGACGGCCGAGAATATATAGTTTTCTCGTCTGTGTAAATGAGGTGATTAAACTCATTTACATATGAAGCTGCATAAGTTGGCTCAACTGATAATAGAAAAGAAATAAGATTTCACTTCAAGCATAGCTTTATACAATATGTATAAGAATTTCGTATCTCAAAAGAAATACGGTTTTAGGAAGCCGTGGCTATGGAAACACCGGGAGGCTACGCCCTCTGGTGATATTCAAGCATATATATATATATATATATATATATAAATATATATATATATATATATAAATATATATATATATATATATATATATATATATATATATATATATATATATATATATATATATATATGGAACATCACATTTCATATTGTTTCCTTTTATTTACACACACACACGCACACACACACACGCACATATATATATACACACACACACACATACACGCACATACACACACACACACACATACACACACACACGCATATATATATATATATGGAAAGTATTTAGGCATAAACATGCATATAGGAAAGTATAGGTTTTATTTTACATGGAAGAGAACTAACAATGAATCTGCGTAGTATGGGATTCTGCTGTGAAGAGGTATCTGTAGAACTCTGTCAAACGTATGATAACATTGGAAGACTTTCGAGTTCAGCTTTTCCGGTACGCTGCTGAAATACTGTAATATAATACACCCCGGCATATTGATAGAATTGATGAAAATTATATTGCGGTGCAAGTCTGTCTCTCTACAAATTACAATACATATCACAGGCTTATTAACTGAGCAATGAAATCGTTTATTATTTATTACAAGAGCATAAAGTCCTAACTCTAACAATCACTCAGGCAGGAAACAGGAACTGGAAAGATGCAACTTAATTGTCTCTTTTTGAAAGAAAGGTTAGAATAAAATGTGACCACCATGCATTGTAATACTATTAGTTTTTGATACGTTTCTGTTTAGTATCTCCTTGGAGTTGAGAACATTCCGGAATATCACTGGGATTTCTAACCTGATAGATGAACAATAAGTATGATTTACATAGCAATACAAATACAGGAAAAGTGCTATGAGCAGAACACGATTCTTGTTCAGGTTTACGTTGATCAAACAAAAACGTTTGATAATGTGAATAGAAAATCCTGATAGAAAACAGTCAGCAAATCTGATTTTCCAGATTCCTTTAGATCAACAATTAAAATCATTTCACGATGAAATAAACACATGTTGCGATTTATTCCTGCAGAGAATGGTGTCCAACAGTGTGATATCATATCGCCAAGTGTTATTTCCTCACCCGAGGCTGTAACTCTCACAAGTTCGTTTTCCACAGTTTGCTCATTTTCAATATGTGTGATCTACTATATTATAGGCGCCTCTTAAATTTGCAGCGTTTTGCAACAGATCGCAAAATATTTCAGTCCTGTGTTTTTAATCTTATTTAAGTAGATTTATATAGATAATAATGACTTTATTGCACATAATGCTGAAGAAATACAAATTATCATGGATTATATTCGGGATCCTCAGATCATTCAAATAATACATCCGGTCCAATGTAAATCGCGCTTGTGTACTATTGTCTCAATGTACACGATCTCGCCTCTCCTCAACATCTCTGAGGCTGAAGTCCCTGGAGAACAGAATTCAGAATATACTTTACGCTGCATTCAGAATATACTTTTAAAAGTTTCTGATAAAAGTACAAGAGAAAGTTTACATGATAGCTTAAAGAACAGAAGGCAATTCACGCATAATACACAACCATACCTGGAAGCCATTTAATGGCATGTTTGAAATGACACAAGGCACAAAAGCCCTGAACAAGTAGTGAGTGTCTGAAACCTTAGAAATATTTCATCATCGAAGGCGTAAACATCTATTTCTTTTGATTTTGCTCCTTCAACTAACATAGATTGGTTCAGGTGTTTTTTATTTATTTATGGGGAAGCCTGGAGCATAACAATGGCCTTTCCCAAATTAATACTGAATCTGTTTACAAGATAATCCATGATAATTTGCATTTCCTCAGCATTAGGTGCAACAAATTTATAATTGTCTATATAAATCTATATGAAGTGACAGAATGCGAAAGAAGCGCAGTGCACAAACCCAGGCAGTGCTTTAAGGGCTGTGTAAATTCCTTTTCGAAAGCATTTGAAATACTTGAAAAATACATGAGAAATACGACATCATAGCCACACTATAGGAAAAAGAGTAAAGGGTAGTGCACATACATGTAGAATTTACACGAGCTACAGGAAAGGCGCATTTGTTAAGTTAAGTATGTAAACGTGGTCTGCAGTATTTATAATAATATATTTCTTTCGAAATTGTCCTGGTTTTTCATAAACGAATTCAGAAAACAATGCAAAATGTTGACTACAATAATTTTTGACAATACATTACGCAGCATGCAGTTCATGTGGGACAACCTGCACGTATTTTGAAATATGTTTAATGATAGTTTATCATCTTCTCGATAAAGTCGAATCATTGTTACAGGGAAATATAAATTTCACCAATATAAATGGATAACAGTAGTCTTATTTTTCAACTGAAGTACATAATTATTTTATACATAAACATTATAAAAATTCAGTATGTATGTATACAAATTACGCATATTAGTATGCATTTCATAGTAATTGAACCATATTATCAACTAGCATCATACATTCACTCCAGAAATATATTAAACATTTAATACTTCAATTTGTCGTACTTTCTTATTCAAATTACGGAATGCAATCCTATTCGCTAGAAATCATGATCAAATATTCACTTCAAACCATCTTGGATTAAATTACATATTAAAGAATACGTATGAATGAAGGCTAAAAATGAAATTGTGATTAAATCTCTTGATATAAATATATTTATTTAAACATTGTTTGACGTTATTCGTAATTCTTTTCCTAATTATAGTCTATTTGTATTTCTGTTTTTATTGTGAATAACCACTGTATTAATGACAAATGCATACCAGTCTCTTTGCTGCCTGGAAATATTTTTTTCATTGTGAATATAACATATAATCCAATATTTGTTCCTCATAAAACACATTAACAGAGTGATATTCATGAAGCATAATTAAGTTGTGTAACATGAGGAGAAGTGTGTTCTGATAATTTAAGTAGACGTTATTATGTGAATGCATAATGGTTCGATGTACGTTTTCTCTCTAAAAACCTTCTTAATTGATAGCATAACATACTATACTTCGAATGAGTGTAACTCCCTGCCTGTTTGCTCAACTTTCTAGAAATAGCACCCAAATATTCTTTAAATATCATCCCATTTTCTTAACTAAACGGTACATTGAATAATGTAGACCATAATATAGAAAACGATAAGTTATTATTATTGGGCCGTTCAGAAACAGCTAGCTAGAGTGATAACAATATACATCCCTTCATAAATATCGTTCGATATTGACAGAATAATATGGAGTCATATTCATAAAACTTAATGAAATAATCCTCAAGTTCATTCTATTGATCCACCAGCTTTCACCAGTGATGCATGTATTCCCTTGATAGATTTAGGCTGAGTTCGTAACTAGGATGTAGACTGCTATAAGAACTTCTCATTGACACATTGACAGTATGTTCAGGATAAACTCTGACAATCGTGAAGCTAGTATAGTGGTAACTGAATAACTATATTCAGAGACTGAAACACTGAAAACGGCACTCGTTAGCTCTCTTGATTAATTAAAGTTCTGTGGATGTCGGCAGATAGATTACACCTTATAATATACAGGTACATTAATTTGTTTTCTTATCAGTCTTATAGCATTCGTTGAAATTGTTTGTCCCAAATCACCCTTGATTCTTTCATGCGAACTAATGCTTTTAAGAGATATGCTGCTAACTAAAGAAAACATACATCATAATTCTATGTAAGAAATTTGTTGAGTAAAACAAAAACTGAAAATTGCGAAAGATATTACTATATCGATTCAAAATCTAGATTATTTTCCAAATTATTTGAAAAACATAGAAAGGGAGTGACTTTTGCTTGAACTATGGTTACAAATGGGTTAATTATTCTGTCAAGTTATGAAGTCATAAACTTAACGTAGGTACGAGAATGTGTCTTTTACAACGGAGTATAATATATTAACTAGTTATATAACAGTAAACTATTGAAGCAACTACAATATCTTGCACCAGTTTACATGGTTAATGAATGTACACACACACTCACACACAAACACACGCACACACACATACACATACACATACACCACCCCCATATATATATACATATATAAGGTGCATTATACAATTACGAAAATTACTTATGCCTCGTAGTTGTAGCCATGCAAGTGCCTTTATAGAATCATAATATGACCTGTAAGTAATAAAACTTTATCTCCCCTATAACACATACTATTTTTTACTTATACTTCGTGGAGGGCAGCTGAATTATTATCGCCTTGTGCAGAATGTAGCTGCTGACACTTCTTTGATTTCCCATATTTTCGAGATTTAATTTTTAACTCATTTTTATTGCACACATATTATTTAACCTCTAAAAAGGGTTCTACAACCATAACAACTGCTACAAACAAATTGCAAAGTGTGAGTTACTTAAAAAATAACTGTTTCCTATTTATTATATTTTCAGGTCCATATCCGGGCGGATAGTCGGTACTGGATGGTGGTTTTTTACATTGATCATTATTTCATCTTACACCGCTAATTTAGCGGCTTTCCTCACCATTGAGCGACTTCTTCCTCCAATTAACTCTGCCAAAGATTTGGTCGAACAAAAGAAGATTCAATATGGGACAATCAAATCTGGCTCAACAGAAGAATTTTTCAAGGTAAGTTTCTTTCTTAGCTTTCCTTTTTATCATATTACTCAACAAACATTGCTTACCAATTCCTGCAGGTTTTGAAAACTTGCTGTAATGAATAAAATATGAAATAAAAAATAAATAAGTTATGTCGTCAAGAAGAGTGAAAAACAAAGCTTTAGACATTTGCCACTCTCCGAAAAAAATTGAATCGGGGACCAATGGCGGGTTACTAAAGAAGAAGATATTGGAAATGTAAAGAGAAAGGTATGTGTTTGCAGTGGGAAATGCATAATGATACCCGATGATATCTGCAACAGGGAGTATGGTGATGGTAGAGTGAAAAGCATAGAAATGTGAGTATGATGCGAGGAAGGATAGTCGAGAGCTGGGTGATGTCAAGTAAATAAAAGTATAGTTTTGTTTACTAAGATAATTAGGAGGAGAGAAAAATAATACAATTAGAATTCTTGATGAAAGATAATTAGGCATTGCAGTTGTTGTCTTCCTGTTTGTTCTACAACAACTACAACGGTACGCGATGGGCCCCACCCACAGCCCCGGCAGACAGAATGGAGAAGGCGTTTCCCCGAAGGACGGCAAGGGAGTCCACACTGAAGTGTAATTTGGTGAAGCAAGAGGGGAAATATTAGTTAAAGCTTCCAGCAGTATTATTGGTGTTCTCAATGTGAAATAAAAGGCAACTAGCGTATAGTTAGTTTGAGCAGTTGTGTTAATCTTATAGATTTTAGGAATAAAGTCAATAGTGGCAGTGCGTGAGGTTTGATATTGAGGGGCTATCGGAATGTGAAAATAGAGAAAAAAACAACGAGATGAATTACAGTCGGAGAGACTAAGGTTTTGTTTTGCAAGAAGGAGAAATGTAGGACTAGATGGCGGAATGCTGGAATAAATGGGTAAGTAGATATCTTCTGCTTTATGATAAATACTGTTCAAATAGGTCTAAGTCATGTTTACATATGCATTAATGAGTGTTCAGGATCATGAAATACTAACATGATTGTAATTGATCTGATAGAATCTTTTATATTTCTTCTTATTGGCGGAGAAAAAAATAATAACCTTTTGTAGCAAATGAACAAAGGTTTATTCGGATAAATCAATTATGTTACTTTGGTTTATAAAGCCCAGAAGAACGAACGACATAGATGATTGCAATGGAATTTGAACTCAGAATGCTAAGAGCTGGAACACACGTCACAAGTAATCTTATGGGATGCTATAACAATTGTGTTGATACACCAAACCAGAGACAATACTATAAGGTACTAATTAGTGGTGTGCGAGCAAGAAGAGTACGATTTGGGCGTTTATTTGAAAAAAGAGGAGAGGGGGAGAAACGAAAACAAGAATGAGTAAAAGAAGAAGTAGTGTTGCTTATTAAAACCGAAGACAGAATTTAAACGTAAACAAAAGAAGAAGAAATATACAAGAAGCAGTGATGAAGAACATACGAGGGGATCAAACAAGCCTATGTTTTAGTTATTCTCACAAAATAATTAAGATGAAACTTACCTTAAGTGAACAAGTCCCAGTAGGTCACTGAATTCTGCAAATATTCATATATTTGATAGGGTGTGTTGAATATACGTTTCATTGGATGCTCTGCAATTTTATGTAATGTGAATCAAATCTGAATGACAATCATACAATATTTTGAAGGGTTGATAGTTTTAAGAAAACCTCATGATGTCAATTAGCATTTTATAAAGCAACCAGAATGCCCTATAAACTTACATACGCTCTTAGATTTTCTTTTCAGAGATTTTCAATAATTTACCTTACTTAATGAATGTCATCGCACACTTATATTAGTGAAAGAATATTGTCCATTGATCCAGTAACATTAATTCAACTTAGTCAATCATACGTATTGAAATAGTATCCCAAACCTCATTAAATGGAACATGACACAGAAAGGACACACTGGATATTATAGACATGGATACATTTATCTAACAAAAAATGTGTTACTTTTTGGGGTCAGAAGTCTTTTCAATCATTTACTAAATTCAGGTTTAATAACAACTACAACAAATAACAATAAATGCATCAGATTGGTACAGAATTTGTATCGATCAAGGGGATGTTTTCTTCTTTTGCCTCGATTGTAATTCCAATGGTTTCAACAAATAGAATGCGACGATGTATGATCATCACGTTTAAGTTATTTCGTTGATCATATCCACATCCTTACGTATATTTCAATCTGGTACTTATTACTTAATCTCTGAAGGACGGCTAAGACATCTCTTTGATCTAAAGGAATCCAAGTCGACACACCGTTCTATCGGTGTACACGTAGCTATGGTTGTCTCTCCTTCTCTCTTTCTGCGTCTGTATTTCCTTTTCCTCTACCCATCCCTCTCTATCTCGCTCTCTCTCTGTATATATGTATATAGCTATATGTAAGTGCATTTTCCCGAAGGCATGGATTAACGACTATTATTTTTGTGCGATGTATACGAAGCCTAGTGTCTACATACGTATGGGCAATCTTATTTTCTTGCTGAGTAAACCAAAAGTCATATATGTCAAACACCATCACCACCAACACTACTACTACTACTACTGCTACTACTACTACTACTACTACTACTACTACTACTACTACTACTACTACTACTACTACTACTACTACTAAAAAAACGCTGTTGTAGGAAAAGAGAGAAAGAAAGACTATAATTTCTCTAGAGCCAATGATGGTTGATGTATCATATCAAATTTACCAAGTGTAGTATGAAATTCTCAATTTTCGTTGATTTTCAATGATCAACTATTGCTCATGTACGTGGCTGTCATATTATTATGTGGTGTTCACTCGCAGCTATATTGCTTGCCAATGATAAGGTTATGCCACATCATATTTACAACTTGCATTTTTTTTATTTACTATATTTTTCGCTTTCCGTTATAAACATCCATTTGCTTCTTTGCTCTCATATTTTTATACTTAGTTCTAATCTTCTTATTCTTCTCACTTTTCTTCATTATACATTTTTATCTATGTTATCATTATTATTGTTATTATTATTATTATTATTATTATTATTATTATTATTATTATTATTATTATTGTTGTTGTTTTTGTTGTTGTTGTTGTTTTTATTATTATTGTCATTGACGTTGTTGTTGTACACCCCATTTCGTTCTCAAATTAAAAACATCTGAACTAAATTTCTACTTTCTGCTCAATTCTCCATTTTTTTCCCTTTTATCCTTCGAACATTTTTTTTTTCTCATGTTTGACAATTTATTTCCTAATTCCTCATCCGCATCGTAAAATTTCCAATCCTCGCTTGATAGCTTTCACTCAACTGATTACTTTCTTAACAAGCAGATAGGAATTCGACAGGTTTAGCGTTTGTTGTATAGCATGCAATGCTGATGTGTTTGTATATGTGTATGTGTGTGTGTGTCTGTGTATGTATGTGTGTGTGTATGTGCGTGTGTGTGTGTGTGTATGTGTACATTTGTGAGTTCTGAGACTTTGGTATATCAATTTCGTTTTTGTTTTCTCGTCAAATTAGGTGGGGGTGGGGGTGGATATTTGAATTTTCGAAACATAATGGTTCCTTCTGTCTGAGAGGTTTATCTAACCGGAGCTACAGGAATACTTGATGTATATATAATATCGAAACGCATTAAACTGGCGCTAGTTAATCATCTCTCTCTCTACGTATATATATATATTTAGTGAGAACGAGAGAGAGAGAGAGAGAGAGAGAGAGAAAGAGAGAAAGAGACAGAGAGAGAGTGGTTGAATGAAACTTAGTTTATATTTATAAAAAGGTTGGTACTTTAAATGCTGAAGTTCATATTTACATAGAGAACATTGAGTGAATAAATATATATGTGTCCTGCATTTTAATATACTGCAGTATTTTAGAGGTACTCTCTTTCATATCATATCATTGTTGGTAGATATATTCTAAATGGTAAATTCATTCATATATTTTCTTATTTATCTATTTAGATTATAACATATCAACATCATAAACATATAATTGCTTTGAAGTAAAATTAGATTTATGAGCTGCATTATCGACATTCATCGATTATCGCATTTCATATAGACATAAAATAGGTATAAGCCAGTTTAAAAAAGAATTCAGTATCAATTCATTGAGGCTGGAACATTATTATTATTATTCGACACAAGTAACAGCATTAAATAACAAAAATATAAATTCACCTCGCTACTCCTGTATGATATGAATAACTATTCAGCTAGCAAATTATTTTTGGTTGTAAAACGAAATGCCCTCTTAAATACACAAATTTGTATTTAAAAATAATATAATCTATTTGGAATGAAAAACGGTCACCATAACTATGAGAGGAATCTGCATGATACTGCATTCGACATAACTTATATATCGATATGTATTGAGTATATGAATATATTGTACATTGTTATGTTACAAGTTCATCACAATTATAAGCAAATTTCGGAACTGATGATTCAGACGAATTACCTTATTCAAGGTGGCTATTGACACTGATATATGGGGGATCAGCCACAAGTAATCAAATCAAATTGCAGATATCATTAATTTTATTATCAGACTAATTGGGTTATCATAATATGGCGTGTGCTGAGTGGAAGATACACATTTCTGTATTAAAAGAAACTAAATGTCTATATTTGTATAAAGTTGGCTTGAATGAGACTAAATACCGCTAAGGTAAAATCCGGAAACTAAGGAAGCTAATGGTGGTCTGTTTCGGTAATAATATGTCGGCATGAATATAAAGATAGATAACGCTTACTTGTCGTGAAGAATATAGAGCTTTTGACGTCGCCTTCCTCCCCAATGTATTGAAAGGTGGAAAAGGTGATGTCGTCACTTAAGATGGAAGCAACTAATATGTTGTTTAGTTTCTTAACAATAGGTACGCCCTATATCTAATACATGAACATGAAGTATTCCTAATGTAAGATTCACTGAACATCTACTTATCCCTCATATACGTATGAGATTGTAGATTGGTTATAACTATTCGTATAATTAAAAAAAATATTCGTATAATAAAAAAAAAACAATGGAAGAATTAAATATACCATAGAGATCTGGTAGAATTTGAATAGAGAAATGGTAATTTAGAAAATTGCACCTACTAGAAGGCATTAACTACAATAAAATGATAGCTTTAAAGTTTCAGATTAAATCTTTATGCAGATGCAATATTCTGATTACCAGAAAATTACAGATTAGATCATAAACATTTTACAGGATAAGTTTAAGAGCCAGTTATTTGAATCCTCACGCTCAGAATTGCTTGCGTGAATTTCTAATTCAACTAACTCCTCACAAATTCGTCGCCATATGTAAATAGCGAATCGCTTAAAATATTTCCTATAATATACTTTATTTGCAACATTTAAATCAACATATGCACACGGATTAAATAGAAAGCAAATCACTAATTTAAAATTCTCTCAAAATACTTTAATCCTTGTTAAAATGGAATATGTTTTCTTTTTTTCACAAAATTACTTCATATTAAATCATCTATATGTTTTACGTGACATTGAAATATAATTCCAAATTAAATCTAATAAGATACTTATTAAAATCTGAAGTGCATTATGGAATCATCAATTTCCTTATGTTGCACATCATTCCTGCGAGTTATATTATGTTTGGCAGAACTACAAGTGAAAAAAAAAAGTTAGTATGCCGTTCGATCTATATAACAGAGGTGAATTACCACTGTATACGTCCTGAAATCAAAACCCGTTGCAAAAGACTTTGCACATCATCCCATTCAACTAGCTATTATAAACACGAGGAAGGTCATCCAAATAAATTAATCCCTTAGATCCCATCATCGGAGAAAATGCGGTATTTGACATGTGTAAGGGTGAATGGAGTTCATTAAAATCAAGAGATCAGAATGTTATGACTGCATCATAATAATTGTTTTGCTAATAATAATTTCCTTGCTAGAGTACTACCAGGAGTGACTTTGTTTATCGTTGCATTTCGGATAGTTGAAAAAGTGACAGAAATAGTCCAATCGATTCACTAGACTGTTTGGCGTGGTGAGAAAACAGAGAACCACTACATCCTCATTTATCTTGCAAGAAATAGCACTAAAATATTCACAACATCACTACAGAATCAGATAGAAAAAAACATGTTAAGTTTATTAATCCTGTTCTAAATGTATGAAAATATGTGATGGTCACGAATGAAATTACTTTTATTAATGGTTTGATCGATTCCTATCAATTTATACCAAACGCTGGTTAAATAATAATAATAATAATAATAAGAAGAAGAATAGAATATCTGGCCTAATATGTGTGTACTGTGGCAGCCTAGTGAAATATGATAGCACACATGAAGCCTTTATCTTGACTCACTAAACTCAGAATCAGAATGAAATAAATTGTCCCGTGAGCAAATTCTATTTGGAATACAAACAATAACAATGATATAACTTCCTCTGTGGGGCAAAGCATTAAAGAGCAGTGCTCGGCTCAATCGGTAAAACAAAGGAAAAGGTGCCATTTCTTTGTATTTTGACTTCAAAGGCAACTCTGGTCGCCTTTGGTGGTTATTCGTCTGCGATACTGTTAAGATAAATACCAATTAAGTTATAAAGATAATCTAAAAGACATGACTTTTCCATAAAATACGTAGCCTTATCCTATGTAAGAAATCAATATTGTACCTTCTATGACCCGCATGTTTTACATCGTATATAATGTTTATATTATGAAAATATGATACATTCAAATATTACATTACATTTAATTTCTTGCAAGAATAGCCAATATTCACCTAATAATACATTCCTTAAACAGTCAGTTAACTTGGTTCTAATTCTCCAGAAAATGGACGGAATAATTTAATAATATTTCTTTATTTTCATTTAATGAGTAACTTCGCATTAATTCCTATCCTAAAGTACATATTGTACCATTTTCGATGAATTTTCTGTTTTAATGTATTTAGCTTTTAGAATGTTATATTTATATCCAAACCTCAAACTTTTGTAATTGGAACATATATTGATATCTTATGACCGCATTCCAATGAATCTCTCTAGTTGTAAGAGATCTTGCTTTTCTTTGTTTAAACGAGTTGAAAGTTTCATATACTACATTCATGAGTCATCTTTAAAAGTATCATTGCATTAGGCACCAGGAATTCTGGCAAGATCGATTTTTCTTCCTTCTGCTGAAGACCGGCCCGTTTCTCTAACAGTCTCACAACGCAGACTAGAATACATTTCCTTATCTTATACACCGTATAACCTGATTAATTATTCATATAAGGAATTAGATTGGCTTTGCTATATTGACAGTTTCAATTCTCATCGGAATATCCTCAATAAGATACCCGAAGCAAGTCTGTGCTATTTGCTACGTACATTGACAAATGTAGAAAATAAATTAGTCGTGGAGAAGAAATATTCAAATTTTATATCAGAAAGAGGAAGTAATTACGATTCAAATGACTTATTTTAAAGGACAAATGAGAGAAGATAGCTTCAAACAGACATAATATCAACAAAGGAGACAAATGGAATTGCTCTAGTATCTTCTTTAAAACACAAGCAGAGAAGTCTCACTCGACACTGTGCTTCCACTACAATATGTAATCCATAGATGGTGCTGTTACTGCAGTTATTATTAATAATACTAATTATGATTTCAATTTTAAACATAAAGACAGCAAATTTATTATGTTTTTTGAGGGGTGGGAGGTTTTGGCATATACACCGATACAAATGCTTAAGTCTTACCTTGTTTCATCGACTCCAGAAAGAAGAAAGGCAAATGTAAGCTATGAAATATTTGACCTCAGATTATCAAAATACTGTACAAATAACGCAAAACATTTTGTCCCATATTCTAATGATTCTGCTAAGCCACTACCTTAAGTCTTAATTTATGATAAAATCTACAATCGCGAAGAGAATGACATATAGATAAAATCGCTCCAAAACGTTCTTGAAAAGTCTTGTATCTAATTATTGAATGCGAAGTTAACCATATCAGGATATGAACTCAGAACATAAAGTGACATACATGATAAACGCGATCAGTCTACATATTCCATTTTGTATAAAGAAGTTGTGATTTTAGAAGGAGTAACTGTTATAATGGTGTAAATCGATTTAAGTGCTTGATCTTATGCTATCGAACCTACATAGATGAAATCTAAAGTCAACGACCGCTGGGATTATTATCAGAATAAGTGAATGCTTATATCTGTTGCTCTAATGATTTTGAAATCAATGGCTTAACATTCATAATGATTTTGATCATAATCACATGTCTTAATTTTCAATATATATGGGGTACTATTATATGAAAGAATCTCATGGAAGTAGTTACTTTAGTTATATTGCAACAGTTCTTAACAGGATAGAAACAATAGGTTAACACGAGAGCTTTAATGTTCCACTGAAGCAATTTCTATTTACAAATTATGTATTTCTCGGAAGAAAGATTATATTGTTGATTTAATCAAATTATAAACTTTAATGTCACTTATCACCTTTAAGTGATAAATAACATTAAAGGTTATTAAACCTAGAAGATTAAATATAAGGTTAATTCCGTTGCACCTAATGAGACATCTGATATCCAACGCCATATTTCTTTATCAAATGGTATGTCAAGGAAGATAGGTTTGGCCAATGACCCGTTTACTAGAGCTCCGATACTAGGGAGATGGCAGAAGAAACGTATACTCGAACAAGAAACAAAATAATGCACACCACAAAAAAACAAACAAAAAAAAACAAAACAACCAAGGATCTTGGATAAAGTCTACCAGCAAAATAAACCCCAGTGTAATTTATAAACAATACGCAAAGAGGAGGAACACATACGACTCTAACAATTCTGCCAATCCATCGCACAGATCTAATACACCGACAGGATGCGAGGCAAAGATGATTGCGGCCGTTCTTGAACTTCGAACACAAAGAGTCGGAATAAATGTCGAATAAATCCGAAGAGAAAAGGAAACTACTATTCGAATATATTTATGAAAAGATACATGAAATAATTCACAAACTTTCGTTTAAATTCATCGAATGCCCTATTTCTTTACGGCAATACACAATTTCTGATAGGTAATAAAACATTACCATAATATTCACTGATATGAAGAGCAATGGTTACACTGGCCTCATCAAGAGCGGCAGCGATGAATAAAGATATCTAAATCAACTCACTTGAACTGCTGATTTACGGCATCCTTATCTTTGAAACTTCACTAAAATTGTGAATATAAAAGGTTAAGTAAGTTTTCGATTTTATAGTTAATAAATTTCCATGCATCCGAGTTTTATTTCTCCGTGTAGAATTAATGATGTGAGAAAGAAGGAATTGTACAGTATATATATATATATATATATATATATATATATATATATATATATATATATGTATATAACTGCCAGTTCTTTTCAGAAGACGGACATCTGTTTCAACGAAGTCACTGTTACTATCAATCGCCCCAATTGCAAGTATCGGGTTTGTTTGATGATTGAACAGGCTTTGCTTATGTCACATTTTCTAGGCCATTCCCTTGTGTTATGGGTGAGCAGTGCGTGACTGGATAGTGCTGCTGAGACGCACAGGATTCTACCAAAGCATGTTGCTATTCAGGTTAACAGTACCGCGACGTTATGATAAGACTCAAGTCGTCCACATCTAGATTTGTGACTATGTGTTTCTAAATGTTCGAGTCTGTAAACACATATATATATATGGTCCCATTTACGTAAAGGTAGAAAGCGGCTGAGTTCAAACAGGGATGGATTTCTTCAGCATGATGCAGAAGCCCTTGGATCATCGATTTGCATTTGCAAGAGATGTCAACATGAATGGAGCTGTTATTTTTATCTAAAGGCATTTTTTCCAATTGCATCCCGCCTGTCCCCTCAATCTATTTTATTTCTCATTCTTTCTTCTGATGAAGGACTAGCGTCCGAAACGTTAAGAACCTGCTATACCAATCGTTAACCTAATATATGCCTTCCAAATACTGTACCGATTGTGTTGTTATTTCTGTTTACCTTTTAACACACACACACACACACACACACATATATATATATATATATATATGTACGTATGTATGTAAACAGAAAAAAAGTGAGAGTGAGAGAAGGAAGAGTGTATGTGTGTGGGGGAGAGAATACAAGACGAAATAACTTTCGGAAAACTAATGGAAAAATATTATGTGGCAGAATTTCGCAGTATTAATATCTTGGGTTATTTATCAGATATAGACAACACTATCCAAGCCCCATTCATGTTAAAGTACTCTTGTTGGCACGTTTAAATTATAGCATTCATAGTGGATTAAATGGTATAATGCTTCAACGAATAGACGATCTCTATGAAATATGGTATGTTCAGTTCATTTAGCAAGGTTAATCATTACAACATCTCCAATAGACTTTAAATATGACGTCATTCAAAATTATTCACAAATTACGAATTAACAACATAACAGCATCGCCATTTACTACACCAAAAATTATACAGAGAAATTGGTGTGGTTATTTATGCATATATGTATATAAGTCACTCATTTACTATATATATATATATATATATATATATATATATATATATATATATATATATATATATATATATATATATATATATATATACAGTACCAGTCTAGTACTGGGGTCGATTCTTCCTCTCTCTGGAAGAAATCCACTGTACACAGGCTAGGAGAAGGAATGGGCTCCGCCTGGCTTAACATGTCCAGGAAATGCCGTAACTCAATACGGCACCCCTACGACTCTTGGAGTTACGGGACCATTCATACATAGTGTGATATATAATTAGTGAAAACAGCCGTATCATCTGAACAGATTGACGGATGTTAATGTTACTTTCAGGAGATTTAAATGTAATTATATATATATATATATATATGATTTTGTAAACACAACCACAAGGATATTGTCAGAGAGAGAGAGGGGGGGGGAATTGCAGCGAAGTATCAATTTTGCAACTCATACATATTTTCTTGATATGTGACGCGCGTTTCGTAATCACTAAGCTCCAGCTACTTTCCAGCTTGCCACTCAATAAATCTAGATGTCAATTATCAATTTATTTGCAATAAATACTAAATAATGGAATTTGCAATAGCAAACATATATGTATACCTCTTACTTTTGTCTTAAAATGATTTCTAAAAGAGTAGAATTGTTTCAGGTGTAAGAAATCACCAGGAAAGAAAAATAAAATAGGTCGGTATCGTTACTTATAGTTACTTTGAGAAAGGTAATGGAGCGGGTGACCATTGTGCTCACTAAATTTATAAGCAGTAATCTCTATATAAAATGATACTCGTTACACTCTATTAACGTATTTAATAGTTTTTATAACTGCGGTCGTCTCCCGAAGGGTATCGGGAATCAATCCCTATATATATGAAACAGTTCTTGTCCTGTAGAAGCCATTTCTATATTAAATATATATTGATTTCCCCCTATCCGGGAAATGCCTCTCTAGTAACTTTGTCTACAAATGTAAGGTTGTAACACCCA
>OZ024740.1:335001970-335034470 GCA_964016885.1 Eledone cirrhosa | reverse complement strand
ATCACCGTCGCCCTCATATTCGTCATTGTAAACGTCATCAGCATTATCATCATCATCATCATCATCATCATCATTATCACTATTATCGTCATCATCATCATCATCATCAACAGCAGCAACCGTTATTTTCATTTTTCGTCAGAATCATTTGACTGATTCGCTTTTGCAGGAGTATCTACATCTTGGTAATATGGGTAAGGGAATTTTAAAAAAAGGTCACCCACGAACAATTAGGATTTAAATATAAGCAAGACATACAGAGAGTGTATGTGAGAGAGTGATAGATAGATAGATAGAGAGATAGATAGAGAGATACATTTCTTCATTAGCCACAAGGGCACAACAGAAGGGGACAAATACAAATGGGGAGTTTACATACAGGTATATGAAAATAAAACTATTAATAAAATAACAAATAACAATTCAAATCCCCCATAAGGGGGGGGGTTACACAGGGGTTGTACACACCCCGAAATAATGTGCAACCTTCATCTCCAGGAGCACCAAGAGTGAGTACTCCCTTCCTCTCTTCCTCTTTTTTCCTCAACCTACAGGTTTATATAGATTGATGGCCCAACCACTCGGGCCATCTTTGCCACATTCACCCACCTTTTATAACATTTGCTGGGGTACAGCACCTCTCTCTATCCTGATTCTTCTTCCAAAATGATATTTGAAAAAAACGAATCAGTTGCTCGCCGGAGAGAAAGGTGTCTGACCTCAGCCCTTTTAACCTCGTCCACCATATAACCTCTTTCACCATAGCCATAACACATAGGAAATCCGCTTCTCCCTCGTTGTTGAAGGAGGGTGGCGGTTTGATCATGACAATGAACTCGGTGTTCAACTAGATTGGTCCCAACCACGACTATAGTCGTTATACATAGTCCTACAGGTCGGTAACGCCCGAGCAGTGTACAAATGCGTGCGCGACGGTTTCCTCGTCGAGCACGCATCTCAGAAAGATCTTTTTCGAAGGGTCCCTACCCGGGCGCCCGTATCTGTAGAGCTTGTCTCGAACTGGTAGAGCTCCTCGGTAGCACTGCCAGGCCAGTGACCTTTGGAAGTTGTCCATTGGTCCCGGGCGGAAGGGCCTACCGAACAGACTGGCCAGTTCGTCCTCTTCTACGCCTAGAGTTTCTCCTAGCGTGTCGTCGCACTTGCTGCGGACCAACCCTCTATAGAATGTCGAAGTGGAGTCTACACTGATCGCCGGGTCCGTTTGCCAGAGGACTCTGAGTGCCTGAGCACGTTCGATGTGCCAGTCGCCCATTTTCCTCGGTCTTTGCTTGACCCAGGACTGCAGCTCGGTCAGCGAGACGAGTCGTGGGAAGGCTCGCCTCACGAACGGGGCACACACCGGTTGTCTGGTGAGGAATACAAGGAGGTGCCGCGGCCTGAGTGCGTGTTTTCGCATCGTCAGCCATGGCATCCCAAGCCCTCCGTTTGAAGGGTGTTGGCAGCAGATGGATCTTCTCATAAAAGGAGCCCTTTTCTTCCAAAAGAATTGGAAGAGCGCGCGCTACATTTTGGTGAGCGTTTTGGCTGGACAAGGCACGACAGTCAAGCGGTAGTAGATGAGGGACTCTATAAAAGTGTTCGCCACCTCCGCTCGACCTTTCAAGGATAGTTTGCACTCGGTGGGACAGTTTTGTGTTGGATTCGCCTATCGAAAGGATCGTGTCCTCATCTTCTAAGAATTCCGTTAGCACCCACCAAATGCTTGTATTTGGCCTGATACTCGAGATTCTTATCTTTTGAGTTCTTTTCGCCAAATATGTGGGGAAAAAGGTTTATGCTTTGGATACAATTGGCGACACAGAATATTTCCGTGCCGCCAATTCATCTTGCATTAAAACAGATATGCTTCCATACAGTTTCCCTTTCTGTATGAAAGCGATATCCTTCTAGGCACTACTTAGGACCAGCTCAATTTCGCTTTGGGACAATTGAGCCGGTTTCCTAGTCGTGTTCGAAACTGTCCTAAAGATTACATTCCTGAGGACTGTGTCCCTTCTAATTTCTTCGGGCGAGGTAATTGTGAATTCCCCAACTTCCCCGAAATTTACACAATTCCTTGTTTCTTTCAGCAATTTCTTGGCATTCGAGATGTCCAGTACCTTGTATGTCTGCGTTGCTCGGACTGCCTGTGCGAATGGGACTGCAGCTGTGGGTCCGTTTTCTTTCGTGTTGTTATCATTGTTGTTGTTGTTATTCGTGTTGGCTTTCTTTTTCCCTTTGTTGGTTTGCCATTATTGCTGTTGTTGGTTGTGTTGTTATTGTCATTGTTGCTGTTGTTGGTTGTGTTGTTATTGTCATTGTTGTTCTTGTTTGTGTAATTGTTACTTTTGGGGATTTCACCCATTTCCACAATTTTTTATTTTGATTCCGTGGTGTCTTTTGCGGGAGTGAGGAGGGAAGGGTTACATCTTTGTGCTGCTACCTTCTCTTTATCACTTTCCTTGGGGTGCGTGGCATGCGTCGTATTAATGGCGTCCATTGTCACTAAACGACTTTTTATCGACAACTTATAATAATTAAATTTCGCCCCAAAAAGGGGCGAAATTTATTGTAACCAACATCTGCAGGCGCAGGTGAGGGGTCAAACACAACAAATAATAAATTACTTAAACAAACCTACCGCTTCTCGTAATGAATTCCGACAAAATGCAGGAGCGAAAAAAACACGTCTATCTTCTCCTAGATAGATAGATAGATATGTAGATAGATACAATGAAAGAGAGATAGAGAGATATTCATAGGAAGAGATATAGTGAGATTGAGAGGGACATTTCAACTGGAAGGGAAGAGAATTAAAGAGTGAATACAACCATGAGAATTTCAGCAATATGACATGAGGTTAGATGTATTTTAATAATTAGGGTAGTTGTTTATATGATTGGTGTTTGTGTGTGAGTATACCCGCGCTCGAAGGTGTATGTATGTGCAATATAGAGTTCAATTGTTATGTCCATTCGTATTTGAAAACTACAAAAGGTGCTGCTGACTTTTTCTTTATAAACCACTATAAAATGAAATAAAATATTCTGAAAACTTTCCCAGTGTTATTTCACGCATGAGTGAAGTACTGTTAAATAAACCTCATGAAATTGAATTAGCTGACCAGCAGAAACTAAAATTGGGAAAACAAATCAAATTGTTATTAGCAACGACGAGTAAAAATAAAAGGAATAAAAATAAAAACTAGGAAATTATAACGAGAAAAATTTATACCACGTAAAATAAAAAAAGAACATATATGTAGAAACAAACTAACAAACAAACACGTTTCAAAATACGAGAGTTTTTCGGAATTTGATTCTGATTGATACATAGAATGAAATTTATTTTGTTTTCCCTGAGCTAGACAAAAATAGCTTGAACTATTATTTTTTGTCTATTCCGAGTCCATCTATCTTTGGATAAAACTTGTGTTCCAAGCAAGAAATCTAAATCATATGTACTGTTTATTTTTAGACTTTCTTTGATTATATCTCTATATTTCATTTAAATTTATTCTCATTTTGATTTTGTTTTACTTCTTTTTACAGTATAATACAAACAATTTCCTGTAAGTTTGAATCAAACACAAACACACACGAAAACAGAAACACAGAAACACACACACACACCCACACACACACCAACACATACTCACACACTCATATTTATTACATATATGGATTTGAGAAGAGGGTTTGTTTATAAATTCACACATATATACATACACAGATATATATACACAAACACACACAGACATAGACAGATATATATGTATATATATTTATATATATATATATATATATATATATATATATATATATATATATATATAGAGAGAGAGAGAGAGAGAGAGAGAGAGAGGGGGGAGAGGTTATTATCCTGAGGGTGGCGCCAAGCGGTTTTGGCTTCTGTCACAAGCCGAAACCGTATGGGGCCGCGGTCGGGATTTTACATATCTCTATACCCAGTCTACATCTCCCCATGTATCCAGTACTCACATGATTTGTGGTCTACTCGGTACCGCATCCCTCTCTCTCTCTCTCTCTCTCTCTCTCTCTCTCTCTCTCTCTCTCTCTCTCTCTTTATATATATATATAAAGATATATATATATATGTATATATATATATACATATATAATAGTGTGTGTGTGTGTTTGCTAAGTGTGTACGTGAGAGGGTTTCACTTAAATGTTGTTAAATTTCGCCATATTTTGAATATCGTACAATAAACTTTTGTTTTCTATTTTATTTACCATTCAATACTTTAGTCCCTTCGCTTCCTTTCTGGAATCGCCTCTATAGTGATTAAAGACTAATTAAATCAAACTGAAATCTACTCTTGCGAAAAGAAAGGGAAATTAAAGACAGAGGAATTGACTGTAACCAATGAGAAATAGAAGTTAATTGGAACCTTTTTGCTCTGTTTCCTTTCTAACTGTTGTTTAAAATAGATTTATTTCGTGGCAATAAATTTTCTAAGATTCTTGTTTCTACTTTCTACTTCGATTTTTTTGTCTGGAGATAGCAATCCTATAAGCATGTTGCGTAGATTATTATAAGAACAATGAGAACAGAGGAAGCAATGCTTATACTCTTTTTAGACATATAAACAAAAAGTTAATAGGAATAATGGTAATTCTAGTAAAATTCTGCGCTATATTTAATGAAAAATAATACTATGAACAAAGGAAAATAAAACAGGATCTGACATGATAGGTGTTTATTTCTCTTGTTCTTATGTTAAGTTCACTTATTTGTCATCACACCTTACCAATGTTTCCCCGTCAGTAGCACTTCCTTTAATTACTTTGATTTCAGACTGGTTTCTGATTTACGAATCTCCATGAAGCATGTGAGACATCCTTTCAAATTAGTTCGAAAATCATTGCATTTATGAAATGGATAAAACAATACAATTCATTCTCAAATTGATTCAATTAACATGCTTCTTGTACTTGGAAAAAAAAGAAAAGAATATACATCTTGAGAAATTTGTGATACGTATGTTTTTGTTTTTTTTCGTTTGGTGAAGATACCCAGCGAAGTCTGATAACTAATGTCACACGAGGAATAACAAATATATTTGAAACCTGTTCAGTATTGGCAGTATCGGTAGAGAGTCGGACACCATGCTTTGAAGCATAGAGTTATGTCCCTTTATGATCTAAGTTCAAATCCCGCCCGCCGAGGTTAACTTTGCCTTTCATCCTTGCGGGGTCGATAAAATGAAGTACCAGTAATATACTGGGTATTGCTGGCCTTGTGCCTAAAATAGGAACAATTAATTACACAAATAGATTGTCAGTATCGGTAGAGGGTCGGACAACATGCTTTGAAGCATAGAGTTATGGCCCTTTATGATCTGAGTCCAAATCCCGCCGAGGTTAAATTTGCCTTTCATCCTTACGGTATCGATAAAATAAAGTACCAGTAATGCACTGGGTAATTGCTGGCCTTGTGCCAACAGTAGAAACAATTAATTACACAAACATGAGATACATTCACTACTACTCTCTTATATTCGCTTATTTATGCAGGAATATATCACCACTAGTGTCACGGATGCAATTATTGGACAGGGACTTGTATCGATATATATATTTCTGAATATATGTAAATATTTCTGCATTTTATCACACACTTGAAAATTGTATTCGTAATGGGAAAGCTTGCCCTTACACAATTGAGGATTACTGTGTAGATATTAATTATTGTATATTTCAAAAAGTCATATTGTAATTGGCAATATATCTCTCTGAACGAGATTTTAAAAATAATCTCACATCTTTGATTGAAGAGATAATATTGAGTCATTATATATAAATGTATAGAAGGATTATTTTTAGAAATATCAATGTCTGAAAAATTTTGAAAACTCTGTCATCTAAATCTCCTACAGAATTCTGAATTAATATTTGTGCCACCTTGGGTATTCACACGACATGTGATCTAGATGCCTGATGAGTGGAACAGCGTACTGGTGAAATTAATTTACAAGTGGCTGAGCATTTCACAGACACGTATATCCTTAACGTATATCTGAGAGAGATTCAGCGTGATACACTGTGTGAAATGACTGGCTATTTCAATTACAATTAAAATGGTTTATTCCCAGCTGAGCAGTATGTAGTAACGTATGTTTTGTGTGTTCCTTAAGGGCTAAGAGAATATGTGCGATTCGGACACATGACCATAAGCCGAACACCATAACAACTGAACTACGTCATTTAGAAGATATAAATAAAAGTTTATCATACGATGGTAATCTCTGTGTGATGCATATACTATTCATGTTGTAGAATATTATTATTCAGAAGGGCGGTGGATTGGCAGTATCGGTAGAGGGTCGGACGCCATGCTTTGACGCATAGAGTTACGGCCCTGGGCCATTCTGAGTTCAAATCCCGCCGAGGTTAACTTTGCCTTTCATCCTTACGGGGTCGATAAAATAAAGTACCAGTAATACACTGGATAATTGCTGGCCTTGTGCCAAAAGTAGAAACAATTATTATTCAGAAGGGCGGTGGATTGGCAGTATCGGTAGAGGGTCGGACGCCATGCTTTGACGCATAGAGTTACGGTCCTTGCCATTCTGAGTTCAAATCCCGCCGAGGTTAACTTTGCCCTTCATCTACGGGGTCGATAAAATAAAGTACCAGTAATGCACTGGTTAATTGCTGGCCTTGTGCCAAAAGTAGAAACAATTATTATTCAGAAGTGTTCGTGATTATAAATCTAATAATGTTTATTAACTGATTTAACATGTTTCCAAAGACAATGCTTTGCTGTCATATATCACTCGCTCTAACCATCTTCATTAATAAATCTGATATTTCTGAGCCTCGTTTTGAAAATACATTTTCAATGTGCGAATAAAACTGAATTACTTAAAATATATATTTTAGTGGCACAAATAACTGTTGTTGAATTTTCCAACCAAAGCGCAAACAAAATGCAAGCATCGCATACTAGATATAGTGATATAGGACAAGGAAAATTAAGCATGCACAATAGTGGAAGTCAGCTGCCCAAGAGATGCCAATATAATATTAAAGATTAGCGAAAAGGAGAACATACATATTGATCTAACGATGACTCTACTGATATTCCACACTGATTCAACCTTCAGATTTATACCTGTGATCATTGAGGCTCTGGGATATGTTAATAAATGCCTCGGTACACATTGTGAGAAACTGGGCTTCACAGAACCTGTAAGAACACGACTAGTAGCTGCATATACAAATATATAGATGCAAATCATATGCACGTGTAAACATGTAACTCAAAACACATATCCAAACATTCAATAACCTCCACACATACACGCTCGTATGCAGATATGTAGATATGCATACATATTTACCTAGCTGATGTTGTGTAAATACCAATGAAAGAGTCTTGCGTCTATGTTAGAAACCGACTCTCTCTCTATTGTTAAACATATATAAAACAATGAAACCAGAATAACATACGTACATTCATACGCACATACATATAAACGAGCGTACATATATGAAACATGAGTATATCCAGTTCTGAAAATAAATCCATGTGATACAATTTGCAATATTTAAGATACGATATGCTTAGTTATAAAATTAGATATTGAGTGTCCTAATCTTTTTTCCATTTTTGTGTTTTGCAATTGTAACCAGTTATATGCAATTTTATTAATAGCAAACCTACTCAGAATTTTGATTGGGAACATGAGCTAACTACTTAGGTTTAGTAGATTTACTTGAGGAGATCAACGTTATACAGAAAAAAATATTTAATACAAACTTTGATGAAAATATTTTCATCATTTTCTATAGTAATTTAAAAAAAATATATGCGTTACGTCTTAAGTAGTTTGAGTTTTCTTTCAATATACTATGTCTTTTGAACTAATATACTGGTCGTTTAAGAAACGAAAAGCTTAAAAACGACAGAACAAATTGGCAACATTCCATATTAAGTGAATTTAAATTTCGGTGAAAAAATGTTAAGGAAATTAAATTAGTAAACAGAAAAAAAAAATAATAAATTGAAGATAGAAATAGAGAATTTTCGTCAATACATACTGCTGCACACATAAATCAACACGCAGATATACCAATATACTATACACATAAGCAATATATGTTCAATTACATACTGCACACATACGTATATACATAAAGATATATATTTTCCCGGGCAGTAACTACTTACAATATATATATATATATATATATATATATATATATATGTGTGTGTGTGTGTGTGTGTGTGTGTGTGTGTGTATATATTGTATTTATATGACGTTAAACCAGCAAGCATAACACGTGCCCCCCCCCCCTAAAAAAAAAGAATATATATATATATATATATATATATATACTGCTACATAAAAAAGAAGTGGTATATTTCTCAAAAAATTATTTTCTGACTGAACACCCAGTAAATAATATCTTTGATTCTTGAAAAAATCGTGTGATTTTATTCATCGAATGTGTACGGAATAATGGGTGTGTACATTTATATAGATATACGTGTGTATATATACGTATAGATATATGAAAATATCGGCATTGTTTGTGTTTTATGTGTGTGTGTTTCTACAGAGTGTGTTCAAACATAAAATGAATGAGCACTGGATAAAATTGAGGATTGTATAGGATTCATTTGCAGAATATTTCAGAAAGGATTTCAAAGTTTAATGTTACCAATTATGAACGCCGTCTGAAAATATGAACACATATATTATGAACACATATACACAAAAATATCTCTCACCTCCAGCTCTCACTATGTATGTATGTATGTATGTATGTATGTATGTATGTATGTATGTATGTATGTATGTATGTATGTATGTATGTATGTATGCCGTTGTGTATGTGTGTTTGTACTGCATGTGTGTATGTAAGCATGTATGTATAAACATAGTAACACACACACACACACATATATGTGTGTATATGAATGCAAGTTTTGTATATACACACACACACACTTACACACACACACACACACACACACACACATACACATATATATATATATATATATATATATATATATATCGCAAAACAAATATATATATATATATATATTTGTTTTGCGAGATTTATTATATGAAATGGTGTGTCGAAACAAATATTATTATACTTGGGGAGGGTCATATTGTTGTAATACTATTTCCACAATTAATAACATAACACACTCACTGTTTGGTTGGTTTTCGCTTCCATATCTTTTATATCAGTTAATTCATTCGGTCCTCAATGTTTACCATTCACGGTCAAAAATACAGATATAATATAGATATAAACACATATATATTGTCTAACAAAGTTCTTTCGTTGCACATCTGTAACATCGTCAGTGGAACTATTATGTTCCTCCTGTTGTATTGTATATTTACGCCATCTGTATTTAATCTTTTTATTTATTTATTTATTTATTTATGTTTGTCTTCTCCTCTGCGCATGCGTTTGCGTGTGTGTATAGTGTTTGGTGTGTGTTCGCGTTTGGGTGACTGTGTATTGGTTATTGTAATCTATCTTAGTTTACTAGTGTGTGCTTATATTTGTTTGTTGTCATTGGGCTTGTGTATATATTTATATATTTATTTATCTATTTATTTATTTATTTATATTTCTCTTAGGTCAGTATTGTTTGTTCGGGTGTTGTTGTTATTCCATTCATTTTTTCTGTTTAGTTTTTGCCTTCTAAGTTCTATTTCACTTGCCTCTCTGATTTGCCTATCTGCTGGGTCATTTCTATATTTAGATATTATTTTAATTTCTATGTTGTCTATGTTACCGTCATGTTGTTGTCTGGCGTGTTCGTATAGTACTGAACCGTTTTTTCGTCCGTTTAGTTCCCCCCAGTCTATCCTTTCACCTATGCTACGAGCTGTCTCGCCTATGTATGTTGTTGTCATGTTTCTGCAAGTACATTCTGTACATATTATGTTTTAGACTACATTTCTAGTTTTACAGTTTATCCGGGGGTTTACTTTACATATACTACATTTCCCATTAGTACAGTGGGTTTTCTAAAAAGGGTGTTTTGCTGATCAGGGATTTTATGGTAGTTCCTGGCTTTTCTAACACCTTAATCTTTAAGTGGGTTTTTCTCAGAGCTACACTGGTTAGCTAATTTCCCTCCAGGGGTAGCGTCCACGAACATGCCACTCTCTTATCTCTGGTTGTCGTACCATGAGATGGATTTCCCTATCTTATGTTTAGTCCTATCTAAGCTATTCCATGATTTGCTCCTGTATAATGGGCAAATTCTTTTCATGTCCAGTTCTATGAGGGTCTTATACTTCTCCGCGGCTCCTTCGTATACTCTGATTCTGTCTCTTTGGTTGAAGCCAGAGAACCGCATGCGGTTGATGAAATGTTGGATGTGTCTTTCCAATTTTTGTTGGGTCGCACATGCGGGACACGTTCTTCATCACTCGAACCAAGTCTGCGATCAGAATATTAAACTTAGCAATACTTTGAGTATCAGGTATTTGGAGGCCATGGGTTTAGCGTAGTGTGAGTGGAGAATTTGGGCCCTCTCTTCTATAGTGTTAATCCAGAGTTCCGTGTCTAATACAGGTAATCTACTGATAGGGTGTTTGGAAGTGTAGTCGATAGTTACAGTTATACTCTAGGGATGGAATTAGCTATCTGCTTGATGCTTTCCATTGTGCTACATTCTAAATCCTACTTTTTAGTACTCTATTGTGGGGATGTCCTTATTACTATATTAATATTAGTCTTCTACGTAACGAGAATACATGATGAGGTCTATGGAGCTCTCATCAAGCAGATCTTTGAGTTTCCTTTCCCACCATACAATAAAAATGTCATAAAAACATCATCAGCTATGCTGACGCCAATGGCTGCTCCTCCAATTTGGGTGTAGATCTTCTCGTTGAATTTGAATATGTGGCCCTTTAGCGTAGTTTTAATACTAGCCCCTATTGCATGCGCGACCATTTTTCTTAATATATATATATATATATATATATATATTGTTATACTTTGGGAGGGTCATGTTGCCAATAAGAAACACACGCACCAGATCCTTTCACTTCAATTTATTATATATTTATAAATTTATAAATTTACAAATTTACAAATCTACAAACTTATAAATTTCTGGTTGGTTGGTTGGTTCCACAACCAGATAGTTGTTTATATATATAGTCATAGTCCTTTCGTCACACATTCCCAAAGTATAACAATATCGGTTTCAACACACGATTCCAGATAAAAATCTTGCTAAACAAATTCAGAAACGAAATATATATATATATATATATATATATATATATATATATATATATATATATATATATATATATATATATATATATATATATATATATATATATATATGCAGTTAGTGGTAGACATGTGACTTTACCTGTAAGAACACTAGACTCTAGGCGGTTCTCTATCTGCTTACTATTCATGCATATGTAGCTTGTTTATTCACACATACACTCGCTTACACGGATATATATTCATATATATATCGTATTATTAAGTGACTATATATATATATATATATATACACACATATGTTATATACATATGTGTGTGTGTCTGAGTGTGTGCGTATAATCGTAAAACGTACGAAACAAACCAGTATATCTATATTCAGGCGCACCCATCGTATATACATATATATATGTATATATATATATATATATATATATATATATATATATATATGTATGCAAATATGTATGTATATATGTACGTATATGTATATGTGTGTATACATGTATGTGTGTTTGTGTGTGCACGCATGTGTGTTCTGGTGCATGAATAATTATAGAACAAGTGAAGCATAATTACAGGGAAGATGAAGGCGGTTGTGTTGAATCGATACGACGTGAGAAATTATTAGAAAAAGATGAACGGTGAATAATGATTGATTTCCTATTTGGAACCTTTCGTTTTTAATAGAAAATTTTAGTGAACATCGATCTGCTGCGGAAATGGGGTAGAGATGTTAGTAAATATTATGTACATAGAGAAGAGTCATTATATATTTTTTACTATAATATAATTTTTATGCAGTATAACTATTTAAAAAGTCTGCTGACGAGGGTATTATTTTTTCTTACTCAGGCCATGCAATGCTTGTGAATTTTTCTATGCATAATGCTTCAATGTGTTCATTTGCTTGAATTTGCGGATCATGTGGGAGATAAATATATCTGCCTTCGGTAATTCAGTCGTGAACTCTTTTTTGTGATATTGCATAACAAAGTATTGTTTGTGCTTACTACCTATTATATCCTACTTTACATAGATTCTGTTCTTTTATGGAATTATATAATACATATTTGTTTCTTAGACATATCACAAAATCCTCGAACGTGAACTTTCTTATACTTTATCATATGTAATGAATTAGTTTATCTAATAAGAATATCAAAATGAAGCCGTCTTAACTGCTTCCCCGATTAATTTCTCTCGCTCTCTTTATCTCTCTCTCTCTCTCTCTCTCTCTCTCTCTCTCTATCCTCTCTCTCTCTATCCCTCTCTCCAGCCTTAATTTATCGACTAAGATACCTGAATTATTACGTTTCGGATATTTGATGAAATTAATTTGATATATGCAAATCTTCAGCTTTGCTTAAAGGAATAGTTTTATCTGATAGATGTGGATTTAATTTTCCTAGCGAACACTTTTTTTTCCACTCCAACTCTGTCATTGTATTACTGAAGGTTTTGAGAACTAGACGTATGGACGTCAAAAGTGAAACAATGCAAATCAAATCAGTCAAATGATATACTTAAGTAATATAAAATCTTAAATCGATTTCACTAAACGTAATTCAGTGAGAATTCCGTTTGGCATTTTCTATTATATTTTAACTAAAAAACTTCAACTTAATAAGCATAAAACTAAATGCGAATGAAGGTACGCATATTTTCATAAAACTTATGAGAGTGAAAGTACCCATATTTTCATTTAATTAAAAATAAAACATATACATGTGTTATATGTTCCATTTAATAGGGGAAATATTCCCGTAAATTATATGTATCTTTTAAACAAAGAAACAAAGCTAGTTCGCCAGAATTCCGACAGATACAATATTAAAGATTTATACCTTTTGGGTCCGCGGGCCGGATGCGCAATTAATACTATTTATATATAAATAAGTAATCATTTATTTATCCCTTATGTTAGATTTGAAACAAAATTCAATATTGATACTTAGAGCTGTCCCAAGCAGAAAAATGCATTTAAACATTGTTTTTATTCGACAATTTCGATAGATCGTGTGCGAATTTATTGCAAACTGTACCCTTTTTAGAACCCTCGCGGGCAGGATAAAGGCCTTCGCGGGCCAGATTAAAACACTTCGCGGCCCGGATTTGGCTCGCGGGCCGGAGGTTGGAGACCCTGATTTATACGCTGAACATTTACGATGTGTTGCATATTTGTACTGTTACACCTGTAAGTACTTGATAGTGTGTGACCTATGTTACGTTTGAATTTTATATTTATGTGATTCCCAATTCGACGCTGACTGGAAATATTTAATTTCATCAACAATTATATATACAGATGAGAAATAATAATTTAAGTAGTGCAGCTTAGTGCGAAATAGTGTAAATGCCGTTTTCCCACTCAATCTACTATATCCAGCGAGGTACATTTAGAAATTTGGGAGGTTTTGATGCAAATGTCCACTAGTATTCTTTGTACTGCAACATAAGGAAATACATATAATTGCTATGTCTACACCATGTCTTTATAAGAAAAGATTATGTGTATATGAAAATACATATTCACACAGTCTAGTTATATATATATATATATATATATATAGAGAGAGAGAGAGAGAAGCGGTTACACAACAGTTAGTTCACCATACCGAGAACAATTGTTTCACCTTCGCGCATCTTCAGCTCGGGATGTGTATGGTTATAGGAACAGGAAGGACAACCGTACGAACGCGCATGCGCAGAAACTCGGTCACTTCACACAGGCAATACTAGACTGCGTGCGGGGATGTAAGGGAAATAACTGCGAAAGTCCGGAAAGTTTTTTGGTTGAAAATAAAATAAAAAAATTAAAAATAAAATTACAAAGAATCAGTCCGGAGCCTTGTAGTTATGCAATAGATGTTTGGTGACTTGTGGACAACGTGTGAAAAATTCACTTCTCGTGTTTAGGCAATCACTATTGCGTAATCTCTTTAGGAGAGGTATTCGTTCGTCAATACATAAGCCACACGTCGGATTTCCCCTTGCGTATGGCTTGGACTTAGTGATGGCTTTCCATTGAATGGAGTAGTCTATACTTGAGTCCTTGAGGGACCATAGGTGGCTCGCGAGTTTCGTGGAGGAACGTCTGTCCGGGTATCTTAAGGTAGACTGCTGGTCCAGGAAACGCTCCTTGAATCGGCCCTCCGCCATGCCCACATAGGATTTGACCTCCTGTCGTTCGTTTGGTATGTTCGAAGTGACCACAGCTTCATAGATTACAGCTGGTGTGTTGCATTGTTGTTGAAGGGGGCAAGATTCGGGCTTACGGCAAGAGCACCCTGGTGGGGTGTTGCTCCTAGGTCTGCTGGTGATGTGGGCCTTCATGTTCTTAGCGCAGGAGTATCCTAGTTTAACTTTGTGTCGGTTAAAGATGGAGCGGTATTTATGACCTATGTGGAAGTGTCTATCTAAGAGGGCTAGTAATTCTTTTCCTACATTGGTTTTAACGTTGTGTGAGAAGGGAGGAAAGGACCTGATAGTTTGTCTATTGATGCGCTTACCTTTCTTAATGGTGTTGTTGCTAGTGGGAGAGTAGGTGATAGGTTGTGAGAAGCCGCTGTTAGCCAACGCCATGTTATAGTAGGGTGCCGCCCTGTTAAAGATAGCCTTATTAGAGGAGAGGTTTGAGATTCTAGTGCTGATATTCTTAACGAAGTTTCTAAAAACAGTGGGAGGGTGGCATGAGTCCTTGAGAATGTAATTAAGTTTCTTGTTTAGCTTATGGAAGGGTCTGTTGGTGTCTGTGCGAGGGTCTAAATTAATGTCTAAGAAATCTACGCCAGAGAGGTTGGTGGCTATTGTTATCCTAAGGCCTAACTCTTTGAAGGTAGAAGCTAAGTCTTTTTTAAACCGGTCGAGGTCGTGACCACTTTTATGGCTCGATAAAGTCAGTCCATCGTCACGGTATATTCCCGTGTGGAAGTCCGGGAATCTAACACGTAATATCTCTAAGATAAAAAGGCCAACCAAGTCACATACGTCAGCACTGTCAAACGATCCCATGGAGACGTCGAACAGGTCTGAAGATGTAGACTTCTATGCCCAGGCTACTCCGTCGTTGAAGAGGAGGATTTTCCGGCAGTGAGGGATGATTTCCCTGTCTAAACCGTAGACGGTGGTATAAGTGGTAGCGAAGTCAAACGCTTTGTTTAGCAGGGTCTCTGAGCTACTCCATTCAATGGAAAGCCATCACTAAGTCCAAGCTATACACAAGGGGAAATCCGACGTGTGGCTTATGTATTGAGTAATGAATAACTATCCTAAAGAGTTACGCAATAGTGATTGACTAAACACGAGAAGTGAATTTTTCACACGTCACCAAACATCTATTGCATAACTACAAGGCTTCGGACTGATTCTTTGTAATTTTATTTTTAATTTTTTAAATTTTATTTTCAACCAAAAAACTTTCCGGACTTTCGCAGTTATCTCCCTTACACCCCCCGCACGCAGTCTAGTATTGCCTGTGTGAAGTGACCGAGTTTCTGCGCATGCGCATTCGTACGGTTGTCCTTCCTGTTCCTATAACCATACACATCCCGAGCTGAAGATCCACGAAGGTGAAACAATTGTTCTCGGTATGGTGAACTAACTGTTGTGTAACCACTTCTACCTAACTCGTCCCTTGGACTGAGTGCCCTACCACTACGGATATTACCTTCCAGTGTTCCACCACTATATATATATATATATATATATATATATATATAGTTACACACTTGTAAAAATTATCTCCTGTGATTATTCATGTTTATTTATATGTTAATCAATCTCTAGTTATTATATATATATATATATATATATATTAGTGAAAAAGAACAAAGGAACTATTATGACATTATAACAAGTTTATTGCCGACAGCGTTTCGTCCGACCCCATGGTGGGACTTATCAAGGCATATAACATGTGATTGCAAGATCATTGTTTACATCAACGTATCACTCAAGGCTAGCAGTTTGAAATTGTTGTATACATCAGCAACTCCGCTTTAAGGGGGGCTCTTTTATATTAGTTGTCGGGGTCAGTGATTGAAGTTTAAAAATTAGACAAAAATATATAATTCACGCATCAACTTTAAACCAAGAGACCTGGGGTCCCGTAGAAGCACCTCAGAAAATCCCTCAATGAGTGCATAAAGCTTACAGGCTCCAATACACCTATTAGTCTAGAAAAAAATTAAGAGGCTAATAAAATAAGAAAATAAAAATATAAAGTTTCCCTAAAAAATATATAGAGTTCCTATGAAATTTCTTCTAGGGAAAAATTTTTTTTCCGAAAGAAAAAAACCTTCTTCCCTCGAGATCACGTTTACAAAATTCAGAAAACTGCATTGAAAACTAGGTTGAAAGAAACTCATCAATTAGAGGTTAATTCAGAGAGCCTTCCATACATCTCTTAGAAAAGACCCCCTTACTATTTCCATTAGGAACTTCTTCCGAGAGACCCTTCGAAGAATTAAAATTTTAGAGAGCCTTTGAGGATAAATATAAAAACGAATTGAGGAAAATTATACATTAAAAGTTAAAAATTAAAAATTACGGTATTTGGGATATCCGAGGAATTTTCAAAGGGCTGCTTCAACAGATACAACCTAGGCATAATAGGTACAATAATCTAAGCAATTTAAGCAATTTAATTAGGGAGCAATTCAAGGAGTTTATCAAGTTGGGCAAGTTTAAAGAAAGTGGTAACTAAGAAAATACATAAGCAAAAAGACAATAATCATAAAATGTATCTTTAAGAAGGTACAAGGTAGCTTCAGTGATCTAACCCCGTATTATCACAAAAAAAACATTCTAAAATTATTGATACAGGATTAAAAATGATTACAAAATCATTACAAAATTACCACAAAATCATTACAAAATTATCAAATCATCACAAAATTACCACAAAATCATTACAAAACTATCAAATTATCATAAAATTATCGCAAAATTATTACAAAATTATCATAAAATTATTGCAAAAATATAACAGGATGAACATTACTGGTGACCGTGTGGGCGCGATATCCATTCTGCCCATAGTGGATATCGTGCCGGGAGCTGTGCAGGGGACTGCATGGGCAGAATGGATATCGCGCCCACACGGTCACCAGTAATGTTCATCCTGTTATATTTTTGCAATAATTTTATGATAATTTTGTAACAATTTTGCGATAATTTTATGATAATTTGATAGTTTTGTAATGATTTTGTGGTAATTTTGTGATGATTTGATAATTTTGTAATGATTTTGTGGTAATTTTGTAATGATTTTGTAATCATTTTTAATCCTGTATCAATAATTTTAGAATGTTTTTTTTTGTGATAATACGGGGTTAGATCACTGAAGCTACCTTGTACCTTCTTAAGGATACATTTTATGATTATTGTCTTTTTGCTTATGTATTTTCTTAGTTACCACTTTCTTTAATCTTGCCCAACTTGATAAACTCCTTGAATTGCTCCCTAATTAAATTGCTTAAATTGCTTAGATTATTGTACCTATTATGCCTAGGTTGTATCTGTTGAAGCAGCCCTTTGAAAATTCCTCGGATATCCCAAATACCGTAATTTTTAATTTTTAACTTTTAATGTATAATTTTCCTCAATTCGTTTTTATATTTATCCTCAAAGGCTCTCTAAAATTTTAATTCTTCGAAGGGTCTCTCGGAAGAAGTTCCTATTGGAAATAGTAAGGGGGCCTTTTCTGAGAGATTTATGGAAGGCTCTCTGAATTAACCTCTAATTGATGAGTTTCTTTCAACCTAGTTTTCAATGCAGTTTTCTGAATTTTGTAAACGTGATCTCGGGGGAAGAAGGTTTTTTTCTTTCGGAAAAATTTTTTTTCTCTAGAAGAAATTTCATAGGAACTCTATATATTTTTTAGGGAAACTTTATATTTTTATTTTCTTATTTTATTAGCCTCTTAATTTTCTTCTAGACTAATAGGTGTATTGGAGCCTGTAAGCTTTATGCACTCATTGAGGGATTTTCTGAGGTGCTTCTACGGGACCCCAGGTCTCTTGGTTTAATGTTGATGCGTGAATTATATATTTTTGTCTAATTTTTAAACTTCAATCCCTGACCCCGACAACTAATATAAAAGAGCCCCCCTTAAAGCGGAGTTGCTGATGTATACAACAATTTCAAACTGCTAGCCTTGAGTGATACAATGATCTTGCAATCACATGTTATATGCCTTGATAAGTCCCACCATGGGGTCGGACGAAACGGCTGTCGGCAATAAACTTGTTATAATGTCATAATAGTTTCTTTGTTCTTTTTCACTAATATTTCTGCTCTGCGTATACGCATAGAGCTTAACTAGCTACCGTCGCATATTTGGTAAGTCAGACGTGATCATCGCGATTCACATACGTCCTACCATACATCTTACTTATATATATATATATATATATATATATATATATATATATGTGTTGTTGTTTATTTACCATTCGAAGCTCTATGTATTAATAAAAGCGAGTCTTAACGCGACTTAAACACAATTTGTCTACATAATATATTAATGCAAAATTATATTTAAGTCTCTAAAGTTTAGGTTCATGCAGTGATTTCTCTACGGTTGAACATTGTTTCTGCATAAGATTTTAGGGGACGATTATCACAAAACAAATAGTTTTCCTATTTTCCTTCCAATCAACAATAATTTCCTATACTTACGATCATAATAATGTCATAGGTTTCATCCCTGAATTGGGCAGCATGTTTTTATCCAAATCAAGCTTGACAGAGCTATTATTAAAACAATACAAAATATTCCTAGCAAATGTAAATTCTTAGGAACTTAACTGAAACTATCTAAGTACAAATTCTATTCAATTTTCCTTTTATTCATCAAATGTACTAATATATATAATAAATACACCTCACCAAATTATCAATGACTTATACATGTCTCACGTCATGTTTACTTTATACATATTCTCTCTATTTAATAATTATTCCTTATATAATATATTATTCTATTATGTGTTCCACATAACTATTATTTCATATATATCACCACATGATAATCACATCACCGATAATTCTCCAATTTAGTATTTATACATACACGTTCTTCCATACTATTTAATGATAACTCCATATACATACTCCTTCAAGTAGCGTTAACTTAATATAAATTACTTCATTCTCTAAATACAGCAAACATTGCTGGTCTTATGCAGTGATTTCCATAGTAACGAAAAAAAAAAAGAGATTAATTTTCTAAACAAGTGCATCATTTATAAACTTGAAAACAAAAAAGCAAAATAAACAAAATTAGGTATAAATAGATTTTCTGGGAAAGACATCAAACTTATAGAATTGAGTAATGTTAATGAAATTTCAGGATATTTCTTTGCATTTGTTCGTTCACTGTTGACAAGGGAGAAGAACGATGATGATATAATGACAACTGCTAGCTGTAAGATTTATAATAAATGAGAATTTAGTGGTCGTGATTAATAGCATGTGAGAGGATAGCGAATTACTAATGAAATATTTGTTGCTTGTGTGCATCTTCATTATAGCAAAATTGAAATGAGCCGAAGTCTTGCGACTACAGAAGAAATTATTTGCTAAAAAATAAGGAAAAAGACTCGAATGTATATTAATTGTTTCAGATTTCTGGAATCTTTGTACTTATATCTTCGACTTTGCCATGCAGGCTCAGGGTAATTAACTATATCAACCTGAATTGCAATATCTAAGGAATCCAGAGAGAATTATGTTCACATTCTATTCAACTCACTCTCCAATTTTAACTGTATTAATCTAAACCATTTCCCATTTAATCTCACACATTTGCACAATTCCTCAAAGTGATTAAATTCCTTGTAACATTTTCTTTATCCTTTTCTTGGAAACTATATGTGTATATTCTCCACTAACGTGAGTCCTGAATACCAATTCCCCAAATTATGGGTAAAATAGAACATTAATCATATAAAATTAGGTTTATAATTTATGATGTAATTCTTTAAGAACTAATTTTCTACTATACGCTTGAAAGTTTTAAACGTATATGACTGAAAACAGTTGATCAATATAAATAATAGCTGACAAAATCAGGTGATATATGCCAGGATTCCATAAAAGTTGACAGTAGCGCCTGCGAGGAAACAAGCTCTGCATCATTCGGATGCAAGATGAATACGTTAACATAACGCTAATGAGTCCCTAACGACGCAGATGACTGAAATAATACATGATTAATATAGATAATGTAGTATCTATTCCGGCATGGCCGGGGTGCAACCAGCATGTGGAACCATATTTGCTCACAATAGTGAGAGATGAGGAGAGCCGAAGAGACAGTGGCAGTGACAGTGGGAGTCTGGTTCCATTCTGTTGGACCTGGTGTGTATATGTGTATATAGGAGAGAATGAGTCTTTCCCACTACCGTTTATACTATAGATAATTGCGGAAATATCGGATGGCGCTTCTGTTTATTTTTCTGATTATAGTGGTACTATGAGATGTTCTCATATTATTCATTGTCATAGATTATAATTTAGGTAAGCGTGGTGGATTGGCAGTATCGGTTGAGGGTCGGACGCCATGCTTTGTAACATAGAGTTACGGCCCTTTATGATCTGAGTACAAATCCCGCCGCGGTTAACTTTGCATTTCATCCTTATGGGGTCGATAAAATAAAGTACCAGTCACGCACTGGGATCGATTTATCGACTTTCCCCTTCCCTAAAATTGCTGGTCTTGTGTTTATATAAGAAACCATAGATCATAATTTAGGTCGGAACGTTCACGTCACATTTGTTTTATTATTATTCCTTAATTAATTTTAGTTATTAATATTTCATCAACCCCGTAAGGATGAAAGGCAAAGTTACACTCAACGGGATTTGAACTCAAATCGTAAAGGGACATAACTATGCTGGAAAGCATGTCCGACCCTCTACGGATGCTGGTAATTCACCGCCCTTTTTATAATTGTTTCTATTCTTGGCACAAGGCCAGCAATTATTCCAGTGTATTACTGGTACTTTATTTTATCGACCCCGTAAAGATGAAAGGCAAAGTTGACCTCGGCGGGATTTGAACGCCCTTTTTATGATGCAAAGAAAATAACAAAGTTATGTCATATGGTTTCAATAACCATTTAATTATTAGACACCGGAGGTGCTAGATATATGTATGAATTCTTGAGCAATCTTCATAATATATAAACACACACACACACACACACACACACACACACACACACACACACACACACACACACACACACACACACACACATATATATATATATATATATATATATATATATATAGTTAGAGAAGCAAAAAATTGCTTATTGTGATCCAGTTCTTGGTTAAGAAAGCCAGTTTCATGGATGGTTTCAACGTACGGTTAGGGGTAACTCCACAAGTTTGTAAGAATTCCGTTCAATCTTGGAGTATAAAGTATAAAAGAGAAAACACAGGTAAGCATTAAGAGAATGATTTTATCCAGGTATATACGACCGTTTCATTGGTAAGTGCAACCTTATATTGCTATACTGCAAATAGCAGCCACTCAATTATAATTGTTGTTCACGGTCCAAATTTTCAAAATGTGCTGGTCTTTTGAAAATTTGAACTGTGAACAACAATTATAATTGAGTGGCTGCTATTTGTAGTATAGCAATATAAGGTTGCACTTACCAATGAAACTGTCATAAATACCTGGATAGAATCCTTCTCTTAATGCTTACCTGTGTTTTCTCTTTTATACTATATATATATATATATATATATATATATATATATATATATATATATATATATATATACGTACGGCTGTATCTATGTTTGAATATTTGTGATTTTACATATATGGATACAGTTGTATGGATATAGAACCGTACGTGGAAACATTTACTATATGTTAATGTGAAATAAACATACATAAGCAACTGGTGGGGATACGTTTTGCTGTGATCATGTTATAACTTCCCACCTAACTAGGGTAAGGACGTGAAATACTAGCATATCTATCTTCAGTAACCTCTACTCCCTCGGTCCTGTTCTGAGACAAACACACAAACATACACATATATATATGTAAATGAATATATATATATGTAAACATATATATGTCTGTATATATATGTATGTGCTTCATGGTGGAATGGTCACTGACTAAAGTGGCTCCGCCACCAAACTTTGATCTGGTGAGTAATGTAAGCAAAATGCGAGGAACAAGAGTTAAACGAGCGGATTAATTATTCAGAGTCAATAGCCATTCACTTTAACTATGGGTTACATAGCCTCACAAACCGCACTTGACCAAGCATGATACAGCTACATCTCTGAAGTGATGACGAAAACTAAAAGACGTGTGAAAGAAGTATGGGTTCCTCCAACTATATATATATATATATATATATATATATATATTTATTAAAATAACATATTAAAGTTTAATCAAAGAATCGCTGCTTTCACCCTCCTCAGCATGACGTGCAGCAGAACCTGGGTTAGTTGCAGGCTGCACCAGGTTGCGGCTAGAGAAAGTGTCGCTGCAAGTGGCATCCCAGACGAGGCATTTGCCACCGCGGAACAGTAAGATGGTCATACCGTTTGGCCTTTTGCCGTCCCCTCGGTCAAGCCCCACCGACTCGAGCTGGAAGGGGAAGCCTGCAGCATCCAAGCCATGTTTATGACCTCCTTGAGGGCAGCAGATCCGGAGCCTAAGCCTCAGAGAAACGCTGATACGCAGGCCATCATTCTCCAGGTGCGTTCTGGTGGAGAAGAAGGGCAAGGCATGGAGCCAGGTACCACTGTGGGGTTTGGAGGCCGTGCGAAATCAGGCAAGGTGGTGCTGGTCGAGCCAGCACGTGAGCCTGTCTGAGGCTAGGCTGCAACGGATGGCATCCCAAATGCTTTGGTGGGACTTGGCGTCAGCAGGGGGAGGGGAGGTGGGAGGCCTACTGGGCTAAGCCCCAGCCGTTCCCATGTCTCACAAGCGGCCTCACGTTCCCGATCACAGAGGGTTCCATTATGTTTTGGAGAACCTTGCTGACGAGGTCGCGGCATGAGATTACTGACGAAAGAAACAACGGCAAAGCCAGTGAGATCAGGGACGGGAGGCCAAGGCCACTATATCTAACAGGTAAACGGCCTGTTGCCATCCAATGTCGTCAAACCTGACGTTGCGTATCTCCTCAGTGCCGCTCAGATACAAGTATCGAGATCAGCGGGGAGAGATGCGTGGCTGTAGCATGGAGCGCTGCGAGAGGTATAGAGCATCTTCGGCATGGCGAAGCAGTTCCTCAACAGGAAGAGGGCTGGGTGGCCCAGTCGGCTCGTTAGAGTTTTGACTTGCTGGAGCCTGGACCTGATGGTAGAGCAGTTGGCCGGCGGGTGGATCGGTGACTCGAGGATTAGGAGCTGGCCAGCCGCATGTGTGAGCCTCGTGAGATGGAATTGCTCTTCCAGCGGATCGCCTTTACCATCCTCCGAGGAAACGCCTTCTCCATTCTGTCCGCTGGGGCTTTGGTAGGCCAACACCTGGGACCCCATTTTCTCTTATTACAGAGAGATGGGGAGGGCGAGAGAGATGGAGGCGATGACAGTGGGATTGCGGATCTTCCACGTTCGGACAATATCCTTATGGCTGTGTTTAAAAGTAATTATATACTAAGAACATGTGTTAATATCGCTGACATATGTATACAGTATCGATGGGGAGAGTTTTCGTTCTGTCGAAACGCTTTTAACATAGATAGTTTACTGTTTTAGTGGAGTGAAAAAAGAAAATATTGACGGATTTCATGTCCCGCGATATGCAATGATTTTAATTATGTTCTGATTTAAACTTTCACTGATAACAACTTAATCGTTGAACGGTAGCGTGATAGTCAACCCCATTTCACCGAAACTTTCTGTCCGTATGCTAATGTAATAAATCATTATTAAGATAATATATACCGGTATAAATTAATAGAGAATACATTTGAACGAATACAAAGTAAGAATGTTATGTTTAAAATATGTTATTAATCAGATATATTACTTAATAAAATATTTATTTGTAAGGAAATAATGAATATACGATCACTGAGAATATTTGATAGTTTCAGATAATCACTTTCAGAGAATTGTCACATTATACTACTATACTTAAATATGTTTCCATTTCTTATTACGTACACAAAAGAGTATTTAATAAACCATTTTTATATTAAATGAAATGACCTATTCAATCAAATTTGTATAACATATTTTAAAAAATGTTAAATAGAGATTAAATTCATATGCCAACTTGATGTATCCACATATAATATTCGGAATATATATATATATATATATATATATATATATATATTAATTAAAATAACAGATTAATCGAGCCCTCTTTGGATTTTAGTCTTCAAATTTATTATTATTACACACACACACACACACACACACACATATATATATAAACGGAAAAAAATGAAACGAAATTTCATTTCCCACTCTTAGTACGGCTGTTACTTAAATATAAGTATGTATACGTACATACATATATGTATACAGACGTACAGTAGTATGTATATATATATACATACATGCACACATATATATATGTCCGTATGGATTCATCGAACATTTATTAAAATGCTCGGTGTGTTTGTAAACAAACATCCCGTATTAAGCCGCATTGTCTAGCAACCGTCGTTGCTCGCTTGTTCAACACTGACAAAGGAACGCTGTAATGTACTAATATGGGATGTTTGTTTACACACACACAGAGCATTATAATAAATGTTCGGTGAATCCATACGTACATATATATATGTGTGCATGTATGTATATATATATACATACTACTGTACGTCTGTATACATATATGTATGTACGTATACATACTTATATATATATATATATATATATATAAAACGAAGGAGATGTGGTAAGGTGCCAGATCGACCATAAGCACCAGAGTACTCAATACTTAATGTAGTAGAGTGGGTAATAGGAAAATCTTTAACCACGACGGCTTGAGCTCTGCCGTCGGGGTTATACATTTTCATATATATATACATCAAGTTAGTCCTTCACCAGTGATCCTCCAACCATCATTGGTATTTCGTCGCTTTAAAGACCATATACCTCCGGTTGGTGCGAGCAACGACTAAAGAAAGTCGTTGGGACACGTAAAAAAGGGGAACGAGCGAGAGTGTAAACAAACAAAGATGGTAAAGCAACGAAAAGTGAGGAAGAAAGAGTCAAGTCCCAGATTTCCATGAATATAAGTTCGGTGAAATCGTGAACGAGAGAGAATAAAGACCATCAAACCTAGTCGAAATGTGAGCAAGGAAGGAATTCCGCACAGGTCAAACGAGAGGAAGAAGGAGTCCAGTTCGTGAATTCGGTGAACATAAGTTCTGTGAAATCGTAGACGAGAGAGAGAAAAGGGGAACGAGCCTGGTCAAGCGTGCGAGAGAAAAGAATTACACACAGGTCAAACGGGAGCAAGTAGGAGAGGTAGTAGCAGAGGGTGAGTGAGTGAAGGGTGAGGAAGCGGCTAACAGAGAGAGTGACTGTTAGAGAGGGTAAAGATACAGATAAAGAGGAAGCAGTAAGAACGAAATAGACGGGTCACAGCGGGGGAAAATATAAGTGTGAATATGAAAACAAACGTACTGCGTGGTTGCAAATGGGTTACATATGAATAAAGTTAGTCCTTATATATACTCAATACATAACAGAGTATAAATATTCAATATAGAAATTGCTTCTACACAACTAGAACCGTTTCATTCGGGAGAAATCATCAGGAAGCCCTTACTGTGGTTACCCACGATTGAACCCGAGATAAACTTATCTTTTAGCCCTTACTGTGCTCCTCCTAACCATCACCGAGGGCTTCCTGATGATTTCTCCCGAATAAAACATTTCTAGTCCTGTAGAAGCCATTTATATATATATATATGTATATATATATATATACACACACACACACACACACACACACACACATATATATATATATATATATATTGGTAAAAGGAAAAGAAAATGCTGACAAATTGTTCCCAGTGAAAAATGGTTTAATTAGGAATAAGTAAAAATTAGTAATAGTATTCGTTAGTATTCAGTTTTGGTTTTAAGATTTACCGATTGCGCATTTCTAATGCTTTTCAAAAATAATTTTGAGAAAGAGCGCCCGTGATGTTTGCTCTAATTTCTAATGCTTTTCAAAAATAATTTTGAGATAGAGCGCCCGTGATGTTTGCTCTAATCAGATTAGAGCAAACATCACGGGCGCTCTATCCAACATTATTTTTGAAAAGCATTAGAAATGCGCACCCGGTAAAACTTAAAACCAAAACTGAATACTAACCAATACTATTACTAATTTTTACTTATTCCTAATTAAACTATTTTTCACTGGGAACAATTTGTCAGCATTTTCTTTTCCTTTTACCAATATATCATAACTCGTGTGTTACACCTCTATTCTTTTATATATATATATATATATGCTATGTATTGAGTACCTTACTTACTGTGGTTACCTCCGATTCAACCCGGAATAACGTATATATATATATATATATATATATATATATATATATATATATATACATATACATATATATATGTATATATATATATATATATATATATATATATATATATATATATATATATATATATACATATATAGTTTTAATATAGATGAGATTCTACAGGACTAGAACTGTTTCATTCATTAGAAATCATCAGGAATCAGAGATTCCTGATGATTTCTAATGAATGAAACAGTTCTAGTCCTGTAGAATCTCATCTATATTAAAACTTTTATACTCTGCTATGTATTGAGTACCTTACTTACTGTGGTTACCTCCGATTCAACCCGGAATAACGTATATACATATATATATATATATATATATATATATATATATATAAATGGAGAAAATGAAACGAAATTTCATACTTATATATATATATATATATATATATATATATATATATATATATATATATATATATATATATATATACATATACATATATATATGATATATATATATATATATATATATATATACATATATATATATATATATATATATATAAATGGAGAACATGAAACGAAATTTCATACTTATATATATATATATATATATATATATATATATATATATATAATATAAGATCAAAAGATGGTTAAAGGAGTTCCATATATTTTATTATGCGCATTTCAAAAACAAACATCATCAAGCAATAATATTTGTGTTTTCATCAGATAAAACAGGAGAACATGATATGAAGGCTAAAAAAAAAAAAAAAACACTTGTTGATAGTGCAGTTCTAAATCAACATATGAAAAGTGGTTTTAGATTGATGTGTGATATTGGGAAAAATATTTTATTTAGAGAGGGGGGGGGGGAGGATGAAAAGGGAAGGAGATGAGAGGGAGAGATGGGTGATAGAGAAAAAGAGATAGTTTTTATAACTGAGAGGAGATATATTTTTTACATAGAGGGGTTGAAAACCGTTGGAAGATACTGTATAAATTAAAAATTTTGAAAATTAACGAAGGGAGGATATGTGCGAGGAAAAAATATTTTATTTAGGGAGGGTGGGGTGGGAAGGATGAAAAAAAGGGGGGAGGAGATGAGAGTGAAGGTGGAGAGGGAGAGATGGGTGATAGAGAGAAAGAGATAGTTTTTATAACTGAGAAAAAGATATATTGTTTTAATATAGAGAGGTTGGGAACCGTTGGAAGATAATGTATAAATTAAAGGAATTTGAAAATTAACGAAGGGAAATTATGTATGAAGATAGAGAGAAAAAAATAATAATTGTGGGTGAATATTCTAACGTTAAAAGAAGAAATGTATGTATTGTGGCAATTTCAAAATTAGCGAAGAGAAAAATTGTTAAGGTAGAAGGATTTGAGAAGTGTAGAAGGATTTGAGAAAAATAATGTGAAGTTAAAGTTTGTATATTGAATTGATATGTATTAATAATGAGTTCGTTGATGGGGAGAAAAAAAATAATATTGTACTACAATAAAACTCACCTCCTACATATATATATATATATATATATATATATATATATATATACAAGGCATTTCTTAGTGTAGAAGAACATTCTCAAGTGCGTATTCTAACCAATGCAAACATACAAATAGATTTGACAAACTGTCGTTTCGAAGTAGTTACTAATACGTATACAGAAAAACATTTAATATGTGTTTCTGCTGACAGAGATACTGAGTCAGGATAATCACCTCTCTATTACAGGTTATTTTTAAAGGAAAACGGCTTAATTTCCATGGTAAACTAGGTTGTTATTCTACAAATAACAGGTAATTCTGAGCGCGTGTGTTCATATATCACAAAGATCAAAATAAAATATCTACAGTATCTTTAATATAAAGATGAGTATATTGTGGAATGGTGACGAAACATTTCTAGCCTGTAGCGTTTGGGTTATCAACCATAGACGTCTCAATCTCGAGGAAGTTTGAAAAGTTTAAAAGTCTTTCCAGGTCTGATATTTATTCTGACTTATGATTTTGTAGAATGGAAGAAATAAGCAGAAAATATGTTATCGGATAAATAAATATATTCAATTTTGCCAGTTGTAATAAATGGAATTGACGTTATCTGAAAGTCTATATTTAGTTATATCCCAATTTAGAAACCTCGTTTTTATGCATCATGATTACATTATATTTTCAAATTATTGATGGTAAACAGCTTTTGCATGCATTTCTACTCTGTAAATAGATGTTACACACAGGCGTCTGTATATATATGCGTAAATAAGAAGACAGTACAAGAATATCTTTTTAGCTATCGTTATTATCATCAAATTTCACTATATTCACAACCTTCTTGTTCTGTAGCATACTGCTAAAAAAGTTGTCGAAATATTTGTTTTATCCGCCATGAACAGCTTCTAGCTACGAAAGTAATAACATTATACTTGAACAGAAATATAACTTAGATTAAGGAGAATATGTATTTATGAGTAAAATATGAAGCTGCATGGTAATAATTCACGCTCATATATGCGGAAATATAGGGCACTACATGACACAACATACCAAATGCAATGCACTCACTCACTCATGCACAAATAGATACTGTAATTAAGTACACATACACACACACACATATATATATATATATATATATATATATATATATATATATACGTGTGTGGGTAAATATGAATGTATAAAAGTGTATATATATATATATATATATATATATATATATATATATATATATATAAGTAAGGAATGAAACGTTACAAACTATACAATTCACATTGCAAATGAAATAAATTATAGTGATTTAGTTCATATAATGGGAATTTTGGTTTTTAATTTAGGTTGATTTGCAGAAATAACTGATCTAATAAATGAACACACACACACACACACATATAGACCCCCCCCACACATACACATAGACAAGCACACACACACACAACCCAGTCTTGTCTGATAAAACTGCGAATACACAGGTGAAATACCTGAGTAACAAATCTCATCACTTAACCGTACTAAATAGTTGTTTCTACTTTTGGCACAAGGCCAGCCATTATCCCAATACATTGCTGGTACTTTATTTTATCGACCCCGTATGGATGAAGTTAGTCTCTGCGGAATTTGAACTCCAATCATAAAGGGCCATAACTCTATGCTGCAAAACACTGTCTGAGGCTCTACCGATACTGCCAATCCACGCCCTAAGGCAATGAGTACACCCACTATCGATCATCTACACCTGTCGGATATATACAGTTATACATATGGAGTAGCTCCGGTCTTAGAACCGAGAAGACGACAAAACAGTGTAGTAAACCATGTATGATGAAATACAGAGTGCGAAATGAAGAGGTGGAATCCCAATATCGAGCCCTATTTTTTCAACTCTTTTCCACAAGTACTATCAATGGCTCCTTTTGTTTCGTTGTAGTATCTGTTATCTGTTAGCATAGATGCCTGTAAAATCCAATTCAAAACGGTTGGTCACGCTGATGTTATTCCACTTCTTTAATGTGTGACATACACACGTACATCCACACACACACACACACACACACTGATATATATATATATATATATATATATATATATATATATATATATATATATATATATATATATATACATGTGTGTGTGTGTGTGTGTGTGTGTGTGTGTGTTTATGTATGTCTCTGTGTACGTCTGTTGTGTATGTGTGTGCATGTATTGCATTAAATGAATGGTGTTTCATTGTATATATAATACAAAAGCGCCGACATAGACATACTTTTAAAGAAATGATAACCTCGTTTTATGCATTAGGAATTTTCTCAGGGTAAGCACCTTTTTAAATGAAAATTTTACGTTATATTTTGCAGAGATCACAAGTGTCTATCTATCGAAGAATTTGGGATGTGATGTCACAAGACACGAGTGTGTTTGTCTCCAGTACAAGCAGAGCCGTTGAACGGGTACGAACATCAAAAGGAACCTATGCATTTTTTCTGGAATCTGTTATGAACGATTATTTTAACCAGAGAAAACCATGCAACACCATGAAAGTTGGCGAAAATCTCGACTCGAAAGGTTACGGCGTGGCAACTCCGATGAATTCACCACTACGGTAAGTTTTTCTTTATATAAAATATTAAATACATACATGCATAATATACATACATACATACCCACACACATATATATGTGAACCTAATACCAACACTGTTCGTACTGCACTCTTTGTTATTGTTTTTGTTTTTTACTTGTTTACTTATATATATATATATATATATATATATATATATATATATATATATATATATATATATATATATATATAAGTAAAAAACAAAAACAATAACAAATATATATATATATAAACAATATATATATATATATTTATATATGCGCATATAGCAATAAAAACACAAACACACACATATGCGTGTAGTATGTTATAGAACATGTGTTATGTATATTTAAGAGGGATAGACAAGGGTTATCTAATGGCTACATAAGACAGATGTGAATAATGTTTTTAATATGGCGTAAATGTGATACAAGACGTTAATTGTCCGAATTTCAGTCGTGATTTAAAATATATACTACACATTCGTACATAGATAATATATGGGCATATGAATGGGTGAATATTTAGCATGTACAAAGAAATACCTATGGATGCCGGTGATAGAATTGATATTTATATAGTACTAATTATATACATATTGAGACTGCTTTATATACTCATAATTATTTCTAACTTTGCATTAATATCATTTGATAGAATTATTATTTGTTATGATCAATTTACAAATAGTATAAAAGCTATTAAATTTATTAAGCTTATTATACATTAAAATTCTTAATTTAATGTTTAGTCAGGTATCTATACGAAAAATAATATAAATGACAAAGTTAGCAAATATATATATATATATAACGAAGGAAATGTGGTAAGGAACCAGGTGGACCATAACGCACCAAAGTACTCAATACTTAGGGTAGTAGAGTGGGTAATAGGAACGAGTAAGACCCCGACGGCTGAGCTCAAGCCGTTTCGACGGCTAATTATATATATATATATATATATATATATATATATATATATATATATATATATATATATATATATATATATAACACTGGAATTACACACACACACACATATATATATATATAACACTGGAATTAGGTTTCATGACCAAATCGTGTATCTAAATATCAGCAGATTTGCATAATCGTGTTTAAAGTGCATTCTGTATTGAATTCGTTAATAAACATCGTCAACATTACAGTCTTCAAATATTATTGTTTCCATGAGAACTAAACATTGTATATTGAAACAAAGTTTGTAGTAGAGTTCATTTATTTGGTCATTCTATAAATTAGTATGTAAAACAATTGCAATAAACACAGACAGAACGAATTAATTTTAAAGTAGGCTTTGTCCTCAGATTTCTTGTTTGTAATATAGAATATTTTCAGATTTTCTACATTTTTAAACATTTCCTTTGTTCATTAAAGAATGTACAATCGAAGAGAGAAAGACATGTATATATTTTACGCACACATATTCTTAGGCGTATACGAGCGCACATAATTAATTAATAAATATACAGACAAATCACACAAACATCCCCTACACACAGAACCATTCAAATATACAGAATATTTATACTTATGATAACAAAAGAGTAGCTATAGCAAATATAAATATATATATATATATATATATATATATATATAT
>OZ024740.1:334981970-334999470 GCA_964016885.1 Eledone cirrhosa | reverse complement strand
ATTTTTTGTTTAAGATGTGGTCATTGGCGTAGAGTATTTCCAGGGCTTCAGCGGCGCAGAGGTCACATGGTCTTTTACTTCCGTTATATGATCTAACCCTAGCTAGGATCTCCCAGTGTAACCTATACTGGGTGTGGTTGTCTTTTAGACTCCAGATATAAGCTGAAAGTGACGTCATATTCCTTCTTAAATGGTTACGAAAAGAATGGGTACGCATGTAAAGACGCTGCTTGAATCTATTGGCGGTTAACCCTATGTAGGCCCTACGGGAAGTGGGTGTTTCAACCTTACATTTGTAGACAAAGTTACTAGAGAGGCATTTCCCGGAAATGGGGCAGTCAACCCGCTTACTACAATTACAGTTAGAACTATCTACATGGTTGCACGTGTTCCTACGGCTAGATAATTTAGCTAAATTTGAAGCAGTGATGTCATGTTCAAGGTTAGGAATCGTAAAGTAAGAAATTTTAATGGTATTTCTAATAAACATTTTATTATATTTATGTGCTGGGGGGAAATGCTTCATAATAAGGTAGAGAAAGATCTTAGATAATGGTGTGGCCACCTCCATATTGTATGGTGGGTTATACCATATAATGCGTTGGGATCTATTTTTCCTAGGACTAAGCTCATACTCTGTATATGCTACCTTATCGACAAATCCACTCCGAGCAAGAGCTTTATTGTAATATGTGGAATGGTCGGTGAAAATATGCTCGTTTGTAGATAGACGGGAAAGCCTCAAAGAAACGTTTCTTACCAGGTTCTTGTTTATGCTGGCTGGATGGTTAGAATGCTTACTTATGTAATTAAGCGTATCATTCGGCTTTCTATATGGGTAGTGCAAGCCATTCGACAAATTGAGGGTAACGTCGAGGTAATTAACGGCCGAGAGGTTGGCTTTTTCTGAACCTGTCGGCAACACGTGGGCGGCACTTTGTCATGGTCAAAAGACCGTCATCACGGTACAAACCACCGCCCACGTTGGGGAATTCTTCCTTGATAGTGAAAAGAAGGAAAAGGCCGATAAGATCAGTAATCTCCGCAGAATCACTGGCCTCCATACACACGTGGAATGGGGTAATATTTGATTTTTTAATAAAAATAGAGTCATCTAAATTAATACCCGACTTACGGGCATTGAGGATGACATCAACTTCGAAATCTTTAACCACCGTGAGCGTTTTATCGAAATTGATAGCTCTAAGAAGAAGTGGTAACGTGATGGAGGAGTAGTAATTATTAATGTTGAATTGGATAAAACGGCAATGTTCCTTGTTGCATATGCCGTTGAACCAATCAATCACCGCGAAAGAATTGTTCCACAGTGCAAGAGGGGCCAAGCTTCTAATTTCAGGTATAATTCTATCTAAAATCCTTTTACTAAGTCTACCTACATCAGACTTCGTAGCAGTAATAAGACGAATAGAGGGGTTGTTCGGGAAATTGTATTTGTGACCCGTCATGGTAAAGTGGGGAGAAATAGGGTCCAGAGATTCTGTCCAGTCCATGATGTTGAGATCAGAGGTGATTTTAAACCCAGCATCGTTGATGTCATTAATGACACTCCGATTATTTTTACGGTAATCCTTAGTTACATCATTATGTAGCAGTTGATGGTAGTTCTGGGCTCCACTTGATATAGATTGACAGTTTTGTCGGAGTGAACGTGGACGGCATTATAATCCTTAATAGAAGGAATTCTATTCTTCAGGTTCTGCTGGAAGGAATTGCTCCTATTCCGAAATTTCATACTCCGTATGAGTTCCAAGACGTCATTTTCGAAGGGTACAAATGCTGGGTTACTCGGAGGGTTATTTTAGGTTTTAAACCCAAATGTATCCTGGTTGTTGTCCGCCTTTCCCTGATTATCGAAATAAAAGGCGCGCCAACGCAACCTTTTAATGAACGAGTCTGTTTTCTGTATCAGGAGTTTTAGGTATTTCTTCCTGCTTGGTACGGGTATGTTCTTTGTAGAAATATTCAGATTTCGTTTCTGCATGATGAATATAAGTCAATAGAGTGCTCCACCGAGGGAGCCAAATAGTAATAATAATAAATTTGAAGACTAAAATCCAAAGAGGGCTCGATAAGGATAAATATATATCAAATATATAAGAACCGTAGAGCAAATATTTATTAAAATAACAGATTAAAGTTTAAGCACAGAATCGCTGTTTTCACACATAACAGGATTTTCTGAAACAAAAAAAAATCAATCTGTGAACGCAGAAGTAAATATTTCGAAAAACGTTGCAACCGAAAGAACGGTGAGAAGACGCAAAGACAAAACCACGTTTATGGTATAAATGAAGTCGTAGACAATTATTCAACTAAGTGGTTCGTGGAGACGTTCTCTGGCAATGAACGGACAAAACGAAGATAAAACGTTATTATGTGGAGCGAGAGAAAATTACACGCAAATACAAAACCACGTTTATGGTATAACTGAAGTAGTAGACTAAAATTCTATTTAGGAAACCGAATGGTTCTCGGCTTCAGAGTTAAGAATAATGTAATAAAATACAGAGGTTTTGAAATCAACAATAATTAAATATATACATGCACGCATCCGTATACGTACATACACATGCATACGCGAAAACACCCGCCATGGGTATGTAAATACAGGCACGTGCACATAAACACGCGCACACATACAAAAACCCACGCAACGCCTGTACACGCACAGCGGGTTTGCACGTATGTAGGGTGTGTGTATATGTGTACTTTGTGATTTGGTTGACGTATTTAGCGAACATATGTGTATTTACATGTAGGTATGTGTGTGCGCGATATATATGCGTATTTATGTGTGTATATTTATATACGTTGATATAATTATATGTATACGCACACATACACACACGCATATATATATTTGTTTTTTTCATATATGTTTTATTGTGTATCTGGTGTATACGTTCGTGTGTGTGCGGGTACAGGCGTTGCGCGGATTTTTTGTATGTGTGCGCGTGTTTATGTGCACGTGCCTGTATTTGCATACCCATGGCGGGTGTTTTCGCGTATGCATGTGTATGTACGTATACAGATGCGTGCATGTATATATATAATTATTGTTGATTTCAATAACCTCTGTATTTTATTACATTATTCTTAACTCTGAAGCCGAGAACCATTCGGTTTCCTAAATAGAATTTTAGTCTACAACTTCAGTTATACCATAATTATGATTTTGTATTTGATGGGATTGTTCTAAATAAGGACGTATTATCTTCGTTTTTAGCGTTCTTTGTCAGGGATCGTCTCGACGGACCAAAGTATCGTCTTCCTGTCTTCCTTCGGCTGCAACAGTTTTCTAAATAGTTACTTCTGCGTTCACAGATTGATTTTTTAGTTTCAGAAGATCCCGTTAAGGGTGAAAGCAGCGATTCTTTGCTTAAACTTTAAACTGTTATATTAATAAATATGTATATATATATATATATATATATATATATATATATATATATATATATATATATATATATATATATATATATATATATATATATTTATTAAAATAACAGTTGAAAATTGCGAACTTGACTGTCACCACACATTAAGAACCTGAAGATTGCGAAAGCATGAAAGTACTTGTTCAATTAACACTTAACATTTAATATTCTATCATACTATTTCATTATAATACCATTATAAATTTTAAAGGATTGTAAATAAAACGAGTCAATCAGACAAAGTTGGAATTCCTTTTATTAATATATATATATATATATATATATATATACGTTATTCCGGGTTGAATCGGAGGTAACCACAGTAAGTAAGGTACTCAATACATCGCAAAGTATAACAGTTTTAATATAGATGAGATTCTACAGGACTAGAACTGTTTCATTCTTTAGAAATCCTGATGATTTCTAAAGAATGAAACAGTTCTAGTCCTGTAGAATCTCATCTATATTAAAACTATATATATATATATATATATATATATATATATATATATATATATATATATATATATATATATATATATAAATATATATGTATATATAGTAAGAGAAAACAAAGAGCGCTTATAACATCAATCAATTTTTATTCGCTGACAGTGTTTCATAAGAGCGTTGAAAACAAAAATACAATAATGAAGATAAGCTCTACCGACCTACATCATAAAAACAATAGATATATGGTACAGGATCATAGGATAATAGTGAGAATGGAGATGATACATAATAAGGTTGTTAGTCAGAGTAATGAAAAATAAGGAAAAACAAGGAAAAATAATGAAAAATAAAACAAACTGAAGTAATCACATAAGAGATAGATGCATGTGAAGGAATCAGTCAAGGTGTTAAAGAAAAAAGGAATACTAAAAAAAAAAAAAAAAATTAATAACAATTAAAAATAATTAAAAAAATTAAAATTTAAAAATATATATATATAAGTATATATATGTATACATATATATATATGTATATATATGTGTATATATATGTGTATATATATGTGTATATATATATATATATATATATATATGTGTGTTTGTGTGTATGTATGTATATATATAAATATATATATATAATTCATAGGGATATATGTGTATTAAATTGGATATAGTCACAGATAAATATATGAGTGTGGCTACCTTTCACGGTGTGGTTCAATGAAGAATTAATTAAGCAAATAATCATTAATCAGAGCTATATATAAAATTGCAAGTTTGAAGAATTATTAGATAAAATATATACAGTCTTTCTTCTCCCTAGTCTGTAGAAATCAACTACATAAATAATCATGATTATTTGCTTAATTATTTCTTGATTGAGCCACATATATCCATTCTAATATATATAGGTTTGTGTGTGTGTATGTGTGTGTATGGGGGGTGACTTCTCATAAAATTGTTTAGTGAAAATGCTGGTTAAGATATAACCACATATTGAATGGAGAACGAAGGGTGCGGGGAAGAAAGTCTAAATCATGCGATTAGAGGGGTAGAGAATAGAAGTGAAAAGCGGCAGTGTGATTGACAGATGACTAAATACCCCGGAGCATTATCCATTTGCATTGAGAGATATAGCATCATTATGTTTATTCCCACATGATGCGCGTTTCGCGATCGATCAGTTCAAGGGAGAATCAATATCAATCGGGCCTGACTCTGAAATCGACAGCTCATCAGACGTGTGGATTCCAGAATAACTGTAGATATCTCTGAACTGCGTTATATATGCTTAAGTTGTTACCAATTCATATTTCGTTGTCATGTCATGTTATTCATTGCATTTGATCGATTGCGAATCACACGTCACCTGTGACTAGAATATGTATTTGATGCTAAATTGATACGTCTTTCTCGCCTGTCATAATTATTAATGCATGTTTCGGCTCTCTTTACCTGGTGAGGTTACATGCGTCGAATCCTTCATAGACAGCCAGACCAACATCGGTTGTTGAATCTGGTGAATTATCAGTTATTAATGTACACACAAGCACACCCACACACATATATGTACATATATAGATCCACACACACACATACGCACACACACACTACCACACACATATATGTGTGTGTGAGCCTGATGTATGTCCGTATATATATATATATATATATATATACACACACAGAGACACAGACACACACACACACACACACATATATATATATATATATGTGTGTGTGTGTGTATCCAACATGACAGAGAAATACAACAAAATAGAGAGTGTGTGTCTGTGTATTGAGAGAGAGAGAGAGAGAGAGAGAGAGAGAGAGAGAGAGAGAGAGAGAGAGAGAGAGAGAGAGAGAGAGATGACTAGGAAAATTGACCTAATGCTGGAATCATAACTCTTTTATCAGCATCGAAATGCTAAAAGGTTTATATATATATATATATATATATATATATTATATATAAATATATATATATATATATATATATATATATATATATATATATATATATATATATATATATATATATATATATATATATATATATATATATATATATATATATATGAGTGTTTGTAGTGTGCGTACTTTGGTGAGCGGGTATGTACATATGTGCTTGACTATGATTGTGTTGTATTGAAATTGTTTTTTTTCTATCAGAATATTTAGGTATTGTCCGCTGTATTTAGTGTCTTAATTATTTTCTTAATGATGAATGATTCAGAAATATTAAAAATTGTGACGAGTAACAAATTACAGCAAGAATGTACTTTCGTTTTCATCCATTGTGTCAGAACGCTTAGTTATATTTTTATTCAATTCAAGTAGACATTATAACTAGAAAAACAAACATTATTTTCTATAGATTCTACTTTCTATTTCAAAATTTGGTGAATTATTGACTATAAATGTCATTCATATGTTCTGTATAAATTAAAGATGACGGCAATATATTTGACAGATTAATTGAAAAGTATCAGGGAAAAAAATTTGGTCACGTTTTTATGATCGATAAAGTATTAAAAAATAAAACAAAGTAATATTTCCTATATCTGTTCCGTATTTAATACTAAAGCTAAAACGATTTAGAAATAAAAATGCCTTTCCAACATGAAAGGTTTTATAGACCTCTTACATTCAATAAAATTCCCGATATTTTAAATAAAAATTATATCGTGAAAATCACCTAAAAACAAAAAAAACACCATAAAATGAATGAATCTGAGCAATATGTCTGTCACGGAATTCGTTGTTGTGTATCCATAGGTCAACCATGATTGAGCAGACCTATGAAGAGTTAAATAAAGAGCTTGTCTATATCTTTATCTTCAATGTGTATCATAAAATGTGTTACTGTATGATGCTTGCAAACTTCAGCTCAGACGTCGGTAACAAATGTCAAGATTTTAACTGGGATTGGCTAGTAGGAAGCTCAATGCAAATCTGAAATCCTGAGTAGTTATATTAAAGCGGAAGAATCCAAACGGGGATCCTTACTATTTCAATTTGCTATCACAAGATTTTTCAATGGGAACACTTGTAATAGCATGTTCAAACGGCAAGAGTTGCCGTAATAATGCATCATCGTTTATATATATATATATATATATATATATATATATCATCGTTAATATATATATATATATATATATATATATATATATATATATATATATATATATATATATATATATATATATATATATATATATATATATATATATTTATATATATATATATATATACATCGAATGTAGAAAGGCAACACACGTGTTGATATAGTAGAAAGGAAAAATATTTTTCCTGTAGAAAATGTTGAAGAGATATTTTTAGTGAAATTTGAAATACCGGTTTCAGCATTAAATGCATTGTCAATTCCGGATATGGTGAATATTGTTAAGTTGCATATTTGTACAAATAGTGAAGATAATGATAATATCAAAAACGAATATTTATATATACATATACAGAGGGGAAGAAAAAGTTAATTTTCACATACATGGTCCTTCAGAGAAGAAAGTCATTTTGTCAGTCCATCCTTCTCTGCTAATGGCATTGTTGTGACTGAAGAGGGTATAAACAGGAGGGGAGAGGAAGAGGAGAAGGAGAGGGAGGAGGTAGGGGAAGGTTGTTGTGGCTGCAGACTGCTATGTGGGACAATTTGAATATTGGATACAAGTTTTGGCTGGGATTGGTATGAAAGGCTGATTGACCTTATAGTTGACCGTGTGTGTGTGTGGGGGGGGGGGGATTCTTGCTTCTATAAATATCTAACGTTGTATTTTTTCTTAGACGAACACATCAATTCATCAATATTGACCTTGTTTTTTTTTGCCATAAAGAAGATTTACAGTTATTGAAATATTAATTCCATCCCTAGTAGTATTTTAGATTTAAGGGGATGGCAAAAATTTGGCTACAAAGATGTGTTCAGAGCCATTGGAATACCCATTCTATCTTCAGCAGAAGCTTCCAGATTCAGGAGAGTGTAAAGCATTTAGTTTGGCACCTGCATGTTTCCATTTGTCCGATTATCTTCATGCAGGTCCTGCAGCAGGACTTGCTGATGTGAGTGTTACTATGTGGTTATTTAGTCTGCATTATATAGTTGTCAGAGGTTGCTGGAATCTTGTCTAGGGTGTTGATTTTAAAGCGTGCCAGCTTTGGTTTAGTCCGAATTGGAAGCATTTAAAAGGGGTTCGTATTTGGCTGTAAATTGTGATTCCTTGCTAATGAGTTGTATGTACGAAGCGTTGCCTTTGAATTTGTAGATGGGAAAAATACTAAAATTGGGTTGTTCATTGGATGCGCAGGTCGCGATGTGTTCACTTAGTGCTATCTTTCTGTATACCCATATTTTGATATGGGAGCTATGGACGGTAATACGCTGTCGGAAGCTGTTTTTGGTATGTCCTTTGGTATGTCCTTGGTATGTCCTATGCACATGTGAAATTGCACTTAACTGTAAAGTGTTATCCATGGTTGGAATGGAACTCCGATTCCTCTATTAGATTGGTACTTATACCACAGTTGAGTCTTCTGCATTTTCTTTTACTGTAGGGTTCATTGTGGGGGTCGGCTGGTCTTTGGCCTCTGTAAGGATGATTTTTATTGATTTAGGTTGCCTTTTGCTCTTTTGGATATTGTGCGTTTGGAAGATTTGGTTCATTCTTAGGTCTCTTTTTAGTATGTTCAAGAAGATGGTGTTGAATGCCTCATTGTTAAGGGACATGTGTGTGGAGATGTATGGTAGAGTTTTCAGATTTGATTCATTTCTTGGTTTGGAGTGTCTAAGTTCCATTGTTGATTAGGGATGGGGGGGGGGTAATTCCTGCTAATAAGTATGTTCTTTAATTCTTCTAGTCGTATGTAGTATGTGTATTTAACTGATACTATTGTGCAGATGCTTTTTGATAGGTTGTAGGGAATGCTCAATTTGCCGTGTCTAGGAAGATACTGTTTGGAGTCTGTGGGTTTATATATATATATATATATATATATATATATATATATATATATATATATATATAAAGATAGGAGAGAGAGTGAGCGATACCCATGTATCTATGTCGATCAATATCTGTCTTTTATCCATCCAGCTGGTTCTTTGATTCTTTTGTTCCTCACTTTATGTTTCTGGTTCTCCATCTATCTATCTCTCCACACACACTAACACACACGCACTCACTCTCGCACAGGCACACACACACACACACACACACACACACACACACACACACACACACACACACACACACACACACACACACACACATATACACACCCACACACACATACACACACACACACACACACGCACACACGCACACACACAAACACACATATATACAGAGACACAGACACACACGCACATATATATACATATAAATGTGAAGACCAATGTGGAATCCAAAGAGGGCTCGATAAGGATAAAAACCATAGAGCAAATATTTATTAAAATAACTGCTTCAGAAGAGCCCGTTCAAGGTGAAAGCAGCGATCTTTGCTTAAAACTTAATCTGATATTTTAATATATATATATATATATATATATATATATATATATATATTGCTCTTCCTCTCGACCACATCATCTTCTGTATTCCCAATCTTTGCTCTGAGATACAGAAATTACCCAACCAATTCTAGTGGCTTCCCACCTACATTAGTAATCTTCTCTGACTCTAGAATTGTTTGGAGAATTCCTGTATCTCAGAGCAAAGATTAGGAATACAGAGGATGATGTGGTCGAGAGGAAGAGCAAAATTGGGGATCGGTGTGGAAGTCGGACCTTTCGTAAAGACCTGAAGATCCGTCTCTTCGTTGCTGTAGTGGAGTCTGTGCTGAAGTATCGGTCTGAGACTTGGACACTGACGAAGAAACTCACTCAGATGGTGGATGGGTGCTACACGAGAATGCTGAGGATGGCTTTGAACATTAATCAGTATACACTGAGGATGAAGAACTTAGAGCTGTACGGGAGCCTCCCAAAAATCAGCTCGAATGTAGCACAGATGAGACTAAGGTTAGCTGGACTTGCTCACCGACATCCAGTGTTGACACTGCACTCAGTGCTCCTGTGGGAGACCCTGCATGGACACAATGGAAGAAGAAGACCGAGGTTGACATATGTTGGTGCCCTACGGACAGACACTGGTCTCTTGGAGATGTAGGACATGGCAGCGATGATGAGAGACAGAGACCACTGGAGAGGACTCGTCCATGGATCTCGGGAATTTTACCCGCCTTAGATAGTTATATATTCTTTTCGTGTCATATTTTCTGTATAAAATGGGTATAATTTTGGCCCATCATTCTGGTTGTGATACCAACAAAAACTTAGGATCACCCGTTATTAGTAGTTGTTCGTTTTGTCCTATCAAATTTTAACTTTATATTTATTAACGCTACACAATCATTTGTCTCCCTGATTTTATGTTTCACCATTTCTAACTGTGATCTCATGCATCCCTCTCTCACCTTGAGTACCTTTTTCACTCCTTTTCTTTGACGTTTCACGCCAGTAGCCTCATTGGACGATGCTGATTGTATCCCATTTCTTTTCATTCATTGACACCAGTCATTGGGTTCTCACCCTTTACCATGTGCCTCAGATGTAGTTGGATGATATATTTCATTTCTCTCTCTGAGGGACAATGTCCTCTCTTTCTTTCTTCCCTCTGTGTTATCACTAATATGTCGTCTCAATTTGCCCTTTGTCTCAGGACAGGGAGGTTTACCACATTGTTGCTGTTCCACTTTCATCTAAATTTTGTTGTATCCTCTGACATTTAAAAAAGAAAGTAATTTTTCGATTATTTTTCTGTCCGCCATGTCTAAATAGTTTTAATGACTAATTATTATCGTTCTCACTTGATACTCACATATGCACACACACATATGCACACACACACACACACACACACACACACACACACACACACACACACACACACACACACACACACACACACACACACACACACACACACACACACACACACACACTCCCCCTCTCTCATACACAAACAAAAACTCGCCTCTCAATGTGTCATACTAGAAGCAGCCGTCGCCAAATGATCCCGCTGTGCCCCAGAAGACACACTGCGACCTCATGGATGTTATCCAATCATGTTGCTTGCGGTCTACATCTGGGTCTCTGCAGTTGGCCTTGTCCGTAAAATCTGTCTACTGATTCTTCTCTAACCACATAATATTTGATGGGAAGTTTCTTTAATGTAACCTCCGATTACTACGTATCATTTATAGAAGATTTATCTGGTATTTATTCCCCATTTCGTGAATATCTGACGATGGATAATGTAAGTTGTATATGATATCATTGTAATATAGAATGCATTAATTTATATATTTAGTCAAGATCTCTGAATTTGGTGGATGTAACGTTTGACGATAGGCTCATATCAGTAGTCTGTCGCAAATGATCGCAACGAGTGTTTTAGTCACTGCAACCAATGACCAAATGGTCTTAAGATCATTTTCGGTGTTGTCCAAACATTTGCTAAAGTTACATCGCATTGATGTTTAACATGAAAGCACGCTGTAACATTATATCTCTGTCTGGGATATTGCATAGAATTCATATCCAATTTATTTAATAAAATAAGACGTCTTACTATGTCTAGCATTTGGATTATAGCTAATGTTTCTTTTAAGATGCATGGTACGCATTAAGATGAAGTCATGGAAGTAATCCCAAATTTTATTCCCCACTCTCGTTTGTTTTAAATTTGTGTTTGTTCAGATTTAGTACATTGAAATTGAACATATATATATATACTATTTGGCAATATACCGTATGTTTAATTAAAAAAAATTTGAAGACCATACGCTATCGGTTTTAAAGTAGTGACTATGTCACTTACTTCTTAAAAACAGATAGCGTATGATCTTCGAAAGGTTTTAAAATTAAACATACGGTATATTGCCAAATATACTATACATACATTCATGTATACATTGTTATTTCAGAGCACCAATCCTTATATATATATATATATATATATATATATATATATATATATATATATATATATATATATATATATATGTATGTATGTGTTTGGGCATCACCATAACGATTGTTCAGAATGAATTGTCATTTCGTATTTCTTATGGAAGTATTCTAGTTAGTATTAATCCTACAGTGGATTGTTGTATGTCATGGGAAAGCAATAAATAACATTGTTCTGGCTCATTTATATGAATATTATATAACTGCTGATCGTGGCTGTGTTGCAATAAATCAATGAGCAACATAATTATTGCGTTCATATTGACAACGAAACTTCACAGCTTTTGATATGATTAAGTTTAGGATTCCTGCTAAATAACAGAAATATGCTGACTAGATGGTGTATAGTTTGACAATATGGAGGTCTTACACATGGGCAAATAAATCATTATATATTCACGAAATATAGAATGCCAATTACTTTTATGCATCTATATAAGACTTTATTAAGAGTCTGATTATAACATTAGTCATTTGATTACCGAAAACTGAATTGTTATGTTCGTATAAAAAATCTGAATGATATTTATTTCCAATTAGAGGTTCAAATTTGAGTGGTACAAGGATCAAATGTTCACTCTTAGAAATTGTTAGTCAACAATCTATATTAGACTCAACACGCCGGTAAAACATATATATATATGTAATAAAAATACGATAATACGCCACCCCCATATATATATGAGTTACAAACGAAGCGAAATTTAATTTCGTTTCGTTATTTGTTTTTATCGTCTCCGCTGAACCGGTGCGTACTCACACTCTATGCAAATTAGTTTGCCCACTACTAATTTTCATAGAAAAAGCATATAACGATATGTGCTTTTACGATTCTCCAGAAAGGCCGGTAGATAGGTAAATATTGCTGATGAGTTGTAACAACAACGAAACTAGTTCAATATTCCTTGTCTGGCTTTCTGGAGAATAGAGGAAAGGCGTTTCCTCGAAAACCAGTATGACTATAAAAACCGGTTTGTCTGTGTGTTTACATACAGAATAGCTGGGTTGCTCACAGTAAAGTAACCAGTGAAAGACTTGGTACATCTACATATGTATACGTGTGTGTATTCATATGCATACTAGTATTTCAGTATGCATATGTAGATGTACATTTTTAACTTAATTGTTATATATATATATATATATATATATATATATATATATATATATATATATATATATATATATATATATATATATATATATATATAGACAGAGAGAGAGAGAGAGAGAGGGAGAGTGAGAGAGAGAGAGAGATTATACCTATGACTATACCCACTCTATAGCTCCCTAGATATTGATTACTCCCCAAATCTTTGGTCTTCTCGTCTTCCTCAACAACTCTCTTTTACTCTTTTTTCACTCTCTCATTCTTACTCTCTCTGTACATATATATTTACGTCTTTTTGTTTCGTAGTTCCGCGTTTGCTGTCATAGGAACACGAAAAAAAAACAGTTAGGTTCTAAGTAATATGATTCACAATTTAGCCATAATTAAAATTATATTTATGAGCTATTCTTCATACCCTGGTACTGTCCCTCCTGAGATCCTTGGACCTAACCCATCTTAATATGGCTTGTCATAGCGCAAGGCGTGATAATTTGCGGTTAACGGGGAATATATTTGTCATGGGACATGGTGGTCTGCATGCATATGTCAATTTAGTGTTATCTCTTCATTAACTGTGATACGGCTTTACACTTGTATATTTGTGATTTTATGTGTACGTATATGTACGTATATCATATTGACCGAGTTCAAGTATGGGCGTAAGCATATTCGCATACATCCATATTTGTATGCCTACACACACTCCTAACAGGCCAGTCTCTATAACTTTCTAGGACGATCTACCGAAGCGCGTGCCACTCTCGTACATGACAACAACGAATGAACCACAGCCCCCTCAACCACAGACATAATCTAATGTGCACCACCATATTCATACACTCACAAATATTTCGAAGAAGCAACCACACTCACACACGGGCGCTCATTTACTCCTACATGCTCGATATTTGTTTCCCCTGCAGCAAATCTTCAAAACATGTAACTCGTGCGGAAATCCAGTTACACAAAAGGTGGACTAATTACACGTACATCGTTTTCCTGAAAATATTCCGTTTTCTTTCTTTCCTTACTTTCCTATATTTCCCATTTACTCTTCTCCCTCACATTTTATTTTCCGAGGAAAGACTAGTGTCCCAAACTTTAAGATACTTTTCCTACAATATAAAGTGTCAAATTAATTTATATCATCTTTGTATTGTATTATTTGCCTATGATTTTCCTAGAGCCTTCACACACACACACACACACACACACACACACACACACACACACACACACACACACACACACACACACACACACGCATATATATATATATATATATATATATATATCTATCTATATATATATATATATATATATATAAAGAGAGGGTGAATATCCCCCATCATATAAGAAGTAAATACACGGCATTATCCGTTAAATATATTTGAATATCAAAGCTGGTATATGTAAATTATGCCAGCAAAATAGTGAGTGAGTTAAGGATTCAAGTAAAAATTGTAATAATTGTTTACAGAGGATTGATGTTAAATTATTCTGAATGAATAATTCATAGTACAAATGACGGTGCAAGTAATGAATATATGAATCATAAAAAAACAAAAACGCCATATTTGCTGTTTTACCATAAGTGGCCTGCCTGCATGCGGTAGAGGGGAAGCAATTATCTTACAAATGCTTTTGAAATTATTCTGCATCCTGCTGTATCAATCATGCTCTTAATAACATTTTCTTGAATTTCCACTTGTAATAGACATTAAAAATTTATGAATATCTGTTGCAAGCGATCGAGACTGGAGGTTATCTGACAACAAGCCAAAGGTATATTATCTTATAGCACCGACATTTTGTTGTGTCCATTACCAAGGCTCGTTAATTGGTTGAGAGTCGAGAGCATGGCACATTATTACTTGAAACCGACAACACAAATATGAGAACTGTTAAATATGTCTTTCGTAATTGTTCTGAGATGTGTCAGAACTTGGATTGATGTCTAAACAACATATTAACAAGGCAAATCTTTATGCAGCTCTATCTCACTTTTTCCGAGTAAGTTGAAATGAAAACACACACATAGGCGTATCCACACGCATATACTTCTGTAAGTGCATGTACGTATATACATTCATACTTAATATACATATATATATATGTACATTATATACTTGATATTAAATAATTCGCTATTAATATAATATAATTGCAGCTGATTAGTGTGTTGTTTTGCTTAAAAAAAACAGATATATTTAATTGCGGCAAATTAGTTTTAAAATACACATAATTAATCAGATAGTTGCAGTTATTGATTAAACTATCTGAATGTTAACCCTTTATTGAAAACATTCATATATTTATTTCCCCAAAGCAATTCAAGGAGAATCATGGAATATACGTGTTTGCATCTTTTGCAAGTTACTCTGATAATATGAAATATTTACAGCAAAATGTAGACAAGTGTAATGAATATAAATGAGAGAAAATATCGAACAAATAACGAATATACTCCGCTCTGTCTCAGCAAAGAAAGAACCTTGGTTATTTTCTCCCTAGCATCTGATCTCGGTGTCAGCCTCTAAGAGTTCGCAGAGGGATACACACACACACACACACATATATACACACACACGAACGCACAGACACACCTACACACATACACACATATGTATATATATATATATATATATATGATATAAAACAATAAGACGTAATATAATAGAATGTAATATAATATATACTGTATATGGTTATGTGTCTGTGTACGTGTGTGTGTTTGTGTGTGCGTGTCTATATGTGTGTATGTATGCTGTTTGTAAATCAACAGGTTTTCGTTATCGGCCCCCTGTCGAATCGCTCCCAAGTATGTGTCAAGCCAATCAGTCAAAGATGCCACCGAAGCAAAGAAAAAGGCTTGCACACATGGCTTTGAAATAAGTTTTCCTTGCAGTAGAAGAAGCGTGGAATGACGCAGAAGAGACAGGAAAGACGTCGAAATCTAAGGCATGAGAGTACTTTGGGGTTAAGCTTGAATCTGACTTCAGATCAGCTAATGAAGTATCCTGATAGACCATCTACCGGCTTCATAATAATAATTCTTCCTCCACACCTAATCTCCGAACCAGGTCTGGTATTCTGCTTTCTTCAGTGAAGTGTATCATTGCGCGGTGGAGAGAATAGTTTGCTGATCTCCTAAACCTGGCGGAACGTTGAAAAGTGATGCGAATCTCCGAGTAGGTGTATGCTTGTATCATAGATCTCGAACATATATATGAGCGCGATCCACAGGAACTATTGTGGCAGCTTCTGTAGGAGTGAACGATCGATGGACAGCTTCACATTGTCCGCATGTCTCTTCACTAATGCACTAGTAATTCTTTTCGTATAAATTGGGCTAAAACAACACTATTCAAAATAGGGATCGAACTCTAACAAGGATCCGTATTGTCATTTCTCCTGTTCATAGGATTGTCATGCGCAGGTGGGTTAAAAATGGTATCAAGTCTGGCGGTTTTACGATCAGATGTGTGTAATTTGCGAATAATATAGTATTAATTATGTCGTCAGAAGATGATCTCCGACATACTCATGATAGATTTGCTGACTGCAGAACAGGAATGAATATCATTATTACGAAGACTGAGAAACCTCTCAAGGAAGCCTTCACAGTACACTGTACGCGTGGGGAAGTTCCACTTAAGTATCTCGGGACTCTGTTCATGAGTGATGGATGTATTTCACCGATGAGGTCGGCAGGTTTCTCTTGAAGATCCAGCCGGATCAATTTGAGACATTTGCTTCTACAGGATATACTGGAATGCATGCACGAGGACTCTGATTCTACGAATTTTCTAGGAATAAGTGCCTGAAGATCATAATGATGGCGACGATGATGAAGGAGTAGCAGAAGAAGAAGAAGAAGAAGAAGAAGAGGAAGAAGAAGAAGAAGAAGAAGAAGAAAGATAGATCAATGGATATATTCTTCTGTCTCAGTCTCGTAGACAACGTCTCCATCTCCTACCCATATACATACATAATGCACATGACCTCACTCGCACGTATACACACATATACACACTCACATACACACACACACACACACATATGTATATATATATATATATATATATATACAGAGAGAGAGAGAGAGAGAGAGAGAGAGAGAGAGAGAGAGAGAGAGACAGAGAGAGAGAGAGAGAGAGAGAGACCGAGAGAGAGATAGAAAGAGTGAGATAGAACAATATATAGATTATATTTTATATGGAAATAGATAACTTTATATCATGCTGTATATTTCTAATATATAAGACCTATAGTCACTTCCCTTAATTCTTGAAATTCGCTTGGTATTGCATCTATATTTAGCATCGAGAAAACCAAAACCACATCACGAAGACAGATATCAAGTCCTCATCAATATCTTACCCTCAGCAATACTATACTAATAATTGCCCTAATATATACACAGATATTC
>OZ024740.1:334966970-334976970 GCA_964016885.1 Eledone cirrhosa | reverse complement strand
CTTAATAGGCTATATACATATTTAGATTATAGCAGACGCACTATGTTTTTACTATATCTATAGTTACAGCTGAAATTCAACTCTTCAGTGTTTCTCTTATCTTCTTCTTCTTCTTCTTCTTCTTCTTCTTCTTCTTCTTCTTCTTCTTCTTCTTCTTCTTCTTCTTCTTCTTCTTCTTCTTCTTCTTCTTCTTCTGGCAGTATCGGTAGAGGGTCGGACGTCATGCTTTGACGCATAGAGTTACGGCCTTTTCCATTCTGAGTTCAAATCCCGCCGAGGTCAACTTTTCCTTTCATCCTTACGGGGTCGATAAAATAAAGTACCAGTAATGTACTGGGTAATTGCGGCCTTGTGCCAAAATTAGAAACAATTATTATTATTATTATTATTATTGTTATTGTTATTCCTTGAATCTCAGTCATTGATGTTGGTTAACTGCAAAGTCCGTTGGATTGAATATCAAGCCACTACCTGCAGCCTCAGATATTCAGGACGTATCGGAGGGTTCTTGCTGTTCCAAGCAAGCATGCCTTTTGAAGCGTTCCAAAAAGCGTGAAGGGGCCGATTTTCTTTAACCATCCCTGGAAACCTTTGGAGATAGTCCCCAGTGCGCCTATGACAATCGGGATCACTTTGACTTCATGGAAGTTCCAAATCCTTTTCACCTCCCACTTTAGGTCCTGGTATCGGTTAATTTTCTCCCTCTCCTTCTCTTGCACTCTCGTGTCGAACGGGCAGGTCACATCCACAATCAGGCACGATCTTTTTTCTTTCTTTGTCCACAACCACCAGGTCAGGTCTATTGTGTTCCAGTTTTTTGTCCGTCTGTATCCTAAAATCCCACAGCACCTTCACCTGACTGTTCTCCATCACCGCCTCTGGCCTATGCTCATACCATTTCTCAGAATGTGGTAGATTGTTTACTTTGCACAGGTGCCAGTGGATCACCCTGCCCATCACATCGTGTCTCCAGCCCTTATAGTGGGTCTGGGCTAGGTGTTTACACTCGGACACAATGTGAGCCACAGTCTCCTCTCTCTCTCCACAGATCCTGCACAGTGGGCTAGCCTCCTCCTTGTAGATATTATTATTATTATTATTATTATTATTATTATTATTATTAAGGGCGTTGGATTGGCAGTATCGGTAGAGAGTCGGATGCCATGCTTTGCAGCAAAGAGTTACGGCCCTTTATGGTCTGAGTTCAAATCCCGCCGAGGTTAACTTTGCCTTTCATCCTTACGGGGTCGATAAAATAAAGTACCAGTAATACACTGGCTAATTGCTGGCCTTGTGCCAAAAGTAGAAACAATTATTATTATTATTATTATTATTATTATTATTATTATTATTATTATTATTATTTAAGGGCGGTGGATTGGCAGTATGGGTAAAGGGTCGGGCACCATGCTTTGACGCATAGAGTTACGGCCCTTGCCATTCTGAGTTCAAATCCCGCCGAGGTCAACTTTGCCTTTCATCTTTACGGGGTTCGATAAAATAAAGTACCAGTAATTCACTGGTGATTGCTGGCGTTGTGCCAAATGTAGAAACAATTATTATTATTATTTGTATTTGCCAACTAATTGCTGCGAACTGTAAATCCCTCCCCACGCCGGCCTGTTGGACTTATCAAAAGACGCTGTCGTCCCCAAATGATCCAGCTTGAGTTCTATGCAAGTCCCACCAAGCTTATGTATATTATCAAATTATCTTGCTCGTGGTATCGTGCCGGCTGTCTTTGCCCCTAAATTCTGTCCAGCGATTCATTCCAATGCCATTTTAACCACATGTCCGTAGTACCGGGACTGTGGTCCGTAGTACAGGACCGCTCTACCGGGATTGATTACCTAATATCGGAGCAAAGTGACCTCCATTTTAGCGGAGAGGCATAACAAGGATATTCTTCTATAATTAGAGCGATCATTATTTTCTCTCTTTTTGAAAATTAAGATCATCACTCCCAATAGCCATTAGTCTGGTTCCTTTCCAGAGATCAAGACCATCCGGTAAACAAATCAGCTAGTTTTATATCTTCTCTTTTTTTCGGGCCGAATGTTGACCTCCTCAGATGACGTGCCATATTTGATTGCTAAAATTGCACTGGTGATCTTAAGACAATTTCCTGTGAGCAGATATGGAGGGAGACTTCTTAATACGAAGTCGACGGATGGTCTGCCAGTAAACATTATTTGCTGATATAAAGTCGGATTTTAGTTTACTACAAAATCATTTCATGTTTTAAACTTGTTTACATTTACTGCCACAATAGTGACCTTTCGCGTCTGTTTGTCTGTCTGAATGTACATTATGATGTTTGGCTGTAATGGTTTGGAAAATATATATCCACAATTTTAGAATATTTAATTTTTTATAATAATTTGAAAGACGAAAAACAGAATAACAACACAATCGATACAGTATATGGAAGGAATATTTTAGTTTAACGCTTGAAATACATTAACATACAAAGATACTTATATACACATACACACACACACACACTTCTCCGTATAAGACAAAAGCTGAAAAATATCTTTTGACATGCTAAAATAACCCCCCCCCCCACACTGCTTACAGACACATTCCTACTGACCATCCCGCTACCACGAATTACTCTGCTACACACACACACACACACACACACACACACACACACACACACACACACACACATATTTGTTGTGAAAGAGTCACTTCTGAGTCTTGGCGCGAAATCAATTTTTTACATTCACATGACCTCTACTGACCAATCAAAATTGTTTTGACCACAAGAATTTTTGCAACACCAAGTAGCGCTGGAGCCACTTTTTAAACATAAAAACACTCTTGGCGCAAAATCAATTTTTTACATTCACATGACCTCTACCGACCAATCATAAATTGTTTTGACCACAAGAATTTTTGCAACACCAAAGTAGCGCTGGAGACACTTTTTTAACACAAAAACAGGTAGAATTCCCAAAACTAATCAGATCAGAGAAAACAACACGGACACTCTATCTCAAAATTATTTTTGAAAAGCATTTAGAAATGCGCAACCGGTAAAAACTTAAAAACTTAAAACCACAACTGAATACTAACCCACACAATTACTAATACTCTTTTATTCCTAATTAAACTATTTTTCAACTGTGAACAATTTGTCAGCATTTTCTATTCCGTTTACCAATATATAATAACTTGTATGTTACACCTCTATTCTTTTAACTATATATATATATATTTATATATTAATGAATGAGGATAAGATGCTAGGAATTCCATTACAATGTGGATATAAATATAGAGGGATGACAAAAAAAAAAAAAGAGCTTTTATCATGATATTTTAAGGTAAAAATCGTTTCTTGAAATACATTTAGAAACCACTAGGCTTTCTGTTCTCATGAATCTTCCCTATAGTGTGAGTGTAGTTGACTGTTGGATTGCACATGCGCAATAATCCGCTCAATTGTCTATTTGCCGTTCCGTAATTCGTAGATTACCCACATTTCTTTCCGTCGCTTGTATTGTGATCTTGGTTGTGTCATTTATCTACGGTTATATGTTCTTTTTCCGGATTTGCAACATGCAGACAGTACTGCCAAGGTATGAGGAAGCATAGCCTCTGCATGTGATCCTGTAAACGACATACGTTATTATGTACATTTCCGGGTTATTGATGGGAGAGTTAGGAAATGCGCATGTGCTGTTGTATGCAGATCGACGTTTGGAGGGTAGTCTCCTCATGAATGGTCTGAAGAGCACCAAACGTATGTTCAGATGCTTCCTATGTATGGATAGCTTGTTGGATGGTAACAGTCATTCTCTTATGGAAGTGTAGAGGCTTTAGATAGTATCTGATGTCCCTTGGGTGTGTCTCATTCTTTATTGTTTTCTTTGCTGGTGCCTCGGAATCTTTATGTTTGGCGAGAGAAAATGAATAGCCTATGCCGCTGGAATTCTACCGGGCTTGTACATTTACCCCTAATCCCTCTTTATCTGTTGCCTATCCGAGATATCTCGAGCTGTACGTAGGCCATTTTGAGTCTCGGACGGGCAAAATCAAGATTTACAAATAGGTCTCCGCAGGCATCCATTATGTGGAATAAATCGAGAGACAGTAAGACAGTATATAAATTATAACACAGATAATAAAAAGATAATAAGCTATTTCCGCACCTTATAAATGTTGACCAAACATTCACTTGGAATATAAAATGAAATGGGGTATCAATGACCTGTTCGTAAATGTAAACTGCAATACATAAAACACATTGGTAAACGAATAAAACAGAAATGCATATGCGAAGTATGTGTTAGTTTTATGTGGGCTATACAAATCTACAGGATTGCAACTAATAGAATATTTGTGGTATATATTGATTTTTATGTTACAGTTAAAAATGGTAAGGTGTGGTAGTTTCAATCTTAATATACTCAGACGAGCATACATGCACACACAGAACACACACAAACACAGGCACGCACCCAAACACACGTATATATATATATATATATTGGTAAATAAATAAATATATATATAGAGAGAGAGCGAGAGAGAGAAAGAGAGAGAGAGAGAGACAAATGTACCTCGACTTTTATATAATAAGTACATTGTCTAACCATTATAACCATTAAATTGCGACAAGCGCAAAAACACTTTTTTTCTTTCCTTTTTTTTAATGTAAAAGAAAAGTAGGACATTTTAGATTAGTACACATGACAATTATATTTACAAGACTTTTTCGAATGTTGCTGTGAATAAATTGTTGCCGACATAGTTAGAAAATGTTTAGATTTTCCGGAATTCGGATTTTGCCTTATTTCGTAATTGTATATAACGACATGTGTATATGAAATGTAATATAAATTGTTTCAATTATGTTTTTAGGATGCCAATAAATCTCGCTGTTCTCGTGCTACGAGAAAAGGGAGAATTACATAAACTGGAGAAAAAATGGTGGTATGACAAAGGACAGTGTGGACAGCCAGATAAAGTAAGTTTAACTTTCATATCGTAACGAACAAAATATATTTTTAAGCTCCCTCAAATACTTGGGAGGCTATGAAAACGAATGATTAGTGTACTTGACAAGCACCTGTTAATTACTCAGGTGAAAAATCATATGTAACATAATATGTGGTGGATGGAATATACAGGTGACTGATATTTATAGTCTACTTCATATGTAAATGTACTTTACTTGTTGAAGTGACTCCTGAACGAGTATCCTCCACCGCCAACTAGCATACCTTCCTCTTCTAGGTCCCGGCCAACAGGATGGAGAATGCGTTTCCCCGGAGGTCGGTGAGGGAGATGCGCTGAAACAGACATTGAACCTACTAGTGATTTCGTGAAAGCCATACATGGAAATTGGTCGAGATCGTATTTTCTCTGACATCTAATTATACAAAACATACCGCCTTTAAATTGTGGCATAAAATATTATAATCGTCAATACACTATTTCTGTAAATAAAAATAGTGTGGACAAGGCGGGTATATGTTTTGATCATATGTGTGCTTGATTAGAATTAATTTGCTCGAATTAATAATTCAGGCATTTATACGGAGCGCGTAAGTACTGCAGGGTTCACCAGGCTGAAGCAATTGAAGCTGTATAACATTAGGTATTGATGAGTGTGTTGTAATTATGTATTCAACTCCGGTGGGAAGTAGATATTCTCCTTAGATAAGCTCTAACATGGTGTTAACCCTAATATCGGTTACTGCTTCCCTATCACACAATAGTATAGGAAAGTAACCATCAGATATAATTTATTAATAATTCAATAAAAGAGATTACAAACGAAAACAGTTCTATATTTTCTTACAATAATATGAGTGTTTTTAATAGATGTGTTCCTAACCCAGGCCACTATATATCTTCTTCACATGTTAGTGACTTATTATTTTACATCACTGATAGGGCGGTGGATTGGCAGTATCGGTAGAGGGTCGGACGCCATGCTTTGAAGCATAGAGTTACCTCCCTTTATGATCTGAGTTCAAATCCCGCCGAGGTTAACTTTGCCTTTCACCATTACAGGGTCGATAAAATAAAGTACCAGTAATACACTGGGATAATTGCTGGCCTTGTGCCAAAAGTAGAAACAATTATTTTACATCACTGATTGAAAACCAACAAAAACCACAAAGTGCGTCCTTAGTTACAATAACTAATGTGTTATTTGATAAAGATGTATTTTATTGTGGTGATTCCTCGAATATGTTAGATAGTGCGTTTATTTTGTGGTAGCTATATAAGAGCTAAGCATATTAAGCAGACTAACATTAAATAACGAAATGTTTCGATCCCCAAAAGTTTCTGTCCTAATTTCGAATATGAGCTTGGGGATGGATATTTTCATAATAATTGAAAATAAAACCTTTAGCCATTATCTGTAGGAATGATTCCAGCTAAAATTTATAATGATACATGGAGTCTCCAACTCGAGCCCCCATATCCGTACGCGCTACTACTCACCTACCATGCCCAGCCTTCTTAAAACTTTTCTTTCAAACTCTGTTGTTCCAACTTTTCTTCTCCCTGAAATCTCTATTTCCCGAAGAAGGATTTATATCCGACAAAATCACGATTTCCACATTCTAAGCCTGAATCTAATTCACTTTTCTGTTTTGCATCTCTGTCATTGATTTTGTCTGTCTTTGAACTATATAAACATATATATACGTACGTTATTCCGGGTTGAATCGGAGGTAACCACAGGAAATAAGGTACTCAATACATAGCAGAGTATAACAGTTTTAATATAGATGAGATTCAACAGGATTAAAACTTCATTCTTTAGAAATCATCAGATTCCTGATGATTTCTAAAGAATGAAACAGTTCTAGTCCTGTAGAATCTCATCTATATTAAATGTATATATATATAAACTTATAAAACGGCTCTATTTCGCCACGAATGACCATGGAAACTTCCCTTTTGACATGCAGGTTAGGTCAAAGTGTATTGTGGACGAATATCGGTCACCTATGCATACCTGTCTACTCCTACTACACCACCGATCCGGGCTAAGGGAAAGGCACCAGTGACGTCGTACACACACTAACATATGCATATGTTTATATATATATATATATATATATATATATAGTAATAATAATAAATTTGAAGACTAAAATCCAAAGAGGGCTCGATAAGGATAAATATATATCAGATATATATGAACCGTAGAGCAAATATTTATTAAAATAACAGATTAAAGTTTAAGCAAAGAATCGCTGCCTTCACCCTTAACGGGATCCTCTGAAACGCACAGAGTTTCAGAAGATCACGTTAAGGGTAAAGCACCGATTCTTTGCTTAAACTTTAATCTGTTATTTTAATAAATAAATAAATAAATATATATATATATATATACTAGAAAGTGAGGTTTTTTTTACAAAATGAAAAATAACCGAGGTGTCCTACACGAGTGAAAGTATAAAGAAAAAGAGATGAAATCGAAAATGCAACTGGAGACTTATTTTTAAAAAAATATATATATATATTTATCTGGTTCCTTTACCGGTTTCGCAGTTCTTCTGCTTTTCAAAAGGTGAGTTGAGATGGAGGGTCTGTGGTTTTTTCTCCATCTCAACTCACCTTTTGAAAAGCAGAAGAACTGCGAAACCGGTAAAGGAACCAAATAAATATATATATATATTTTTTTAAAATAAGACTCCAGTTGCATTTTTGATTTCATCTCTTTATATATATATATATATATATATATATATATATATATATATATATATATATCATAAACATGTCTATAGAATCGCCGGATAAAATATATACAGTTTCCTCTCCCAATTAGTATAATTAACCATATAAAAAATCAATTAGACCAAGCTATAAGAATAAAGGCTCCTATGAAGAAATCTCCGACAAATAACCGAAAGTAGCCCCTTCGCGGCGGTTACGACGGATTATTTATCGAATATTTCTACACCATGTATAAATCGACCAGATATACAGTCAACTAAACAGAATTAGGTGTAAAATAAACTAGAAGAAAGTGTACATATTTAAGTGTACATATATATATACATGTGTGTGTGCGTCAGTATATATATATATTTATATATATATCTATCTACATATGTGTTGTGTGTGTGTGTGTGTGTGTGTGCATTCATTTATATATGCATATATACACGTATAGGTGGGAATAGGTAGATGTATAACTCTCATTTAAATATACGCATATATTCATTTTTGAACCAGTTTTATTTCGGTCAAAATTCTTCCTCGTTTATTATAGAGATAAAATGATTTCTCTAAAACGATAATTTGAATTCAGTAACTGAAAGGAATTTAATTCTGTTTTGATGCAGATGATGGAAACTTGCATACCGTAGGAAAGATTGCAATACATATTAAGAATTAATTTCGATAAATATTAGCATATTTGGAAATAGGAGAAACTAAATTTACTTTATCGATTCACATCACGTTTTCGGTGTAATAAACGCAATTAAATTTTCCTGAAAGAACTAATATTGAAATATATATAATATATAAAAGTTGAGGAGAATAACCAGTAAATTAGAATATTCCAAAACCTTATTCCTTGGGCCCAATAATGAAAGAAAAACAAGAAAATGTCACATTTCTACAGAATAAGTAAACACTTCATAAATTTATTCAAGTGACATACTGAATTCTAGAAGCAAATGGAGAAAGTAGAGTTGCAGCAAATGATTTATGACTAATTGGCCATGACAACACGCATATATTTATCCTAAGGTTGTCATAAAGACCAATTTACACACGTCCATACATGCACACACACGCACAGACATATACACCCACCCACACACACACACATACCCCCCCCCATATATATATATATATATATATATATATGTGTGTGTGTACATATACATATATGCAGGGCATGCTACGTTAATAGGCAATTATAGATATGGTCAATTTCTTGTATATATATATATATATATATATATATATATATACATACACACATATATATATATGAGTGTGTATGTGTGTGTGTGTGTGTGTTTGTGTGTATGTGTGCGTATGTGTGTGCATGTATGAACGTGTGTAAATTGATGTTTATATGAATATATATATATATATATATATATATATATATATATATATATATATATATATATATATATATATATATATATATATATATATATATATATATATATATACATACGTATGTATATATAAAGCCGGAAATGTTTTGTTCCACATAAATTAGAGTGGTGTCACAGTAATGTTCTGCGTATGAGTTTTCATAGTAAATCCTACTTGAAACACACCATAAATGAAATTATTGGAAGTAAATTACATATAACATTGAAAGTCAAAGGAAATATGTATACTAAAGATATATATATATATATATTTTTAAAGATATTATATGTGGTTAAGAAACGCCAGATAATTCACTAATATATTAACCTATATGTCAGAAAATTTATCCCTATTACAATATATGGTATGACCCATAAATATTTATTTAACCTGCAGACAGACTGGTACCGACGTTGTATAAATGTTGTGAACTATATCTGCCGAGGCGTGAGAATTTCAGTTCAACATTTTGAATCTAGCTCTGTTTATGAAACGAAGTATTATTATTAAGAGCAAAATATTAAAAATATAACAAAAATAATAATATTATTACAAACATTAGTGTTTCTGGATGGTTTCTTGATATTATTCGGTCTGTTGAAGATATTGTAGCGTTAACTCTACATAGCTCCACCAGAGAATTTTTCATCAGAGTTGTATCCTATTGAAAAAATAGGAAATAATTATAGTTAAAGTAAATGAAATTAATATAATTACTTTTGAATACAAAGACTTTATTGTTAGTCAGAAGAATTCATCATATTAATTTTACTTAATTCTTCATTTTTCAAATGAACTAGTATCTCACGTAGTAATAAAATATGCATATATAGAGCGAAGAGCTTGATTCCACTCTCAGCGATACAAATACACACACGCACACATACCCACACAC
>OZ024740.1:334954470-334964470 GCA_964016885.1 Eledone cirrhosa | reverse complement strand
GGTGAAAGAGGATATTTATGACTACAGAATCAACTGGAGAATAGCGAAAATATGTAAAACATATATCAATGATTCCGACAGCTGGCATATATGGAAAGTTTCTTTGGACCTAACTCATACCACTAATCGAGAAACGAGATATGTAAGCCATGCTTGCATAGCACAACATCACTTATTGCAGTTTAGGGCAACAAATACCAGTTACCAAGTATAACATGCTGCAGGATCCTCGAACAACCATTCTAACCTTTTAGACACTGAATAACAAAAAAAAAAGATGGTCAGCAATGTTTAACACTCCTGTACCGATTAGAACAACAATATGTGCATATGTGGGCAAGGGCTTTTGTGGAAAACGGCCAGTTTCCCATACATGTCAGCCTCCTCTCTCTGTTATACTGATTTTGGTCAAGAGAAAGGTGATGTCCGATACAGCGTACGAAATAAAGTTTCTTGCTCAAAAACAGAAATCCGGGAAGCAAACTCCAACCTCTCGTTGGTGTTTGTGTGTGGGGGTGTATCCATGTTGCCCAAAAGGATGGTTTATCAAGAAATACTTCTTATTGTCGATGAAGTTGAGATTTTAATGTTTCTTAGATGAAATAGGAATTTGAAAATGTAATTATTGTGTTTCTATTTGCTGTATTTGCTGAATATCTATGATATGAATATATATAGCATACACCTTTTAAAATTTCTATAAATAATTTACCATTTCTTTGCAGGAATCTTCAAAGACCAGTGCACTTCGATTGAGTAATGTGTCCGGAATATTTCATATCCTCATAGCGGGCCTGGTAGCCGCTATGCTCGTTGCTCTATTGGAATACTTATTTCATTCAAAAATGAGGTCAAGAAAAAACAAGGCAAGTCGAAGAAAAGTTCCAGTAATTCTGTTTGAGAAATAATATTTTATGAGCAGTACAGAAATTTCATGCTGATATTTTGTTACGTAAATACACGTGTATATATTTATATAGAGATTTGTATGTATGTATGTATGTATGTATGTATGTATGTATGTATGTATGTATGTATGTATGTATGTATGTATGTATGTATGTATGTATGTATGTATGTATGTATGCATGTATGTATGTATGTATGTATGTATGTATGTACGTATGTATGTATGTACGTATGTATGCATGTATGTGTGAGTGTACGCATGTATGCATGTAAGTATGTATGTATGTATGTATGTATGTACGTATATATATATATATATATATATATATATATTTATAGGCCCAGAAATAGCCGTCGAAACGGCTTGAGCTCTGCCGTCGGGGTCTTGAACATTTTCCTATATATATATATATATATTCATATATCCATATATACATACACTCAGAGAATTTAAATCGTTGTGATATATATATATATTTATAGTAACTGATAGGTTCTCACGTAGTAAAGCATTTAGGTAAAAATATCTCACTATACTTTGCACGATCTCTGTACTTACAGAAGCATTTACAGTCGCATCTACACTTTTAAATACACATTCGCACACACACATGCGCATACACATTCAATCGAACATACACATAACATAGAAAAGCACATACTATACACATCCACACACACACACACATATATATGTATAGAAATATTTGTTAGTTGTTATACATTAATATATATTGGATAATAATAGTAATAGTAGTAGTAGTAGTAATGATAATGATAACAATAATAATAATAATAATAATAATAATGATAGTAAATAATAGCAATAATAATAATAATAATAATAATAATAATAACAATAATAAGTGTTTCTACTTTAGGCACAAGGCCAGCAATTAACCAGTGCATTACTGGTACTTTTATTTTATCGACCCCGTAAGGATGAAAGGCAAAGTCAACCTCGGCGGGATTTGAACTCAGATCGTAAAGGGACGTAACTATGCTGGAAAGCATGTCCGACCCTCTACCGATACTGCCAATCCACAATAATAATAATAGTAATAATGGTTTCTTATATAGGAACAAGGCTAGCAATTTTGGGGGAGGGGAAAGTCTATTAAATCGACCCCAGTGCGTGATTGGTACTTTATTTTATCGGCCTCAATGGGATTTGAACTTAGATCATAAAGAGCGCTAACTCTAAGCTGCGAAGCATTACGTCCGATGCTCTACCGATTCTGCTAATTAATATTAATAGTAATATTTTCTTGATTAGTCATACAGAAGTCACATGAAGAGTATGATACAGAGGGTACGAATTATATCACGCTGATGTTAAGTCTGCCTTTCATCCTTACGTCGATTTATTCGAATATCTCTTCCTGCAAAATTGCTGGGCTTGTGCTTATAGTAGAAATTATTATTATTATTATTATTATTATTATTATTATTATTATTATTATTATTATATATTGAATATTGCAGAGTTAATTCAGCTTTTCATGTTCAAATTGAAAATCCAACGATGCCAACATTTCCTTTCCTTGATGCGATGTGGATAAACTAAAGTACCAGTAGAGTGCTGGGATCGATTTAATCGACGTTTCCATTCCACTGAATCGGTGGCATTGGGCCTAATTTAGAAATAACTATTACAACATCTTTTAGTTAGTATTATGATAAATATAATGGCCACTTTTCAATTTGTTATATATAAAAGATATTGTAATTTTTTGTGATAATGTATGAATTATGTTATCTCATTATATAAACATACACTTGCTCAGCATCAGTTAAAGCAATGCCAAAGGTCTGAAGAAGCACTTGTATATATGAATATGTTTATGTGAAATTCATTTGTATATATATATATGTCTTTTTGTTTTGCCGATTACTTTGTACTCATTTTGCTCCACACACATATATATATATATATATATATATATATATATATATATACATGTATATATGTACATACATATATCTATATCTATATCTATATATTTACACACACACACATATATATATATATATATATATATATATATATACACATGTGCATGCGCATGCTTTGTCAGGAACATTTAAATTATGTATATTTCGTTGTTCTTTCTTTAATTCATTTAACTATTTAGTTATTTATTTTTAGTTCTTCAAATATGTTCCAAAATACTGGTAAGTCTTTACAGTGGGTTGTTTGAAGTTAGATCAGCATATTCCGAGTTTGGCTTTGTAAAATCTAATATATATATTGTAGTTATTTCACACAATCCTGTGAATAAGTGTTTACTTGACATTTGGAAGTTCTTCGGAAGCTTATAATTGCTACAATAATCTAGTAATCTATACAAGTGATAACGGCTTCTACTCATCCACACACATTCACCTACAGATACACAAACACACACACTTACACAAACAGACGTGCACATATATATAAATATGCATGTATAACCAAAACATGAACATTAAGTGTAATTGTTATAGAGAAGAGAAAATATACTGTTCTTAATGCGACGTGATTGAACCTAAGTTTTAACCACGCATTCATTGTCGATATATGGTGTTTAAAAACAACTAGATATGACTGGCAGCCGTACACACACACACGCGCGCGCACATATATCATATATATATATATATATATATATATATATATATATGCGTGAGTGTTTGTTTATTAATATGTATGCATCTGGAGTGTTTCATTTTCTGATTCATTTGTATATATGTTCATATACCTTATAATTTCATACATGTTTACACTGAAACACTGATGCATATGTGCCTCAGTAGCTGGGTATAATCATCTATTGGCGTATGAATTGAATGTAATCTGACAGTTTTTATTTATCACCAAACATGCTCTATGCTATATATATTGAGAAAATTCAGTTGTATATATGCGAAAATATATATTTTTGGCGAATGACCTTCTTTGACATCAAAACGAAGTGGAATGATCAGTTTAACTATTCCGTTGCCAGTTATTACTAGGGAGAGCTGATTGACATTTGCGTAATATGTTTTGAATTAGGAATTGATAAAATTAATAGTAGGATGAAATAAGTAATCGTAATTGCACACAAAAACATACGAATCTGTTACTTATCTCTTACAACACATTCTCGTTCAATAAAGTCTCATGTAAATATATCATAATATAGGATGTAGTCGCCAATATATATCCGAGATTAATAATAGAAATCCTATATTAATCATTGTTTCCGGGAAACGTCTATGATGTACATGTTTCATACTTATTAGTAAGTCAATACTATGATACGAATTTGTCTGTTACCTTTATGATAACGAAGCATAAGCTCTGCTTATTTCTGCTTATTTTTGTTAAATTCTCTCGTAAAATATATGCATATTAACCGTTTTTAGGTTTCTTCATAAATTGATATTCTGAGATATCTCTTTTGTTTGACAAGGAGATAAATACTGACGTGCAAATGTTGGTGACTTTGCTTTTAATTTTTAATTCCTGTTTCTCTTTTTTCTCAACGAATCTTTGATTATTTGAAGAGAACGTTAACAAATTCGTCTCATAAATATGGAAAACTTCAACTTATAACTTACACCCCTAAAAAAAGAAAGAAATTTCCCTGTATCTATCCTCACTGTTAATACGTAAATTTGTGCCTCATCATGAAAAGTGAATGTCAGTAAAATGAAATGTAGAAGGCCAGTTCTAATGGATGAACTGAAATTGTATGAAATATGCATTCAATGACTAGTGGTGCAATACAAAATATGTCTGACTGGCAGAAACATACTTTTCACTCTGTGGAAGCAAAGATGGTGAAAAATGTAATGATCTATAGGATAATTAGACATTCATGAAAATAATGGTAACAAGAAATATATCTATGAATGATATTAAGTGAATTCATTTTCATAACAAATGGGATGCTTTGCAGAATCATTGAAGCTTTGAAGAATTGCATGGCAGTATTTATCTATTGCATCTTACGTTCTCAGTTTAAATCTTGCTGGGATTAACCATGCTTTTCATTCTTCTAACTTCAATAATATATGGAGGTATCGAGTACGGATTTCAATATAATCGATTGCAGTAATTCCTGATAAGGAGCTATTACAAAACAACTTATTTACTGAAACCAACGGCCAGGCTATTTAACATACATGCCATCCACATGATGACTATTTACTTCATATTGACTAAAATGAAATAATTTAAATGGGAAACATTATTATAATTTAGTCAAGTGGTATACGGGCTTAAAGTGCAGGAGAATAAGACAAATCATATATACATATACATACATACATATATGCAAACCCTCATATATATATATGTATATATATATATATATATATATATATATATATATATATATATATATATATATATATATATATATATATATATATATAGGTATATATATGTATAAATATATATATATATATATATATATATGTATATATATGTATATATATATGTATATATATATATATATATATATAAACATTACATATATATATTACACACACACACACACACACAAAAAAAACACAAACACACACACACACACTCACACACACACACACACACATATATATATATATATATATATATATATATATATATATATATATATATATATATATATATATATATACATTATTACATTGTACACTATACAGCTGAGAATGATAGGGATGTATATCTTTACATAAACAGCAGGACAAGGATTTGTGTAAACATGCAGATTTTTAAATATATATATGTAAATATATCGTATTTTGTATTTCTCAGTAAATATACAGAAACACACGTAAATAATACATGCTTCAATTTACAAAATATGTATATACTCATATTTCTCAAAGCTTTTGTTAAATGCGTCCTCTTTGTAGCCAAACATTAAGAAGAATGGGCATCACCAGTTTTGAAATACACAGGACACACCATATGATATCGCATTTACCATTTGCTTAGGAGATATGTGATTATTAATATATAATTCATTAGACAAAAATATTGAGTAACTCTGAATTCGAAGTTCAGCCGAGGCATTTAATTTCAAGTGGCATCACTGATGAAATTTCTCAGTCATATTTGCTCACTGTTTCTATCAAAATAATTAATTAGAATCTACATATGTATCGAGTCAATTTTCAGTGAATGTTACAAGTTCTGGACATTTTCTTCTAAATTAGTAACTCCAAATATTCATACATTTACTGCAAACTCGTTTATTAAATGGGACTGCATTATACATTGCTTTTGTAAGTAGAGAGAGAATATGCTTTTTCTTCTACAGCAAAATATATCTTGTATTTCATATTGCTATGATTAATAATTGGTCATTAACGAATCAATACACATGTAATTTAATAACCCTGCCAGGAAAATAGCACAAACAAACACTCCTCTACATTTTATTCAATGAAGCTTTGTCAATTGTGTTTTTTTTTCGGTATATGTCATTCTTCTGTTTTATTTACAGTCTGAATTGTTTCGAGTGTCCCTGGGTACGACACATAGTATCCTACAATTAGTCATTCACTCGTTTCTTTCAGAGGAGAGTTTTACATATATGCATGTCATTTTATTTTGTTATTGCAATTTTTGAAGATACACCTTTAAAGTCAAAGAAATAAAAGTATCCGTTTTATAATGTCTTATTTTAATTGAATATAGTTCAAGATGTAGATTCTTATTATAATTTTTCATTTAATATTTGATTAATTTTCAAACTCAAGAGATGAAGAGATTTAATTTCACCGAAATAAAATTAGTCACGGGGAAAATAGACACGGAAAATTTAATGAAATGAAAAAGATAATTATAAAACCTAATTTCAATAACTGATTTTAGAGGATAGACATAACGAATACATTTATCAATATAAAGTTTGAAACAGAAAGATAAAGTGCAAAGGGTAAAGGAAGGAGTATAGTTATCAGAGACAGGAAAGAATAAAATAAAAAATGTTAAAAACGATTGATATAAACAAGGATAAAATATTGTTTCCGTGTTTAAAATCAGGTTCTTATGAGTAACATCTTTGAGTGAAGTTTGTTATATTATATAACACGTTGTCCACAAGAGGTAGCTGAAAAGCAATGCTGAAAAGGAAATGGAATCTTAGACAACATGAACAAATAGTCTTAGATAGCTCTATTCTTTCACTAGACACATTGCCAGTATCCATAGAATGATGTCTCCACTTCACTATATTATTGGTAAATATTTTATGAAACCCAAATCGATTTTAAAATGTCGGCTTGGCAACATATGAACATACAGTGCGCAGCAATGTAACTAAATAAAGAACGACTTTAGGTTGGTGTAGAATACAATTATAAAAGTGTCTTTTACAAAAAAATATGAAACCCGAATGTAATCCTACTAGGAAATAGCCACCTAATTCATAGTCAATATCAAACACAAAAAGAAGTATTTTTTCCCGAAAATGTTCTACCTAATAGTTCAATGGTGACCAACTCACGTTATTAGTAAACACTTTACGATCTGAGTTAACATCCCACCGAGGTTGACTTGCCTTTCATCCTTACAGGGTCGATAAAATAAAGTACCAGTAATGCACTGGGTAATTGCTGGCCTTGTGCCTAAAGTAGGAACAGTTATTAGTAAATACTTGAATACTAAAATGGTGGGTGAATTGGCAGTATCAGTAGAGGGTTGGACGCCATGCTTTCTAGCATAGTTACGTCCCTTTACAGTCTGAGTTCAAATCCCGCCGAGGTTAACTTTGCCTTTCATCCTTACGGGGTCGATAAAATAAAGTACCAGTAATGTACTGGGTAATTGCTGGCCTTGTGCCTAAAGCAGAAACCATTATTAGTAAATACTTACGAAATCTTATATTAAATACCTATAGTGATGTGAATATAATTTTTAGCTAATTTCAACTAGACTTCCTGTTTCATATCGTTAAATGACAATATATATTTCTATACCTAATTTCTCCCTAATATTCATGGCGCCCAAGTAAAAAAAAGAGAATAACGTGATATAAAGGTTTAGTAAGTATTTGTCATATACTTTACGGATAATCTTATTAACATCTTTGTATTCAGTTCTCAAAGTGATTAAATAATTATATTCATACAAGAAAATAGCAGGCGTTGATAGGAGCACAGTTGCCGATTGTTTCGTAACAATACTTAATTACCTTCTGGCTTCCATCTTATTTCCATCGAGTTGATTATGTGTGTGAATAATATAGATAAAGTATTTCAATCAATGGACGACCGGGATGGAAATATCCCTTTAAACGATTAATGTTGCCAAAAACACTATATATATATTTCTCCGAATAACACACACGTCAATGCATATTCGGAAATGCTCTGCCGCAGCAATAACACCAAATCCGCGGGCCATCTGTTTTTGCCGTAATTTCTTTAACTGAGTAAGATATTATGCAATCCGCACCTGATGATATCATGCAACATTAAAACTTTAAAGGGATATTTCCATTCCAGCCCTATGTTGCTTTAATAAAAAAAAAAACATTTCACTCCGTACCAGCCACGGGATTCAACATCTACGGGGGACAAGTTGCATAACGTAGAGTACTTACGGTTACATCATGGTTACTAAACGGAATGGCCAGTTCTACCCATTGGAGAACCACAAAACATAAATAAATGTATATATATATATATATATATACATGGGTCATCCTGGCGTAATTAACTCTGAAATTATGTTTCCGCTTAGACATAAATTATATTTACTTTATGTATTTATCTGAGAGAATGCTGAGTATTGAGTGTATTTCACTACCATATCCATCTCTACATACACATTATATGTTGCTAAAATAGATTCAACACATTAAATTTCAATATAGTTAGTATTATGTGTAAAATTTGCTTTTTCTCCCTATGAAATTAGTTGATAAATTTCATATATATATATATATATATATATATATATATATATATATATATACACTCGAAGCCACCATATATACATTCTACGGTACTTCAGAGAATAGTATTTATAAACTATATAATGTTTTATTTTTCTGTTTGTTTTTGATCATTTTTTATAAGATATGAATGAGTAAGGAACATTTCATACAATTGCTAGAATGTTGATTGTGGAACACACCGAATTAATCTATCAGTCCTTTAATATCTTAGAAGTTAATTTGGCGTGAGAAACACATTCTATAATAATGTTTATATGATACTTTTTCTTTGATATATATTTAAGTTGTTTAATAAATTTATTTAGCGAGTTCGTTTTTAATTGCCTCTGATTCACCGTGTAACATTTCTATTGTTCCCCGGTTCTAAATGTTATTTCCTGGTTTGGTATATCCCATTATTCTAGGAAAATACTAATATTTAATCAGAAGTTTGGGTTTGTTGTCAGCAGTTTCATATTTCGAAATTTTCATATTTTTCAAGAAAACACATATTTAAAAAAAAATATTATCAGTTCATATAATTAAATCAACAGAGTATATATTTTGTTTTATTACACAAGCTTCTCAAAAGCAAACAAGTAAACCAAATAACACTTATAAAGCAACTTATAGACGTCAGAAACGACTGGATTTCCTGGATTTGCGGTTGTAGTCCAGGTCGCATTCCCGCACTAGCCCCCAGATATAGTCCCCTATCATTTTGTAATTATAGTGGCCCTGGTACCTCCGCTCTATCTCTTTCACATCTTGATGGAACCGTTCGCCTTGTTCTTCTGAGTAGGCGCCCATATTGTCCTTGAATTTTTCCAGGTGAGCGTCCAGAATATGGAGTTTAAGCGACATCCTGCATCACATGGCGCCAAAAGCCTTTATTAGATCCTGCACCAGTTGCTGGTAGTTTTCAGCTCTGTAGTTGCCCAGGAAGCCCTTAACAGCCTTCAAACTTGTGGTGGAGCTGTCTATGAATAGCCGCCACTCATTGGGCACAAACGGCACCCAATAACGTCAAACAGTCCAGGCACGTCATGGCAGAAGCAGAGGCTATCCCTAAGAGTGTAAAAACCTGAGAAAGTTTGGTGTCGACTTCTCAGACTTGTCACCTGCACTTCCTCCTTGACCAAGTTCCACTGCTTCATCCTGGAGACAAATGC
>OZ024740.1:334941970-334949470 GCA_964016885.1 Eledone cirrhosa | reverse complement strand
TATTTTCTCCAAGTAGGAATGAAGGAGTATATTTAGAATAAGAAAATGTGAAGTAGTTTCAGATGTTAAAGTCATTTGTTGATAAGGCTTTGATATATAATTCATTGATGACAGTGGCCACGTGATTCCGCGTACCCAGTGCCATGATCTGATCAGAGAGCTTCTTACATAAGAAGAGAATAATAAGACAAGGGAACGGGCGAAGGCTTCAAGAACATCATCTTTGTCCGTACCCTTGTCGTTTTAATTTGGATTATTTCGAGAACGTAACCTAAGTGTGTAAGAAGCTCTCTGATGAGATCATCGCACTGGGTACGCAGACTCGCCTGGACACAGTCGTCATTGAATTATATATGAAATGTATTAATATGTATCAAGAAAGGACTTTAACATCTGAAACAACTTTGCATTTTCTTATTCTCTCTCTTTCTCTCTTTATGTCTCGCTCCTTCTTTCTCTCTCTCTCTCTCTCTCTCTCTCTCTCTCCCTCTCTCTCTCTCTCTCTCTCTCTATATATATATATATATATATATATATATATATATATATATATATATATATATATATATATATATATAAATGCGTGCGTGTTTGTATGTAAATGCATATTTATAGTTTGTTGGAAACTCCACTAAATAACTAATGCAATGCTGCTCTTGAAGTCAGCAGATAATTGGCAGAAGATTTGGCACGATTAAGAGTATCCCTATCAGGAAAACAAGGAGAGAGATAGGACCATAAGACATACGTTTCAGGAAAGACATCCATAGAAAACGAATTCTCTTTACAACAGTAAAAGACGATTCACGTGATTAATAAGCTTAAACATAGAATAAAAAAAATCTTGGAAGCACAACAAACAAGACCTCTATTGAATATGGATAAAACATAAAAACCAGAAAATGTGAGAGAGGTTGAAATTTATTTGACAAAACAGAACCATGCATTTTAGACATTCGACAGAAGAGGAAACACAAAATTAAAACTAATTAGAGCAAACATACCAGCTGAGTTGTGATAACAATATTCTCTACAATTGTGTACAATTAATTAAAAACTCCACACGCACGATAACTCCCATATATATATTTATATTTGTACACACACACACACACGCATGTATATATATATATATATATATATATATATATATATACATATATATATATATATATATATATATATATATATATATATATATATGTATATATATAAATATATATATATATACATACATATATATGTGTGTATGTGTATATATAAATATGTGTATGTGTATATCTGAATATATATATGTATATATCTGTATATATGTATATAAATATGTATATATATATATATATATATATATATATATATATATATATATATATATATATATATATATATATATATAAATATATATATATATATATATATATATATATATATATATATATATATATATATATATGCGTGTGTGTGTTTGTGTGTGTGTGTGTGCGCGCGCGTGTGCGCGTGTGTATGTATGTATATATATTTTCGGATTAATTCAATTAGATCATATTGATATTATGCACGACACTGAAACAATATGTGTACAGAACTTTGATCTTTATCCCTCCATGAATCTTTCACATTTTCTATATATGTGTAGTTTAGAATTTATTTGTCTTTAGTGTGATGAGAATATGATTCTGAACACACGAAAATCTTGGTCACAAACTGCTGATAATAAAGCACACAGACTCTGAAGGTTTTTCGCATATTGACGTGCCGACTACTCAGTTCTGCTATATATATATGCATATATATTTTAGTCGATGTGTGTCTTTATAGAATGATACATAACCATTTGTTTCATAAAGAAGTCTTGTGCTATTTAAATTATTCAAATATTTCTGAAAATAATTAAAAACTTTTAATAATAAGTATCTTTGCTTCAGTCAAATATCGCTACCTGCACAATAATGTAACGAATTCTCAAATATATGCATAATGAGTCTCGTTTTAACTCTAAGATTTTAAAACATATTTACCATTTTTTAAAGATCCTGTAATATCTCACCACAATTACGAACCAAATGGTATTCGCTATTGTTATATTGTGAAAGCTTCTTGATATAATCGAGTAAATTACTTGTCATTATGTAACGCAATAAATTTACCATTGTATTGTACACACATACACACACACACACGCACACACTCACACACACACACATATATACGTATCTCCAAGCACGCAGAAACACATACACACATACTATATATATATGTGTGTGTATGTGGGTGTGTGGGTGTGTGAGTATATGTGGGTGTGTGAGTATGTGTGTATGTGTTTCTGCGTGCTTGGAGATACGTATATCTGTGTGTGCATATGTAAACACGTATGTGTATATCTTTATATATAAGCGAGTGTATATTTTATGACGGGTGAATTCATGAATTTCTGTTAGTAATTACATAACGCAAATATCTGCCTACATTCTTGGAAAATTATAGTTAAACATATCGCCAAAAAATCATTCTTATCCTTATAAGCCACCATTATTTCAGAAAGTAATGTATAATAAAAGTAGTGTAACTCTAAAAAGAGTAGATTTTTTCAGACTTTATCTGAAAGTTTTATGAAATATTGTATGGATGATGTAATACTGTGATTATGATAATTGATCAACAGACTTTTTATTTATAACTGTAATATTACATGATATATAGTCAAATGGGTATATATATATATATATATATATATATATATATATATATATATATATATAACGGAGGAAATGTGGTAAGGAACCAGGTGGACCATAACGCACCAAAGTACTCAATACTTAGTGTAGTAGAGTGGGTCCAGAATTAGCCGTCGGGGTCCTACTCGTTCCTATTATATATATATATATATATATATATATATATGTGTGTGTGTGTGTGTGTGTGTGTGTGTATGTGTGTGAGTGTGTGCATGTGTGTGTATATATATATATAAATATAAGTTTATACATATATATTTATATACATATATCTATGTATATTTATTTATTTATTTATACATATACATACACACATATATATGTATGTGTTTGCGTGAATGTGGTGTATTTAAAATTTTGCGTATACAAGTTGAAGAAATGTCAATATATCTTGTCCATGACAGTAAGTTCCTTATTTTAAGCGGGTTCTTTGTTAATATTGATTTTGATCCAATAATAATGTAATTAACTTTGTGGGTGTTTATACAAATGCATACACTTACATATACTCACACAACGAAACACATACTCATATACATACACATACACACAGAGACACACACATATATATTTATATGTGTGTGTATGAGTGTGTACGTGTGTGTGCGTGTGTGCATGTGTGTGTGTGTTTGTGTGCGAGTGCATTTATTTGCGCGTATTTGGTCGTGTACATATGGTGCGTATGATTAACAATTTGTACAGTACTTTGAATTAATCCGGTTGAAATATTTTGCCGGAAAACTGATTTGCTCAGAAGCAGTTGTGATATATCATTTATATATCATCCAATATCCTTAAACAGATTCAACGACATCTCACATATTTATATTTTTCTTATCCTACTCATTTTATTCTTGGCTAATTATGTTGTCATCTATCAAATTTTTAGAATTCTCTATTACAGATATATTAATATTGCTGCTTAGACATTCACCAATCTACACAATGGGCATACAGTAACTAGCTGATATTTAGAAAGACAGGTAAAAATAATACACAGACTCAATGAATGCGTCCGTATGCCCCATATATAATTAACGCAATGAAACTATTTCAGGAGATTACGTCATATAGGAATATCATTATGTATAGGCAGTGGGATATAGCTGTGTAAACTTTTTAAACAACATTGAAAAGTGTGGTCATAGGGGAAATTCAATTTCTTTGAGTTTTTTTTCTCTGAAGATGTACATACAACATATATCTATATCATACATAGCTTGCTGAAAACGACAGACCAAGTTACCAGCTGATGGTGTCCGCACGTAAACACAACTGGTTACAACTGCTCTATATACAGAATAACCAAATACATCCATATAAACTAGAAAGCCGTCTAAAACAGCATCCTTAAATCACTCATCTGCCACCCACTCTATAGAATTAAAATATAGAACCAGCATCAATTAAGATATTAAGTTCAATGATAAGGAAATTGCAATATTTGTTTATGTAGAAAATAACATAGGTAATACAAACTAGAGGGGTAATGCAACATATACAAGACCCTTCACTTTGACTTGTACAATAATTCAATAAGGTTAAGTATCATTGCGCTGGGTGCTCTCAAATGAAGTAAAACCTACTTAATAACAAATGACATAAACACCTTCAACGACTACATTTATGTCGGCGTTACAACCTGATATATCAATAATCAACAGCAACATAAACACCTCACATATCCGTCTATGGAAACAGCTAGTTGTCTGTATATGAATCCATGCCAAGTCGTCACAGAAATTTTGTTTCTAGACATCAGTCAATCATTTTAGTGTTCTTCAAAACAACCCACTTTGTTCTCTTTCAAATATATATACACAACATATTGTGTTGACGTGTGGACACCATCAGCTGGAAACTTTGTCTGACGTATGTACCCAGCTAGTTCATTCCCTGAACATCTCTTTATCAGTGTATATATTCATCTATCAGTGTACATAGATATACACATATGTACAGCAATGCCCCATGACCAATCGAATCATGTATCTATCTATAAAGCCAAATAATATACTAGATATTCATCTCCCTTTCCAATTATCTGAATGCTTAATTAATAAACTATGTTTTTGTCACCTATCTCAACTGAATTTAAGCAACTTGATACACTAATTACGGATTAATCAATACATCACTTGAAATGATGATGTTTCACTCTCTCAGCTAAATATCTCCTTATTATTGCTATTATAAAGGAACATTCTCTTTCATTTCTTACCTACAGTCAGATATATCTGACAGAAATGTTCCAGTCCATTCCTTGACGAGATAATTAGATAAATATATAATCTATTGTCATACACTATTCATATGAACATATATATATATATCTAAAGACATATTAAAATCCCCGAATCATAGATACTTACATGCAGACACACACACACATATATATATTATATATATAGAGAGAGAGATATAGATATAGATATTATACACACACACACCTATATATATATATACATATATATATACATATAGATATACATATACATATATATATATATATATATAAATATATACATATACACACACATATATATATATATATATATATATATATATATATATATATATATATATATATATATATATATATATAAATATATATATATATATATATATATATATATATATATACATATATATATATATATATATATATACATATATATATATATATATATATATACATATATATATATATATATATATATATATATATATATATATATATATATATATATATATATATATATATATATATATATATATATATATATGTAAATGAAGTAATTCCATCGGAAAAGTCCAGGAAAAAAGAGTGCTCTATGTAGGCAACAGATTATTACATAATAATAATTATATATATATATATATATATATATATATATATATATATATATATATATATATATATATATATATATTTATATATATATATTGCATGCTATAAATTGATTATCCAGGTATATATTTCATATAAAAAATCTCCTGAATCAAATAGTTACACGCTTACGCTTCATTAATACTGAAACTGCTGAATCGCATATTCAAATTGCATATTTAAGTCGAGAGTATGAAGGGTTGCATACCATTTTTACTTTCATTTGATAACCTTGTATATTCCTACATCTGAAACATTAACAGTACCATATTTTCATATTGTACATAAATGCATATCTTCACCAGATTAAAGTTTATAGAAGTTACATTAATGTCGATTGAATTATTATCACCTTGTATATATGCAAATTATTACTATCCACAATGTAGCTCTGTCCCTCCTGCTTAAATCGCAACTAGGGGCATGCAATATCAGGAGCATCATTGCTGAATAGATAACGTGAATGTGGTCTGTCTGGATCTTTCTGTAAAAGTGAATGAAAGCAAACTAGTGTCCATAGAACACGACGTAACTTTACAAATGTATAACTATAAATAACTATTGTGAATATATATTTTAATAACATATAAACATAAAACACTTAAACAAAAAAAATATTAAAAAACAGAAACATATATACATAGAAACATACGCTCTTTTATACCTACCTTAAAACATCTATGTCTACTGTGTGAAATAAGATGTATGCAAATTCAGTACACATGTGGTAATCGTCTTGAATGCTGCAGCATTTATATGTAATTGTGATGTAACATATTGCATTCATATTTTACATGTTGTAACTACGACTACAAGCAGAAAACGATTACATTTTTAAGACAAACACATACATTTTGTAAAGTAACAACTGCCTTTCATTCCCCTTATAAATAAGTATATAAAATATATATAAAATATATATAAAATATATGTGTGTTTGTGAGTGGCTGTGTATGTGTGTGTGAGTGTGTGAGTATATATATACAGAAAATATAATTCTATACACATATAAACATAACTACACACACACATATATATATATATATATATATACGTACACACACATACACACATACGATATATATATATATATATATATATATATATATATGTATATTCTTGTTATGCTTTTTTAGATATTTTCATTAATGTCTATTGTTGAATGTGTTCTTATATTAACACCAATTTCTTTCAGAATGTAATGAAATTTCATGAAAATAACTTTGATTTTCACAAGTTCTGTTCAGAAAATAATATTTACAAATATCACACAATGTAATTGCATACACTTATACAATCTTCAAAATATCGACTCTTTATGTTATTATATTACTTCAGCTATAATGACTATCATTATTATAAAACGAATATAGATGTAACATTGATGATTATCAGATAGTCAAATAAAACACGGCCATGAAGTCATTGCACTTGGGTAATTGATGTCAGAATATTACACGCATCACAATTTGATTCATGTGAATGTTCAATACTAAAAAGTTTCATTTGAGATTTTCTTTCAAACGTATTCTACCATATGGATATATTAGTCTTGTAAATTGTGGGGACACATAATTTAGGAATCCTAACATCTTACGATAGTGTTGGTTTCTATCTGCGAAAATTAGAGTTTTGCGTATTACCGTATACTGAGATGTATCCTATCTAAGAGTGGTGAAATGACTTGGTTTTACTAGGAAGTAGGTTTATACCTAAGAAAGGTACAGATTATTTTTAACCGTTTTATCTTCTAGTAAGTATGATAATTATGTATTATTAGGGCGGTGAATTTGCAGTATCGGTAGAGGATCGGACATGTTTTCCAGCATAGTTACGGCCCTTGCCATTCTGAGTTCAAATCCTGTCGAGGTTAAC
>OZ024740.1:334934470-334936970 GCA_964016885.1 Eledone cirrhosa | reverse complement strand
TATTAGTAACAAAAACAAAATATTTATAAATGCATAATATTAATCAAAATATATTAATACATATATACGAAATGCAACAACAATAGAAAATGATTTAATGACTACGAGAAATGTTTCCCTTAAAAGAGGGATAACACAAGATCTAATCGTATATACCAGGCAGAAGATAGGATTACGTTGATATACCTTAAATATGATCCTGCATTATAAGCGAGAAGATATACATTGATTGATATAACCTAATTTTCCTTTATTCCTATGTTGAAGTAGCGATTTTAGATACAGCAATATAGAAGAGAAGAGAACGAATCAGATGTATACAGAACATTCGCATTGAATACTGAAAACAAAAGCAAAAGTGAACGAAATGTACATTGTACAATAATAACTGTAAAAATCTTATTAAAAATACTATAAAATGTAATGATATAAAATATCTTAGAACTGAGTGCAATCAATAGATGCTGATGAAATTATTTAAGCTATTGAAAAAGTGTGATGTTGATAATGACAATAGTAAGAAAAATATTACTATTACTAATATTACAACAGTAATTATAACAATTATTATTCGCTATGAAATTAATGACATTAGAAATAGTAAATGTCGGTAAAAAATCAGCGTTAACATTATGTTTAACTACTACTACTACTACTACTACTACTACTACTACTACTACTACTACTACTACTACTACTACTACTACTACTACTACTACTACTACTACTACTACTAATAATAATAATAATAATAATAATAATAATAATAATAATAATAATAATAATAATAATAATAATGATGATGATGATGATGCTATTGTCTATATATCTTGTATCTAATTAAAAACATAGCATTATCATTATTCATTCATTCATTCATTATGCATATATATTTTGGCTTTTACCGGTTCTCTTCATTGATGTTATGAACATTACGATTTTATCATTATCATTATTACTATTATTAACATTACTATTATTATTATTATATTATTATTATTATTATTATTATTATTATTATTATTATTATTATTATGATTATTATTATTAGCAGTATAACTCAGTTAATGATTTTTTTTTTCTCAAGAGATATTGTCTTCTTTTTTAAGTTAATTCTGTGTCATATAATTGAAAAAAAAAAAAAAAAAAACTCATACAAATACAAGTGTTAAGAAAAAACTATGGAATTGCAAACAAGTCGAATGAAACAAATGTGAAACTGAGATTTGAAATAAAAAAAAGAGATAAAAATATAAAGGTTGAATAGTAACACTTTGATATGGTAGAGACGTCTGTTTGCTTCAGTATGCATGTCTAATTAATATAAACACTACAAATGAGGTTAAATAAGGTAGGGGTTTGATAGAGATGAAATATAAACATAAAAATATCATGATAAAATATTAATCTTTTATTCATTTTTTGAGAAAAATGTTAATAGAAAAAAACATACAGACAATGGCAAAAGACCTCAAACATATCTTTGACTTTTTTGTTCTTGTTAATCTTAAAAAAAAACAACAGCACCAAACTCAATGAAACATTAGCTTATCTTGAAAGGGTCTAAAAATATTAATCAAATATCCATTGTGAGCTTGACATCATTGTTCTGTTGTAACACGAATATAAAAACGAGATGATAAATAACAAGAAAATATGACTTGTAAAATAGAATAAAACAGTTCACGAAAAAATAAACATTGCTGCTGCAGTAGCAGCTACTACCATCGCCACCACCACCACCACTACTACTACTACTACTACTACTACTACTACTACTACTACTACTACTACTACTACTACTACTACTACTACTACTACTACTACTACTACTACTACTACCAAGTTTAATATTAATAATAATAATAATGAAAATTGAAAATGTAGCAAGTTTGCATAATTAGAAATATAATATAAAGTAATAAAAAATGAGTTATTTATTGAAAAGGACATTAACACACACACGCATAGAAGAAGAACTAGAACAATAAACCTTTAAACATGAATGGTAATGTTAACAATAACAACCAGAATATCATAACATTATTATTAATTATGTTTATATTAATTGTAACATTTGGTAAGCGTTTGAGGGCAAGCAAAATTAATCATTTTAAATAAATATCAATAAATTTTAACAGCGTATGAGAATAAATATAATTCTATGTTTGTAGCGAAATATTTTTCAAAATGATGCATGATGATGTTATATATATTTCATCTGCATTTAAAATGATAATTTCACACATTACTGAAATTAATTGCAAGTTGAAAGCTATGTCAGTATACTAAGACATTCAATCAAACTTGAGATTATGCCTCGTTTTAATACAAGGCGGATTAACGGTAAAGAATCGACTATACAAGTAATATTTGAAAACACATTTGCTATCAATTTTCATTTATCAAAAGCGTATATCAGTTATCAGACTAGTCTAAGCTACCTAATATTGTCCTAGTAATACTTTCGTTTCGTATTATCGAAATTGTTTGCATCCAT
>OZ024740.1:334924470-334929470 GCA_964016885.1 Eledone cirrhosa | reverse complement strand
ATCGAATCAAGCGGGTATTGCTTCAATACACAAACCTACGTGTTTTAGGCGATCTCTTATATTCAGAAATGTGATATTCCATCGAGAGAGTGGTATGAATATAAAATGAAATTAAAAATGTTACGAAATATTTAAATGGAATGGATACATAGGAAATAGTGCATAATTAGTTAAATGAACTGGCGACCAATTATGACAACGCAATTTCTCATTTGAAGGTAATCTTATGAATTAAACATAATATATTTAATTACATACACATTCTGACATTAAAGTAGTTAAAAGATAAGGTGTGTTATATCAATAGCAATTCTCCCGTAGTGGCAGGCGTTATAGCAGGGATATTGTCAGAAAGGAAGCCATATTTGTCTATAAATTAGTGAATCACTATCTACCATTACAAACACGCACACAGAATTATCTAAAAGAAGGAAATTACTCCTAATGCCAGAATCAAGATAGAATTATGAATCATTAATTTGTATGATATCTTCATGTAGCTACCATAGAAATATACGAGTTATTTCGAAATTTGTTCTAAAATATTACTGGTTGCTTTCTTCAACAACATATATATATAGTCAAGCTGATGACTTTGATAATTTTCTGTCGTTGGCATAGTTTAAGTCTTTATTTTCATTGAAACGAAAATCAATTCTGGAACAGTTCCTGTTCTTTGAAATTTTATTTTCGAAGTGGGCATATTCATATTTGCGTTGCAATATTTCCATGTTTATGGAAATTGTCGTTTTTGAAATCCCTTTTCGTTCCTTGTGACAATACAGTTGTTATTTCTTAGATTACTGTCGCTTCCGTCAAAGTACGTGAGCTCTCTTTGCCGTAGCTATTTCGGTTGATACTATGCTTGCAGTAGATGTGGTACCATGTTAATAAAAGGTTACAATATATTGTTATTGCTAATTCAATGTTTATTTTTCGACGTTGCTTTATCTGCTCTTGAATCAATGGGTAACTCAGGTAATTCAGATACCGAGGTGTGTGGAGATGCGTATTTCTGTGTGTGTGTGTGGTGTGGTGTGTGTGTGTGTGTGGTGTGGTGTGTGTGTGTGTGTGTGTGTGTGTGTGTGTGTGTGTGTGTGTGTGTGTGTGTGTGTGTGTGTGTGTGTGTGTGTGTGTGTGTGCTTTAGCGAACAATAATTTCTATCCTACAGCCTATTGAATTATTGGTGAATTCAATCAGTACGAGAAATGATGGAGTATATCGATCGTACGCTTCGAATAGAACTGAAAATAGAATACATTTGTCCATCAGTTTCACGCCTAAGGGTTCACTCACAACAATATTTCGGACTTTAATGTACAAATATCGTGAGAAAATAAAATTGTCCTTGCATAAAGCAGGTATATACAATACATATCCCATAATCATATACGAGTTTCTGTACATTTGTAGGCTTGTGTGTATGTACGTATGCATGTATTCTTACATATCATGCATGAGGCTTATGTAATATCAGTATAAATGACATACACAACATTAACATGAATGAACCGTGCAAATATCCATGTTACAGCAGCTCATGCGCCCTTATGCACATACACACACACATATATTCACACATACATACGTATATATATTCATACATACATGGATGCATACATGCATTATAGAAAGATGTATTAATAGAAAAATTAATACATAAACCATATTTATTCTTTTATAATCGTTTCGAATGTAATATGACCTCCAATTATCCGAGGTGTTCGTAAAATTCGTTTCTAATAGGAAATATGTAAATTTATATATATATATATATATATATATATATATATATATATATATATATATATATATATATATATATATATATATATATATCAGATCATAATTGACTCTGCTCTGAGAGTAAAAAGATAGTTTCTGGTGAAATGTGTCACATTTATATATCATATATTGAGCTACTCCTTTTTCTCAAAAACGAGGAATTTCAAGCTATCTTTTTAATTCTCTACTTTTCTTTGAGAATTGGTAATAAAGTTCTACCTTTGATACACTCAGACACTCACACACAAACACACACACGCACACGAACACATACATACACACAGATAGACACACATACACACATACACACACACACACATATATATATATATATATATATATATATATATATATATATATATATATATATGATAATAAGGGCGCTGCGGAGTTGCAAATGGGTTACATATGAAAAAAGTTTGTCCTTCATCAGTGATCTTCCAACTATCATAGGCATATTTCATCGCTTTAAAGACCATATACCTCCGGTTGGTGCGAGAAACGGCTAAAAAAAGTCGTTGGGACACGTAAATAAAGGGGACACGAGGGTAAACAAACAAAATGGTGAAGCAACAGAAAGTGAGGAAGAAGGAGACAAGTCCCAGATTTCTATGAATTTAAGTTCGGTCAAATCGTGAACGAGAGAATAAAGACCATCAAACCTGGTTGAAATGTGAGCAAGGAAGGAATTCCGCACAGGTCTAACGGGAGGAAGAAGGGGTCTGGTCTGCGAATTCGGTAAACATAAGTTCTGTGAAATCGTAGACGAGAGAGAAAAAATTCCGACCAGCTTGGCCGAGAATGTGAGAGAAAAGAATTACTCACAGGTCAAACAGGAAGAAAGCACTATTAACGATAGAAAACTACCGTAAGCAATGCACGGAACGAAATAATTTCTAAACACAATCATAAAAAATATATGATTTATCCAGAGCCATATGTATGCATATATATATATATATATATATATATATATATATATATATATATATATATATATATATATATATATATATATATATATATATATATATATATATATGTATATATATATATATATATATATATATATATATATATATATATATATATATATATATATATATATGCATACATATGTTTGCCTTTACATTTATCTTAAAGAAATACAGTTGAGAGATGATTTAGAGCAACCATAGGTAATAGCAGCACATTACATATTTTTGTACAGCTTGCATATTAATTTAACTTTTTTCTATAATCTTTCCATTTAAATTTTATACCCCATTATTTCGAAGAATTTCGTTTCTTACTATCTCGTTCGTTCAATTATTCTCTCGATAACATTTGTTGGTGGCATGCTCAATGTAATGCTTCATATTCTCTTTGATACATCAAAGATTCGGTGAGGTTAAAATTTTGATGAGTAAATCGTATGGAAAGCAAATCACATAAATGCTTCTCCATATGGCCGCCAATATAAACAAATTGTCCTACGCTGAATTAGATGTTTATATACATATCATTTATTTGTTACCGATATTAGTGATAGCATATTCCATAATAATATAAGATAACATTCCTTTATACCGACTCTTAGAGCAAAAACCAAAAACATTCCGAACAGAAACAAAATAAAAACAACACTGACTGTTAATAGAACTTGAAAATCTGCCTCAAGAACAATTTCTCTGCATTCAACATTCACTGGCGGGACAACAGGAGCTCATGTTCGTGTTCATAACCCGTACAAATACTACACAATTAACAAAAAATAAACTGCTCGTATATCGATGTAGGAAAACGGTTCCCTACATGGCTCGTATATCCATAAGGTAAATATCAATGTACACAGTGTGTTAGATGTACACCAAACAACGAGTAGCACCTTTTGACCCAGGACTTATCTAATTTTAGTTTGGTAGTTATGCTATCTGGGGAGATTGATTGCAAGGGAAAATAACATGTCAAAAACAATTGAATTAAGACATGAACTGGAAGAATGTCTTCTCATTATAAATCAGGAAAAAACATTTATAGACTTAAAATCAGCTCGTGTATTACCATCCATGGAAAGCACTATTAACGATAGTAAACTACCGTAAGCAATGCACGGAACGAAATAATTTCTAAACACAATCATAAAAAATATATGATTTATCCAGAGCCATTGTTATAAATTGCATATATTAGTGGTATGGTTGAATATGCATTAACAACACAGGATAAATATACAACCATCAATATTCTGAACAGGCTGCGAAACATTTACAAACTCGTGGGTGATTTCCTACTAATATTTGAACAATTCTACTGGCATAGTCGTGCATGCATGATGACTGCAATTATCAATGTAAAATATTTGGGGTTTTCGAAATATTATTGAAGAGTACTATTGCTAAAAATGTTGTAATATTACGAGGAACGACTTAATTATTTAGTAAATTTCATTCGAATATCATTCATATCATCTGTATTGTATAAGCATTTACTAGTTAAGTTGGTTTGCTTTGCTTTTTACATAATTATTTGTTTCATTATGTTTTAGTTTGCTTTCGAAAATGAGAATCATTTATTTATTTTATTATATATATACACGTTAACTACCATAACTACTTAGGTGGACCTCCTGATATAGATCTAGAACTGACCTTACACCTTATAGTATGTTCCAAAATACATGAAGAAATGCGTGCATTCATGAAATATTTAATGACACCCATTACTATATGATACATGCATTTACACACACAAATATACATACACAACCCGCTATATATATATATATATATATCTATATATATATATATATATGGAACTATTGTCATCTTGACTGACGGTTTGAACTTTACAACACCACCTGCCTCTTTGAGGTCAAATACCAACCCTACTAGCAACTACAAACTGACAAATGAGAATTAAGACTATTCCTGCTGACAACATAAAATTATCCCTAACAAGCTCATATGTCCCAAGGCTCTGATACTATCAACACTATAAACACAGAGCTGGCATATCTAAGAACTGACTAACTGCCTGATGATTTCATAGCATGGCTATCATCGAAATATGTATAGTAAATAAAGGATTTTGAGTTCATGCAATTGACTTATGTTTCGTCACTATATATATATATATATATATATATATATATATATATATATATATATATATATAAATCCTTTATTTACTATACATATTTCGATGATATATATATATATATATATATATATAT
>OZ024740.1:334881970-334914470 GCA_964016885.1 Eledone cirrhosa | reverse complement strand
ATCAATATCCAAACAATCTCTAGGCTTGTAAGATATATATATGATCTTCAGCATGATTCGATACCCGTATCATGGGATTTTCTCCTTTTCGTGTTGATAATTATACATTATACAAGGCCAATTCCTTTGTTTTGACAATATCGCAAGACAGTCTGTATTGATAATTCTGGTTATGTTTCAGATGAATTACAACAGAAATAATTGATAATTATAAGAATTTATCTGGTAAGATATAGGTTTCTAATTTAGGGTCAATACTAGTGTTTGAATGGTTCTTCATATTATCGACCCCGGAATGATAAGAAGTCATATATGTCGCGGTGAGATTTGAACGCGGAGCTTATAGAGTCGGATGGAATTTGACAGACGCGTTGTTCACCATTCTCCCAATTCACCGCCCTTAACTGAGAAAATAATAACATACTAAGTGCAGGAAAGAAATTAACTACACAGCGAAGACGAAAGAAAGAAGAAGAAGAAGAAGAAGAAGAAGAAGAAGAAGAAGAAGAAGAAGAAGAAGAAGAAGAAGAAGAAGAAGAAGAAGAAGAAGAAGAAGAAGAAGAAGATATCCATATGTATAGAAGATTTTTATAATTATTCCTGCTTTTCCCTACTTCCCAACCAGATATAAGTCAACAATTCCTTTTTTATTTTACTTTAATCACATCTGGTAACAACTATCAATTCTTTTTTTCCTTAATTTGATAATTCCTGTAACGTCAGCAATAGTTACCGATGTAATACCTCCATTTAACTTTCAACATTGAGACGAGCTGCGGAATATTGTGCCGCATGAAATCATCAACATCCAATTGAGCTTAACATTTGTTTTATTCGTCGTGGCAGTACTGAAGCAAATTCCTCACGCACATAAGCAGCAACATAAGGATCCACATCATTTGCGATGACATACCAAGGCCAAAATGTAGTGGATATTGGTAGGTCATAGATTGTCTCATTTGTGGTATTTAGCCCTTCCACTAACTATCTTCTAGCTTATTTTCCAGTGTAGTCAGGTATCTTAGGCTCATACTACCGACGCGATGTTGGGATTAGCCAATTCTCACCAACTATTGATAGGCAGCCTTCATTCTGCTACTTTTAAAGTTAGATTGTGTACACTATTTGTTAACTCTTTGCAGTCAGCTCATCGGAGGAAATAGACATTCGATTGCATAGGCTTGCTTCTTCTTTCAGCTACACACGCACTGAATTATACCGGTTAAAGCAAGTTGTAGTAACCTGCTAATATTCTCTCAGTATGGTAGTGACTGCTCATGTATCCTGAACGCTGACACAGCTTTCCTGCGGCTTCATTCAAGCAGATTTTCCTTTTATGATATCCGTTCTCTGAAGCAAAAATTCTAAACTATACACAAACAGGAGAGGCGAGAGGGGACATACGTGATCAGACTTTGGAAAGCAGGGCGGAAATCAATTGTACTTAATGCAACCCACACCAGGTAAAGATAGTCAACCCTGTCGGAAGAGTGTCAATGATTATCCTGGGCCCCGACAAACTAAAATATACTTCTGACCCAATATAGGATGATCACCTCAGGGGAAGATTGTAATGGATAGATCTAACATGGATCACATAGGTCTGTCCAACTACATGTACACTCTGATGAAAATAATTGTTTCTACTTTTGGCACAAGGCCAGCAAATTACCCAGTGCATTACTGGTACTTTATTTTATAGACCCCGTAAGGATGAAAGTCAAAGGTAACCTCGGCGGGATTTGAACTCAGATGAAAATAATGGAAGTACGACATGGATGATACAGGTTGACATTATTGCATTTCGGAAATCCAGACAAAACTTGTCAGACAGTTGGAAGTACATGAGCAGGTTTTTAAAACATTCGCATTCCCCACCAAACAGTCATATACTCCAACATAATACCTGCGAGTGTTATGAGCGAGATGTTCCAGTCTGTATCGCAGCTTCAGCTGCATCACAGACTGCCATTAATCTGAGAGTTCCCTTCTCATTCCATTGCTGCGTACATCCATGCCAACCGATTCCGTCTAAGATTAGCAAAAAGTAAGCAATTCATTTTTGAAGGGGAAGGGAAAGTCGACTCCATCGACGCCAGTACCTAACTTATACTTAATTTATCGACCGTAACAGGAAAAAAGGCAACGTTGACTCGGAATTTAGAATGGCGTAAAGCGTGTTTTTCGATGTTCTAACAATTTTGCCAATTCACCGCCCATTTTACTCAATAAATAATATTTTCAATTATCTTTAATTCAAAATGTAATAAATAAATTTCCATTGGCACTTTGATTGCATACTTAACATCAGCAATTCTACCCCTCGTATTTCATTTTTCTGTAATATTTATCCTTAAATATAGACTTATCCAAATACGCTAAACATTAAATAAAACATACATTCGCGATAGAAAATAATATCTTATATTCTAGTATTTCTGCTTATTGAAACAATATATCAAAAGATGTTCGTTTAAATATATGTTGCTGAAAATGTTCATTTGATAATAATATTTCTTTTATACGGATTTTGCTTATGGGTAATATATGTACAAGCATTTTAGAACAACTTTAAATATATATATCTCATTTCAGAATATTTGTTCAAACGCTAATATCAACGCAAGATTAGCATAATAATTGTTTCTACTTTAGGCACAAGGCCAGCAAATACCCAGTGTATTACTGGTACTTTATTTTCTCGACTCCTTAAGATGAAAGGCAAAGTCAACCTCGGCGGGATTTGAACTCAGATCGTAAAGGGACGTAACTATGCTGGAAAGCATGGCGTCCGACCCTCTACCGATACTGCCAATCCACCACCTTGATTAGCATAATAATAGAATGTAGTATGCTAAATAGGTGCCTATGTGATAAAATACAGCCCGATAAAGATTGTGATGCTATAAATATATCGTTTAGTCGAAACTATTTAAGGGAGGTTGCATTCTACGTGCAAATTTCATTTAGATTTTTTCATACTATGTTAATTAGTGATTTTCAAGCAGATAACTATTTTGTGAAAATTTTGCATGTGCAATTGATTTGTATTTTTAAGACATAATATACTTTAAATGATATGCTGTGTCATTTTAAACTGTGAAACGACATACAACTGCAGAGAACAAATAATATAGTTACACATATATATGAGAAACATGCAGAGTACATTTTTTTACATATTCTGTTATTCCGCAAAAGTAGAATTTACAATTATTATTTTTTTAACAATTGAGAACGTACTTCTGATGCATACACAATATTTCTTAGCAAATTCTTTTTAGAAAACGTTTATTTCTTAAAGACTGATATTTTCTGATATTGAAGAAAGTTTTGATATTAGAAACAGAAGAAATATAACCAGAAAAGATTCTACGATATTGAATGCGACCACACCTAAAACTGAACCTCAGAATAAATCCAAATAGTTTGAGACAAAATAGATCGACGGTTTCACAAATATTGTCACTGTGGAGGCAATTAGAATGCAGAAGATCAAAGAACTTGAAAGGGTATTAACTTTTCTTGATATCAAAAAGGTTTTTTTATGTCAAACCTATTTGCATATGACATAGCCGATACCATAGGCTTTGCTATAAATGAACTCTACATAAACAAGTCTGTTCGTTCTCTCACATAATGGTATTACACAGCTTTTTAAAATCTTAGCGATGTCTTTCATATATTTTTATAATTCTTCTGGATTATGCCACAAGGGAAGCCATTTTTAATGAACAAGATCTCTGCTTTACATTGACAGAATCAAGGAAGAATCAAACCCATCCAGAGTTATATATAATTCAGAGTTTGCTATCAGCAAACGCTGTATGATAAATATATTACAAATAGCGGAGCTCAAGAACATCTGCATAGAGTCGAATTCTCTGCCAGGAAAAGGGCTCTCACATAAATGATACCAAGACAGAGCACATGTCAGTAAATCAAGATGTTGGGAATCTGTCACACTTGATGGCGTAATAGTAAATCGAGTTGACGATTATTTGGGTAGCTCGATGAGTTTATCAAAAACAGTATTTACGTTTGGGCTGCAATGAGCAAATTGAAAACGGTACGGACATCAGACCTACTCAGGAAAATGAAAATATTCTTCATAACATCTGTTGAAGCAGTGTTGTTGCATTGATCAAATACATGGATGCTCACACACAACTTGAGAAAAAACCAGATGGTGCTTACACTAAAATACTTAGGGTTGTATAAAACCTAAATTGACGTCAACATATTTCAGATGAAAATTCATACGTAAACATGTCCATGGTAAATATTGTCCATGGAAACTATAATTGCTGAAGGACGGTTGCGATTAGCATGATCACCTGGCCTAACATTAATCGATCAACTCTCAGACAATAGAATCCACAGTAAGGAGCTAAGTCCGATGAAAAATCGTGAATTGCGGAGGGACTTTGACAGGAATCTTTAAATCTGGTCGAATAATGATGACTATAGTAGTATATATATCATATACATATATGAGTGTGTGTATTTGTGTGTGTATGAGTGCAGGTAATTATGTACGTATATATATGTATAAGAAGGATAGAGTCTCTTTTAGTTAATTGTTTGAATAACAATTTTCGTAGCAGTATCTCCGTAAGTGGATACTCTGTCATATCTAATCACCAACATTTCTCTGAGGATACATTACTGGGGTTATATTCTCTGGGATTTCTTAAACCGGTTTATCCTCGCATCGTTACAACGTAACCTCCAAGGATGAACACCCTATATATATGATGATATTGCAACTCGATTTCACGTAATGCCATAGCTTGATACTTAATCATGACGTTACGTTTTGATCCTGTTGGAGTCTTGCCTATGAGCAGTTATGCCATGCATCGCAAACAATTTCACATATCAAGCGATGCCTTTGCTTGAAACATTTTCCAGTGAGGAAAAGCTTTGACAGGGCCAATCCCACTCTCTGATCATTCAATTCATTTACCCCAAATGTAGAACTGGTATACATCATTGAATGCAAAAATAGTCGCAGGTTTTATACCAAATTGACCTTCTCCTACAGAGATACTTTAATGGGGACTATGAGTCTCCCGCTCCACTATATATATATATATATATATATATATATATATGTATATTTATTATAAGAATAGATTAAAGTTTAAGCAAATAATCGCTGCTTTCATTCTTAACGGGATCTTCTGAAACTATATATATATATATATATATATATATATGTGTGTGTGTGTATCAATCTAAATCCTTATTATTATTATTATATATAGTAAAGCGAGGGAGAGAGAGAGAGAGATAGATAGATAGATAGAGAGAGAGAGAGAGAGAGAGAGAGAGAGAGAGAGAGAGAGAGAGAGAGAGAGAGAGAAGAGAGAGAGACAAATGAATAAATTATATGTAGGCCGGCGGTCACGAGGAGTTCAGCTCCTTCCGACAGTATCCTTTTCACCTTTACTTCCGTGTAGTATTGATGTTAGGAGTAAATATCAAAGTTCATCCACCCCTATATCGCAGTGTGAGGATTTTCCTCCTTTTCGTGCAGCCTCCTTTGCAAACCAAAAGCAGCTGCAATCACACAACCAATATGTTTGTTTTAATGTTGCGTATTTAATCTCTCTTCACAGCTTTTGTATAATTTAACATACCGATATATGTCATATCCACGAAGAAGCTTCCCTGCTACTCGCAAACAATTACTTTGCTCCATACCATAAATATGTCACTAAATTTAATAAAATTATTTACTAAATATCTAAAGGCAGGTGTCATTAAAATTATATTTTAAACTTAAAAAAATATCATATATGCCCAAAGCATCTTTTATCATTGGTGAAATAAATAATTGTAGGAAACAATATTTAATTTATAATTGAAAATCTACGTATGACATAAACAATTTATCAACAAATATATATCATTTAGATACAAAAATATATATTTTGAAGTGAAAACTTGTGGAATTAAGTATACACAGTGAAATTTCATAACCTTTTCTTGAATATATATTGTCGAGTCACATTGAATACATAAATCCAGATTTTCGTTTGTTTTTACGGATTATTAACACATTATGCTGCTGCATATGTTGTCTACACACAACATTATTTGACTGTTAGTTAATCCAAAAACAATAAAAAAGAAATAAATTGTAACATATGTTAACGGTATTAGAGACATAATCATTACCTATATTGAAATTTAATTTCTGCAATCCATAAATCATAGTTTCGCTGAGATTATCCGGATTAACTTGATTTGTAATGACTACTTTTGTAAACGAAATATTTTTAATTGAAAATGCAACTTGGTGGGTGGTGTTTTCTATTGAGGCTCCTGAGCAAACATACTTTGAATAAGTCACATATTTCAGGAATAAACTGATTCTGTATTAATATGATTTCTTTATTAATCACAAAAGGGTTCATGATTCAGTATTAATATAAATAAGTATTGTGTGCCTAAATATTCGGCTGTTCTATTCACGTGGGAATTATTATATATAACAAAAGAAGTATAGATTACCCAATCACACCTTGGCAATATTTTAGATATGTGTCAAAAGCAAGCGCTTTAACTCGCAATTTGGCATATTTCAAATTATTTAATATAGAGAAGGAAAATCTTCACTCATGCCAAACGTTTCAATTTGGACAACTATATGTTGGTCTATAAGGGAGAAAGCGTAGTTCCAAGAGGATCCAATGGAGAATAGTAATGATTTGACAAATTCTCTAGTACAGGGAATATATGAGGCAGAGAAAAATTGTGGTGGAAGCATCATCTGGATTTGAGCTCGAAAGTTAGAGGCAGTTTCACATGCCGTATAAGTAAAAATAAGTATAAAAAAGATATAAAGTAGTACATAATAGGAGGGGGTTAGAGATAGAATAAGAGAGGTTGTGGGAGTGAGTAAGTGACAACTAGCGCATCTCTCTAAGAGAGATATGGTTATATATCTACTTTGAGAACGAGAGTTTTTTCTTAATCCTCTGGATAGCCTATGTGTATGTGAGTATGTTCTGATATTTCTATATACTCTGAATCATTATTGACACAACATACTCTACATTGAAAATTAATACATCACTTTTAATAATAGTGGCAGGAAAGCATTAGGTAGTGGTTTGTTTAATAAAGGTACAGCATTTACAATCAATTATATGTATACATATATGTATGAATATATCAACGATATCAGTCACGATAAAATCTTAAAGTTAAGCGAAATTACGACAAATGTGTTAGTGTTGTAGAACAAGGTTATAGGTTTCCATTAATCAAATCTATATAGTTGGTCCCCACATAAACAATGCCTTTACATTTGTGTGTGGTTCAGAATTTTGTGGCCCATTCTTGTGTTTTCATATACAGATTTAAAATACTTCTTTTTGGACAACTATTCTTTTAACATAGTTAATCAGTAATTTGTGATAGGAATACATGGTCAGTGGATGCGGTGCACTGTAATCGTACAATTTAGAATTCGGAAAAGAACAAGTCACAATAAATTATTACGTAATTTTATAAAGCGTATCACTCTACCTCTCTCCCATTTTCTCTCACAATCTCTCTTTCTCTCTCCCCCTGTCTATGAATACACACGACCCCCCCCCCCCCATATATATATATATATATATGTATATGTGTGTAGATATATGTAGATATATATATGAATATATATATATATATATATATATATATATATATATATATATATATATATATAAAATATTGAGTTATAAACTCGAAATAGTCTTTTACAAGTAAATATATCGAAGAAGGGAATATATATATATATATAGTAATAATAATACATTTCAAGACTAAAATCCAAAGAGGGCTCGATAAAGATAAGTATATATCAAATATATAAGAACCGTAGAGCAAATATTTATTTATTAAAATAACAGATTAAAGTTTAAGCAAAGAATCGCTGCTTTCACCCTTAACGGGATCTACTGAAACTAACAAAGTCAATCTGTAAACGCAGAAGTGGATATTTCAAAAAACGTTGCAACCGGAGGAAGAGAGGAAGACGATACTTTGGTTCGTCGAAACGTTCGCTGGCAAAGAACGGGAAAAAACGAATAAGATACGTCATTAATAGGAGCGGTGAAAAACAATTACGCGCAAAGACAGAACCACGTTTATGGTATAAAAGTGGTCGTAGATTAATGTTCTCTTAGGTGGTTCATAGAGACGTTCTCTGGCAATGAACGAAAAAAACGAAGATAATACGTCATATGTGCAGCGTGGAGAACAATAGCCCGCAAAGACAAAACCACGTAAATGGTATAGCAGAAGTCGTAGACTAAAATTCTAACTAGGAGACCGAATGAATCTCCGCTACAGAGTTAAGAACAAAGTAAATAAATACAATACAGAAGTAATAGAAATAAATAAATACATACCCGCAAACAAAACCGTACATACACAAGCATACGCAAAACACTTACCATAGGTATACAAAACCACGCACATATTAATATGTGTGTGTGTATGCGTGTATACAAATAAATAAATAATTAAAATACGTATATAAATAAATAAATACGTATATAACAAGCGCACACACATACCTACATGTAAATACACGAATGTTCGGAGACGTAAGTCAATCAAAACATGAAATACACATATACACACACCCTACATACGTACAAACCTGCATACTCACATAGACGCAAAACTCCCGTATACACATAGCCAAACCATATGTACCAGAATTTAAAAAAAAAAAAATTATACGCCAAACATAAACAATCAAATATACGTATAAGAAGGTATACGTACCTTCACGAAACATACGGGTAATATATACTTACCTATGCAAATAAGTAATGGTATAAACAAAACATATACTTAGCTCCCACATCAAGACGTAAAATATCCACGTTAGATCGTACTATCCGTTAGGGTATAACGTGGGGCTGTAATACAGGAAACTTATGTGCAATTTATGTTTACAAGCCGAAATTGCCTCAGATTTTTTGTTTAAGATGTGGTCCGTGGCGTAGAGTATTTCCAGGGCCTCAGCGGCGCAGAGGTCACATGGTCTTTTATTTCCGTTATACGATCTAGCACTAGCTAGGATCTCCCAGTGTAACTTATATTGGGTGTGGTTGTCTTTTAGACTCCAGATATAAGCTGAAAGTGATGTCATATTCCTTCTTAGAGGGTAAAGAAAAGAATGGGTGTGTATATATATATATATATATATATATATATATATATAAGTGTGGGTGTATATATGTATATATATTATAAGTGGTTAGATCTATAACCGGTGATTTCTGGTTGAAATTCTTCTAGAACGCTCGCTTACGATTAATTGTAATACTACATTCACAGCCAGACACCTAAGCTATAAAGATAATATAAGTATTGTATCAACAGATGAACATACGAAAACTTTAAAGTACTCACAATTCCATCAGTTCAAAGTGACTATATCCTCTCACATTTGCACATAAAGATCCGCTAAAGTACAAAAAATCCACTGTTACGTTTGCACATTACTATTTAAAATTCCCTAACGAATCAGCTGGTCATCGATTAATAATTGTTTCTACTTTAGGCACAAGGCTAGCAATTACCCAGTGCATTACTGGTACTTTATTTTATCGATCCCGTAAGAATGAAAGGCAAAGTCAACCTCGGCGGGATTTGAACTCAGATCGTAAAGGGACGTAACTATGCTGGAAAGCATGGCGTCCGACCCTCTACCGATACTGCCAATCCACCACCATCGATTCATAATGATTTCTAGTATAGGCACAAGGCCAGTAATTTGAAGGCGAGGGGAAACTCAATTAAATCGACTTCAGTGCATTACTAGTGCTTTATTTTATCGACCTGTTAAGGATGAAAGGCAAAGTTAGCCTTGGCGGGATATGAACTCAGGCCGTAAAGGGCCGTATCTCTATGCCACAAAGCATGGTGTCCGACATTCCACCGATACTGCCAATCCACCGCTCTTGGTGTTCGATTAATAATTGTTTCTACTTTTGGCACAAGGCCAGCAATTACCCAGTGCATTACTGGTACTTTATTTTATCGACCCCGTAAGGATGAAAGGCAAAGTTAACCTCAGCGTCGTTTGAACTCAGAATGGCCAGGGCCGTAACTCTATACGTCAAAGCATGGCGTTCGACGCTCTACCGATACTGCTAATCCAAATAATAAAACCATAACCAGCAAATTCTGGACAAGGGAATTCTATCGGCCAGCAGTCCTGTGAGTTGTTTTCGAAAATCGACCTGACTACTATATTATTTATCTTTATATATATCTATAGGAAAAGTTTGGTTCAGGACCACTGAACCTCTGTTTGTATATATTTGATCTAGCTATATAGCTTTTTCAATCCTCTCACACTCTAGAAAAAATAAGATATAGGTATGTTTTCAGAAATAGTCCTCATTTACGAAATAAGATTTGCACTGGGTGTTTGTGTCTGTGTCTATGTATATATATATATATATATATATATATATATATATATATATATATATATATATATATATATATGTATGTGTGTGTGAGTGAGTGTCTGTGTCTGTGTCTGTGAGGGTGTATGTGTGCCTGTGTCTGTATGCATGTGCACTGTACATGGATTTGTGTTTTAACATGATGGGATCACGCACAGATTCTATCAACAACGAGAATTATTAAAGCAGGGGATTTGATATTTCCTTAAAAACTGCAGAGATTATTCTGTGTTCATACGGCAATAGATGATTGCATATATGAACGGGCCATGAAGTTTCCTTCTCAAGGACAGAACCCGCATTTGTTAACAGAATAGAACCTACGATAAACTGATGTGAACTTATGTTGTCCTGTACCACTGAGATTAACATGCATTTTCATTACTATGAATAGTAGATTCGTAATTTATTTAATATTTCTGCAAAATTACAGACGAAAAGATCCTTAATTATCTGTTAAACGTCCTTCTACAAAAAGAAAAAAAAAACCTTTTGAGTTAGCATACAGAATTAATTGTATTACCTGTTCAATACAATATTTTGTTTTTCGGATATAATGACAAATGCTTCAAGCTTGATTTCCCCAGTGCTATTTGAATTAGATTGTACCAATAATGGCTATAGACTTACCAATCACAGATATTTTCTAACGCAATATTGTAACCTTACTGAAAGTTTTAATTTCGTCTTTCGTTCTTTCTCTTTTCTCAACGGATTTCTTCACATTTCAATATCTCCAATGAAAAATACACATTGGTGAGAATATTTAGATTATTGTTACCATTTTGTCTAATTTAAAATCGATATTTAATATTTCTTATTATTTTCCTTTAAGATCTTTATACATTGTTATCGAGAAAGGAGAATAGGAGTGGCTGAAATAAAATGTGAAAAACTTTCTTTAAAGGTGTTCATTATACAATATATGTATATATTCAATTTTAGCTCTTCGACTATTATTACTATACACGCCGATTATAAATTAATCATGCCGAAAAGAAAAATAGATAAGAACACTCAACGCCATCTTTTAGCAAAATATTCAATGAAGATGTTCTGTGAATCAGATTTCCTTTAAAACACCTTTTCTTGGATTTTGTACGACAGGAATCAAGCGGTGGGGAATATAATGAGAACGTATTTAGTTGAAGTTGATTAACGAAATATATTTCGTTCAACAATATAAATGTGTTACCATTCCTCCTCCCCCTCCTCCTAATCCTAATCCTCCTAATCATTTTCTTCTTCTTCTTCTTCTTCTTCTTCTTCTTCTTCTTCTTCTTCTTCTTCTTCTTCTTCTTCTTCTTCTTCCTCCTCCTCCTCCTCCTACTACTACTACTACTACTACTACTACTACTATTACTACTACTACTGACGATGGGGATGATGATGATGATGATGATGATGATGAGGATGAGGATGAGGATGTTGGTGATGATGATGATAATAATGATGACGGCGATATCAATAACATCTTGAACAAAGAAAAATAAATGAAACGAACTTTATAATTAAAGAAAGTGAAAAAAAAAAAGAAAAATGTGTTTTATTCGAATGCTACAATAATAATGATAAGGACATTGTTGGAATGCTAATTTGGCGGTGTTAAACTAGTACGTAATATTTCGGGATAAAATACCTTTGTCAAAAGTAAAGTTGGGGAAACTAAGTCTGAGCAGGATAACTTTTGTTGTTTTTATGATAGCATTTGTGAATCTGAAAGGGTTTCTTTTACGCTGATGTGATGAATAGATCACGTGGTATGAGTTCTAAGCTATGTTCTAATCTAAGCTAGGATGATATCTGTTGCTGACGTCGGACGGCATTTGGTTTAAAGTCTGTGTATATTAGTAAGCAGGTGTTTCGTTCTGGTCTGTTTTTTATCTAGGTTTCGGATTTCGCTGTTGAGTAGAAGCTTTGTTTCGGTGCTTGGTGGTATGTCTATACATGATTTTGAGGGTAACTATGATAGACTTATCTGTGTTTTTTTTCTATTATAGATGATCATTTTGAAAGGTGTGTATTGTTCTTTGACAAGGATGTATAGTGATAGGATCATGCTGCCAATGTAAAACGCACCGCATTTTATTCATTAGATACAATATACCCTCATGTCTGTATTCCGTTTAAGGCATTTAATCACCACGCATTGGTAATTTTCGTCTTCAAGCATGTTTTGAGAAGCACATCCACAGGGCGATGATGAACTGCGCTAAATGTATATCCAATCAATCCATGAAAAGTCAACTTAAGATAAAAGGCATGCTTTTCAAAAATAAACTTATGGTTCCTATGCATGTGTCAATAATCTACGAAGTATGTATAATTGAATTTCGTAGCATCAGTTATGTGTGGCCACCGCACGAAAAAAAAAAAGTGTTATGTTGTTGATAATCGGTGATCTCACAAACGCTAACTTGAGAGAAATGTCTGTTATTTTTTGTTAGTTTTCAACAAATGGTGGGACATAAAGATCTCCCACATTTGGAGCGGGCACTGTGCGGGCTGTAGTTGCGGTAGAGTAGATGTCTCTTCCTCTAGGCTAGTCTCTATTATTTTCAGTACCTATCATGAGTTGGATCGGTGAACATCGTGGCTTTGCTGTTTAAGCGTATTATTCTAACAACTGTTCTGTAATAGCGACGCAGCAAGCGTTTCTTAGAAGCTGCGCGCTCGTTCCAAATGCATCTGTACCAGATCAGAAGACGATGTTGCTTCGGATTTCTAACATTCAGGCAACTGGATCTACACTGAAATCAAAATCACTTGACAGATCTAGGACCGTTTGAACTCCAGAAAATGTGGCAACAGTAAGAGTATCTATTCAGCAATCGGCAAAGTGTTCTGCTCGTAGGCATAGCATAGCATTATGGATATCAAGTCAGAGTTTGAGGAGGATTCTGTGTGCCGATTTAAATATACATCCCTACCATATGGTGTTGGTTCAAGTATTAACTGAAACAGATCATAACAACCGCAGAGCCGCAAATCGACGTATTTCCACGTGAGATGACATAGAAATCATGGAAAACTTCTGGGAATAACACTATTAATGTATTGCCAACGATGCCCGCTCTTTGTCTGAACTAATTTTTTAAAAATTATTTCAGACAAATAGCGGTTTTAAAACAAAACTTTTTTCTTGTACTTTTTTAGGAATTTAATCATTTTTTCTATATAGGTCTGTTCTTTATTTTATATTCCTTCAAAATTTTGGAATATCGTTATGTCGTAACCTGTATAAGCGGAATTAAAAGAAAACGTGACGTTATTATACCTATATAGTGGGGTTATATTTCTATTGTAGTGTAAAACTATATGCAACAGAAATAACCATTATAAAGAGGACTCATACAAGGTGAGGAAAAAATAAACGAAAGGATAGGGAAAATATGAATGCAAACACACTTGCAATTGTTTAGAGAATCATGATAAGCTATGTTAGGGAACCGTAATTTGAAATAATACAATTCATAGAAATAACATGAACATAACTAACTACAGAGGAAAGTGACATAACACGGAAAATGAATTCATCGCAAAAGAAGGCACATCAGAAACAGCAGAAACAGCCTAATGTACAACACACCTCAGGACTCACCACACAAAAAAACAACGAATAAGGCATTTCAGTAAATGAATAAAAAAAGACGACCAAAATAAGGACGATGAATACCATGGGGGGCCCCAGGTAAATATTCACAGAAATACACAACCACAACAAATGTTTAAACTCGAATTCATTTTGTGACATCTAACTCAATAAGAGACGGAAAAATAAATTTAAGTAGCAATTGTCTTCTCCTCCGTAGTAATTGAATAGGTTTTGAAAATACACTCGTCTCAAATTCTTTCAATAAAGTGAAACTTGACAACGTTCGAAGTAATGTTTATAATAAGTCAGTTCCGATGTCAGCAAACAACAATACCACCACCATTGGAAAACAACAATACCACCACCATCATCATCACCATCACCACCAATATCAACAACAACAATTACAATAATAATAATAATGGTTTCTCATATAGGCACAAGGCCAGCACTTTTTGGGGAGTGGAAGTCGATTAAATCGACCCCAGTGCGTAACTGGTAATTTATTTTATCGACCCCGTAAGGGTGAACAGAAAACCTCGGTCGCATTTGAACTGGGAACGTCAAGGGCCGTAACCAAATGCCGCTAAACATATTGTCCGATGCTCTACTGAGACTGGTAATCCACCACCATCAACGAAAATTTGACAAACGTTTAATAATTTAGGGAAAAGACAAGTCGATATAATCTTCCCTAGTACTTGAATAATACTTTATATTATCAATTCCGGATGAAAATCAATGTTATTATAAACATTTAAACTCGGTATATAAGATATTGTAACAATACACCGCAAAATATTTTCTGTCCAATGTTTAAGGGTTCTCATCGTAACCTTCAAGCAAACAATATTTTAAAAAAGGAAATGATATCTTTCATCTGGTTAATCGGAAACTAATGCTACTTTTTAAACACTAAAATTAGAAAAAATACATATCTTATTCCAGAATAAACTTTGATAATCGAAATAAAAATTATTAGAATCACCACATATGTCGAAATGCTGAAATCAGTGGTTGTCCGTTGTGAAAAGTTCCGGTGGGTATGCTGGGTGTAGCAGATTTTCGTAACTCTATTCTTCCAATTTCTGGAACGCTGTGTGTTTGCGATGCTGGGTAGAGCGTCTTCGGGCAAGAGGATTGGACCTTTTCTGCTAACCAATGCTGAACACATACGCAGCCAATGTTGAAGCATTTTATCGTTTTCGTTGCAATACTTCTCTGTTGTGGGCATTTCGAGGAAATTCCGAAATTGATTACTTCGTCAAGGGAAAATCTGAAAGCCTCCATCAGCTTCTTTTGGTGCAACTACATATTTGGAAGAGCTCCATCTCTTTCCGGCTTCTATGCTGAGCATCGTGTTTGCATAGCATACACTTTACATCGTCTAACACAATGCACTGACGAAACGCGTCATATTTGTTGCATAAAACAATCAAAGAACATACATCGTAACGGCGACATTTCAGGTTATTTTACTCCTGTAGAGCCCATTTTACTTGATTTAATTTTCCAATTCAGTTCAAATGTTACGAAATTGTTCCAATGTTCGTGACGGCTCTCGAAGAGTTGTACGACGATTTGCCACCACGAAATCAGCCATTCCATCTGAATTATTCACGACCAACAGAATGCTTGAAAACAATTACTTTGGTATTTTTACTTCGGGAAAATCGTGTTTTGACATCATCTCAAATTTAAGGATTTGAAAATTGCCCTGAAAGCAATTTGATTTAACAATAGATTACAGAAAAGGAAAGAGTCTAAAATAAGGTAAAGAAACGAAACGTTATACAAACATAAAACCTGGACTATTTTCTGGACAACTTCATATTAATTGTTTCTACTTTTGGCACAAGGCCAGCAATTACCCGATGCATTACTGGTACTTTATTATATCGACCCCGGAAGGATGAAAGGCAAAGTTAACCTCGGCGGGATTTGAACTTAATATTAATAGTTATCGATTACTATCATAGAAATTTGCTTTGGAAAGACTATATATCTTATCACACTCACAAATACAAACACACATACACATATATATATGCATATATATATACATATATGTATATATATATATATATATATATATATATATATATATATATATATATATATATATATATATATATATATATATATATATATATATATATATATATATATATATGTATATATGTATATATGCATATATGTTGTTTAATATTTCATTGCAGAGCCTTAGTAAACTTGGTAGAAGTGTTTCGTTAGCAGAATTATTAATTAATTATATATAGGTTCCTAGCAGAATATGTATATATTACGAATAAAGTATTTTCATATATTTATATATGTAAATATCTATACATCGGCATATTAAGTCCAACATATTTGTAGTACAATTTTGATCCACTAAGCGTGCAAGATGGTATACTTTCCCACTACTGTAACGAGGAAGAAATGTTGGAATATAAATATATATATATATATTGTTATACTTTGGGAGGGTCATGTTGCCAATAAGAAACCCACGCACCAGTTGCTTTCACTCCAATTTATTGGTGCGTGTGTTTCTTATTGGTAAAATGACCCTCCCAAAGTATAACAATATATATATATATTCAACACACGTTTTCAGATAAAGAATCTTGGTAAACAAATTCAGAAACGAAATATATATATATATATATATATATATATATATATATATATATATGTAAGAATATTTTCGAAACAGCGAGTTGGTTTGAAATTATTAGAAATGTAAGTTATCGCCGTATTTTGACTAAAGAAATTAAAGAAATTATTTAGCCTGATTTAGCCTTAATTTCTTTAGTCAAAATACGGCGATAGGTTACATTTCTAATATATATATATATATATATATATATATATATATATATATATATATATATATATATATATATATATATATATATATATATATATATATATATGTAGGAGGTGAGTTTTATTGTAGTACAATAAAGCAATGCAGATATCGGATAAGAAGCACTCTACAGTTTGTAGGACTGGAGTATACATAATATATAAGAACAAAAGATGGTTAAAAGAGTTCCATGTATTTTATTATGCGCATTTCAAAAACAAATATCATCATGCAATAATATTTGTGTTTTCATCAGATAAAACAGGAAGACATGATATGAAGGTTAACAAACACTTGTGGATAGTGCAGTTTTAAATCAACATATAAAACTGCACTATCCACAAGTGTTTTGTAACCTTCATATCATGTCTTCCTGTTTTATCTGATGAAAACACAAATATTATTGCATGATGATATTTGTTTTTGAAATGCGCATAATAAAATACATGGAACTCTTTTAACCATATTTTGTTCTTATATATTATATATATATATATATATATATATATATATATATATTCCTCCTCGTTACAGTAGTGGGAAAGTATACCATCTTGCACGCTTAGTGGATCACAATTGTTCTACAAATATGTTGGACTTAATATGCCGATGTATAGATATTTACATATATAAATATATGAAAATACATTATTCGTAATTACTACATATTCTGCTAGGAACCAATAATTCCGCTAACGAAGGACTTTTACCAAGTTTACTATGGCTCTGCAATGAAATATTAAAGAAAATATGTGTCAGATGCGGAAATATTAGAATGATTTGACTTAGAATGAATTAGGTTACCTTACTTTAAATTGAATATACTTGAAGAATAAAGGAACCCTTGTGTATTCGTAGACTGAACACACAAATAATAACAGAAGGGAACAGAGAACACAATACTTGACATAAAAAGACACGCACACACCGCTACATATACACAGCCATTTACACAATAAATTTGAATACATGATATATTACATACGGCAATTAACCTTATCCTCCTGCTTCTCATGAATGCTACAGCACTTGTCCCACAACGATTGAAAGCTGTTTAAAAAATTAATTTTAAATATAATTTTAAAGCAAAGAGACCGGAACGTATTCCTCTGATATTTGCCATTACTTTAACGAAGGAAATTATAAGTTCCGAAATATTAGGATTAAATATCTGAAACAAAATAATATCAAAGAATATCATGGAACTAACGTTTTCGTGATCGTGCATATTGCATTGTTTCAGTTTTTTACATATATCACTTTCCACATTAAATATATTTGAAAAATCTGGTTTTGATGAAGATTAATGGTAACACATTTGTTGATTATAAGGTAAAACATTACATTACTGCAGGCTCTGCAGATGAAAATTTACATAGATACGCATTACAATATATTTGAAAGCCTATAATAACATAGAAGCAATTGAGTAGTGAGACAGTGATAAATACATACATATATAACATACATTGTGTACTATAGGCGCGTGGATGAGTGGTTAGAGAATTGGATTCGCAGTCGTGAGGTTGTGATTTCGTTTCCTGGACCGGGAGATGCGTTATGTTCTTAAGCACGACACTTTATTTCACGTTGCGACCGGTGGATAGTATTAGCAATTGGAAAGACCAAACGACTTGACAAAAGGTCGAACGATTGTCTATATATATTTATTTTACAATATATATATATATAATGTTTTAAATATATATATGTGTGTGCGTGTGTGTGTGTGTGAGTGTGTGTGTTGGTTGGTTGGTTTAATCCGAAATGTGTCTAGTGCTTCTTGTGTAAGACGGTCTAACTGCAAGGCCGTAGTCTATTCGGAGAGGTAGCAGCTCTACCCCGAGTTCCCCGAGTGACTTCCTAATCTCCGAAAAATTGCAAATTTCGCTTTTACACCCACAAACGTTTTTCTGATGAACGAGTGATGAAGTTGTGTTATTGCAACAGTTCCGGTAATTCCTGCGGTTAACTCAGCCTCCTTCCTTTCTTCCATAACTCGTTAACAATGCTTCAGTGTAATTCCATTCATATGCTGAGTGCACAGCGCAGGCTTCCTTAAAAGGTAGGGTTTTACAATCTTCACAGCACTGATTTCCATTTTCAGTACGTATCAGCAAACTGGAGATCAATTGCCGGCAATTTATGTTGTACCATGTCGATAGTAAATTCTAATCAACTGATCTTTTACTCGGCAGTCTTGATACGACATAAAATCTGGCCAAGCGTGCCAATCGTGTTAAAGAAAATTATGAAGGAGGGGGGGTGACAGTATGCACCCGTGCCAGATGCCGACACTCACATTGGATGTTTTCGACTTAGCTTTATTCATTCAAACACAGATTCTAAGACATTCCTATAGACGATTCAAGGCAGAAAAAAGCTACCCATCGATTCTGTATTACTGCAGAACCTTCCATAATAAATCCCATGTAACTCGGTCGCGTGTTTGTTTCAAGTTCTACAAAACAAACATACATTTCTTGGAAATACCCCACAATTTTTCGAGGACTTGCTTCAACGTGAATATTTTGGCACATATAATGCGTCCGATGCAAAAACCGCACTACTCATCACATGACTTTTGTACGACATACTATAGACATTACTGGGAAGGTTTTACAAGGAGAAACTTCTAAGATTAAAGTAATATCACGTTACCCGTTTTGAAAATTGCGATTATCAATCCAGATTGTCATTGCTTTGGTGCCTTTCCATCGATGCACTTCAACCAGCCAGAGAATACCTTTTCTATTTACTACTTTAAAAATCTCAGGGCAATTCCAACCTTCCCAGAGGTCGTAGTACATTTCATCGTTTTAATTTCTCCGTAGATCTCAGCCTCAAAAGGGTTAGTCATCGCTCTCAGATGCACGTCATGTTCTAGGTAAAGAGAAAATCAGAGTAGAGCAAAATATTAATATTCGTAGAAATAATAAAGAAAATATGCAGAAGAAATATAGAAAAACACTCGCGCGCACACACATACACAAGCACACACACAAATACAAATTCAAACGCTGTAGAGCTGGCATCGATTTTACGGTTATTCATTCAAATATGTGATGGATGTAATGTGTTTGTTGGATACAAATATTTTCATTTAATTGTTTATTCCGAAAATAATATAAATACAGTCACCAGAGGTTTATCAATACCACATGCGATTTGTAGTTAAAGCCTTTCAGAAGAGTACATTTCACCTAAAAGTACATTTACTATTGCTCACGTAACGTTGGATTTGATAAAGTAGATCTATATTTGCAGTATAATTGCAGCAAGAAAGATATTAGATAACATACATACATACATTCATACATTCTTACAATCATATATATATATATATATATATATATATATATATATATATATATATATATATATATAACGAAGGAAATGTGGTAAGGAACCAGGTGGACCATAACGCACCAAAGTACTCAATACTTGAGGTAGTAGAGTGGGTAATAGGAACCAGTAAGACCCCGACAGCTGAGCTCAAGCCGTTTCGACGGCTAATTCAGAATTAGCCGTCGAAACGGCTTGAGCTCAGCTGTCGGGGTCTTACTGGTTCCTATATATATATATATATATATATAGGAACGAGTAGGACCCCGACGGCTGAGCTCAAGCCGTTTCGGCGCCTAATTCTGGAGTCCAGAATTAGCCGTCGAAACGGCTTGAGCTCAGCCGTCGGGGTCCTACTCGTTCCTATTACCCACTCTACTACCCTAAGTATTGAGTACTTTGGTCTTTGGTGCGTTATGGTCCATCTGGTTCCTTACCACATTTCTTCGTTATATATATATATATATATATATATATATATATATATATATATATATATAATACATTCATCCATAATATGCATAATACACTCATGCATACATACGTATAAACATACATAAGTACAAATATACATACATACAGATAGACAGGCAGATGGACAGAGAATATACAGAAAGTGAGAGAGAGATATATTTGTATGTAAGTAGTAATACCAGAGCAACCAAATTAGACATATCAGAGGAGGAACCTTTATGAAATAAATAGGGGAAAAATATGTAAGCGGGCCTTCATAAATAAACGTTACTTATGGAGTTCACATTTTCTGTCCTACATACAGAAAATGTGTGTATCATCTGATATCATTTATTGTATTGAAAGTATCTTTAAAATTATGTAGATAGTTCTATATCATATAACATTTTGCCAAATAGTAAGATATGTTCATCGCTAATTGTTAAGTGAAATGATTTGCTATATGGAGCATAACGAGGTGAGAAACAATTGTCAGTTATTAAATGCCTTAATATTTTTAATTGTTTGGTTTCGAAACAAGTTATAACTATATATATATATATATATAAATGGAAAAAATGAAACGAAAGTTGATTTCTCGCTCTTAGTACGGCTGTTACTTAAATATAAGTATGAATACGTACATACATATATATATACAAACGTACAGTAGTATGTATATATATATACATACATGCACACATATATATATATGTACGGATTGATTTACCGAGCATTTATTATAATGCTCGGTTTGTTTGTAAACAAACATCCTGAATTAAGCCGTACAGTGTCTAGCAACAATCGTTGCTCTTTTGTTCAACACTGACAAAGGAACGATGTACTAGTTTCAAGCTTATTAGCTATCGTCAGCACCGTATACCTTCCTGCCAGATGATTGAACGTCTGAAAGTATATACTTTCCTTATGCATATTAACGGCTGAGCCGCCTAATTTGCATATCGAGTGAGTTAATCGGCCGGGCGCACCGGCAACGATAAATGGAAAAAATGAAACGAAATTTCAGTGGTCACTCTTAGTACCGCTGTTACTTAAATATAAGTATGAATACGTACATACATATATGTATACAGACGTACAGTAGTATGTATATATATACATACATGCACAAATATATATATATGTACGTATGGATTTACCGATAAGCTTGAAACTAGTACATCGTTCCTTTGTCAGTGTTGAACAAAAGCGCAACGACGGTTGCTAAACACTGTACGGCTTAATTCGGGATGTTTGTTTATAAACAAACCGAGCATTATCATAAATACTCGGTAAATCCATACGTACATATATATTATGTGTGCATGTATGTATATATATATACATACTACTGTACGTCTGTATACTTATATTTATGTAACAGCCGTACTAAGAGTGAGAAATGAAATTTCGTTTCATTTTTACCATTTAACGTTTTCGGTGCGCCCGGCCGATTAACTTACTCGATATGCAAATTAGGCTGCTCAGCCGTTAATATGCATAAGGAAAGTATATATTTCAGACGTTCAATCATCTGGCATGAAGGTATACGTTGCTGACGATAGCTAATAAGCTTGAAACTAGTACATCGTTCCTTTGTCAGTGTTGAACAAAAGGGCAACGATGGTTGCTAAACACTGTACGGCTTAATTCGGGATGTTTGTTTGCAAACAAACCGAGCATTATAATAAATGCTGGATAAATCCATACGTACATATATATATATATATATGTGCATGTATGTATATATATATACATACTACTGAATGTCTGTATTCATATATGTATGTACGTCTGTATACATATATGTATGTACGTATTCATACTTTTATATATATATATATTTATATATATGGTGGCTGCCAACTCGTTTTCGAGTACGGCCACTACTTTATATCCATGTAGGAGAACCCCTACCGAAGCCTTGAACGAGTGTGACTTTTTATTCCAGCCAGCGACTTGAAAACTCTGGTACAAACACTACACTTGTGACAATTATTGACACATAGTGCTGGGCCCATGGTACCATGTGACGACAAGTGCAGAGAGATCTCCAGATATAAAGCAATTCCTGTGCCGTGAAGCTTTTATAGTGAGCAAAGGCACTGCACAAAGCCAGTCCCACTCTCTTAACCAAGATGATATTTACCAAAAAGAAGAACAAGTCAACATCATTGGATACCATCAGGGTTGCAGGTGTTATATCAGAGTTTCCTTCTCCTAGAATTCTGCCTTGACAAAGGCTAAGGGGTCATCTCTCCCGGTGATTTTGGATGGCCATTGACTCTTAAGAGCTCCTTTTCCCTTAGAAAGGTTTTGTTTTTAGTCCTGCAGGATGTCCAAAGTCACCCTCCTCACCAAGAAACCTTGGTGGGGTTGCCGGTTTAGTCGCCAACGACCCGACCATGAGACAGGTTGTACGGGGATACATGTTACCAGTAGCACCAACTGGTGACCTGACATATTTATATACTTATATATATATATATATATATATATATATATATATATATATATATATATATATATATATATATATATATATATATATATATATATAAACACACCTGAAATTAAATATCACGATCTATAATGTAACAGTATAAACTGTGTACTCAGATTATAAGTTAAATATATATATAGTCGTGTACGTGAGCACGTGTCTAAAACCGCCTTGTTTAGTGATTAGAGTTTTAACCTCAGAGTTGGAGAGCTCTGTATTGCATCCTGGTGGGGTGATGTAACCTCGACCAAAGCAGTTCAAGGGTACTCTATTTGCAAAATGACAGCAGTCTGAGCAAAATTGTACCACATATGTTCAACATTATATAGAACCAATCTCTGTGGTTCAGATATTTAGTTATGTGGCAAATTAAACTAATGATTTGATACTTATATCCCAGCGTATATTTTTATAGTGTTAGTAGGTGTGATTTTATGTTTATTGTTATTTTTATGCGTGATGTGTATATGTCTCTCTTTCTCTGTATATATATATATATAAATAAATATATATGAACCGTTAATGTCTGATTCCTGGGTATGTCACTATTTATAAAATATATATATATATATATATATATATATATATACACATATATATGTATATATATACATATATATACATATACACATACACACACGCGCACACACACGCGCACACACACGCACACACACACACACACACACACACACACACACACACACACACACACACACACACACACACACACACACACACACACACACACACATACACACACACACACTCACACACACACACACACACACATATATATATATGCATATATGTAAATCTATGTTTTGAATTATAGAGATAGAACCCAGCGTTTGGAGCGTTAAACGTTATATAAAACCATCTGAGTGTCCCGCCTTAAACCAAGAACAGATAGAACAAAATAGAAGAAGAATTTCTTCAATATCGTGAAGATGATGCTGATCTTATATAAAAACTAATGTTGTATTAATGAAAGTTTTACATATTCATGATAACTTTACAAATATATATTAGTTTTGAAACGTTTAATTATTAGCGTCTACAAAGTTTGATGAATTTTGACACTTATAGTAGGCAATCACGTCAAGTTAATTGAATTTTCAGTTAATTAGCCTAGATTTCCATCCCCGTGTTTTAAAGATAACTAAATCATTTTGAATTTGAGAATGAACTACTAGCTGAAATTAAAAGCAAATCTTTATACGATGCCGACGAAAAATCACTGAGTAATTTTTGGTATTATTAACTATTTATATATCTCAATATTGCTGCAAATTAGCACAGTATTTAGTGTCTCGTGTTAAATGGTCCGGTATTTATTCGATTTTTCTGTGCTATGATGCTTAAAATTATCAAGGTTTTCTGACGTTAAGAAGGAGACTCATTTTTCTATTAGACATGCCACCATGTAGGTCATTGATAGGGATGATGTTGGTTAGATTTTGTATGTAATGGCAAATTGTCTCCACAATTCAGGGTTTTATGTAATGAGTTAAATTTACTCTTCCTCCTTAAACAAAGCTAATTCGACTTGCTAGAAATAAAAGCGAAATTATACCCTACTATATTAAAGTGGAGAACATGTTATATATATATTGTCCTAGACGCTTTTCCTCGTCTACTTCTTCAGGGCTGCTTATATTTAAGCAGAAACATCAATATGATATGAAATTAGCAAGAATGATATACGCAAGAACAAACGATAAATATATTGTGCTAAATGCTATTTACTAAATTACACGCCAACAAAATTGGCCTTGCACAAGCAAAGTAGCTCTATGTTTTCAAGGATGTCTCCACATGATATATGATACATTCAGTTTTTCAAACTCTAATTTTTCAATTATATTAATAGTAAGTGTATATATATCCAGAGAATATGCCATTACTGTTGTGATTTATTGAATAATACACTCTGATTAAATTACATATAAAAGGCAGAAGCAACAATTAGGAAAGGGAAAAAAGGCTTTTAGTTGGCTAAATAATACATTAAATTTCAATATGTTTCATGTTATCCAAAATAATTATTTTCGTTGTCAAAACGGCACGTCATTAATGAATATTGAAAACAAAATATAGCAAATTGAAAAGTGAACAAAATCTATATTATATTTTCCTTATTTTGAAAATGTATTGAAATTAGCTGAAAATATATTGAATGATTCTCTCATGTATACATAGTAAATTCTTGAGGAAGTTTATGACATTTATAGAACACTTACTGTATGTTGTTGTTTGTATTGGAGCGTATTTTCATTGGAAAATGACAATTTACCTCGTGATTGAGCAAGAAAAACACCTTAAATCAACAATGACATTAAAGAATAATTCATGCGTAAAGTAGAGAGGCAAAATGATAAACATAACCTTAAGTGAGTGACATAAAGTAATTAAGATAGGTAAATGAACAGAAATAAGAAAATACTATTAAATTTATTGAATTGATATTGTATTAAACACATCAGAATAAATATACATATGGCATGTAGTTTACGTAAATACTCTCTCACGATGACAATGACAACAAAAAGATAATGGATATAGATGCGAAGTAAACGAACATATTTAAAGGGACAGGGTGCTAAAAAATGATAAACGAGATGTCATATATTCACACACAAGCACAAACACGCTCACCCCTAAACATATTCACAACTCCCTATGCATATTTATATACATACTCACACACACACACTCACAACTCCCTATGAATATTTATATAGAGATATGTATAATCTTTCTCTCTTTACTTCATTATGTATATGCATACATATATATATGTGTGTGTGTGTATATATGTATATGTGTGTGTGTGTTCTTATTTGAGGGGCTCACTAGACCTGTACTGTCCCGGGCCATCAAGATCTCTATCTACTTCTGCATACATAACAACCTATGTTTATATTCACAGCTGGAGTTATTTTACATACATATATATATACATATATACATACATACATATATACATACATACATACATACATATGCACACACAATTGTAACGAAAGCTCTGTCCGTTTTTTAAGGCTCAAAGAACAAAATATCAGATGTTATTAATTGGCAATGTAGACCCTGTCCACCTCTATGACTTCTCTCCAACTGTCAATCATCATTTCAATGTCACTTGCATACATTTCATTAAATTTCGAAATAATTTTTGGCTACTTCTCTTGAAGTATGTCTTAATCCACTAAAATTAAATTCCGGAGAATATTGGGAGTGAAGTATAATTTCGTAGATACATTTCTCCAGGAGATATTTGGTATTTTGTGCAGTGTGAGGTCTAGCGTTAGCCTGTTGAAAGATGGCTAATTTTCTGTTTGTTAATGATGGGCGTTTGCTGCAATGCTGTGTTCAAACAACTTAGCTTTTGGCCTAGACTTCGGTTGTTATTGTTTAATTATCGCCTAGTATCTTGTGATTAATTATTTCCTGCACATCTCACCACATACTACGTGGCAACTGAGACAGCTTTGTTAAGGTCATAGTTTAAATCTTTCAGAGCAAAGCATATGCATGTTTACTTTACTCATCTTATATAAGATGGTCGGCTGTAGTGTTCAGAGGCTGACCATGATACGCTCATAGAATGGCCAAATGTTGTTTATATTTTAAAATAGTCCGTGGATAGAAACAAAGCAATTAATAATTAGAAGATAAAAGCATGCAAGATTTCACACCTCTGGCATCTCTCCTTCATATTGATCTATTAATGTTTCAGACACACACACACACATATTATATATTTGGTGAGAGAGAGAAAGAGAGAGAGAGAGAGAGAGAGAGAGAGAGAGAGAGAGAGAGAGAGAGAGAGAGAGAGAGAGAGAGAGAGAGAGAGAGAATGAAGTGTGTTAGAGGGGTATGAAATCTAGTAATTTAGTATGAAATGCGACGTTAAACACGGTGGACTTTGAACTTGGAATTAGAATTTGAACTAGAATTTACATTTATTGTTGGTTGTATGTGGGAGACGGTGGAAATATGTTTGTTTATTTTATGCGTTTTCTCTTTAAATTTATTAAGCGTATGTATATATATTTGAAAACACAACGTTGGTCATAAGCGATATGGATAGTAGACAGAAAACAGAATTACGCTTTGGTCGAAATATTTTCCGCTTCGAATCAGTCTTCTCCCCTTTCTCACATACAATACTAGGCTATCATCACTTCATTTTTAACAATGACCTCCATGCCACGAACATTAAATATATGAGGACAGTTTCACTCACCGTTTCATGACACAATTGACCTTCCGGCAGAAAATATTTTGGACAAAACTTTTCTAACTACTATCCATAAATACAAACCATATACATCTTAACCCATATCTCTCATAAATGAAAATTGTTTTCAACACAAGCAAATCTCCATATACATTTAAAGAGAAAAAAACTAAATAAATGTTCATATCAAATCAACAAACACATACCCTCTTACTTCCGCGTACAACCCAAAGACAAAGCCAATCAACCAACTGTAAAAAAAAACCTGTATAGCCTCCGACTCTACGTTCAACTTCCACCGAATTAAGTTTTACATTTCACACAAAAATGATAGATTCAACACCTGTGTACTTCTCTCTTTCTCTCTCTCTCTCTATCACTCTCTCCCTCTTTAAAAAAATATATATATATATATATATATATAACGAAGGAAATGTGGTAAGCAACCAGGTGGACGATAACGCACCAAATTACTCAATACTTAGGGTAGTAGAGTGGGTAATAGGAACGAGTAGGACCCCGACGGCTGAGCTCTAGCCGTCGAAACGGCTTGAGCTCAGCCGTCGGGGTCATACTCGTTCCTATATATATATATATATGGCCGACTGAATACGTGTCTGTGTTTCTTCTCCACACTTTTTATTCTCATTTGACCCATTCCTTCCTCTGATCACTCTTTACTTTCTATTTATCTTCTATTTCTAACTCTATCTTTGGGTTAGGAACTCTATCGTGTAACATTACTCCAAATCTCTTCGAACTGCGTCTATTTAGGGTATTTGTATTCGTGATCGTATTATTTTGGTAATTACGCAAGATTCATAAACACACGTAAGGGTAGGCCCGAACACTGAATTAAACGCAGTCAGTCTAAATTTCCCCCCTTCTTCTAATCATGAATGCTAAAGAAGGCACTTTACTTGTACAGATAATAAACTTCTTGTATTTAATTCAGCCTCCTGTTTTCAATCTCCCGCGAAAATGGCCCCGATATACTTGAACTCAACCTATTTCAGTGTAACACCAATAATAGGCAGGGTGCACGAAGCTGGCTTCTTTGTCTTCACAGCACTGCTATCCTTCACCTATGAAGCGCCCTTTAGCACTGCTATCCTTCACCTATGCATCGCCTACCGACGTGTTAAGTAGTACCATGTCGTCTGCAAAATCAAGTCGACTGACTGAAACCCCCCCCCCCCAGGTTGGATACCGATTCGAACCCGGTTGCACATATCAATCCTGTTTATGACAATTATGAACTTGAGATATGAGAGTACGCACATTTGTTAGAGTCCAACACCTATATTGAAGGCTTTCGACACACCACTATTTATCTGAAATCTTAAACGTAAGGAATTAATATATATTCATGTGATACTACATTATACATACATACATATATATATATATATATATATATATATATATTGTTATACTTTGGGAGGGTCATGTTGCCAATAAGAAACACACGCACCAGTTGCTTTCACTTCAATTTATTATAATAAATTTATAAATTTATACATTTCTGGTTGGTTGGTTGGTTCCACAACCAGATAGTTGTTTATATATTGTCATAGTTCTTTCGTCACACACTCTGTGACCTCTTTCGTCACACACTCTGTGACGAAAGAACTATGACAATATATAAACAACTATCTGGTTGTGGAACCAACCAACCAACCAGAAATTTATAAATTTATAAATTTATTATAAATTTATTATAATAAATTGAAGTGAAAGCAGCTGGTGCGTGTGTTTCTTATTGGCAACATGACCGTACCAAAGTATAACAATATCGGTTTCAACACACGATTTCAGATAAAGAATCTTGCTAAACAAATTCAGAAACGATATATATATATATATATATATATATAGTGACGAAACATAAGTCAATTGCAGGAACGCATAATCCTTTATTTACTGCTATATATATTTCGATGATAGCCATTGAATGGATATGACCTCATCAGGCAGTTAGTCAGTTCTTAGGTATGCCAGCTCTGTGTTTATGGTGTTGATCGTATCAAAGCCTTGGGACGTATGAGCTTGTTAGGAATAATTTATTGTTGTCAGTAGGAATAGTGTTAATTCTCATTGGTAAGTTTGTAGATGCTAGTAGGGTTTGTATTTGACCTCAAAGAGGCAGGTGGTGTTGTAAAGTTCAAACCGCCAGGCAAGATGACAATAGTTCCATATGACTGATTTTCACAAAAAGCATTGCTGGTCAGATATATATTCAATTGAGGTTTATAGTATGACATTCGATACTACAGGTCATTCTTAAATTGAGGGATTTATGTGGAGTGGTACTACTGATAATTATGGTTAGAGTAGAATACTAGAAAATTTACATATAAAAAGACTTATGTTGGTTGACTTGCACGTACACACATCCCCCTCCACAGACACACACACACATATATATATAATCATCGGTAACCTAATAAAATAATGTATATGCCTCATATTGTAACAAATATGCGGAGAATAGATATTTGAAAGTATCCTCTTGAACCATAGAACGCGTTGCTTTTCAGACAGAAAATACATATAGTCTATCTATGAATGTTTACATTACATTGCGATGAATACTGACCAGAGAAATTTGAAATGTATACAATGAAATCATTTTTCGATTTTATATTATCATCGCTACTTTATCAAAAACAAAACCTGTGTCATTTCTTTTATCTTTTAGTAGATTATATACAATTACGTGCTTCCCGTGCGAATTTTCACTGCAACGCGATGAGAACTAGAAACCATTGAGTTTGATATTCGCTACTATATAAGGCATCTATGTCTTCTCACAAATCATTTACACTAATTCACTTTTGTTGGCGTGAAGGAAATAAACAGAAAATACATAATTAACAAGGTCAAAAATTTAACTCTGAAATAATGTATTACTGTCTGCTAACCAGAAAAAGATAAAATACGACTACGAATACTCTCCATTCAGAAAGTTAAAATATACAAAGTTGTCATAAATAACTACTGAACTCGAAGATAAAAGTAATGCAGTATACATCTTTTCCTGTTCTTTCTGTTTCTTTAGCAAGGACATTAAAATCGATGCTCTACTGTTCTTTTCGTCTATAAGCATGTTTCTTTCTATTTAGCAACCAACAAATAAATGCAATTCCTTTTTATTTCATGATTACTTCACCATACTTAATGCCTTTGTAAGATTTCGAACAAAGTCTAAAATGAAACGAAATGAAATGAAGAATTTCTTTTATAGGTGTTCATTCTTATAGAAATTTATTCATTGTAACATTTCTGCAAAAGAAGTGATAACTTTATATTACATAAGGGGAAGTATTTTTTTCTTTTCCTTTTAAATAACGGTGTTTTGGATTGTTAATAGATTGCTATAGAATCAAACCATGTGTGAAAGTAATACTTCTCTGCAGTTACAGTAAGAACGTTTCAATGTTTCTTTCGGCAAATGAATTTCTTTGACAATTAGGTTTTGACCATTTCAAGATTCTACATAACACATCCTACTGAAAATATAAACTTCAGTGTCCTGGTTAGAATTGGCTCTGTGCTACGGGGTTTCAGGTGTATATTGCAGCAAATTGTGACAAAAACAACGAAAAATCTTCATCGATAACAACAAATAATAATAATAATTGTAATAGTAATATCAATAATGATAATAATGCATATATATATATGCATGTATATTTATATATATATGTGTGTGTGTGTATATATATATTCATATAATAAGAAGTTGACGGACCCAGCATAGTTATCAATGCTAGGACCGGCTGTATCCCAGCGTACTCAATAGGTAATGTAAATCCGCTTCAATACAACACACGTAAACGGGTAAAAACTGTACGCAGGTATGTTAAATGGTGTTTTTAACAAAAGCACCCACGCAAATTATTATTGTGACTCTCATTATGGATTTTTCCTATTTGTCTATTATATAATAGATATTTCGTGCCATCGGACTTTGATAGATTTAATTATTTCCCTGTTTGCTTGCCCTATAGATAGTGGTAAGCTCATGTAGATAGGATGTGAGAAACCGATCTGTGATGAAACGTTAAAAAACATTGAAATTTGATAAGCCATCTCTTCTCAATGCCACAACGAAGAAAATCTGTTTAAAACACATTTCATTTATTTATAAAAAGTTAAATTATGTTTATAAGTTAAGGAAGCTCGCATGTGTCGTTTAACTCGCATCGCTCTCGCTCTCTCATTGTATTTCTGACATCTCATTTCCATCACATTCTTCTCTCTCTCCCACTCTCATCTCTCTCTTCCACCCTCATATCTCTCCCTCTCTCCCATATCTCTCTCCTTCTCTCTCTCTCTCTCTCTCTCTCTCTCTCTCTCTCTCTCTCTCTCTCTCTCTCTCTCTCTCTCTCTCTCTCTCTCTCTCTCTCTCTCTCTCTGTTTGCATGCACACACATAACATTACATCTCCATAAATTGTTCATCCTAAAGCCTCTGAGAATATATAATAGTGATTACAAAGGCACTCAATGTGAATTTGACTCTATTGCCACCATTTCCATGGAAAACATTTATTTATAGCATCGAATAATGAGTAAATTCGTATTTTTGTTGTTCGCAGTATATAATTTACAATAGTTGAAACCCGTGCGCCAACGTAAACTACTTATATTCTCTCTAAATAGTCACATTTTATAGACGTGGCTTATAGCAGATGATGTCGAAAAAGTCTATAAGTAATTATTACTGATAAATGATAAATAAATGAATATTTGATCTCAATCGGATCTTGCCTCAGAGACACAATATCTAATTCTCTAATTATATGACGTATAGGTTTCATAATGTTCACTTATTGTAACCAGAACCATTAAAACAGAGAATTAAATAAGTTTAATTTATCTTTATCACGTAATGTGTAGAGGAACTAATTTTGATTCAGTTCTTGTGAATTCAAAACAGCTGATTCGTATGCTCAATATATTGCCTATACAATGCCCGAATAAATAGACCAAAT
>OZ024740.1:334871970-334876970 GCA_964016885.1 Eledone cirrhosa | reverse complement strand
GTGTGCGTATACATATATGTATATGGGTATACGTGTGTGTCTGCATGCGTGTGTATATGTGTGTGTGTCTATGTACACACACACATATAAATAAAAAAAAAAATATATATGGTGTGAGAATCTGTCAGCGGGTGTGGGCGCGTACGTACGCCCACATAGGACAGGGTTTGTCTATGTGTTTATATACGGGTGTATATAAAGGTGTGTGTGTATACAGACGTGTGTGTCTGCGCGTTTGCGTGCATGTGGTGCCGGATGTATGGCGCGGTTTAAGCAGGCGCTAATAGGCTTGGTTTGTGGAAGAGAGGAAGAGTGTGTGCGTGCATGGTGGTATGCATGTCTACACATGTATGCGTACATTTATGTATGCACGCATGTGTCTGTGCCTGCCCGTGTGTGTGTATATGTGTGTGTGTTATGTCTGGGTACATACTCTGGAGTGTGAACACACGTGTGAGATACCGAACCCAGCATGACTCTATTGAAGTGTGTCGGACGGAAAATGGCTGATGACCCCTGTTGCAGTAAATAGTGACCAGAACTTAAGATGACGTGGATTAGCAACAGCCAATGGCATGACAACAGTGGAAGATGTTTTTTTAACGTATTCTTTTGACTATAACACCCCAGTGAGAAAATTTTGCTCCGAACGAACTACCCGTGTCCGAGGGAACCTACATCCGAAGAATCAGCCAGATCCATATAGTGATAATGTCTCGAGCTACCTGCCGGCGAAACAATTGTAACACGCAATATACTGAGTCCAGATGCATCACTGATTTTTCGCTTGTTTATACTATATATATATGTTGAAGATGTATAAATATGTGCACATAACTGTGTGTTACTTTTATTGTTTGCGAGTATATGTCATTATATGTATTAAACGTAGCAAACGTCAAATTCTTACGAAGAAATTTACTATTTTTGTTATGAAAGTAGCGAGTTAAATATGATTTCCCAATATATAAGTTCATGTATGATGTAGGAAATCTATAAACTACTCGTGTATATAATTCTATATATGAATGCGAAATATACTTAATACATCTATATAAAATCTTTGCATATGTCCTGCGGGTATATGGCTTTAATACTTTTCCTGGAATGCTAAGAAAGGAACACGTATACAAAATATTTGCTAAAAGTTAGTCTTTGCATATGCTCATTGCATTTACCTGCAGCTTAAACTGTATTAATATATAAATATTGCGAAGTAAGTAATTCACTGTTCAAACGTTAGAGGCTGTTGTTCACCTTCTGTGCCTCTTAATATTAACGCCTAAAGAATTTAAGTAGATATTGTAGCAGAATATTTTAATTAACTGTTCTCGCATCAGGTTTTATGTTTATGACTACTACCACTCAGGCTAAGAAACTTATTGGTTCAAACTCTTATAAAGCGGGATGTGTAATAAATTTGGAATATATTAACTTTAACATGGTAATCTCTAGGTGTTTCATTATCTCATACAGTTGGTCACAGTTAGTATTATTGTTTTATATATATATATATATATATATATATATATATATATATATATATATATATATATATTCACCCCTACACACTCACATCCGCATGTATATTTATATATATATGATTTTCTCATATAAAGATACAACATGTTAATTTCGATAGAGTTTTACATATCTCAGAGGCATATTTCAGAATTTACCTCAACATTTTAGACATAAATTGACAATAGAATTTATATCTTGAAGTTAGTATATAGAAAATGATCCCATATATGAAAATGTTATAACTTGGGAGACGTACATGATTTATTAGCATCAGCATGAAAAGAGGGAAGGTCAACATAAGAACTCGCGCTGTCAGAAGTAATATGTAAACTCTCAAAATCATAATGGTAGACGTAAAAAAAGACAGACACAGAGGAAAATGTGCTCATATGTATATACTCTGTTTAAAAAAAAAAGATATATTTACAGTTGGTATTGTTGGAAATATACGCCTGCTCAACCAGGTATCATTGATAATACAGAATAGGAACATTTTATAATTGTACATATGTGTGAATATTATTGTTATAAAATTGGCAGTGAATCTTTATAATCTGTGTAATGGATTTGATTAACTGCCCAATAAATTATATCGTTAAACAATTTCGATTTTGATTTACAATTAGATTGCTTGTTTGGTGGGAATCTACGCCTTAGTGAGTTTAAGACAACAAATGAGATGGAGTTTTATCTGCGATACTTATGAGAATGAGATTACGTGCCAACTTACACTCTACTTCCCCAACCTCTGTATATCTTGAAATATGTATCTTCTCTCTTCCGATTCATACTAGTTAAAGTTCTTTGTCACATCATATGAATTATAATATTGTAATTTCTCTCATATTGATCTGATTCGATTTAGTAGCCAAATAAACGTCGTTTGTAACCTTGTTCCATGAGAGACGTATAATTTGCAAAACATATATAGAGCACGATACACGTATATTAAGCCCAAAACATTTGCAACCATATATTGTGCTAATGAATTCACATTCTTAGCGCTTCACATTATGATTTTCAATCCTTCCGTCTTTTCTTAACTGAACATACTTTCTAACACAGGAAGAAAAACACTATAATTCTATGTCTTCATTAAGTATCACGCTTCTTCCACCGCATTCCATGATATCATTTATATCCAGTTTCCGTAAACATAAAGAAAAATGTACAATGTAGAGCAATTTTTATAAAAGTACACTTTGATGCAACATGCTTCAGTTTATCAGAACTGTCGAATAAAGGGCAAACGCATTGAGAGTAAATTAAACAATACATTAAGGACAGAAATGATATAAAACATTTTTGCGATTGTTCTTAAAAGCAAACTATTTTACTCTAGAGTTGTGCTATATTACCATGTGTGTTTGATTTGCTGCATGATTGCAGGTGCTTGTAGGTTATTATCATAGCTATTCTGTTTCGTTTCATTGAAGTTATTGAGAGAAAGTTTTCTGGTTCTTTTTCAGTGGAAGTTTACAAATAAACTGAGTGAGGGAATTTTACAGGACAACTCATACACTCTACGCCGTTTGGTGGTGATTTTACATGTGTTGAGATGTAGGCAGCAGTGTTGGGCTCTGATGACAGGCAGACGATAAATATGTTACCTCTTCTGCAATTCTTGCTGCTGCTGCCGATATCACCGCTGCCGAAACATCAACAAAATCAACAACTACAACTACTAATATTGCTTCTACAACGAAATCACCAGCAAATCGTTTATCAAATGTATGTTAAGACTAAAAGAAAGGAGCAAAACTGCAAAATTATATTGTCAAACGTAACATTCTCTACAAAAGGTGAAATTTTTAAAATAAAAATTAGAATGAAAAATATCAATATGATTGCCTTCACCAAAAAATACCAACATAGGCAAGCATGCCACTGAGAAGTCCATTATATTTCACTTCTCTAACATTCTCACCCGAAATGCTACCACAATCAAACATCACGTCGTCCGTATAGCAACAACTAAGACAGTAAACAATATCGCCACCAACACCAACTACGTCAACAATTACATAAATCTGCGAGGGACACTCTATTTGGTCGTTTGACATAACAGTCAAATATCTCTCAAAATATCTGGTTTAAAAAAATGGAAATAGAACATTGGACAATAAAGCTCTAGATGTAGAAACAGAAACTTTTGAAGAGCGAAATATCATTGATAGTCATAGTTAAGTTCGGTCGAGGTTGTTCTGAAAGGGAACAATAACAACTACGATAACAAGATTATCAGCGCCATTACCACTATTAGCTATTATATTAATACCCACAGCAAGAACATTAACATGCCAATAAATATAACTCTCAATATTTGTGAACAAGACGGTTAAAATTATTATATATACTAACTTAAAATATCAAAGATTCGAGTAACAAAAACATAATAACTATATGAAAAAATAAAAAATAAAATGCTAAGTTTACAAATGATGCAACAAAGATTATTGCCACAAATATCATTATAGATGCCATTTTATGTTACAATATACTCCACTTTAGCCGTTATATAATTCTTGTGTATAACAGCAATGATATACCATTATATCTACATATCCGATTACACGAAAAAAGGCATTATGCAAGAAACAAATACAATAAAAAACAGAAAACATTTGATAATACAAAGATAGATAGCGGGAAAGGGTATTTATAATTATTAAGTAAAGAGTTCCAGAGTAGGTAAAGAAAAATTTAGATTATGATCTAGATTCTTACTCAATGGGAATATATAAATGCATAACCACAGAGGCAAACAAACAAAAATACAGCACATATATATAGATTGAATATGAATATATATATTTAGGTATGTATATATATATACACACATATATATATAAATATATATATATATAAATGTATATATATATAAATGTATATACATATATATATATATATATATATATATATATATATATATATATATATATATATATATATATATATATATATATATATATATATATATATATATAATGTATATTTATATATATATATATATATACATGTATATATAAATATGAACATATATATATATATATATGTGTGTGTGTGTATGTGTGCGCGCGCGTGTGTATGTGTGAGTGTGTGCGTGTGCGCACTTGTGTTTGTGTATATGCATGTATGTGTGGATGATAGAATTCAGCATGGCAGGAAAATACAATACAAAGGTGGTTTATATTAGGTAAAGAGTCTTAATCTTTCGGATATTCGTCTCCATTCGGAGGATAGATAGAATAATCTAAAAAAAAAAATAAACGAAAATAGATGAAATAGGAAGATAGACGTTTATATGTTGAAAAAAAAACAGGAAAAAAATTGTTTCTTTTCTTTTGCATGCGGAGAACATTTGTGTATTCAGCCCTTTTGGAACATTGCGCAGTATGATTTAGGCGTCGGCGCATAACGTGGCTGAAAGGTTATTTTCGGTGTATGTGAGAGTGAGTGTATGCTTCCCTTATATG
>OZ024740.1:334841970-334869470 GCA_964016885.1 Eledone cirrhosa | reverse complement strand
GGGATATCATATTAAAAATATGGTATGCCTTCCTCAGACAAAATACAATATATAATCTGTTTTATAAATAATTTTGACATACCTTAGAATAATGCAACTTCCATTTAAACAGTTGATTTGGTAGTGAAACTGTTGAGGACAGTTATAGAGAAAGAAAGACGAAGAAAAACGAAGATAAAAAGAAGAAGATGAAGAGATGTATGTAAAGAAAAACAACAGAGCGAGATAGAGAGAGAAGGAGATATGGGAGAGAGAAATATATTGAAGAAGTGAAAAGAATATAGTAGGCAGCTTTGGGACAGATGATCCTCGTACAAGTGAGAGGTTAGGAGGGAAGGGATACAGTTAAAATAGCAGACAGATAAATCACGTCCAGTGTAGAGGAGAAAAAGAAAGAAAGATGATATATTTAAAATATATATATAAAATATATTATGTCTCATCCATTTGAATTATCAATTTTTATGAATTAGGTATTATAATGTAAATATCAATATTCATGAATGAGACACATATCCATAATATGTGAAGAAAAAAAAAAAAAAAAAAAATGACCCCATGCTTAGTTTAAAAATTCTTAGGTCTATAAGCAAAATCTGAGACAAAACTTCAAACATAAGTATATATGCATTCTCATGAAAAAAGAAAAAAGAGAAAAGAGAAGGTTATCTCAAATTCAAGTTGATAATTATAGACACACATGTGAACTTACGTGATATGCTCCGCAGATTCTTATTTTTCATGAATTTGAGATAACCTTCTCTTTTCTCTTTTTTCTTTTTTCATGAGAATGCATATATACTTATGTTTGAAGTTTTGTCTCAGATTTTGCTTATAGACCTAAGAATTTTTAAACTAAGCATGGGGTCATTTTTTTTTTTTTTTTTTTTCTTCACACATTATGGATATGTGTCTCATTCATGAATATTGATATTTACATTATAATACCTAATTCATAAAAATTGATAATTCAAATGGATGAGACATAATATATTTTATATATATATTTTAAATATATCATCTTTCTTTCTTTTTCTCCTCTACACTGGACGTGATTTATCTGTCGGCTATTTTAACTGTATCCCTTCCCTCCTAACCTCTCACTTGTACGAGGATCATCTGTCCCAAAGCTGCCTACTATATTCTTTTCACTTCTTCAATATATTTCTCTCTCCCATATCTCCTTCTCTCTCTATCTCGCTCTGTTGTTTTTCTTTACATACATCTCTTCATCTTCTTCTTTTTATCTTCGTTTTTCTTCGTCTTTCTTTCTCTATAACTGTCCTCAACAGTTTCACTACCAAATCAACTTTTTAAATGGAAGTTGCATTATTCTAAGGTATGTCAAAATTATTTATAAAACAGATTATATATTGTATTTTGTCTGAGGAAGGCATACCATATTTTTAATATGATATCCCAGAAATATATATAACGAAATAAATATGGTTTTATAAATATAGTTTCCATTTGTTTAATATCGTATATATATATATATATATATATATATATATATATATATATATATATATATATATATGTATATATATATTTATTATTATATATATATATATATATATATATATATATATATATATATATATATATATATATATATATATATATATATATATACACACAAACATATATATGTGTGTGTGATATATATATATATATATATAAAGGCGTGTGGCTGAGTGGTTAGAGAATTGGATACACAATGGTGAGATTGTGAGTTCGATTCCCGGACAGGGCGATGCGTTATGTCCTTGAGCAAGACACTTTATTTCACATTGCTCCTTCTACCTGGCTTTGCGACCGATAGATAATGTTAGCAACTGGAAAGACCAATGGAAACATTGTTTCCTCGGTCCGATTTGACGAAAGTCGATCATTCCTGATATTTACATACACACAAACACACACACACACATATATATATATATATATATATATATATATATATATATATATGTATATAAATATATATAAAAGGATAAATCTTGACAGACATATCTGATATATTTGTCTCTGATATTTTAAAATTTCTATATCCATATCTATTTTTATCTATCTGTATATATATATACATAACAAAAGGAATTGTGACAGCTTATATATATATATGTATGTATGTATGCATATGTATGTGTGTGTATGTGTGTGTGTACGTGTGTGTGTGTGTGTGGCTGTCTCCATATTTCTTTTTAAATTCCATAACGTATAATATTTTAACTAATATTTGACATATATATCAATATATACGAAACTAATTAATTAGGGTTTGTGCATACATACACGCACGCACACATACACACACACACACACACATATACACACACACACACACACACACACACACACACACACACACACACACATATATATATATATATATATATATATATATATATATATATACATATATATAGTTTTGCGATGTTTATTATATGAAATCGTGTGTCGAAACAAATGTTGTTATACTTGATAAACTATATATATGTGTTTGTGTCTATATTGTATCTGTATTATTTTTGACCGTTGGTCAGTCAATGGCAACATTGAGGACCGAATAAATTAGATTACCGATATAAAAGACACAGAAGCGAAAAGCGAAAACCAACCAAACAGTGAGTGTGTTCTGTTATTAATTCTGGCAATATTACACAAATATCACCCTCCCCAATTATAACAACATATATATATATATCTATGAAAAGATTCAGGACTCCGATGGTGAGCTCCGGCGCCGGTTTCAACAGCTATATCCGAACTGTATATATATGTATATATACATATACTTATAAGTTTATATCACCTACATATGTCATAAAAAACCATTAGTCAAACGAATATTTCAACAGTTAGAAATTTGGGGAGGTGAAACTTTTGCGTTGGTAGTAGGATTGGTATTATGGTGAATTGGCAGTATCGCTAGCGGGTTGGACGCCATGCCTTCTAGCATAGTTACATCACTTTACCGTCAGAGTTCAAATCCCCTCTAGTTTAACTTTGCCTTTCATCCTTACGGGGTCGATAAAATTAAGTACCAGTAATGTACTGGGTTATGGCTGGCCTTGTGCCAAAAGTAGAAACAATTATTTGTATTAAATGAATTATCAAGGAGGATACCGTCTACTATTTCGAAGTCTTTCTGATGAATATTTTGGCGCATTTTTTTTATTTTGAAGTGACTTCATATCAGAATGAAAAGAAAGATACTGGCGGGTATTTTTCTTGCAGTGAGACGAAAAGCTGTTCTGAAACATAACATTTCACGTTTGCATCATTTGTGTTGGATTTTAGAACCTTTGATTGTGTTTTTCATCGTTGTGTATTTCATCGTTGAAACCTTTCAAAATGAATGTGACATCGTAGTAGTTAGGCAATCTGTTGACAATGTACTCTTCTGAGAATTTATATAATTAAACAAACATAATACCAGTATAAAATGCAGAGGTTTATGATAACAAAAATATCTAACTTAATAATTCCATGATTACAACGTTCCATGTAATGATGCTTGAAACACCATTTTTCGTTGAACTTCTTGCTTCCCTGGTAATCATCATATTTATTTCGAGCATTATCAGATATATCTACTAAACTGACAGATAAAGATATATACATTGAATTATATAAACAGATAAATAGTTATCTACATAATTAGATAGATAGCGTGGCATTTAGATGGATATATAGTTAGGTACTTATATATATATATATATATATATATATATATATATATATATAAAACAATTAAGTCAAATATGTAAAATTAGGCTTCGCTTATTATAAATTATAGATATATTGCTATATATATTTCGGTGACAGCCGTCATTGGCTGTGACCTCTTCAGGCAGTCCGAATTGGTGTGGAAAAGTTAGGTACCCATGTTGTTGAAGTATGTTTTACTCCGTCAATCCATCGATATGTCCAGCCCAGTTCCTCAGAGGAAGAACAACACAACCAGAAGCTGGACATATCGATGTATTGATGGAGTAAAACACACTTCAACAACATGTGTACCTGTCTTTTCCACACCAATTCAGACTGCCTGAAGAAGTTATAGCCAATGATGGGTGTCACCGAAATATATATAGCAGTATATCTATAATTTATAATAAACGAAGCCAAATTTTACATATTTGACTTAATTATTTTACATTAGTCCGGAGTAAACAAACCAACCTGTGTACATCGTCGAGTGCTCCAACCTGCACGCTACGGTGTCTGTAAACAACCAACATATACTCAAAATCTCTGTCTCTCTCTCTCTCTCTCTCTCTCTCTCTCTCTATATATATATATATATATATATATATATATATATATATATATATATATATATATATACGTATGTTATATGGAGAGAGGGGGGGATACTGATAGATAGGTAGGTGTGTAGCTAGCTAGCTAGATATATAGATAGATAAATATATAGGTATGTAGATATATAGATACGTAGTTAAGTAAAAATATATTGTATGAAGATAGATAGATACATGATCATATATATATATATATATAGCTATAAGTAGTGGTTTTTCCTACTGTTGACCATTTTGATAATATGAAGTACTAATTGGATGTCAATGTCATTATTGCTCGGGGTTTAATCCAGCGCCTCCGGCGTAAAATCTATCCCGCAATTCTTACAACATAACTATAGTATCAGAGCGGTGATATCACAATTCGGAGAAGTAGCGCCCTTACTTGGAGTGACTTTCTAATCTCTGTGCTACGCACTGTATCGAATATCGTTACTCCACAGACCCTTCGGAAGAACTCCATTTCAGCCACTTTTATTCCCGATCATATTCCCTCAGTTATTACCAATGATACATGACAATAGATAAGTGTTGACACAAATACCTAATTGAAGATAGTGAGTTTTGCTTTTACACCTACCTCCATTCTTCTGATTAACGAATGCTGAAGCTGGCGCTGTAATGGATCAAACTGCGCTGGACACTTACAGAGGGCGAGTCCCTCAATTTTCGCAGCACTGATTTTCATTTCAGTCATGCAGCACTCGGCATCAAACTTATCAAACGTCAGATATCACCTCCTGTCGTTTGTAATTTACAACCAATTATTATTATCCAGGTTTATGAGGATATCAAGGAGATTAAAGCTATTTAGGTTTGTGATATTTGTGAATATATTGATGAGGTTCCACTTGAAAATAACTAGTCTTCTAATGTTCATAATGTTGATAATACTATGTGATATGTTTTGTAGGCTTGTTTGTAGAAGTGTTCTTTGTTAAAACAATAACCAGATGCTACTACATATTCATACGTATATGTATCGTCAGACATTGCTTTGAACTAGTTTCTCATTGACACCTATATTTACATTTGGGGATCTTTTATGACACACGACCCACATTATTTACTTATCGTAATATTTAGCCTATATAGACACATCTACCATTCTCTAACCTCCCGGTTCGCCTATCCTCTCCCTTAGCTCAGTACAATATTCCCTTGCCAAATTTTCACAATGACACATCTGGGCGTAAGCTAACACCATTCGCTGACCAAGGCAGAAAATGACCTAATTCCACGCATTCCACCAAACGGCTTGGTACATAAATTTGAGAAAAATATTCATACCACAGTACACAATTGAAAAGGATTTTCGGAATACCAGCCGAAACCGCTAGGCGACACGCCCGGGCATTTACCCCTATCTCTCCCTCTCCCTCTCAAACATTATATATATATATATATGTGTGTGTGTGTGTGTGTGTGTGTGTGTGTGTGTGTGTGTGTGTGCGCGCGTGTGTGTGTGTGTGTGTGTGTGTGTGTGTGTGTGTGTGTGTGTGTGTGTGTGTGTGTGTTTGTATGTGTGTGGGTGTGTGCATGAGTGTGTGTATGTGAATTTGTGCCTGTGTGATTCCTGCGTAGCTTAGAAATAGTTAGTTCAATTAACGGACCAGAAGTCGGTTGTATTCCTGAGCAATACACATTATTTCCTGTTGCTCCCGCTACCTTGGTTGGGAAAATGAGTATCGGCATTAGGACAAGATAGGTGGTACCATGTAGGACGATTGATGTGTATGGCTGACAGCTGGTCTTCCACAAATATAGCTTGTCGATGCTTTGGCCTGAGAGTGGATATTTATAGGTATATTCTTTATAACTGTTATTCACTCACTGACGACTCAAGCTTTTGAAGTCATTGTTTAGTCATATCAGATGCAATTGATTAATGTTTTTGTTGTTTTTTTATTCTAAAATATATTGTCGTTTTGAGAATACATCTTATTTTGTGTATATTTTCAGTGTAATTATTTTGATAAAAATGTTTGCGAAATGATAGTATCATAACATATTTGAGAAATTATCATACTATCTGCTAAAAAACACATTTCGTTCACTTCATGTCATGTTCACAATAAAGATATATTAAAGATTAGGCAATATTACATTATAGGTTTATCTTTGTATTACTTTGGCTTAGTGAGGTTTTAACATTTTATGTAACCTGAAGACTTTAAACACAGTATTTGACTAGTTAAAGCATTACTCTTATGCGATGGAATATTTTGTGACAATGTTTGGAATAATATAAGATCATTTGGTAAATCCTCAATTAATAAGCTATCTGTACTGATATATATTTGCTCACAACAGATCGGATATAATACATGGGAATATCTGAAGAATTTGTTGATCCTAATATCCCTCCTACAAAATGGCACTGAAATTAATCTATATTAGTACTATTTTTGTTATTTGACACTGAATTAAGCGATAGTAGAAACTAATTTATTCGTGTTCATTTCAGTATGGTAATTGAATATACTAAGGACGGATTTATTCATGGCGATGTCAGTTTTATTCACGTATGATGGATAAACGTGTTCTAAACAGCATATGTCATGTGAAAATTCGAATAATGAATTTTAATCTTATGATATTTATTCTTATTAATATTAAAATAACACATGATAAATAAAAATATATACATTCTTAGAATTTTGCTAAGAATTGGAATTCGGGAAACATATCGTGTTCCATTACCCTTCACTGATGAAATATGAAAACTATTTATTGGACGTTGCCATACAAAAGAAGGTCATTTTTCTTCTGATATTATCTTTATAAAAGAAATATATATATATATAAAATATATATTAAATATTTATACTCCGCTCTGTATTGAGTACCTTACCGACTGGGGTTACCCCGATTGAACCCGAGATAAAGTTATATATATATATATATATATATATATATATATATATATATATATATATATATATATATATATATATATATATATATATATATGTGTGTGTGTGTGTGTGTGTGTGTGTGTTTGTGTGTGTGTGTGTGTGTGTGTGTATGTGTGTGTGTGCGTGCGAGCTTTGCGTGTATATATATACATATATATGCGTGTGCATATCTAAGACATTGTAATAAAGTATATTTGTATATGCTTAATCAATGCTTTCTGCAAAATATTATGCAAATAAAATTTGAAAGAATTAGACGGATCACCGTAAGAGATGTTTATTTCAATAATGAATCTGCGAATATTTCAGATAATTAAGTTAATTATCAAGGATATGATTATACACAGAAATACATTACTTTTCAAACATTACTATTATATATGACTTGTTATCAATATTCTAAAAGTTAATAAATTTTATTTTCATTTAGAATTTATATATAACTATATCATATTTTCCAATATTCTCCACTTAGCAAATATCAAGGAAATTAATCTATAATTTATTTTCTATGCAAATAGATTTATACCTCCGTTGCACAGGTACAAATATCCGTAATCAAGAATAGAAACAGAGGCGCACAGGTACATACAACATCGAATATACATACATGCTCACACAATCAGATATATAATAAATATAGTTTTAACATACAGAATTTCTTTTCTGCTACTCTTGGCCGTTTATCAGAAGCAGCTGGTTAGCAAAGACCATTCCTATTCTGGTTGGTTTTATGAGCTATGAGATTCTAGACATTCGGTTTGTCTTATATCGTTTACCGTATTCCGGTTCTACGGGTGTTTACGTTTTTTTTGTCGTTTCCCTTAGTTTTTCGCAGGTTTGAAACAATGGAAGTATTTTTGCTGTGACAGTTAGCCATTATCTCTGATCTCTTGTTTAAGGTATTTGATGTTTTAGACACAGAGACAAGGGAAATATCACAGCTTTTACAATTCTATTATGACATTTTACCTGTCACAACGTTAACAAATTCAATACCAACTGACTTAAATTGGTGAGCTACTAATATTTGTACTGTTTGACATATTTGTTGTATCATATTTCTCCTAATATTCAATCTGTAACTTGATATACTATATATGCATTAAGTTTAGACTACTTCAGCCTAAACGAAATATGCTCGTCTTATTGTTCGAACAACCCAGAACATTGAACTAGAGTGTAAAGTGGTTGTGTATTCCCCAGCTATGTGTGCATTTAAGCTAATTCTCACATTGAATGTACGTGACACAATGTTTCAAGGATGTATATATATTCAACTTGACATTGTGCTATACTGTTTTCATCTACTAAATATTTCATACAAAGGGCTTCGACAATGCAACTTTCTAGACCTGAGTACATAACTCTGAAGCGCACTATTTAAACAGCCATCAGATTCGCCCATTATACGCCAAGTCTTTTGATAACATTTGGAAGATAGAAACCATGGGAAGGATACCGCTTTGACCGTTCATATAAGTCAAATGATCTACTTTGCCAATTGCAGTGTCATGCTGATTCTATCTGAGGGTTACAATAAGGGATCAAGAATTTGTCGGATATCCACTCTTTTGTAATTTACAGTATTGATTAGGCAGTTCTCTATATAAAACTGTAAGTTGAATATGCATTATCGAAAACGATGAGATACATATTTACATTTAAATTTATGTAGAGAAGTAAAGAGACAAAATATATATTCGGTAATATTTTATTGTGCATAGCTGTTGGGGGCTATACTATCTGCTGGCTGCCTACAATTTGGATGCTAACATTTCAGCGGGTTTCTTACAAATTAGTGAAAAAGTTTAGTTGCCATGATTATTCATGCATTATTTATGTTTCTATAGCTATTCCCAGGAGTCCGCCAAATTTCATGAGCTACTCATATCTGTTCATGCTATTTAAATAAACCCATGAACAAAGAGTATTTCCTCCTTGAAGTAAAATAATTATAGACATATTTCTATGTTTCTCTTGAGACCAAGAATACTTGACAATTTCATGGAGTTTTATTACAAATTTATAATTTTCAATTTATTACAAAAAAAAAGAAAGAAAAAAAAAGAAAATAATAATAATTCATTTTTTTTCATAAACAATCATTGCAATATTATGCTGAATGCACATCAACATTTTTATTTCACTCCTATATGAAGTTAAATACAATCAAATATCGATAAAATATATACCAGTATTCTACCGACATCGTGACCTTAATTTAATAGATTGAAGACTATTGAGAACTATAAAAGTCTTGCGGATACCGCTTGGATCTATGTTATTGTTCATATTATAATGATTATTGTAATGTTTAGCTCGATTCTATGATGGTATTTATACCAGTTTAGAAAATCCGACTAAACAAATGACCCCCCCCCCCCCCCCCCCCCACACACACACAAAACAAAAACTAAAACCAACAACGGAAATGTGATTAACAATTTGTTTATACGCAATTTATGCAAATAATCTATTTAGCATTATATCTTTATTATAAGTGGTTTGTAATTTGTGATGATTTTGTTGCTATATATCGGTTAGGCGCATTGACTATTAATACAAATATGTGAATTTCTTCTGAGACTAATGTTGTTCATAACAGTTTTAATATTTCTATCATAATTTTTTTATTTTTGAATAATTTGTAAATTGTCAGTGATGGGAAAATTCTTTTTGTTTGAATTGTTGAATTTGCGAATAAGTAAGCTTTGCTCTTATTTCTAAAGTATCTATTACATTCCATCATCTGGTCATCGTATAAGGATAGGGAGGTACTATAATAATGTTGTCGCTACGTTGATTTGGACGCTTTTGTAAGAGATGATTGCTATACTACAATTCAGGTATTGCTCTTCTATGCTAGTAAGTTGATGAGCGACCGATCTATCGTGCTTAGAACTCTATTCCATGGCAGGTGAAATTCTTAGAAGAAATAATGCTTATAGTTCTATTAAGCAAAAGGAAACAAAATAGAATGATATTTATTATCCACATCACAACAAACACCTCAGTGAGTTGGCTTTACTGCAGACAATATCAACTAATATATTGGGATCAATATCTTAGTGGTAGTTGTAAATGTACGAAGAACAAAACTTAACGGAATTCTTCTTATCGTGCCAAGTTATATCTCATTATTTCTAGCTTGATTTATTGCAGGATTATCTGACAGTAGAATTGGCGTTCTGTTTAAAAATACTCAAGTTTTCTTTTTATTAGTGTTGTCTCTTTTAATTTGGGGATCAAGACTTTATGTGCATCGAAACATACATTTACGCATTTACGCATAATGTTCCATAGAAGATGTACGATTGCGTTAAGAAAACAAAATCCTTTTAAAAGTATTTATTTACAAATGTTCGTGAATAAAAATGCAACATTCTCTGATTCTACAAATGTTGGTTATCATGTGACAGCAAACTCTAAATATCTAGTCTCAGTATCGAGATCTGCCGAGATTCAAAATTTAAATAGCAATCGTTTTATTTGAATGAATTCTATGCAAATCACAGATGTCTTAAGTTTATATTTATTCTGTATCATATATTATGTATATTATCATAGAAAACTGTTTAGTTATTATTTCCTTTCCAATTTTTCAGGACGCCTAATACTAATGCCTCCAATTTCTAATTACCTTCTTATATAGACGGACATTTTGTAATATAGGTTGTATGAGAATTAATACGGATAAACTATTATTTTTCTTATTAAGACTCAAATTCGTGTGAGCTCGACGATTCGATTCATATAAAGATTAATCTAGATGTAGCAAACAAATACACTCCTATCATTCTTTAGTTTGTATTAAAAGTTACATTTGATAGTATAATACCGAATTTAATTTCTGCGAACCGTTAAAGTATGCATATGATATAGTTTAAGCTTCTTTTCATCGTACGTCATTAGGGAATACGCTTAATATATTGCTATTTGTGTTTGTATTGCAACAAAAGATTCTACAACTACATTAACTATATACTTATTGTTTCTTAGATTATTTTACTCCAGTGTATGAAAACTTCAAAACTGTCATGTCTGAATAAGAATTCAACATTGGGGAATATATTTTCGGACATCTGTTTGTGTAAAATACTGGTTTTACATGGCTTGAAGGTTAAACAGTGTAGACAGGTAATTATGATGAAAGCACAACCAAAAATGATACATATTTGATGACTCTGTAAATATTTAAGCAGATCATCAATGTTAGAAGAGTAACAATGTTCCGCAAACGGTGCATTTATGTCCACAAGGATTTGCTGATGCGTTGCAATATATCTAAATGTAAAGTATTGTAATATCGTATATTCAAACTTTCGTATTTCGTGTCTACTCAAATTAAGAGAAAGTTGAGAATTTGAAATAAATGTCATTGAAATCTAAATGTGATCGATCGTGATGATACAGCTTCCTTTATACTGTATCCTACTGAAGCAAGAGAATGAACTTTACGAAAGCTATAAAAAGTATGATTAAGTCGCACAAAAACAGTATACGTAAGAACGAAAAAGTAGAGATGGACATTTAACTCTTAGCGTATCTCGTGTGAATTGCGATTTTGCTGAAGCAAGAAAAGGCTATAAAATAATTACATCTACGATAGTCAGCTTAAACTACAAGCCAAGTCATGTTTTCTTATCTTTAGCTGTACTATATATATATATGCTATTTTATAGACTTTTCTGTAAAGACCATTATCTGAAAAGTCACTGAATTTGAATTTTTGTGCTAAAATAATATTCTGGTAATATAAAATGCTGCTATTTGAAGGTCAGCTTGCAACCCGTGAAATATAACCGTATGTGAATAAAAAAAATATATATATATAGAAACACATTTTCTAATAATGAGCTTTTATTGTGGCAATAACCAGATATATATCAAGGATATATCAAGAATAAATATTTTGTTTTCTATTCAATATATATATATACATATATTTATCAGACGATGACATGTGTAAACCTGTTATAATCTATAATCGATATTTTAAAAATAAATCCACTCAAATATAGATATCAATGGGAAAACAGAGTGGAATTATTTATATAATATTTAATGTTAGAAATATGATTCAAAATATGTGCCCCCATCTCAATATAATTTTCATATCGATAAATATACAGCTATTGTGAAATATACTTCAACAACTATAACAATATAGATAAAATTAACTAGTATACATAATATTTCTTTATATCCCTTTATAAGCGGTGAATTTGTAGCCTCGTTAAAACGTCGCATAGAACGTGCTATAGACTTCGTTCCGACTCTCTGCACACTGAGGTTCAAATCCCACTGAGGTCAACTTTGCCTTCCATCCTTTCGAAGTCGATAAAGAGGTATTATTCCCATTAAGTGGCCACTTCTCATGTCTACCACACTCTCTCCTTCTCTGGTAGATATAGGATGTGTATTCACACCTGGAGACATTTAGAGAAGGGCTGATCTCCACCAAGCTTTTAAAAAATGACCATTTAGCGCTGTATGACCTAACAATTCAACCAGGAGTTATGGGTTAATTGTATATATCTATCTATCTATATCTCTCTCTATATATATGTATATATATATATATATATATATATATATATATATATATATATATATATATATATATATATATATATATATATATACATATATATATATATATATATATATAGAGAGAGAGAGATATAGATAGATTCATATATACAATTATATATATACATATGTGTGTGTGTATGTGTGTGTGTGTGTGTGTAGTCATTGCGCAGTTTGATGCATATTTTCATACTGAGCCCTAACACACGTGGGTCGATTATGCATTTTACTTTTTATCCGGTATTAATTAAATATGCATTAATTATTTACTGTGTTGATTTTCTCTGAAACAACATCTGTATTCTAGTGACAACTCTAGGTATATTTCATTTCTTTATTACTATTTATGGTACTTTAAATCCTTCATTAACATGTTCCTTTCGGGACAAACACACACACACATATACCCACACACACTCACTTACACATACATATAATAATATGTGTGTGTAAGTTTGTTCGTGTATGTGTGTGTGTGTGTGTGTGTGTGTGTGTGTGTGTGTGTGTGTGTGTGTGTGTGTGTGTGTGTGTGTGCGCGTTTAAATCTGACTTTTTGGGAAATTTACATCTGTTAGATGGATAAAATATATGACATTACAAAGCAAATAATTAGTTATTTCCATACCTACGTATATTGTGTGAAAATATATATCAGTAAAACATAAAGATATATTTCTACATAATTGTTTCTACTTTTGGCACAAGGCCAGCAAATTACCCAGTGTATTACTGGTACTTTATTTCTACATAATATATTTCTACATAATTGTTTCTACTTTTGGCACAAGGCCAGCAATTACCCAGTGCATTACCTACATAATGACATTACTTTAGTGATTTAGTTGTTCGTGGTATATTAATAGTGTAAATGCTTGAACTTTCACTTACACGTTGCTTATAAAAAATGTTGTTAACTGTATAATATTTAATTTTGGGGACAGAAATATATGTCTCTAGTTGTAGAGCTTGCAATACTATTACTTTCTATGCTGTTATTCAAAGAAGTTTTCTCTTTACATTGTTGCAATATTTTATCCATAACTAATGTTAAGTTTCTCTATGTATGAAAGAATTTTATGAATTATTCTTCTGGAATATTTCTTCAGTTCTGACTGATATATTAATACAAGGCTGCATTAAAAATAATATTTTTCCAAGTAAACGTCTATTTTTATATCAGTATACAGAATAAAACTTTATGACAAAATTAATAGCACTGCACGCCACAGGCCAAAATGAGTTCTCCCCATTATAATCAGAGTAAAAGAATGCAGAGACATTTATAAACTTATTATATTACCCATCTTTTAAATGAAATATTGAAAGACAATATCGTAATCAATGAAATGTATCGAGCGATAAGATCGATATGGTACCGTGATAACAATTCATTTCTAGTGTATTGTGATATCTTTAAGAAAATCGATGTTGCATCTATAGCAATGGTATTTGAACATATTCCAAATATGTTAAAGAAACCGAAACAAAAATTTAAAATAAATAAAAATATACATTGAATGAAAAGACATTCTCAATATAAAGTCTGAATAAAATATCGATTATTATTATTTAGAAAATCGATTTTATATTTCTTTTCAATTCTCTATGATACAGCTGTAACTTAAAATAAGTTATCGAGACATATAGTGCTTTATATAGATGTAGTTTAGTTTACTAACTATGTGAAGATATATAGTTGGTAAAAATATACAGTTTTAATACTTCAAGACATGAATATGAAATTCATTCTTACAAACATTGAAAAAAAAAACAACAAATAGTCACACGACTTATTTACAAATCCTCACAATCATTTATAATGCAAATTCATGCCTGTCATCTGCTTAATGTGCCACCGGCAATATCAAGAAGAAAATCGGTTACAAAATAACAATAATGATCTACATATTATTTATAGGTGGTTGTATTTAAGCACGTCTCTTATAAGCTACCCTGCGTTAAAATATTCTCTTTGGTTTATTCCGGATAATGATTTACAATGCATACCACACACACACACATACACAGGCACACATATGCCCACACATTCAATCAGACATACACAAACATTGACACAGACAAGCATATGTATATATTTTTGAATATATATGAGGGTGCACGCGTATGTATGGGAGACAGAGATAATGGGAGAGAAAGAGACAGAGAAAGAGATTCTATGTATACATATATGAATATCTGTGTATGCATATATATGGATATGTCATGAGCAAATAAATAGGATTACATATGGGAAATGCGTATTCGACTATGCACACAAAGGGTGTTTTGGTATTTAAGCATACATATGATTTCGTGCCAAAATATAAGCAATACATACATACGTACATGTGTGTGTGTGCGTGCGTGTGCTGTGTGTGTGTATGTGTGCGTGTGTGTGTGAGTATGTGTGTGTGTGTGTTTGTGCATGCGTGTGTGCCATATAGAGGTTTTGTATACACATAACATATACTAATTGTAAACAACTTTTGAATAGTATTTATTTACTCAGTTACACATCTTATGTGTCTTGTAGAAGAAGATATTATTTAAAAGAACTTTTTCAATACAAATGTGGATTATGCAATCAGTTGTATGCTATGTAATCTAACGTGTACTGTAAATTTTAATTACATTTTCATTTTATGCGATGTTATTCTGGATAAAGTGATAAATAAATATACTTTAAATAACATCCTATGACTTCATATATTCCGTTGTTTCGCGAAATTACATCATTGTTACTATTCTGTCAAAGACTGCATCAGCATCTATTTTACACCACCATTCATGGACAGCCTGAACAAGCACCCACACACACATACACATATACACACGCGCGCACACACACACATATACACACACACACACATACACGCATGCACACACACATACACGCATACATATGTATATATATATTTATCCAAAATCTCTGAAGAAGTGACAACTGATTATACATTTGCTATCGAATACTTGCTAACATTATATGATTACGCAAGCAGCGATACATAGGTATTCCGTCTGTTACAGAAACATATGTCAATACCTAATAAATTCCTTTTTTAAAAAAAGCACTTTCATTTTATATTCATCCTTTCTATATATATATATATATATATATATGTACATACACACACACACTTATATATATAATTGTCAAAGACGAATTTTCGGCATTTGAAGCGCTGAGAATGTATATATACATATATATATATATACATATATACATATATATATATACATATATAATATATATATATATATATATATATATAAATGAAAATAGAGAAATTAATGTAAGCAAGAAGCCAACAGTAATTCAGATATATAAGTGACTATTACGTCAAGACCAGAAATTGTATCCCCAGATTTAGTGTAATCCGGGGAAAAAAACAATAGAATCATAACTCAAAATAAAATTAAGAGTAAATAATTATCCGTCAATTATATATATATACAAATAGAAGTTCAGCATAATCGAAGCTCTGGCTGCGGCTAAGCTAAAGAATGCAATCGGAACGTGCAGATAAGCACTCAATGAGGTATTTTACCTTAGAGCATATGTATGTATATATATATATATATATATATATATATACTTTAAGGTAAAATACGTCTTTGAATGCTTAGCTGCAGATTCCGATTGCATTCCTAAGGTAAAATACCTCATTGAGTGCTTAGCTGTACATTCCGAGTGCATTGGTCAGCTTGGCCGCAAACAGAGCTGCGATTATGCTGAACTTCTATGTGTATTATTATCTCCTAGATTTAATGATTAATTGATTAATTTAATTACACAATTCTATTGAAAAAAAACAACAACAAATAGTCACACGACTTATTTACAAATTGACATATATTATATATATATACATATACATTCTGAGTTCAAATCCCGCCGAAGTTAACTTTGCCTTTCATCCTTACGGGGTCGATAAAATAAAATACCAGTAATGCACTGGGTAATACTGGCCATGTGCCAAAAGTAGAAACAATTATATATATACACTCATATATATATATATATATATATATATATATATATATATATATATATATATATATATATATATTAACTTCAATAATTGTGCCTGTAGATAACATTATGTTTTCTTACACATTGCTTTTTATGCTCCACATTATGCACGTATTTTTTCCTTTTTCTTTTTTCTTTTCACTTCATAAACCTTGTTTGTAAATAACATTATTCTTTCTGCACCTTCTGTTTACCATGTGCGACACCACACTAATACATTTCACTATCATTTGATAATGCATAAAAATGCAGAAACTGGTAATAGACAATTATTAAATATATAAATAGATAGATAAATGCCATTATTAAATAATAAATTAATCACCTAATACCTTATATATATATATATATATATATATATATATATATATATATATATAGAACATTATATATATATATATATATTTATTAAAATAACAGATTAAAGTTTAAGCCAAGAATCGCTGCTTTCACCCTTAACGGGATCTTCTGAAACTAACAAATCAATCTGTGAACGCAGAAGTGAATATTTCAAAAAACGTTGCAACCGGAGGAAGACATATAAGACGATAATTTGGTTCGTGGAAACGTTCCCTAGCAAAGAACGAGAAAAAACGAATATAATACGTCATTATTTGGAGTGGTGAAAAACAATTACACTCAAAGACAAAACCACGTTTATGGTATAAAAGAAGTCGTAGACTAATATTCTATTAGGTCGTTCATAGAGACGTTCTCTGGCAATGAACAGAAAAAACGAAGATAATACGTCATAAGTGGAGCGGGAAGAGAACAAAAGCATGCAAAGACAAAACCATGTAAACGGTATAACTGACTCGTAGACTAAAATTCTAACTAGGAAATCGAATAATTCTCGGCTCCACAGTTAAGAATAAAGTAAATAAAATACAGAGGTAATTGAAATTAAATAAATACATACATGCATCCATATACGTACATACACAAGAATACGCGAAAACGCTCTCCATAGGTATACAAATACACGCGCGTACACAAAAAAACCCGCACGCACATACAGAACCCACGCAACGCCTGTACACGCACGCATACGAATGTATACACGAAATACACATAAAAATATATATAACAAAAAAAATATATATATATGTGTGTGCGTGTATACATATAATTAAATAAACGTATATAAATAAATAAATAAATAAGTATATAAAAAGCGCACACACATACCTACATGTAACTACACATATGTTCGGAGCCGTACGTCAAACAAAACACAAAGTACACATATACACACACCCGACATACGTACGAACCCGCATACTCACACAGACACAAAAGTCATGTATACAATACACATAACCAAAAGCATATGTACCAGAATATATAATATATACGCCATAACATATACAATCAAATATTCGTACGAGAAAGTGTACGTACCTTCAAAAAACATACAGGTAATATATACTTACCTAAACAAATAAGTAATGGTATAAACATAACATATATTTAGCTACCACATCAAGACGTAAAATGTCCGCGTATAGTTCGTACTATCCGTTAGGGTATAATGTGAGGCTTTAATACGTGAAAGTGTTGAGCAATTTATGTTTACAAGCCGAAATTGCCTCATATTTTTTGTTTAAGATGTGATCTTTGGCGTAGAGTATTTCCAGGGTCTCAGCGGCGCAGAGGTCACATGGTCTTTTATTTCCGTTATACGATCTAGCCCTAGCTAGGATCTCCCAGTGTAACTTATATTGGGTGTGGTTGTTTTTAGACTCCAGATATAAGCTGAAAGTGACGTCATATTCCTTCTTAAAGGGTTACGAAAGGAATGGGTATGCATGTAAAGACGTTGCTTCAATCTATTGGTAGTTAACCCAATGTAGGCCCTATGGGACGTGGGTGTTTCAACATTACATTTGTAGACAATGTTACTAGAGAGGCATTTCCCGGATAGGGGGCAGTCAACCCGATTCCTACAATTACAGTTAGTACTAACTACAGGGTTGCACGTGTTCCTACGGCTAGGTAGTTTAGCTAAATTAGAAGCTGTGATGTTATGTGCAATGTTAGGAGTCGTGGAGTAAGAACTTTTAATAGTATTTCTATTAAAAATTTTACTATGTTTATGTGTAAGGGAAAAATGCTTCATAATAGGGAGAGAAAGATCTTAGATAATGGTGTGGCCACTTCCATATTATATGGTGGGTTATACCATATAATGCGTCGGGATCTATTTCTTATAGGTCTATTCTCGTACTCTGTATATGCTACCTTATCGACAAATCCACTCCGAGCAAGAGCTTCATTGTAATATATGGAATGGTCGTTGAAAATATGTTCGTTAGTAGATAGACCTCAAAGGAAAAGCCTCAAAGCAACGTTTCTTACCAGGTTCTTGGTTATGCTGGGAGGGTAGTTAGAATGCTTACTTATGTAATTAAGCGTATCATTCGGCTTTCTATACGGGTAATGCAAGCCATTCGATAAATTGAGGGTAACGTCGAGGTAATTAACGACCGAGAGGTTGGCCTCAACCTGTATGGCGTGGTTGAAGCCCTTAAAGAAGGCTGTGAGTTCTTTTCTGAATCTATCGCAAGCACGTGGGCCGCACTTAGTGATAGTCAATGACCCTCAACACGGACCAAACCTCCTCCCACGTTGGGGAATTCTTCCTTGATAGAGAAAAGAAGGAAGAGGCCGATATATATATATATATATATATATATATATATATATATATATATATATATATATATATATATATTATATGTATATATATATATATTGTATCTGTCTTTTTTTTGACCGTTGGTCAGTCAATGGCAACATTGAGGACCGAATAAATTAGATTACCGATATAAAAGACACAGAAGCGAAAAGCGAAAACCAACCAACCAGTGAAAGTGTTCTGTTATTAATTCTGGCAATATTACACAAATATGACCCTTCCCAAGTATAACAATATATATATATCTACATATATATATATATATATATATAAATATATATATATATATATATATATATATATATATATATATATATATATATATATATATATATATATATATATATATATATATATATATACATATATATATATATCTGTGTATATATATATAAATATAAGGAATGTGCTCAAGTGCAGAAATACTATGAAGATTGCTTATAAAGTAGGGTGAAGACGCTTAAAGACGGAAAAAGAAGTTGCCAACGGCTGCTATAAGGAATTCTTCGCATTTCTACACTTGAGTACTTGCTTTATACTTATACATATATATATATATATATATACACACGGACACGCACGCGGGCGCGCACACACACAGACACATACACACACAAACACACACATACACACACACACACACAGTATTAGCACTGAAACCTTTGCTAGTCCCGTCAATTATAAAGAAGCAGAAGAGCGGTGGCAGTTTGTTTAAAATGACAATGAGTGGAGAGGACGCTTTGGAGAAGCTTCTTCAACAAATATACCAAAGCAGCTCCGGCAGCTGTTTGCACTCATTTTCATTTTCAACAATCCAATCAATCCTGTTTGATAAAAGTTTGACTGAAGACTTTTTGAGACATCACACTAGAAAAATCTCAGTACAACTGGCTTTACTAGAAATTAAACGAACATTGTCCTTGCAAGGTTTGATAAGCCGAGAGTTGAGTTGCAAAAGTATAAGTGTTCGTATGATTCTATGGCTGAAGGAGATTCAGTAAATGCAGGCCGGAGAATTGTTCCTCCTTCTTCAGTCTATGGTTCCCCTCGCTTCTACAGTGAGTGCTTCCAGAATTCGATGACTGTGATTCGATACATGGGGAAGCCATCTTATATCATCACAGTCACAACTAAGCCTAACTGGGATGAAATAAAAAAAATATTTTGCTCCCTAGCGAAAACTCTAGGAGCCGTCCTGATATTTGTGAAAGAGACTTCATGATCAAGTATGACAGCCTCATAGATGAAATACTGAAAAAAGGTCCTATGAAACGTTGTGGCTCATTCCGCTACAATAGAGTGGTAGAAACGAGGCCTCACTCATTCTCATATTCTGCTGTTAATGGCTGAAGATAGCAAGCCCAAAACTGCAGATGTCATTGATCAGGTAGTATACTGTGAGATTCCTGATAAACATTGTTCAAAATGTTATCCTAAAGCATTCAGAAAAATCCCATTTGTTGCCGAAAATTCCTTTCCGGAGTATAGAAGGAGGGATAGACATCATGGTAATCACACCCATACAATCCAACTTAAAGGTCAATAATTTACTGTTGATAATCGTTGGATTGTTCCATACAACCCTTTTCTCTCATTGAGATATCAGTACCACATCAATTGAGAGTCTGTCAACAGTGTCAATGCTGTTAAGTACTTATATAAATACATCACAAAAGGATCAGACAAGATCACTTCCACTATCAAGGATGATCAGGGAAATTGTGTCCATGCCCAAAATGAGATTGAGCCCTTTATCAATGCATGGTACATCTCAGCCAGTGAAGAATTCTGGAGAATCTATAACTGTCCGTTACATCATCGGAAACAACCCGTTGAAAGGTTGCTTTGCCATTTACCTGGGGAACAAATAGTCGTGTATGAGCGAGGGCATAGAGAAAGTGTTGTTTCTAGGGGACAGCCGATAGTTAAATTGACAGAATATTTTCAACTGAATATTAGAGACCCACTGGCACAAAACATATTGTATATTGATATTCCTAAATATTTCATTTGGACAAACAAAAGGTGGCAAAGAAGAATGTTGATGGTGATTAACAATTTATGAATGAATCTCTTGGACGCATTCTAAAAGTATTTCTCAGTGGACATCAACCTGAATTGTATTACCTCAGGATGATCCTATATCACAAGGCTGATTCAACTACATACAAAGATTCGAGTACAATTTAAGGTTGAATTTCAAACACTTCAAGAAGCATGCAGGAAATGTGGTCTGTTGGATGAAGGTAGAGAAAAAGACAAAGAGGCCTCATCCATTACGCTTGGTCCTGAACTGCGCGAGATCTTCAGCATAATTTTATTTTACTGCATGTCAAAAGACAATCTGCAGTTCTGGGAGAAATGGAAAAATTGTCTTGCAGAAGATATCATGTATGAACATCATGAGCAAGTCATGTCCAAGTAAACCATGCAGATGTTTCTACAGAACATCCAACGTCAGCATGATGTGTGGGACATTCATGTCAACTATGGATATCCTCGGCCAGACCCAACTAATGTTGCCATATCAGAAATCAACAGCATTCTTATGGCAGGAACTGATTTCAATTCACATCAACTGCAAGCAAGCATAAATGAATTTGAACATTGATTCCTGAGCAACTGGATATTTTTCACAAAGTAATCACTTCTGTAAATGAAAATGAAGGTATAATTTTCTACTTGAATGCAAGTGCAGGCACAGGAAAGATCTATGACATCAATATCATATTTGATTACCTCCGATCTGAAAACAAAAATTGCACTTGCCACTCCCATATCTGCAATAGCAGCCACTTTGCTTCATAGAGGTAGAACTCTTCATTCCAAATGCAGGTTTGCTCTCAATGTGACTGCTGAATTAACTTGCTTCTTCACAAAGAAGGATTCCACAGTTAAACTTATGCACCTTCTAATCATTGATGAGATATGTATGGGTCATAAGCATATCTTTGAATGCATTGACAGGAGTTTCAAAGATGTTCGAAATTGCAAAAAGCCATTTGGTCGTCTAACAGTATTACTATCTGTTGACTGACAGCAAATTATTCCAGTTGTACGTAATGGTGCTAGACCACAAATAGTTGAGGCAACCTTGAAGAGCTCTTATCTCTGGGACTATGTGGAAGCCATGGAGATGACAACCCATCAACGGTTACTTAATGCAGGAGATTCTGATGAAAGACAGTTTGCAAACTACCTTCTTGATGTGGGAAACGGTAACATTCCAACTGTTCAAATTGTAGGTGCATTCACAATTCTTCTGCGAAATGAACTTTGAATGGAATATGGTAGAGTGTGTGGACTGTGTCATTTTGTGTATACAAATCTTCTACAAAATCCCACTATGGCTTGCAGATAGAGCCATTATCACACCAACAAATGATGCAGCAACATTGAGTTCATGTTCAACAAGTTCCCTGGCCATGAAAGAATCTACAGAGGTTCCGTTACAGTAGATAATGAACTGCAATATCTAATAGTGTTATTCAACAAACGTACCCCATATTTAAACTGAAGAAAGGCAGTTGCATCACGTCTGAGAAATATGGATGCTCTAAACGGGCATTACAAGCTAAATTAATCATCAGTTTTCATAATCCTGTAATGGAATCTGATAAGGTGTTTGGTCCCAATGCTGGAACCAGGTTGCTAATCCCAAGGATACCTCATGTGTCTCAAGAACTTGTGTTTCCTTTCACCTTTACACGCAAGCAATTTCCTGTCAAACCAGCCTTTTCCCTTACATGCAACAAGGCACACGGCTAGACAAGGTCAGGCAACGGAGAACTATAAATGTATTTTGGACACCTTTAGCAGAATATAATCTATCCGAGATGGTTGACTGTTTGATTGCTTTTGGCATATAAAAAAAAATAGTTATTCATATATTGGCCCTGTGAAATTTGTGCAATTAAAAATAAAGCTAGGCCAATGTTAGGAATTTCAGATTTTCATCCCTTAAAGATGTCACATTCTGAAATATTTTATTTTTTTAATTTCGTCCTCTTCAATATGAAAGACATTTTGTTTAATCATCGTAGTAGATTTCATTCCATGGCATTTTACCTTCTATGAAAACAATCCCCTCTAAATGGGTATACATATAAATATTTGTACAGCCAACTGATGGGTAGTAGAGTAGGTAATATGAATAGATTCAGGACTACGATGGCTGAACTCCGGCCGTTTCGACAGCTAGATCTAACTGTCGAAACGGCCGGAGCTCAGCCGTCGGGGCCCTGAATCTTTTCACACACACACACACACACACACACACACATATATATATATATATATCGGATTGAGGGATTTAATATACCACCACATATTCTGGATCTTTGAAGTTAAAATACCGAATCTAGTCACCAGAAATTGGTGACATGCCGGCCAAAAGGGTCAATCGCCCTATAATATCAGCAATGAAAATATCAAGGTAAACGCAGTTAATGTCCTTGGTGCTATCTAGAAAGATTTATAGAGAGGGAGAAAGAGAGTGGGATAGAGTCAAGTGAGAGAGAATGAAAGAGACTGAGTGCGAGAGAGAGAGGGATGTAGATAGATATAGAGAGAGGGAGAGGGGGTCGATAGAGAGAGAAATGCAAATAGTTGTTCTGTTCTCATAATGCGATTAATATATTTGACATTTCTTCATTCATTAACACTTTTTTGTTAATACTTAGACACACTCACGTTACAGAACAGTAAAAAAAAAAAAATTCTTACACATGCACACAAAGGAATAGTTAACATTATATATATATATATATATATATATATATCATCATCATCATCGTTTAACGTCCATCTTCCACGATTGCATGGGTTTGGACGGGAGTTTTCCCACTTGAGGCAAGATCGGTTGTCTTGCTCGTATAGGACTGTCTGGAGGGTTTTCTACGGCTGGATGCCCTTCCTAACACCAACCACGTTTACAGTGTGGACTGGGAGGTTTTTACCGTGTTACCTACACTGCCACATTACAGCGTGGACTGTGTGCTTTTTGTCGTGACACCTACACGACTTCATTTGTTTCGGACTGGATGTTGTGGTACCAACATAACTTCACATTGAAGGGGGTGGTGTGGATGGGGTGGGGGTAGTGGGACAGGGGTGTATTTCTGTTAGAGGTGCCTACGGAATGTAGGTTTCGCTTTGTACTTAGGTAAGACGGGTCTTCTGTATTACTGTGTAACGCCAAAGATCACGGTCCAGTGAGATTGTCTTGGAGAGGTGTAAGTGTGTGAGGTCGGAATTTATCAAGTCGTCCCAGGTTTTTCTGGGTCTGCCTACTCCGCGGCTACCGTCTATTTTTATCGCCCTGTACTTTTTTATACAGCTGTCGTCTTTCATGAGCATCACGTGACCGTACCAACGTAGTCTTCTCTCGAGTAAACAACATCTGATCCCTGTTATTCCTAATTTCTCCCTTAGTTCGCTTATGCTTTCGCGTTCACGTATATTACTATTACACATACAGCGGAGCATGCAAGCTTCGTTCCTCTCCAGTTTGCGTATATCCTCTGCACACAATGCCCATGTCTCACTGCCATGTACCATTCCTGTTCGTATGCAGGCATCATACAGCCTGCCTTTCATTTTTAGAGAGAATCCTTTAACGGCCAATAGTGGTATAAGCTCTATGAACTTTTTCCATCCCGTTCTGACTCTAGCTACTGTACTTTCAGAGCACCCTCCCCCACTGCTGATTTTGTCACCCAGGTAACGGAAGGTGTCCACTATTACTATAGAACCATCTGTGCAATGGAATGAGCTAGTATTCTGTGGGCACTTGCTGGTAATTATTGCACCAGAGCACCGGCCACATATAAAATCTATATTCTATATAGTAATAATAATAAATTTGAAGACTAAAATCCAAAGAGGGCTCGATAAGGATAAATATATATCAATATGAGTTTCAGAAGATCCCGTTAAGGGTGAAAGCAGCGATCCTTTGCTTAAACTTTCATCTGTTATTTTAATAAATATATATATATATATATATATATATATAAACATACATACATACATATTTATATATATATATATATATATATGTGTGTGTGTGTGGGTGTGTGTTTGTGTGTGTGTGTGTATACATGTATGCATGCATGTATGCATGTATGTGTGTATGCATGTATGTATAACTAGTTATTCATGAAATTTGACTTCAAGTGTTTTGTTAATATGGAATAACTTCATATAATTTGCAGATAATGTATTTTATCGCCATCAATAATCGACCAGATTGAAAATATTTTCTTATTCACTTACAAAGATAGAAAATATTTTCAATTCTTTGTCATGAAAAGCAAGTCCATAAACTATTATCAGCATCATTTATTCCCTATTCCGAACATATAGAGTAAGATATACCGTAATATCTCTGAATAATTCGTAAGATTAATGGATGTAAATGACAGCAGAAGGGGCTGTAGATAAGAGATGAACTACAATTTCCATATGTAAATAATAACACGCATTAGTTTAGTCAATGTATTGGAAATATATTTATCTTATTTTAAAGAAATCTATATTTATTTTCCATATGAAGAGCTACTTCATTTGTATACAATATTCACATATGTATACGAATATAAGCACCTCTGTATGGTGGTCTCGCTTCCTCTCTTCCTACTTGCTACACACACACATACACACACACACACAAATTTATACACAAACACAGATACGCACACACACACACACACACACATATATATATATATATATATATATATATGTATATATATATATATATATATATATACATGCCTAGAGAAAGGACACGGAGAGAGAGAAGGAAATATGCGAGAGTTGATAATAGCTTTAGATTGGACATACACACTCTCTACTACTTGTTTTAGTTTATCCTTACCTTATCTCTTCCTTTCTCATCAAAACAACCGGAGGTTTGTACACTATACAGTGTATCAAATAATGTTATTGATTATTTGAAAGTGAGAACTTCGCTTGTCTACTTACAGATATTCCAGTTTACCGTTTTCTCTTAGCAATTTAACGAAACATTAATGTATTAGATACGTAGCCAGTGAACATAATGTTTAACCATTTATACTGTGATTATGAGCACACATACAACAGTGGTTCCGTGTTCCATAACACTCTGCAGCGCCCTCGGCAAGTGCTTATTTTACCGTAGCACAATTCATCAAAAGTGTGAGTCTTTTCTGGTAAAGTTAAATGCGCGGAAGCCTTTTGTTGAAAACACAAATACACGCAGGTGCACGCACAATGCACACGGGAACACCAATATTTATACATAATTAAGTTTAGTACTATTATATATATATATATATATATATATATATATATGTATGTATGTATGTATATATATATATATATATATATATATATATATATATATATATATATATATATATATATATGTATGTATGTATGGTGCTACTGGTAACATGTATCCCAGTACAACCTGTCTCATGGTCGGGTCGTTGGCGACTAAACTGGCAACCCCACCAAGGTTTCTTGGTGAGGAGGGTGACTTTGGACATCCTGCAGGACTAAAAACAAAACCTGTCAAAGGGCAAAGGAGCTCTTAAGAGTCAATGGCCATCCAAAATCACCGGGAGAGATGACCCCTTAGCCTTTGTAAAGGCAGAATTCTAGGAGAAGGAAAACTCTGATATAACACCTGCAACCCTGACGGTATCCAATGATGTTGACTTGTTCTTCTTTTTGGTAAATATCATCTTGGTTAAGAGAGTGGGACTGGCTTTGTGCAGTGCCTTTGCTCACTATAAAAGTTTCACGGCACAGGCATTGCTTTATATCTAGAGATCTCTCTGCACTTGTCGTCACATGGAACCATGGGCTCAGCACTATGTGTCAATAATTGTCACAAGTGTAGTGTTTGTACCAGAGTTTTCAAGTCGCTGGCTGGA
>OZ024740.1:334766970-334836970 GCA_964016885.1 Eledone cirrhosa | reverse complement strand
TGAAGGGTCAGAAAAGTTCCAGGACTGATGTCACAAAAGATTTATTTCAAACCCAAACTTCACTCCCAGAACTTATTTGGTCCTTAAAAGACAAAAACATTAATTACGAAATTTCTTTGCGTAAAATCTACAACGCTTCTCCATACTCCAATGCTTCAATATCTAGTGTTTATAATTTATTCTAGTTGAAAAATGTACCATTATCTCCAATTTCAACTCAATAATAAATAGAAGAACAGATTTATTTGGTCTTTGCAATCACAAATCCTTTAAGACCTTTCACAAAGTATATAGTTAATGTCCTATAACATATTCCACGATTAACGGTCAATTTTTTATACATATTGTTTACACATATTTCATTATATTCTACAATGTATTAATTTAGTTTTCGCAGCATATATTAAGCCTTTGACCTTTTTTCTATAGCCTTAAATTTTCGTTCAAACCTTCGTAGATTTTCGAAACAATTTATGACGTCATATGTTTTTCTACGTTTATAAATAATTGTAGCAATTTCATTTATTTATTTGTTGATATAAAATAATAATTAAATAGTATGCCCCACATATGTAGATTTTTAATAGAAATTTTTAATTTTGACATAGATAGACTATTTTTATTTTTTATTTTATTTTATTTTAAAAACCTTTTTTTATACTTATTTTAATTTAATTTTATTTTATTTTATTAATACATTTTTACACTTCTTAATCCAATTTTTAGTATTTAAACCCAATATAAAATAATATACCCAGTTTCTATATTTTAGACCTCTAATATTTGAATACCATATATAATATGCGCACATACACCTCATCAATTTACTTTTTAACCGTTATTTACAGCTTGTTTAATTTTGACAGCGTTGCTGATCAAAAGTATCTTTCTCTCTCTCTTCTTTCTTTCATTTTTCCCTTTTTCCTCTCTTCTCATTCTTTTTTCCTTTTTCTCATTCTTCTTTCCTTTTCTTCTATTTTCCTATCCTTTTCTTACTCTTATATTTCTGTCATATGTAGACTTTGCACTTTCCTGTTGACAAGTGTTTTTAGGCCTCATATCATGTTACCTTATTTTATCTGATGAGAACACAATTTTTGTCCCAGGATGATGTTGTTTTCGAAATGCGCATAATAAAATATATGGAACTTTTAAAACCATCTTTTAATTTCTTTTTTACATATATACATTAACCTATTAGTTTTTTCGTTGCTTTGGTATTGTGTGTTAGGTTTGCCTACCACATTGTTCAATTTGTCAAGCTATTTAAACGTATGTTGTTACTCTAAGGACCTACCCTAATTGATTGCTTTGCTAACTCATTCACATTGTAGGTCGACTTTGCTTGCTCACAGCCAAAGCTTCGATTTTACTAAGCTTCCACATGTATATATATATATATATATATATATATATATATATATATATATATAAACATGCATACATACAGATTGTGTAGAGATCGTTGAACATTTTTATGACAGGATAGTGAGTTGCATAATATATACTGGAGTAATTGGAGTTATATACACAGTTGTCTGCTTTTTTGTTGGTGTTGTATATTGAGAGTTCATTAGAGTGTATATATTATTTAAATCTTTTAATTGTATAAGTATTAATTGTATACGAGATCAAACAGGGATTTATTGACTGTATATAGGTCAGTGTGGTCTTTTAATTAAGGTGTAGTCCTATATTGTTGAAGGTCTAGTTGGATAAATTAAAAGGTGGTGATCAAGTGTTATCTCCGACATTGGTCTTTATTTTGATTTTTATTATTATTATTATTATTATTTACTAGGTTTGAAGTAGTGGAACGAGAATCTATGGTAATGTGGACACGTGTAGAAGATCTCTGATTTCCTATTTAGTAGGCTAAGGTTAGAGTGAATAATATTTTTAGACTCAAGGATGCAAAGGTTACAAGATGTGTTAGGTGGTCTATATGAAGGGGCCTTAGTTGACACTTCCAATTTTAAAGTGTATGGTATGTTACTTGATTTTAGTGAGTGTATGTATGTGGATATTGAGGTTGCGTTGCTAAGTTTCGTGTTCCTGGACGAATTAAGGTGTGAATTATATCTGGTCTTAAAGCTATTCGATGTTGAGCCTATATATGCTTTCGAGATGTGATTAGCGCTTACAGTACCGGAGTAGACAATGTCTTTAATTAGGCAGTTCCTATTTAACAGGCATGTCTTGTTAAGCCTGCAATTACAAATGTTTTGGTAACTAGTATACTGGTTAAGGGGGTATGCATTTGAGTGGTTGTTTCTGTTTCTAGTTCTAGTAATATGATTATGGTGAGTACTATTATTATTGGAATTATTAGTGTGACTTGCTGTATGGTCTATGTATTGTGTTATTGTTCAGGTTATTGCCATGCTGGACATTATTACTTTGGCTATATGGTCTGCTATGTTAGATGTAGTGGAGTAGGATATTTTAATTGTGTTTTTGTTAAATAGGTTGTTGTATTTATGGTTAGTTGGGAAGTTTTTGTCTAGAGTAGAGAAGAAAGCCTTAGGTATGTTTGTTGATACATTTAAGTTGAACGGAGTGTTAAAAAATGTGCTACTTCTTCTACTTATTCACACTACTGTTTAGTATAGTATTAGGTTCTTTCATATATATATTTGTTTCTGTGGTGTTTCTTAGGATTATTGCTGTGGTGTGATTTAACCTTTTTTATGGTGTCCTTTGTATAGCAGTCAGGATATTCAATATTATGATCATATTTACTTTTATTCATGGCCATGTTGTGTGAAATTATATTAGGTTGTCCATGGGTGGTTGACAATATAGGTTTAAATTTAATTTTATCTCTATTGCCGGAACGGGCTAAGGCATCGTTGTAGTATTGGGAGTTACGATTAAATGCATTCTCGTTGTAAGAAAGGCTAGAGATTCTATTAGATACCCCTTTAATGATTGAGGTCAATACAGATTTAGGGTTGTTAGAGTTGGTATTAACATAGAAATGTTTTTTAATAGGTTTATGATAAGGTGTGTATTTTTTAGAGAGTGATGTTAAGGAAGTTAACATGCTTTTATCTAAAGTGATACCGAGGTTATTGTTTTTAAATATGTTATGTGATTGATTTCTAGTTCTTTCTATATTGAACTTTTTATAGTCTAAGAGGAAAAGCGCGTCGTCTCGGTAGAAGCCACCGTTGAGGTTAGGTAGGTTCTTGTGTATTTCGTTTAAGAGAAATAGACCGACTAAGTCGGTTACCTGTGCCGACTCACTAGATGCCATGGTGGTATCGAAGTTGTTAGGTGTATCCTTGCGGATCAATAGTTGGTCTTCAAATGTAATTATTGTTTTCCTGACCGCAAGGATTATATCTACCTGGGATCTAGTGAGTTCACTAATGTTGATGGCCATCATTAATGCTTTATTTAGGAGGATATGTGAAATAGAGATGTAGTAGGAGTTTATATCAAATTGGATGAATTTTTTATTATTATTTTCATTAATGCCTTTAAACCAGTCGATTATTTCGCTAGTGTTTCTCCAGAGGATAAATTGAATTTTTTGTTTAATATGGGGGATTATTTTAACTAAAGTTTTTTTACTGATTATACCAATGTCGGATCTGGATGAGCAAATGAGTCCAATTGAGGGGTTAGTATTGAAGTTATCCTTATGCTCTTTCAGAGATAATCGTGAGAGATTAGGGGTGTACGGGTGAGTATATCTCTCTACTCCTAATATACATATTAAACTACGGGCTTCAATATTTATGTCATCCAGGTTTTATGAGATGTTTTTTGTAGTTCCTATAAAGTTCTTTATATATACATTCTCTATATGTATCATAATCTAGGCTATATATGTTTTTAGTTTTATCAGCTAGTACTAAGATATTCCTATTCTTATTAAAGTTCTTTTATGGAGGAATGTAGGTTATTTAGGAAGTCGTTCTTCATATTGTAGTATTTATTGTACCTAATCCTTTTAACAAGTGACACAAGGTCGTTTTCAAATGAGCCCAGTAAGATCTGGTGTGGAGAGCATTTATATGTTTTGAAACCGTATGTTTCAAACGAAGGTGCATCTTGTTTTTTCACAGCGCGGTTCCTATCATAGTGGAAGGCCTTCCATCTAACTCTTTTAATAAAAGAGTTGACACTATTGATCACTAGTTGTTCGTATGTATCCCTAGAAGGGATAGGTATGTTATTTAGAGACAAAGGAAGATAGTCTTTGATCAACATACCGGTAATGCTATGTATGTCAGTTCTACTAGAAGGAGCAGAATTAGTAATAGTAATATTTATATTTATATATGTTTGATATAACTATAAATATGTAGGGTAGTACTAAGTACTGGCTGGTTACCGGTATAACAAAAGGCTCAATGCAATTTTACATAGCCGAGATACAAAGTGTTAAAACGATCAAATTTTAGTTTAGAACATTTATTAGCTAACAATTGTTTCTTCCAGAAGGAAGTCTGGAATCATCGGAGCATAAGGAATGTCGAAACATGTAACTAAAATCCTAGTTATTTAGAACGTTTAGTGTACATAATTGTTATTAGTGTCAAAGGCATCATGTGGAGATTCAGGAGTTAAAAACATGTTCTGCTTGAAAGAACACAATTACAAGCAACACTGGTTGGAAGTGTAATAGGTATAAGTAAAAAGCGCAATCAAACAAAACACAAGCTAAATAAACCACAAGCTAAAAAAGCAGGCAAAAAAGTTATAAGCAAGGAAATTTGGTGTACAATGGAGGAGTCAATACAGTCGATAATGCATGTATGAGGAAATAGTTATAATGCAGTTGAAATAAACGTATTTTGTGTGGGGTGTTAAAGCAGGTTATAATTGTTAGAAATGTTTAATATAGTGTGCAATGTGTTAGAGAGGCATGTGGTGATAATGTAGGTATTTTTATGTAAGGTGTAATGCAAATAACATGATAGAGTTGTGTATGTGAGTTTCATTTAAGTGTTTTTGTGTTGTAGTTCTTATGTATGTGTGTATGTTGTTTGTTATTCACAGGTATTAACCATGGGATTATTTAAAGTCGTTTGTAGTCAATAGGTGTTTGTTTGTTAAATGTACATTCCGCCGAATTACTGGCCATGTTGTTATTTTAGGTATATTTTTTTATGCATTTTTTATCTACAAATTATCTTTTCTAGGGTTTGTGTTAACTGTTACTAAGCTGTTGGTGAATCGTTGTGTTGTTTTAATTTTATAAGTTTACACAGGCAGTTGTAAAGGGGGTTAATAACAAAGGGAGGTAATTAAGGTTGTTGATAAATTAATGGTTGTTTTAAAATTGTGGTAGTGTTATAAATTAATCTTTATAGAGTATATAAAATACAAAATATTATTGGTTATATAATTGTTATCTTTTAAACTTGTGTAGAGAGGGTTAAAAACCTTTATTGTAATTAGTTTATTATAACTAGATAGTTTGTACATAGTTAATGTATGTATATATAATATAAGGTATATAAATGTGTGTGAGAATGTATATATATATATACACATATACACACAGAGGACTTAGTCCGTCTATTTCTCTTAAACGAAATAAACAAGAACCTACCTTACCTCAACGGTGGCCTCTGCCGAGACAACGCGCTTTTCCTCTTAGGCTATAAAATGTTCAATATAGAAAGAACTAGAAAACAATCACACAAAATATTTAAAAACAATAACTTAGGTATCACTTTAGATAAAAACACAAAAAATGTTAACTTCCTTGACGTCAATCTCTACTTGTACACTAAAAAATACACACCTTATCATAAACCTAATGAAAAACTTTTCTATGTTAGTACCAACTATAACCACCCTAAACTGTACTGACCTCAATCATTAAAGTGGTATCTAATATAATCTCAAGCCTTTCTTACAACGAGAATACATTTAAACGTAACTCCCAATACTATAATACTATGGCCCATTCTGGCCATAGAGATAAAATTAAATTTTTTAGCTTGTGAATTTTTTGCTTGTGTATTTTACTTATACCTTTTACACTTCCAACCAGTGCTGCCTGTCATTTGTTCTTTCAAGCAGAACATCTTTTAAACTCCTGACTCTCCACATGATGCAATTATGTACCCTAAACGTTCTAAATGACTAGGATTTTAGTTACATGTTTCGACATTCCTTATGCTCCGATGAATCCAGACTTCACTCTGGAAGAAACAATTGTCAGCTAATAAATGTTCTAAATTAAAATTTGATCGTTTTAACACTTTGTATATGTATATATATATATATATATATATATATATATATATATATATATATATATATATATATATATATATATATATATATATATATATATATACATAGATATATATATATAAATATATATATTTATAAGTGTGTCTGAATGTGTTTGTGCATGTGAACGCACGCGCTTTGCCTATTGGTTAAGGTTTTCAACCCACGATCATAATGTCGTGATTCGGATCCTCAGTAGAGCATTGTATCTTTGAGCAACACGTTACGTTTTGTTATTCCAGTTCACTCAGATGGTTAAAATGAATATGACTATGAAAATCTATTTTTTATAATTAGAGAAATCTATAAGCAAACACTACCCATTTGGAATAATAATAAACTCACTATCTATAATAAAGAAATCTATCTTAAGCAATATATTGTAATGGTTTTCAGTGCATGCACAAAATTATATCTAGCGGTCAAATGCATTCATTCATCAGATAAAGAAAAAATGTATGTTTCAATCATCAATGTAAATTATTCCTGTGTTGATCAGTGGGTGAACTACATTTCATATCCAAATCTTCTTCATAATGTTTTTTGTGCCTAAAGGAGAAATAAATCACTTATTTTAGTTATAAATTGTGTATGTTGATCATTAAACTAATTTGATGTACTTCGCTACTATGCCATATATAACATTAATTTCAATGGAAATTATCGTGAGAGTTTAGTTCTATTGATAACACAAATCTGTTTTCGTAAAATCATTGTATCGTGTAAATAGTGTCTGGTTTGAAAGACATAGACCGAGATTACGGAGCAAATTTGCCCATCCTTCAACATATTAGAAGCTAGTAGCAACTGTATATGTGGAATCCTACTCGCCAGTGTTCTCTAACCCTATCTCCTAAACAGACCGCAGGCGAAAGGATAAGTGAACATTGGCGAGAACTCCAGGATGGTAAAAACTCATCAGTAATCCACCAACATTCCAACATAGAACAGAGTGGCACATTAGAGAACCTAGTGATAAAAATGATATTCCCACACAGAAAAGAGGCAATGCTCAGGCAAATCACAGAGGTAACAAATATAAACGAACTCCAACCAAAATTAAACAGAAAACATGAGTGGAATAGCAACATCACAACTAGTAATTAAGGACGAAATGAAGACATACAGACACAGACACAAAAAACAAAACTAACAAAACAAATCAGACACACAAATAGAACAAACAACCAACTAGTGACAAATAAATAAACACATAAATAAATAAATAAACACATAAATAAATAAATAAAAACATACACACACAAACGGATGTAACGCATGCGCAAACTAGGCACATAACACACAACACCCATAAAAAAAGATGGTGTAGGACAGAACAAAGAAGAGAAACACAAAATAAAGCCCTAGTAACTGAGTAGGTCACATAACGCGTGAAAAAGAACTTTGACAATATATAAACAACTTTCCGGTTATCGAACCAACCAACCGGAAATTTATAATAAATTGAAGTGAAAACCAACGGGTGCGTGTGTTTTTATTGGCAACATGTCAGTTCCAAAGTATAAATATATATATATGTGTGTGTGTGTGTGTGTGAGTCCCGGGTTCAATCGGGGAGTAACCACAATAAGTAAGGTACTCATCACATTAGTAGAGTATATACATAATTTAATATAGAAATGGCTTCTACAGGACTAGAACCGGGTCATCTTCAAGCCTCTCCGTTCCTCTCCTAAATTCAGCTGCCTAATTTTCCACTGTTGATATATTTAATGTCATCCCCAAAGTAGCATCAATGTCGCCATGATTAACCTTGTGGTCTAAACCGTTTTTCTGTCGTTACTTGTATACGCCACGATGGCAAATTTTGTCCATATTCAACTCGTTACTACTTACATGTGAAGTGTTCTTTGATGATTTCCTTCGAATGAATCAGTTCTAGTCCTGTAGAAGCTATTTCTATATTAAATTTTATACGGTGGTATTAACTTAGACACGGCCGATTCCAATACTGACCGAAACCTATTATAGTTATAAGTAATATATATATATATATATGTGTGTGTGTGTGTGTGTGTGTGTGTGTGTATAATATATATATATATATATAAAGAGAGAGAGAGAGAGAGAGAGAGAGAGAGATAGAGAGGGGGGGGGAGAGAAAGAGAGGGAGATCAAATGTTAACTTTCCCTACTTTATATCAGACTCCAATAATTTTCCTTGCCCTTCTATATCATTTTTTAATATACGTATGCGTGTTATATTTCTGTTTGTATATAAACAATAAATGGTGAACCATTTAATTTTTATCAGCGTATTTTGGCTATATTTAAAGTTGTACATCATGTGATGTTGATGTGAGGCCAAACCATTCGAATGGTAACGTAGTTACAAAAACGGTAAATATAGGTGAGGCCAATAGCCTGGAAAATTATAAACGTAATAAAAACAACTTGTTTCAGGTGTTTAAACATTTGTAATTTAAAATGTCATGACTAAAATAAATACTTAGTTCGTATTTTCTTTTCTCAAGTGAATAAACATCTGAGTTAATGGAAGGAGAAAAATATTATTTAGAAAATAATGGAATATATACATTTCGTTCTGTTGTGAATCATTATAGGTCAACGATGATGCAAAAAAATGGAAACTAAAAATACAATAAAGAATAAACAGAGTGGTTGTAGAGTAGTATCAGAACATCCTTTCAACATCGCATTTTACGAGGCCACTACTCTTTCAAAAATAATTTTTTTCAATACAGGAATCAGTGATATACGTTTAAAATATCTAATCGTCTACATCAATATAGAGAATCCCAGATAACTAATACTTCATGATTCTATATATGATAAGGAGATAAATTGAAGAGATGAAGACACACAGTGCCATACAGGTGCATATATAAAATAATCACACACACATACAGAAGTGTCAGAGGGGTGATATATCTCCCCGTCAATTTATTGTTTTTTAATGATCTACAAACAAATACATTTGGTGATATTGGCCATTTTACTGTGGATTATCGCTATTCATTCGCTAATGATGATTTATACATTTAACAGTATTTGTCTACGAAAACTAAGTACCATCCCCCACACACAACCACTAATGCAATTCTCACTTTCTTTTTCTGTTTGTTTGTTATCATCGAATGATGATACTTGGTTTTGACTAGATCTAAAGAGAATTGTCTCAATTACACATACACACTAATCTACACAGCCTCACCATGACAACCCCAGACATAAAATCTAGTTCCCCCGCCCCTCTCCCCCTCCCTCTCTCTCTCTATATATATATATATATAATATATATATATAGATATAAATATTCAATACATAAACAGAGAAAGCCTTAAGCGATACTCCGACCAATTCCATCTCACTCAACAAACATTAGGATATAGTTAAGTATTATCCCAATTTAGTGTTTGGGGTGCTAACTAATCAGTATTTCGTGGAAAATTGGTTGTATTATTTTATATGAGACATTATTAAATAAATATCTCTTTCCTTCCAGACGGCCGTTTCGTTATAATATATCTACAAATTGGGATAAATAATTTCCAGGTTATGTAGAAACTTATATATAATCCGTAGTTTTATACACAAGCGGGCTCTTATAAACTCATCAGTGGATGCCCAAATTAATATCGATATAAGAATTATATCGACATCAAAATAATGGTAATGATGTCCGTTAACGCTAAGAAGAGACTGGTAGATTAATATCCAGCGGTTCTCCCAAATAAAAATTACACGCTGCTCCCAAAAGGGTAAAGGGAGGTTATCGTAAAATAAAACTATATACACGCTGGTCAACTAAACCTGTTAGGTATAAACCACGTGTATAAGAACTCAATTGGAAATTTAAAAGAATAATCATATGTATATATAACCAATGCACACGCAGAGATATTAAAACATAATAAATATATGCATGGATCACCCACACATACACACAATTATTATTTAAGGCTAAATCAGACGTGGGATACAAGGAAGATCAATCAGTATTTCATATAAAAAATAATAAGAAGAAAGAGAGTCATACCCGTGATTTTATGGTGATATATATATATAAATATATATATATATATCACCATAAAATCACGGTTAAAAAATGACCAATTCGTTAATTATTGCCAAATATGAGAAATTTTCCCGCAGATTTTATATCGAGGACTTAATGTTCTCCATTGAAGTTGAAACGGACTTAAAAGGACTAATAATAAAAATGACACGTGGAATAACTGGGCATTAATGAAACATACAAAATCCCAGTGAAGTCATTCTATTCTTTTTTCATATATATATCCTACCACTTGGTTAACTTGTACAATTCTTTGATATGCGGCGGCACTTATTCCAATTATATAGACCCGTGTCAAAAATCACACTCCGCACCAAGTAAGCTTGGTGAAGTTGCCGGTTTCGTCGCCGACGGCCCCAATATGCAGAGGTTATACTGGGTTACATGTTACCAATAGCACTGAAGAGTGACCTGACATACACACATACAATTAAACACACATCCACGCACATACACACACACAGAGACACACATATACATATATATGGCGAGAGAGTTAGATAGAGATAGAGAAAGATGAATATATATATATATACATAAGTATTGATGTATAACACGCTCAAATCTATGTCTCTTCATATATATATATATATGTGTGTAGGTATGTGTATATATATATATATATATATATATATACATATATATATATATGTATATGGTGGCTGCCAACTCGTTTTCGAGTACGGCCACTACTTTATATCCATGTAGGAGAACCCCTACCGAAGCGCTGAACGAGTGTGACTTTTTAGTCCAGCCAGCGACTTGAAACCTCTGGTACAAACACAACACCTGTGACAATTATTGACACATAGTGCTGGGCCCATGGTACTATGTGAGGACAAGTGCAGAGAGATCTCCAGATATAAAGCAATGCCTGTGCCGTGAAGCTTTTATAGTGAGCAAAGGCACTGCACAAAGCCAGTCCCACTCTCTTAACCAACATGATATTTACCAAAAAGAAGAACAAGTCAACATCATTGGATACCATCAGGGTTGCAGGTGTTATATCAGAGTTTTCCTTCTCCTAGAATTCTGCCTTGATAAAGGCTAAGGGGTCATCTCTCCCGGTGATTTTGGATGGCCATTGACTCTTAAGAGCTCCTTTGCCCTTTGACAGGTTTTGTTTTTAGTCCTGCAGGTTGTCCAAAGTCACCCTCCTCACCAAGAAACCTTGGTGGGGTTGCCAGTTTAGTCGCCAACGACCCGACCATGAGACAGGTTGTACTGGGATACATGTTACCAGTAGCACCAACTGGTGACCTGATATGTGTATATGTATATATACACATACATACACGCATATATATATATATATATATATATATATATATATACATATATATATGTATATACATATATATATATATATATATATATATATATATATATATATATATATATATATATATATATATATATATACATATCTATATATATCTATATATATATATATATATATATATATATATATATATATATATATATATATATACAGACACACACACACACAAACACACACACATATATATATATATATATATGTGTGTGTGTGTGTACGTGTGTGTGTATGTGTGTGTTCATTCGTGTCTATGTATCATATATATTTTTATATATGTTTATAGCCGAATTCAAAATATATAGCCTTTTCCTCAAATTGGGTGAATAAATTCATATCTGTCTTCACTAGAATCTTTTTGTAAAATCCTCTTTTCACTTTCTATGTTTCCATTAATTCTTCTATTTCTCATTCTTGCTTCTCATGAAAGACTAGTTTTTGCAACATAATGTCTCTTATCCTACTATATCTAGTGTTAAACTAATATATTTCATCATTGTACTGAGCTGCTTGTTTTCTTGTTTCCCATTATTTTTTGCATAGCGTAGACACAAACACACACATACACAGCCACCCCATCCATATATATACATATATATGTATATATTTATGTGTGTGATGCCGCTAGATACATAGATAATGCGCCCGCTAACAAAAACATATACATATGTGCCTCTTCTCGTGCATATATATAACATATTTCAACTTCCCCCTTACCTTTTCTTGTTCATGAATTATATTTCTGACAATCTAGTTCATATATTGTGATGCATCATACAAGCTTTAAATGACCTTTCCTGCCATACACAATGGTACACCGTTTGATGTCATCCACATCAAACAGATGCATTGTCAGGCACATGACACAATACCTACCCATAGACATATACGTAGTACACCCTCATACGTTCATACAGTGATTCATTTCATGCATATATACTCACACCCCAACACATAAACACACACCTATGTAATATATATATATATATGTATATATATATATATATATATATATATATATATATATATATATATATATATATATATATATATATATATATATATATGTAGATTTATATAAGGGTGTGTATGTATGTATTTATGTATGCATACACACCAGACACACACACACACGCACACTCACACACACACACACACACACACACACACACACACACACACACACACACATATATATATATATATATTCCTACATATTGTATATCTGAAATGCATTTTTCCTAATTTAGATATACAAAGATAAACACAGTCACGCTGATAACTATATTCTGTTTAGATGGCTCTTCTCGTTAATATACGTTCTCTTTAAATTTTATGATATACATTGCGACTTTAGGAATCACCGGTTATATTCTAATATGGCATTTAATTTTCTTTCACTTGGATGCATCAGCATTAAAAGTAAATATCATGGCTTCCATTGAATCCACAACGAATGTAACACTTTCTGCACCATATTGTATTTGAAATGTAATATTTTTCTCCCTATATTCTATCCATGATATTGTCTTTGCATACGTAACGGCTTTCCCATTATCTGAAATTTTGCAAATAGTGTCATTCACAATTGTTATTAAAGTCTCTTATCGCATTGTCAGTTTGACAATTAGATTAATGATAGTCGATGCGTTTGCTAATCTTGTCCAGAAATATTAATTCTTGATTTATCTCCAAATAGCGGCATTCATTATGAGACTATATTATAAAAAAGAAGAATGAAACATAAAGATTATATTGATCGTGCTAACAATCGCAGGAAAATTTGACAAAATTATATCCGAAAGACTTTTCCTCCACCAAATATCCAGAATTAATTACAAACCAGTAAAATAGAGTCACTAATCTTATAGGAAGTATGATTCCCTACTTATATTAGTAAACTTCACCCAACAATGAAAATTCTAAACTGCAAAACTAAAATGCAATCCAGTACTATATATATAGACTCTAATTGAATGACGTGTTGTGCACTAGAAATGTCACCATAGGTTTCCCTAAATTATGTGTAGAAATGTTATCTATCCATGTATAACATTAGAGGATATAAAATGATATTATGTAGCATAGTTTATGACAAAAATTAATTTTCTAAATATATTTCTACATATGATTGTATAAGTGAAATTTCCCAACTAAATTGGGAACCGAGGTTCTTAGACAAGGAGAGCTTCCATTTCATACTTGCTTATTAAGGGAATGGTTTTCGAAAATCGAAAAAATTACAGAGATAAGTAAAATAAATATCAACATTTGTTATAAGTTGTTTTATGTCATATGAAACGGTGGTTGTTTTACGTACTTAGCTGCCGGTCGCTTAATATTTGATTGATGTATCATGTTATAGATATTGTCAGAAATTTACTTCAACAATCACTATAACAACATGAGAAAATAATTTGAAATATGCTCTCTCTCTATATATATATATATACAAATGTATACGGCATAGACACGGTAATAAACATACAGGCCCGCACACACACACACACACACACACACACACACACACACACACACACACACACACACACACACACACACACACACACACACACACACACACGCACATATATATATATATATATATATATATATATATATATATATATATATATATATATATATATATAGACAGACACACACACATGCATATAAATATAAGTATTGATGTGTATAACACTCTAACTTTCCCTGTCTCTTCATATATGTATATATGTAGATATATATATGGAAATATATATATATATATATATATATTATATATATATATATAGGGATATATATAATATACACACACACACACATATATATATATATATATATATATATATATATATATATATATATATACATGTATATATATACATATATACATATATGAAGAGACGGGGAAAGTTGAGGGTGAGATACACATCAATACTTATATGTATATTTCTCTTTCTCTCGCTCTCTCCCTATATATATATATGTATGTGTGTGTTCGTGTTTTATTGTATGTGTGTATGCATGTATGTATATATGTATGCATGGAACTTTGTATATATGGATCAATATGCTTCCTAAGCGAATGTTTTCGAAATGTATAAAATACTTCAAAACCTTTTATCATGTTTTAGTGAATCTTGTCCGGTCATAAATTGGTTGCTGTTAGTATGTTTTCTTTGCTAGATATTGGATAGTATAAGTAACACAATACATATGATGGTTTATGTATTCTCAAAATACACTACCTACACATATCAGATATCCTTGAATATCAAGATGTAATAGCCAATATATATTTTATATAAACTTCTTAAACAAACGTTATGATGCATCATTATTTACACACGATGTTAAACGAAAGCGTGAAAGGAAAAACCTATTTTATGAAAATCTAGAGAATATATACTTAGAGAAAATTGAAATTTATATGTGAGAGTCGATCTGTTAATTAAAGGATAATGTATGTTGATGTTAATTAAAACTTAGCGGGGAATGGAACAGCATGGAATATTTTCGAAATCTACTTTGAGGTGTAGAGTTAGGAATGATGTTTAGGTGTGATACATATCGGAATCTATTTTAAATGCTAAATATGTAAAAAAAAACAATGCAGTTTTATTCAATTGTGAATTTTAAATTGAACTTTCGCTATTGATAGCGGTCCCTACATAAAAACATCTCACCAAATAAATGAATATTTTTCAACATAACGGCATGATTTGTTTATTCAAATATATCTGTAGTTTGACGTTATTTGGAGTTAGGAGGACGTTATCAGTAATTCAATTAAAATATTATCTATGGACATTTCTTTGTATTAGTTTTCCAGCCCTATACCAAAGAAATCTACATTATGTAAACCTACGAACACGGGAACATGTATGCTGTCGCTGGTCCTTCTAGAAATATCAACATAGACAACTTAATAAATGAAGACGTATTTGATTGTGTTAATTGTTATACAGAAACATATTGTCTTAGTTGGAATCGTTTTGACCATATGGATACTGGATATTGGCTGATCTAAGAATAACAACGATAATTTAGTTGCTAAGAAATACTACAATTTATGTACGTTTTCTTTGCTAAGGAGGATTCCTTATTATAAATGCTAATATATCTCATAGTATTATATAATTCTAATTGCTTTTGTTCTTTAATTAAATAATGATTTATTGTCATAGTCTCGGTGAAATCTTATGATAAAATCATAGAATAATATCGCAGTATATTTGACCTCAATCGTCTTTAATATATTTAATTCATAATACAAGTCATTAAGAACAATCTATAAAATATGTTTTCCAGGCATGTTCATTAGCTTTGCTTGCTGATACATAGATGCTGTTTTTGATGATGGCCTATTTTTTCATAAATATAATGTAAAATATCTTTGTAACAATGCTCTTTATTAAACCTACCTGCTAAATGTTGTACAATTGAATGAATTAGTAAGATACACACACTCTTTGTGCTTTGCTTTCGCAAAGGTCAAAGTTATTTTCCATCTTTATGCAAAGAGATATTGCAACAGCAATACACAAACATTATGATAAGTACGAACAATCACCATACATAAATCCCAATTACTTACTCTAATAGCTTTTACTTACAAATGGATTCAGAAATGATCCTTTGTTTCGATAAATAACTGTTTATTTGTTATTTGTAAAACAAAATAAAGGGAGAAAACCTTTAGCTGTAGAAAACTAAGAAATGTATCAAAACATGGCAACATTATAATCGACAACAAAGATATTTCTATTCATTTCTCATTGTAGAAAGAATACTGAACATTTGAATCGACACACTGACAAAACAGACAAAATCTATTGAAAGTATATGGAATCACAAATGTTTTATGGAAACACAATAGTGTGCCCATTAAGTAATATCACTTAACCTTTAACTCTACAAAATACTTCAGCAATACTGGTATAGTCATTGACTCCGTCTCTTTCTCTGTCTCTCCCCATCTCTCACTATTACAAGCAATCGGGGGCCCATGCGTTTGCCACCCCGCGGCCCCGACGGACAGAATGTTTTATTATAAGTTATGCTGATAGTACGTAATCAATATTCACCAAACAAACCGTTAGGCGTGAATTCGTAGTTGCTATTAAAAGCTATAACAATAAAGCAGTGGTACTTGCCTTAAAAGTTTCACAACTAGATGTGGATGCGTTTTCAAACCCGTACCGTCGAATCCTCGAATTCTGGTCCTTTATGTTCATGTTCAGCCACTTGTAAGGAAGTATGTGACAAAAATTGAAGTACGTTGACGACCACTTTTCTTCCGGTAAATACAACGGTCAGTGAAGTAAGAAATTAAGAACAAATGAAAAGGCAGGAGAAGATAGTTAATTGAAATATACAAACTTCATAAATTCTTGGCAGCATTTGAACTCAGAAAATAAAAGGTTGTAATTCTATTCCACAATGCATGGTGCCCGGTGCCCTACAGATTCTGCTAATCCACCCTTAATAATAAAAATAATATTGATGGTGATGATGGTGGTGGCGAGGATAATAAGAATAACAACAACGAAAACGACGACGACAAAAGCACAACCACACCTATGAACAACAATAATAATAACATTTAAAATGTATTTTCTTCATAATCATAGGTTTGCAAAGTACATGCGGACGAAGAGAACACATTGATATAAGAAGGATGGAAAAAGAAACAGAATAAATACGATCTCTCATAAAATACTTTACACACACACGCACACACGCGCACACACACACACACGCACACACACCCACACGCACACACACACACACACACATATATATATATATTTATGAAAAGAGAATAAGCTCCTGATTACTACTGGAGTTCTATAATAATCTAACTTCTATAATTTTCGGCGGAAGAGGGAGTGCGTGGCTTTGATAATCGCCAAACAGCGTGAAACCGCTCTGTATAATCAGTTCCTGATTATTACTGGAATTCTATAAAATCCAACATTCATAATTTTCAATAAAAAGGGGAGTGCTAAGCTCTCCAACAGTATGAAACAGAGATCTGTCAGCTTATCTCCCTTTGTTTGTTGAAAAAAGAAGTAGGTGACAATAGCGTAAGGTCTTCAAAATGCTTTTAATTAAGCATGCACTGTATTGCAAAATACACTATATATACATTCATATATATATCGCTATTTCAGAGCACCAATTCTAATATATATATATATATATATATATATATATATATATATATATATATATATATATATATATATATATATATATATATATATATATATATTATACTTCGTTTGTGAAATTGTTTTGCAGGATTTTTTAACTGAAAACGTGTGTTGAAACATATATTGTTATACTTTAGGAGGGTCTTGCTGTAAATAAAAACACATGCAGCCGTTGAAATTCACTTCAATTTATTATAAATTTCCGGTTGGTTGGTTGGTTCGATAACCGGATGGCTGTTCATGGATTGTGACCTCCTCATTGACTAATTTCTTTATTTTGTGTGTTTCCTTTGTTCCGCACATCACTTTGTTTTTCTGTGTTGTGTGTTGTGTCCATATATGTGTATAAACTGTCCAGCCAATTAAACATTTGCTTCATAGGTTACTCCAGAATGCGTTTAGAATGAATTGATCGTATTGTATATATAAAAACACACAGGTATAAATGTTTATAAATTTAGGGAATGGTTCTGTGCGTGGGTGTGGTGCTGTGCAAGTGTGTATATCTGCGTATATGTGTGTATCTGTATGTGTACGTACTTATATGGGTATGAGAGATGTTTAAGAATTGTTTAGAGATGGTAGAATTATATTTATAGGAAATTTATAGGTGTGTGTGTTTATGCATGTTTATCAGCAGGATTGTTTTCGCAATTTACAGACAACATAACCAAAGAATTGACTAAACGACAAGGGGCTAACTCTTACTGATCAAAGTATAGTCTGTTCACCCATTGACAAACTTATCTCAAAAGATCACAGATGATCTAGGTGATACTGCAATTGATGTTTGTTAGTTTCGATGAAGTGTAACAGTTTCGAGTTCTTTTTGTAGTATATGTTACAGGTTTCTAGGTTAACCCTTTAATTACCTTAAAATCCGGGCAGATGTATACATTGAAAAAACACATTTTAGTTAGATTAGTTCTAGTACTATGGATTTTACAACGCGTGTGTGGAGAGGTTGTTGGTGCGGATGTGTGTTTATGGCACGTATATATATATATGTATGTGGGGTTTTGCCGACCTAGATGTGTGCGTGGGTAGTGTTGAAATTATTTTGTATTTGTTCAACCATATAGTAGGCCTAAGATTGTTGTGGGTGCCTATGTATGTTAGATTGTGTGGTTAATTAGAGTCATGTTTGTAACTATAACTGGTTGTTTTTCGAAACACTTAGAATACATTAAACAACGAGTGGATTATATATGTTTCTCCTTTTCCATTTCAATTTAGAGGTGTTCTAGTACTAAGGACTCAAAAGACGTATGTGTGTAGGTGGTGTTAATGGGTATGTGTATATATAAAGTACTTATTGTGCTTGTGTCTGTGTGGGCTTGATTCTGCCTACAGATGTGTTTGTGTGAGCGGTTGTTTGTGGATGCTGATGATACTTTCTCTGTTTATTGTGAAAAGGACAAGTAGAGTGGATAATTATTATTTATTTGTTATGAAATATAGTGGATCACAGTTTTTTGGGGGGTGCCTATGTCTGCTCGGGGTGTTGGAGAGCTTCCCGCGTCCAATTATAAATTGAGAACCTGAACGAGTATTGTCGTTTTAATGCCGTTATCGGATTGGTGTCGTGGTGCAAATCTATTTAGGAGTATTCCTGTATGGCTTCAGAGTTGGATGTGAGGCTGGGAATGGTGTAGATTAAGCTACCTATTTGCTAGCGGCATATGCAGTTATTCGTGTGTTGCCGAGTGACGGCAGTGTATGTAAACATGACCCCCGTTAGCGTAGGTGCTTATGTACACGCTAGATCTGGGTGTCTGTCTGGGTGCAGGCTCAGAGTATGGTCATTTAATGTCAGCTGGTGAGATTTAGATGGAGTCGTGGTTTTATATGCGGCTGTACTGTGTGCGCCCATGTGCGTATCAGCCGGTGAGGAGGGATAATGTTGTAGTATTTCTCCGGGCCGATATATATATATATATGCTTTCTATGACTGTTTGCATATATGTACAACAATATAATATGACAAAAGTGCTACCTGTAAGGTAGCGAGTTCCTGGTAGTTAATATATATATATATGTGTGTGTGTGTGTGTGTGTGTGTGTGTGTGTGTGTGTGTGTGTGTGTGTGTATGTGTGTGTGTGTGTGTGTGTGTGTGTGTGTGTGTGTGTGTGTGTGTGTGTGTGTGTGTGTGTGTGTGTGTGTGTGTGTATGTGTGTGTGTGTGTGAAGGCGCGTGGTTTACTATTTAGAGTGTTGGATTCACAATTTGGATGTTGTTAATTTGATTCCGGGTGACGTGTTGTGTCCTTGTTCCAATTCAACTAACTGGAATAAAATGGTTTGCGATGTATTTGGTTCTAAGCTGTATCGGCGTTTTACATTCCTTTGTATGATATAAGAGTTGGAAAGAGGGAAGACTGTTATCCATAGGCGACTGTTTGTCTCCAACAGAAACAACTTGACCGGCTTGTGCATTGGCGGTTAACTTTCTAGGTGCAAACTTCATGCTTATTCGTCAATGAAGTTGGATTCATAATAAATCATTTATATATGTATATGTGAGATAAGATTATCATTTATATATATATATATATATATATATGTATATATATAAAATTAAGTATGTGTGTGTGTATTGCCTATAGCGGCCTACAACTTACGACCGATTGTCATGAAGCTTTACAGGCTCATAGATTAGTCATCGGAGAGTGTTTTCTATATATCAGCGTATCGTTTTTTTTTATTCCGGTGTCATTAAATATTCAAAAATAAGTCAACCAAATACACAAAATCTTAGATAAAACAAATTAAAGGGAAGTAAATCTTGATACCTAAGAAGCAGGACAGAAGGAATTATTTCCCGTTGATAGTTACTCTAATCGGTTAAAACAATTGCCACACAATGACAAATGACTTCTTGGTCGCTCTACCAGCTAAAAATACATTGGACAAAATGTTTATGTAAAATCATCTTAAAAACATCAACAACATTCTATCATGAGACACTACTAATGAAAAGGAACGAATGTAGGAGAAATCATCAATCCATATAAACTTTCACTGTTAACTCAGCAGACGACATCACTTAATATCTACACTCCTACATCGATCTGTATGTTAATTCTCTCTCTCTCTCTCTATTATATATATATATAATATTTCTCTCTATTTTAAATATATCTGTATATATATATAATTGTATACGATTTAACTCAACATTTCGCCATTTACTACACCTTACAACCGATTTTCAAGAATCTCGCCTACTCATGAATTTACAACCAGGTTTTATTCCTACTTGGACTCCGTTCATCTCAGTTCAAACTATTTACCTCTACTTCAACCGGGTGTCAACGATAATTCTTTAACTTTTTAAGTCTGCGATAAATGGTTACTTTGAACAATCCGGCTATACTGTTCTCTGCATTAATCTCTTTAACGAGTTCTATTCCAGATGTGCTTAACCTACTCTTTAGATATTTGTTTCTACTTTAGGCACAAGGCCAGAAATTATTCAGTGTATTACTGGTACTTTATTTTATCGACCCCGTAAGGATGAAAGGCAAAGTCAACCTCGGCGGGATTTGAAATCAGATCGTAAAGGGACGTAACTACTCTTTAGATAATGCCTCCGAAGACGAGTAACAACATTGGTCGGAAAACGGCGCGAGGCAGAAGTATGACAAATAGACGAGCAAGTGAGCCACTACAAAATGCCGAAATAAGACGCGCTGCTGAAACGGAGGATCGGCGCGTCCGCAGACAGACAAGAGACACTGTGTTGAAGGCCAGTGCACGAGGTTCTGAAAATGAGGGTCAGCGTGTTCGTAGACAAAGAAGAAACGCAATGTCGACGGCTAGTGCACGAGCATCTGAAAATGAGGTTCAGCGCGTTCGCAGAAAAAGAAGAAACGCAATGTCGGCGGCCACTGCACGGGATACGGAGACATCACCCGAAAGGCGTGAACGGTTGCATAGTAATCTTCAAAGAAGCCTTTCCAGAAATGGTCTTTCAAGGCCTTCCAGTTCGCGATGGCTACTTAAGGCGTTTGAATATATTCCAACCTTCAATTATGCCACCCATGCTGATGTGACCATTAGCGATATGTCCACCATTTGCACCTACTGCAATGATATGAAGTGGTTAGCTGAACCATCTGGGATGTGCTGCGCGAATGGAAAGGTCAGCTTGCCTTTCCTCCTTGATCCAACTGAGCCATTGAAGATGTATCTGGCAGGTGGAACAGCGGAGTCTAAGCACTTCCTTGATTATATCCGGAAATACAACTGCGCCTTTCAGATGACATCGTTTGGAGCAAACATTGTTAAGGAAGACGGTTTCATGCCTACATTTAAACTTCAGGGCAACTGTGTGTAGCCATAGATGAGTCATCGAGAATCAGTCGCTAAGATCAACAACTTTTCATCAAAGCAGATATTATTTTACCTACCCAGGCAACGCTGGGTACTGCTGCTAGTATATATATATATATATATATATATATGAACTATGTTTCGATAAACGTAGCATTTAAGGTTGGTATTCTTTGAGAGCAAATTTGGCTCAACAAGTGTATTTTGGCTTTGTATGAAAACAAATATTCCGGATTATGAAATAGGTATATATTTTCATGGAAATAGCTTTATGTCTAAAGGGTAAGAAATTAATTATTAATAATCGTATTTAGGGAACCCTGTTGCAAAACGTAATAGCGCTTTTTTCGTTATCGTTATACACACACCATGTAATGATCACCAGCTCGTCGCGTATTTGTTTAAAACAGAAAGCACTACACCAACTTAATTTTTGGAGATGCCAAGCCTAATCATTCTAGTATGTCCTTGTATAAGATCTTGGTTCTTTAATAATACACCAGATATCTGTGTACAGTGACCCAGATATAAAAGTATTCCTGGGCTAGCGTTCTTTGGTTTGGCAAATGAGTTATATTTCCAAACGGAGTGCCTAAAAATAGAGATTTAAAGAAATGTAGGAGTGAAATGAAACTGGGATTGAAGTCTTCCAAGTTTTGTTGTTTTTTTAAACTTTATTTGATTTTCTATCATTTCAGCAAATGGCGAAGAAAGCTAAAAATGTAAAGCGCGCTCGAAGAGCATCAATGCGATATACCGGTGGATATGCAGAACCTGAAAATGGAGGTGTAAGTACAATTTAAATATTTTAAACAGAAGCACGATCAAGCATGGACGTGAGATCAAATGAGAATGCAAGTGGAGAGATGTGGAGATAAATACAGCAGATACATTTTGGGAGAGGGGAGAAGCAGTGAAATAGGATGTTGGATCTCCATGTGAAAATGCATTAACGTAATTGAAAGGCATTGATTTTAAGTTTGATATGATTAAGGAATATGAGATGAATGTTAAGTAGAATTTTTACAGTTCTAGATTTTAAGTGGCAGAAAGAAATATGTATTTAAAGAAGAAAAGGTAGTAGGAAATCAACGGTTTAAAATACTTTACAGTTAATAGCCAGGAACATCATAACGAAATGTGTTTCATCTTTAAAAGTTTCCTAATTCATATGGACGAAAAAAAGGAAATAAAATGCCTTATTAATTCAAATATGAACACAAGGTATATTTCTATATAGAATAAATGTATGAATGAACTTTATCACATGACTGGAAAGATTTACTTTATCACGAAAAGATATAATGCACAATGAATCACAAAATAACAACTAAATGAGTATACTCATCTTTTTAACGAAGGAAGGGCACTTGACAATGTAATCATATAAAAAAACGTGCAATGTTTATGGTTGAAAGTGTTTTATCGTAAATCAAAACGATCAACTCTGACAACATCAAGATGAAAGCAAATTTAAATTTCTAACAAGGCGCTGTATCTGTTATGTGACTCTATTGCGCTTAATTTAGCTTAGGTTGACATGCATATGACAAACAAAATGGCAGGTACATTCATATACTGGACAGAATGCGTCGTGGTGTTTATTCCGACTCTTTGCAACCTGGATTTAAATAACATCGAGGTCAACTATGATTTCAAACTTTTGAGATCAATACATATAGTAGTAACAGTCCAATACTGTGTTAACTCTTCCTCTCTACCCCCTTCTCTTTCCAGGAAGAAATCGGTTTGTTTAGACCTTGAAAGTGTTGAACATCGTTTGTTTTAGATACAGAACAAACGGCGCATGTCTCGACGGTGTCCCTATAAGTCCACCAGTCAATAAAATACCTTAGATGGATAGGTATGGATAGAAAATAAGATTGACTCTACGAAATCTTTAGGTAATTTTGTCTATACTAAGACAAAATTCTCATCTCTATTATAACTGAAATTCAAAGATGACTCCGTAGGAATTTCAAACCTAAACGTAAATCTTGATCATATTCTGCAATTTGAATTATCCAGTGATTCATATTGTCAGCCTTTTTCACGTTTTTAAAAACTATTATACAGCCAAAATACGTTAGACAACGAAAATCTTCCTGCAAATTAATCGCTATAATTGTAAATTATAGCAGCCAAAGATATATGTTGTTAGACACAGCTGGAATTAATGCGAACAGTACTGATAATGACTACTAATATTAATTGTGAGATAGTTTACGTAATCAACGATCCAGAAATGAAATGGTCCTTTGATACTAGCGTGAAAGAAATGGAGAAGGAGAAAAGTAACCGATACCATGATTTAAAGTGTCATGAGATCAATGCCGTCCCGATTGTCATAGGAGCACTTGGTACTATTTCAAAGAGATTTCAGGGATGGTTAAATAACATTAGTCTAGCCCCCTTGTTTTGGAGCACTTCAAAAGTGATTTTTGTGGGAAAAGCAAGAAACCCCCGGTACATCCTGAATATTTTAGACTCAGGTAGTGGCTTGGTTTTCATTTGAACAAACTTTCCAGTTAAATAACATCAATGACTGAGAGACTCCAAATAACTGGAACTGTCATACAAAATAGCTACAAAAGCCTTATAAATTTAACGAGAGTGCACCAATTACGGTCGATGGTTTTCTTAAAAGAAAACGAAAACCAAATGAATCTCCATTCAGTACTGAAAGAAGGAAGAAAGTACAAGAAAGTGCTAAAAACTGAAGATGTGCACCTATATAATGAACCTGTCCTAATTCCAACTAAGGCAGAAAAAATCCACAGAAGCAAGTCAAAGCCAATTCTTACGTAATACAGATGTAGATAACGCCCAAACGCATCAGTAGCTAGAAAGTTTGGGAAAAAAGTCTGAAACAGAAGGCTTTATGTTTGCTGCCTAGAAATAGAGCCGCTTTACTTGGACTTAGGGAAATATTCTCAGAAAGGTAGCAGACTACAAATGCAATATATGTTAGCAACAGCTTGTAACAATGTGTCATATCATATCAGGATGCCCTACACTAGCACCGACTGAATTTAATATTAAACATGACATACATCCACTTGATAATATGAAAAGGATAAAACTCAGAACATTTAGAAAACAGTTATGAACACAAACCACTATCAGTGATTGGAACTGAAAGAGCAAATTCCTTTGGGATATACCTTTCCCACAGTTCGCACTATTAATGCAAACAACTCTGAGATTTCTATTAAAGATTTTTAAAAGCTGGCTCATAGAAATATATCAGCATAAGATTATGAAAAACTTCATATACAAATCTAGAAATTGAGATAAACTGAAACTATTACGGTAATAATAGGAGCACTAGTTATAAAGAAAGGTATTCAAAGGTTTCTAGAAAACATACCTGGTGAACCTAGCATCTAATAAACCGAAAGTATATTTCTAAAATTATCGCCCACATACTTTGTACACTTTTGTCTTTGTAATACATGTCAACACAAACTTTTCTTCTTTATTTTTATAGTAAATTTAATGAAAATTTAATTCATTACCTTTGTCCTTCTTAATACCTGTTTGTGTCTCTTCCTACTCCTAGCTTTCTATATCTATTTTATTATTTTAAAAAATAATTTACCTATCAAGTTTTGGATGTGACATATTAAGTGAATATAAGGAAGGAAAAAAAAAAGCTATTTAAATATGTCAAAACCAATGATGCCTGCCCAAAGTATCTGGATGATACTCGGTAGTCATTGCAGATAAAGTTAAATCAAATAATAATAATAATAATAATAATAATAATAATAATAATAATAATAATAATAATAATAATAATAATAATAATAAGAATAAGGGAAGAAGACGCACGAGGTGACGGAGGTCATGAAATCGCTCCCGTAAGTTTTGAATTTTTAACATATTTAAATCATTTGTGAAATAACAACTCTTAGTACAAATGCTACGTAAAGCACCCGGCTTGAGCCCCAAAAAATTCGGACCCAAAATATATTGTTATAAGGCTCAAATATTCAAATATTCAACTTTGTATTGTACACTGTATATCCCCAAAAAAATGGCTATAAATGGAAGAAGAAGAACCCCCCCCCCCTCCTCTCCTCTGGCTACACTATATAGGACAGCTAAACTCACCAACACCAGAAACTAGATACACCGCCCACCCCATCATCTGTGTACACTAAACACAACAGCATTTTCACCTTCACCGCCACCGCTCACTACGGCCATCATTACCACCACTATCCCATCACCGCCGCCACCACCCCTTGACTCCTTCACTGCTGCTGCCACCGCTACAGCACCATCACTACAGTAATACGGCTCAAATATTCAAATATTCAACTTTGTATTGTACACTGTATATCCAAAAAAAAAAAAAATAAATAAATAAAAATAAAATGGCTATAAATGGAAGAAGAACCCCCCCCCCTCCTCTCCTCTGGCTACACTATATAGGACAGCGAAACTCACCAACACCAGAAACTAGATACACCACCCACCCCATCATCTGTGTACACTAAACACAACAGCATTTTCACCTTCACCGCCACCGCTCACTACGGCCATCACTACCACCACTATCCCATCACCGCCGCCACCACCCCCTGACTCCTTCACTGCTGCTGCCACCGCTACAGCACCATCACTACAGTAATACGGTCGCATCACCGCCACCACTGCCTCGGTATCGACATCACCGCCACCACTGTCTCAGTATCGCCAACGCCGCTAGTCTCTGCTGGCTACCACTTCCACATTATAGAATTCCTACTACTAACAAAGAGGAAGGCATCAAAATATATAGATAGACTCAAAAGAAAAAAGAAAAAACAAACAACAAAAGCAGCACAGCAACAACAGTAAAAAACGAGAAAAACAGAGAAAAACAAAAACAAAAAAAGAAACCCCAAAAACGTAAAGAAAATAAGAATGAAGAGAGAAGCAGGCGGACGGACAGAGAAGAGGGGGGGAAAAGTAAAACTTAAAAAACAAAAACTAAGTCAGACATTCGAATACTACATTACAATGAAACTTATGCTTATTCATTTTTGGGGCCCTTTCTGCCCGTGTGTTTGTTTGTTTATGTGTGTCCGTATACAGCGTGGTGATAATGCCACACAAGGGCCAAGTGGGATGGCGGATCCACAGATGGCTATGTAAACATACATTCGCCAATCCTCGATAAGAGTGTTTAAATATCGAACATAAACAGTTCGAATAACGGTGAAATGGAGACTAGAACGTCATGTGACAGACTCTCACCCAACAGGTGCCCCCTGGCTCAGCAGCAGGAACCTGACAGTCAACCAAATACTGCTGATGTTGGAGGAAGAAGAAGAAGGAAAGGGGCCAGAACCAACTGGAAGAAAGAATTGAATAGAACTGTTATGCAATGCTACCTGAAAAGTAACCCCAAGGAGAGGGGCTACAGGAGACGGATGCATAACATCTGGAACGAGATTGGTTTATTTAAATTAGATGAACAAAAATTGGCCGGGCAGGCTCGGGTAATAAGAACTAATGGGTGGATAAGCGAGCTGGAACTGGAGGAACTGAGCAGAGAGAATGGCTTGAAGATGGCGGGTGTAGGATACCAGACAAGCGAGCCGGCGGGAAATGAAGGTGAGGAGGTCCTGAGAGCGGAGGAACCACCCGAAGCAGACAATGATCTGAATACTGAGATAAATAATACCTGGAACAGAGATACGGCCACTGAGGAGATGAATGCTGACGGGCTAGGACAAGATTCGGTTGACATCCTAAATTTAGTGGTAGATGAGTTGAACAATGATAGTGGGAGACCTATGAACCTAAGATTTGTAGACAGGAAAAAGTTAAAAGAAACAACAGCTAAGGTAAACAAAGTCATCCCATACCTTGAGGCGAGGAGTCTTCACCAGTGCAACAATATCCTCAAAGCAACAGCAAATACGGTGAGGAAACTACTTGGTATAAAAGCGAGAGGAAACAACAGACAAGAAAGAGCAGAGCCGTGGTGGAAGAAGCGACTGAGTGGGCAAATCGGGGAAATGAGAAATGACATAGGAAAGCTTGAGTCACTACTGAATGGGACACTAAAAAACATAGGCACTAAAAATAGACTGGAAATAAAATACAAAACTAGGAGTAAAAAGCTAAATATTATCATAGAGGAATTGAAGCAACGCATTGTAGCAAAGAGTGCCAAAATCAGGCGATACGAGAACAGAGTCAGTCAGTATAAACAGAACCGCATGTTCGACAACAACCAGAAGATGCTGTTTGGACAGCTTGAGGGGAAAGAAAGAGGCACCGACTTGATCCCTGGGGCGGAACAAGCTAAAACATTCTGGAGAGGAATATGGGAGCAGGATGTTAGACACAATGCCCAGGCAGGGTGGATTGAGACAGTACAGAGGGAGATCGGTGAGCAGGCACAGCAACAGACTGATTTGAGTATCACAGTTGAAACTCTTAAGGGGCAAGCCAAAAAACTAACCAACTGGAAATCACCAGGCCCAGATGGTGTGCAGGGGTATTGGATTAAACATTTAACATCCCTCCACCCGAAGCTGACGGCCATGTTCAATGACTGCTTGGTGTCGGGTGAGGTGCCAGAGTGGTTGACAAAAGGTACCACAGTTCTGATAATGAAAGACCGAATCAAGGGTAATGATGTTACCAACTATAGACCTATCACATGTCTGCCCGTAATGTGGAAACTGTTGACGAGCATTGTGTCTGAGGAAATCTACCATCACCTCCACACAAACAACTTGTTGCCGGACGAACAGAAAGGATGCCGAAAGAAGTCACGTGGTACAAAGGACCAGTTGCTTATTGATAAGATGGTAATGGGGAATTGCAGGAGGAGACACACTGATCTTGCCATGGGATGGATAGACTACAGAAAGGCATTTGACATGGTGCCTCATTCCTGGATCACCAAAAGCCTGGAGATCTTCAGGGTGGCAGATAACATCAGACAGTTGCTGGGCAGGAGTATGGGGTCCTGGGAGACAGAGTTGACATCAACTGGAGTATCCTTGGGAAGCGTGAAGATCAAGAGAGGTATCTTCCAGGGAGATAGCCTGTCCCCTCTGTTGTTTGTCCTTGCCCTGATGCCCTTGACCATTATGCTGCGAAAAGTGACAGCAGGATACAAGTTGGGAAGGGGAGAGCTTACCATCAATCACCTCCTCTTCATGGACGATCTTAAGCTCTTCGGGAAAAGTGAGAAGGAGTTGGATGTGCTTGTTGACACTGTCCGTATTTTCAGCAGTGATATATGTATGCAGTTTGGTATTGGTAAATGTGGAGTCATTGTGATGAGGAGGGGTAAGTTGAGCAGAAGTAACGGGATCCAGATACCAACAGGTGAGATGATAAAGGAAATTGACTCTGAGGAAGGATACAAGTATTTGGGCGTTCTGGAGGCTGATGGCATAAAGAACAAAAAAATGAAGGAATTGTTAAGAACTGAATACATTCGGAGAGTAAGGAGCGTATTGAAGTCACATCTGAACTGCAGAAATGCCATAAGCGCAGTAAATTCCCGAGCTGTGTCTATTATTAGGTACAGTGCGGGAATTCTGAGATGGAATGTTGCTGAACAAAAAGAAATGGATAGGAAGACTAGGAAGCTATTGACTATCTACAACATGTTCCACAAGAGGAGTGATGTCGATAGACTCTACCTAAGGAGATCTGAGGGTGGAAGAGGTCTTATCAGCATAGAGGACTGTGTTCAGATGGAGAAAAACAACCTATACAAATACGTGACCTATAGTAAGGAGCCAATGCTCAGAGCTGTACTGAAGGAGGGGACAGTAGGCCAGGGGATACCCAAGGAGGAAATAACATCAAGGAGGAAGAGCAGCCTTAAGGGAAAATCCCTTCATAGTACCTTCTTTGAGAAAACTGAATTTAGAGATCCACAGACATGGAACTGGTTGAGAAGAGGAGACCTCAAAAAGGCTACAGAAGGAATGCTAATGGCTGCGCAGGAGCAGGCCCTCAAAACGAAGTGGTTGAAGCACCATATCTACAAGGAGGAGGCTAGCCCACTGTGCAGGATCTGTGGAGAGAGAGAGGAGACTGTGGCTCACATTGTGTCCGAGTGTAAACACCTAGCCCAGACCCACTATAAGGGCTGGAGACACGATGTGATGGGCAGGGTGATCCACTGGCACCTGTGCAAAGTAAACAATCTACCACATTCTGAGAAATGGTATGAGCATAGGCCAGAGGCGGTGATGGAGAACAGTCAGGTGAAGGTGCTGTGGGATTTTAGGATACAGACGGACAAAAAACTGGAACACAATAGACCTGACCTGGTGGTTGTGGACAAAGAAAAAAGATCGTGCCTGATTGTGGATGTGGCCTGCCCGTTCGACACGAGAGTGCAAGAGAAGGAGAGGGAGAAAATTAACCGATACCAGGACCTAAAGTGGGAGGTGAAAAGGATTTGGAACTGCCATGAAGTCAAAGTGATCCCGATTGTCATAGGCGCACTGGGGACTATCTCCAAAGGTTTCCAGGGATGGTTAAAGAAAATCGGCCCCTTCACGCTTTTTGGAACGCTTCAAAAGGCATGCTTGCTTGGAACGGCAAGAACCCTCCGATACGTCCTGAATATCTGAGGCTGCAGGTAGTGGCTTGATATTCAATCCAACGGACTTTCCAGTTAACCAACATCAATGACTGAGATTCAAGGAATAACAATAACAATAATAATAATAATAATAATAATAATAATAATAATAATCCAACGGACTTTCCAGTTAACCAACATCAATGACTGAGATTCAAGGAATAACAACAATAATAATAATAATAATAATAATAACCGATACCAGGACTTAAAGTGGGAGGTAAAAAGGATTTGGAACTGCCATGAAGTCAAAGTGATCCCGATTGTCATAGGCGCACTAGGGACTATCTCAAAAAGTTTCCAGGGATGGTTAAAGAAAATTGGCCCCTTCACGCTTTTTGGAACGCTTCAAAAGGCATGCTTGCTGGGAACAGCAAGAACCCTCCGATACGTCCTGAATATCTGAGGCTGCTGGTAGTGGCTTGATATTCATTTCAACAAACTTTCCAGTTAACTAACATCAATGACTGAGACTCAAAGAACAATAATAATAATAATAATAATAATAATAATAATAATAATAATAATAATAATAATAATAATAATAATAATAATAATAATAATAATAACAAAATCAACAACAGCACTTCAAAAGGCATGCTTGCAGGGAACAGCAAGAACCCTCCGATAGGTCCTGAATATCTGAGGCTGCCGATAGCCACTTGATATTCATTTCAACAAACTTTCCAGTTAAATAACTGTTTCTACTTTTATCTACCCCGTAAGGATGAAAGGCAAAATAATAATAATAATAATAATAATGATTTCTGTTTTGCCATAATAAATGTCATATAGTGGACACTAAAAAACAGGGACAAGGGGATTTACAAAAAGATGAAAAAAATCCTAACGTGTAATAAAACAAATAACACAACTATAACCAATATACTTATAACAATAACAATTTCCCCATTGATGAGAATAACACCCAGGGGTAAGGTAGGAACCCCAACATTCGGAAACCACCCTACTCTGCATGAAAACCCAAAGATAGCGCCCTTCTTCACTGTAAACACTCCAGGTAACAGGTGCATGCTCATCGCATGCCCATTCACTCGGATCATCCTCGGTATATTACCCATATTTGAACAAATGCACTGGGTGTCGGGACACAATTCCCTATCCAGCATCAGCTTCCTTTCCATGTAGAACATGAAAATGTTCATATGGTCTTGGCTGAGGAGGAAATTATCTGTTTGAGGTCTTTTCAGACGCGTCTACCACACACTCTCTTTTGTTACCAGCAACATAAAAGGGAAATGGTTTGCCCTTCCCTGCCAAAGGAAGGTGCTGCGGCGATTTCCACGATGGACTCGGTCGATATTGGATATTTTCCCTACAACCGATAACAGCTGATCGCCAAAATCCCACAAGTTAGTACTTTATGGACACTTGAAGAATTCGTGCAGGATGGTTTTTCCTCTTCGCTTGGATTTCGAACAGAACTGTCTGACCACACTTCCGTGCCTTTAGAGTTTGTTTCGAACCGAGAGTAAACCCCCATCCCGATAGCCCTTCCAAGCTACGGATTTCTGGGAATTTTCTATTGTCTCCGGTGGCTTGAAAATTCTCAGGAGCAGAATGCTCAGTTCGATTTCACCGGCACCCAGATTCGCCCCAAGATCGTTGTTGCATTTGTCTGACACTAGACCTTTGTAGAACGCTGGAGTAGAATTTCCACTAATCACATTTCTTGACTGGTACAGTGTTATGTGCGCCTGACAACATTCAAGATTCCAGGCACCAAGTTTCAATGTCATTCGACAAATGTCTGCAGCTCAGTCAAAAATACGAGCTGCGGGACTGCCTGTCTGAAGAATGGTGACCGCACGTGTTCACCACTTAAGAATATGTAGAGATGCCTAGTATGGGCGCATGCATGCACATCATCAGCCTCAGCTTATCCATACATCCGCGTCAATTATGTTAGCAGCAGATGTACGTTTGTCAGGCCATGGGTGATATAAATGAGGTTTCCTCCGTTCTATGTCCTCAATATGTGCTGTGCTAGGAGAGACTTCAGTTGTACAGTTGCCTTCCTCAGTAGCACAAATTATAGTGTGTTTGTGTGTTTAATTGGTTTTGAATTTATGTGACTATTTGATTTGTTGTGTGTGTTTTATTTTTTTGGATGGCTGTGGTTGTTGTGGCGCTGGTGGTTTTACCAAGTGGTGTCTGTATTGTCGGGTGTGTTATTGGTGTTGGAGTTGCTGTAGTTGGATATCTGGCTGTGTTTGATGTGAGTTTGTCTCGTTTTTTTTTTCTGGAGTGTGGGTTGGTGAGTATGTTGGAATGGTGCAGAATGTATGTTTTTTCATGCTTCGTTTTTGTTATTTTAGCTATTTGAGGTCCCCTCCCTCTGTGAGGAGAGGGGGTATACTGTGCCTGAGTCATGTGACTCAAACAAGTGTTCTGTGTAAGTGTGTGATTGTGAACATGCATTTGCAAGAGGGAGAGAGGACGAGCTAAGTTTGGACCTCTCCGTGGTTTCTGTGATCCTTGCTGCTGTTGATGATGTTGGAGGCTCTGTTGCTGCTCTGGTGGCCAAAGCATAAGTCGTACAACTCTGCAGGACAAAAGGTCCGTGAATTTAAGTTGTTTTGAAATGTTATTTGGTGATCTTTTTGTTGATAACGGGGCATAAGGCACCCATCTTCGCCCTGGGAAAGGAGAACTTTAATATTTTGGTCTTAGGCCCGATTATTTGAACTTTATTTTAAAATAATAATACGTGATTGCTTCAATCCTCATTATCATTTTTAGCCTAAAATATAATAAAAATAATTTAAAATATATATTCTTTACTGATCTCTCAATCAACGTTTGTCTCACATAACGGGCTATTCGTTTATTTCTAATAGTTTTCCTCATTATCTATTATTTCTCTCCTCAACTAAAGATCATAAATGTAATTTTTACTACTTTTATTTACTGTAATAATTAGCCGAATATGAATGACTATTTTGGCAACTGTGCATGCTTATCATTGTGTGTGTATATTAGTGCATGTTTTTGTGGTGCCAGTACGCCATTGTATGCAAAACTAGGGATTTAAAGAGATATGCCTTTCGTTTTATTTTTTTTTTATATTCACATAATCTGCACCTCGATCGACATACTTTTTCGTCCTTTACGAAGTTGATTATATTTTTTGTAGAAAAAGTATAGACGGTCGTTTTAACCAATAAGCACTCTTGCATGTAAGTTTTCAGTACTGCCATAGCCTCGTAACATGCGTCGAAGATTAATAAACAATAATTTTATAGATAAATAGTACATGACGTTTAATAAACCTGCTTGTAATGGCTATTTGATGCGAATTAACTTTAGAAGCACATAAAACTCAATAATCATCTTTCGATATAAATTACCGACGAATCGTCGTCGCTGTTCAAATCTGCGATAGAAATTCATAGTAGAGCCATAATAAAAACTTACGTAGACCAGCTGGCACTAGGGTTATTGTTTCTACATCAAATAACGATGAGATTTGTAGTGATTTCCAGTTATTTCTACGATCTCAAACGACTATGGAGATATTCATTGATGCTATTATGTATTGCGGTCTACCATAGTATCTGTGGTCCTCACTTGGTAATGTCCTGATATGACTCCCGTGATTGGGCTACGGAAGGATAAGAGCTAACTCTAAACTAGCATGAATTCCTTTAAGTTGGTATTAGTGACACATATATACTGCGAAACCAAAGGCTGAATATTCATTATCTGCCATCATGGAAGGCAACATCGTGATAATTACGGTTGTACATACTCGATGAATAAGATAAACCGGCTTTCAGGTAAGAAATACCGTATTTACCAATATAGTGCTACATATATTAATGGGGTGGTCAAAGCCATAACCTCTAGACACTTTAACTGCTGGTCAATTCAAAAAGTCTTCACTGGTGCCAAGCAACAAGAAGAAAAGAACAAGAACAATTTCTTATACAGATTGCTTGATTTTAGTTTTCCTAATTGTAAAGAAATAAACCAGTAATGCTCGTAAAAATTATATTATTAGAAATTAAATGATTCTTATTAAACTATAATTAACGACATCAAGGGTCATATTAAGAGGTGGATATTATATCACCAATTATGTTACCACTATGCTACAGTTAGTTATTTCTGACTGAATGACCGCATCGAAATAAAATAAAATGGTTAAAAAAAATCATGAATACAGATCGAAGAAATGGCGAGGAAAAAACGAATATAAATCTATCTTGCAAATGTATTAATGGAAATACGATGGATATTTATCTTCCGAGCAGTTTTATTAACTTCACCGTGGGAGGAATACATTACATATATATACATTATCCATTATATTCTTAGTGTAAAATCTTTATCATTGTATTGCAATCATCTAGTCTAAAGTAGCAATCGAACATTTAATTAAAGGGAAAGCAACTCATTGCTTTCATTAATGATTTGATGTCAGATTCGACTTTTTGTCGCATCGGCTATGAGAAGTAATGTAATGCACGAAAGAATCAGTGAAAATAACTATTATTTTTTTCAATATTTGGAGTCGGCAATAGAGATTTTTGCTCCAGTTTTGTCTGCATTAATGTTGGTTTCTTTTCGTTTGTGTTGTTATTAAAAGGAAATCTAATTTTGGCAGTTATTCTTTTTTCTTTGACTTGAAAGCACTAAAAAATCTTGCAGTCAATATTTATTTTTCTTAATGAGTATTAGATATAGCAAGAGTTTTTCTATAAATAAACAAGATTAATGTATTCAGAGAAATATGTTTTGTATCTTTCACTTATTTCATTGTATTCATTGTATATAGAAAGATAGATAGTAATAGGGTAATAAATAAGCGGCTAGCTAGTCTGTGAACATAAACATGCTGCGAGTACTTTGTACAATTTCTGTTTATATATGTAAAGAGAGTGTGGTGGATGGCAGAATTTTTAATATGTCGGATGAAATATTTCAATACAGTCCTCTACATTCAAATTTCAAAATCACAAATTTGCGTTTCATTCTTTTGAGATGTCAAGTACTGGAGTTGATAACGAAATTCCTCCAAAATTGCTAACCTCGTATCAAAATTAGAAACCATTATATATGTGTGTGGGGAAATATAAATGCATGCATGAATTTATATTATATTTACGTTATATAAATATATATATATATATATAATATAAAACGAAAAATCAGTGATACATCTAAACTCAATTTATTGTGTGTTACAATTGTTTCGCCGGCGGACAGCTCGAGACCCGATTATTGTGTGGATCTGTCTGATTCTGGATCTGCAGGTTCGACGGACAAGTCTAATTATTTCGGAGCAAATTCTCTCACAGTCAGAACATTTGATTCAGAATCAGACAGATCCACACAATGATCGTCTCTCGAGCTGTCCGCCGGCGAAACAATTGTAACACACAATAAATTGAGTTCAGATGCATCACTGATTTTTCGTTTTATATTATATCACACTCTGCTCTGTAAGAATATAGAGTGCGCAACCGGCATACCGCCTATGGAAGCATAGCTACCATCAGACATATATATATATATATATATATATATATATATATATATATATATATATATATATGTGTGTGTGTGTGTGTGTGTGTGTGTGTGTGTGTGTGTGTGTGTGTAAGTTTGTATAACTCTAACTGTGACTGTGTGTGAAACTGTGTCTGTATATACATCAGTGACGATGTAAGTATGCGTTTGGTACGGATAGTGTTATCAAAATGTAATGTAAACAATATGTAAAGCAACACTTTAAGATGAGAAATTAAACGCTTAGAAAGTGCAGACCATCAGATTTCAGGTTTTACGGTGAAATCAAGCGTGTATCAGAAACACGTATATACCTAATATATAATTACATCCATCATCATTGAAGTCATGTAATAAATATGCTGTATATGCATAAGGAATAGAATACGTATATATATATAATCTATGGCTGGAGCAAACTGTTAGGCAGGAGGAGAGTGACAAGGTGGTGGAACAGTAAGGTGGTGGAGTCCATCAAGGCCAAAAAGCAGGCGTGGAAAGAATGGCAGGACGGGTTTAGTAGAAAACTCTATCGGGTAGCCAGCAGAGAAGCTAGACAACAAGTATACCTTGCAAAGAGGGAAGCAGAGGATAGTAAGCATATTCTACAACGGGGGGGGGGGGGGGGGGCAAAGACGTGAGATATTCAGGATTGCGAGGCATTGTGTCAAGGAGAACTGTGATATTTAGGGGAGAGGTGTGCCCATAATGACGATGGTGTACTTGCCCTCACTGACGATGATAAGAAAATATCTTGGAAGTGTCACTACGAGAGACTACTGAATCTGGAGAATGAATGGAATAAAGATTGTCTGCCCCACATCGATCCAATAGCAGGATCAGCTGTGCAAGTTAATGGTAGTGTAGTAAGTAAATCAATCAAAAATATGAAGACAGGCAAGGACCTTAGGCGATAGTCGCTGAAATATTGAAGGTATCTGGAATGGTGGGACATACTATGGTCACCCGGATAGTAAACAGTCAGCAAGGTTAGAATTAACGATGAATATAGTGCTGAATTTAGCGTAATAGTAAGGATTCACCAGGGCTCCGAACTTAGCCGCCTCCTGTTTATTATTGTCCTTCAGGCTATAACAGAAGAGTTTAAGACTGGCTGCCCATTGGAACTTCTATATGCAGATGATCTAACTGTCATAGCTGAATCCATGGCTGAACTAGAGACAAAGTTCCAAACACGGAAGCGTAGCCTTGATTTAAAAGAACTTATAGTCAACTTGTCTGATATTAAGGTTCTAATATGTAGAAAGGAGAATAGGACACAGGTACTCTCTGGTCAGTGTGTAAGAAAGGAGTAGGCAGAAACTCCATTATATTTCCCAAATGCAAACTATGGGTACATAAAAGATGTAGTGGGATCAGAAGTAAGCCATCTAAGAATGTAGATTTTATATGTGGCCGATGCTCATGTGCTGTAAGTAGCAATGACCCATTGGATGATATCTCCTTCAACTGCCCAGATGGTTCTATAGAAATAGTAGACACCTTGCGTTACCTGGGTGACAAAATCAGTAGTGGAGGAGGGTGCTCTGAAAGTGTAGTAGCGTGAGTTAGAGCGGGATGGAAAAAGTTCAGAGGGCTAATACCGCTGTTGGCCACAAGGAGTTTTTCTCTAAAAATGAAATGCAGATTGTAGGATGCATGTATACGAACGGCGAATTTTACATGGTAGTGAGACTTGAACATTGTGTATTGAAGAACTGCGTAGATTAGAAAGAAATGAAGCATGCAGGCTCCGATGGATGAGTAAGAGTAATGTGCGCGAAAGGCGAAGCATAAACGAATTAAGACGGAGACTAAGCATAAGAGGAATCAAATGTATATACATGTATAAACATGTATGGGCCGATCAGTCACTGTGTATATTTGAAAATAGCATATATTTTCACTAGCTCTGACAGTTTAGCAGGTGAACAGTGAGCTGCACTGATGAAGGTTGATACCCAGAAACATTAGTGTGTGCAGTTCTGTTCGCATGCCAACATAAGAACAAGAATGAAGTGTTCATTCTACTGACATGGCTATAAAATTGAGGGTTGTTTGCATAATTGCAAACGAATCGAATGTTATTATTAATATTCGAAAAACTCAGATTACATTTATTGTATTCAGCCATGTTTGAGCGAAATTTTCTTTTATATATATATATATATATATATATATATATATATATATATAACATGTAGTAATAACCACAGTAAATTGTGTGTTTTTAAAATTACGAGGGTAAAGATACCACGTTGGTTTTACAGATTTAACCCGAAGCAAACGGAAAATACAGGATAAGGTGTAAAATGTACTGACCGTTTCAATAACTATTTATCTCCCGGACAGATTAGAGATTTAATCTGTTTCGCCCTGAGAATTGTGTGTTCTAACAGATAATCCGTAGGCATCATCAGCGAGAGAAAAGATCAAATGTGACAAACACCTCAGACTAGAAGCTAGACTAGTGAATATTTCACGTCGTGCGCGAGACGTCCAAAGTACCGTGAGTGGACCGGCTAGAAATAATAACCTAAATTATATATATATATATATATATATATATCAATATATATATATATCACATGATTCAAGTGACGCTTGCTTTGTGCTAGATATTTTTGGTAATTTGAACATGTTTGTTCTTTAATATTTTCTTCCCATTGTTTTACTCTTCTACGCACTACTGTCAAGGAGGTAACTTGTTACTTACCTAAGTGTATATGTGTCTATATCTCACTTCCTCTACATGTCCAGCTATATATCTACCTATATACCTGTATACTTATCTATATCATCCAATGTATATATCCTTGGGAAGGAGAATCAATATCAATAACCAAACACAATTATCTCAATTTAATGTATGGTTGATGATGGTAATGAACAATGTAGAAGAAAATAATTGTAACTGGTTGAATGTAAATTTCATGCAAAATTATAATCGGAGATAAACAGGAAGAGGGTTCAGGAAACCTCAAAGATAAGAGCACGATTACATAGAAATTTGTAATGATGGCATTATTATTGGCAGTATCGGTAGAGGGTCGGACGCCATGCTTTCCAGCATAGTTACGTCCCTTTATGGTCTGAGTTCAAATCCCGTCGAGGTTAACTTTGCCTTTCATCCTTACGGGGTCGATAAAATAAACTACCAGTAATGTACTGGGTAATAGCTGGCCTTGTGCCAAAACGTAGAAACAATTATTAAGATTAAATAATTCTTTTCTATGAACCCATTTTCGGGTAATATGGTAGTATATATATATATATATATATATATATATATATATATATATATATATAAAACAAAGGAATTGTGGTAAGGAACCAGATGGACCATAACGCGCCAGAATACTCAATACTTAGGGCAGTAGAGTGTGAAATAGGAAAAAAGTATAACCGGGGAGTGGAAGTCGGCGTTACTGTAAGTTTACCAGGGTGAGTACTCGATGTCTAGGTTCACTTCAGTGTCGTGGTGTAGGGCTAGACAGAGTTTTTTTTATAGTGAAATAAGATAACAAGGACGATTGGTTACTCGTTCATTACGTTTATTGGTTGGTGACGCGCGTTTCGCCACTGATCAGATCAAGGTTCGATCTGTATCGATCTGACCCGAATCTGTAATCTGCGGCTCGTCAGACCCCTTGTAATGTTAATGGGAATTTATTTTTCCATAATATAATAATAATAATAATAATAATAATAATAATAATAATAATAATAATAATAATAGGGAAGAAGCCGCACATGGTGGATAGAAGGTCGGGAAATCGCTCCCGTAAGTTTTGATTTTTAACATATTTAAATCAATTGTGAAATAACAATTCTTAGTGCAAATGATACATAAAGCATCCGGCTTAAGTCTCAGAAAATTCGGATCCATAATATATTGTTATATCGCTCAAATATTCAATTTTGTATTATACATTTTATATTAAAAAAAGAAAATGGTTATAAATGGAAGAAAACCCCCTCTGTCTACACTATATAGAACAGCCAAATAACAGCAATTTCACCAACACCAGAAACTAGATACACCCCATCACCCCATCACCCCTCTGTGTACACTAAATACAACAGCCATATAACGGCAATTTCACCATCACCACCACCAATCTCAGCATAATAATAATAATTACTATTATTATTGTCTCAAGTTTTAACAAAATGTTTAATTCCAATATTAAGTTAATATGTTAACACATATAAGCGACTAACCCCATATATTCACCGATCAAACAAAAATACAGTCTATTCAACAAAACTCAGTAACGACAACGCCATCACTACAGTCACCGCCGCCGCCACCCATCCATCATTACTACCACTATCCCATCACCGCCGCCACCACTCCTTCATTGCTACCACCGCTATCCCTCCATTACCTTCTGTTAACTTACGAAAGGGGAAGGTGGCCGTATCACTAGACAATATTAATAAACAAGATTAATATTTAATTTTGCATCAGGAATGTTAGAGTCGAAAAGGAGAAAAATGACAAAATGAATAAATAACTAAAGATAATTTCACCACCAACACCACCACCACTACCACGATGAAAACTCTGGTCAAGTCGACTCAATCGCTATTTCTACTCCAACTTCAACACCATTACTACAGTACTACGATCACATCACCACCACCACTGCCTCATTATCGCTACCGCCGCTATTCGCTATTCTCTCCCACTACCTCCTCCTAGTTGCTGCTAGCACAGCACCGCCACCACCACTGCCTCATTATCACTACCGCCGCTATTCTCTCCCGCTACCCCCTGCTACATCGTAGAATCCCCACTAAAAGAGGAAGGCATCAAAATATATAAATAGACTGAATTGATGACCGGGTCAAAATCAAAAAAACAAAAATCAAAATCAAAGCAGCACAGCAACAACGAAAAACGTAAAGAAAACAAACAGTCGGACAGAGAAGGGAAGGGAAAAACTAAGTCAGACATTCAAACACTACATTACAATGAAACTTATGCTTATTCATTTTTGGGGGTTTTTTTGCCTGTTTGTTTGTTTGTTTATTTATGTTCTACTACAGCGTGATAATGCCACACAAAAATCCCGTGGAGTGACGAAACCACCGGAGGTGATGAAATCACCGGTGGTTATGTAACCATACATTCACCAATCCTCGATAAGAGTGTTTAAATGTCGAACCTAAACAGTTCGAATAACGGTGAAATGGAGGCTAGAATGTCATGTGACAGACTCTCACCCAACAGGTACTCCCTGGCTCAGCAGCAGGGTCCTGGCTGTCAACCAAATACTGCTGGTGTCGGAGGAAGAAGAAGAAGGAAAGGGACCAGAACCAACTGGACGAAAGAATTGAATAGAACTGTTATGCAATGTTACCTGAAGAGTAACCCCAAGGAGAAAGGCTATAGGAAATGGATGCATAACATCTGGAACGAGATTGGCCTATTTAAATTAGATGAACAAAAACTGGCCGGGCAGGCTCGGGTAATAAGAACTAATGGGTGGGTAAGCGAGAGATTAGCTTGGAGATGGAGAGTGGAGTATGCCAGGCAAACGAGCCAGTGGGAAATGAAGGTAAATAGGTCGAGAGAACGGAGGAACCACCCGAAGCAGACAATGATCTGAATGCTGAGATAAATAATACCTGGAACAGAGATACGGCCACTGAGGAGATGAATGCTGACGGGCTAGGACAAGATTTGGTTGATATCCTAAACTTAGTGGTAGATGAATTGAACAATGATAGTGGGAGACCTATGAACCTAAGATTTGTAGACAGGAAAAAGTTAAAAGAAACATCAACTAAGGTAAACAAAGTCATCCCATACCTTGAGGCGAGGAGCCTTCGCCAGTGCAACAATATCCTCAAAGCAACAGCAAATACGGTGAGGAAATTACTTGGTATAAAATCGAGAGGAAACAACAGACAAGAAAGAGCAGAGCCTTGGTGGAAGAAACGACTGAGTGGTCAAATCGGGGAAATGAGAAATTACATTGGAAAGCTTGAGTCCCTACTGAATGGGAAACTAAAAAACATAGACACTAAAAATAGACTGGAAATAAAGTACAAAACTAGGAGGAAAAAGCTAAATATTATCATAGAGGAACTGAAGCAACGCATTGTAGCAAAGAGTGCAAAAATCAGGCGATACGAGAACAGAGTCAGTCAGTATAGACAGAACCACATGTTCGACAACAACCAGAAGATGCTGTTTGGACAGCTTGAAGGGAAAGAAAGAGGCACCGACTTGATCCCTGAGGCGGAACAAACTAAAACATTCTGGAGAGGAATATGGGAGCAGGATGTTAAACATAATGACCAGGCAGTGTGGATTGAGACAGTACAGAAGGAGATTAGTGAACAGGCACACCAACAAACTGATTTGAGTATCACAGTTGAAACTCATAAGGGGCAGGCCAAAAAACTAACCAACTGGAAATCACCAGGCCCAGATGGTGTGCAAGGGTATTGGATTAAAAATATAACATCCCTCCACCCGAAACTGACAACCATGTTCAATGACTGCTTGATGTCAGGTGAGGTACCAGAGTGGTTGACAAAAGGTACCACAGTTCTGATAATGAAAGACCGAATCAAGGGTAATGATGTTACCAACTATAGACCTATCACATGTCTGTCCGTAATGTGGAAACTGTTGACAAGCATTATGTCTGAGGAAATCTACCATCACCTCCACACAAACAACTTGTTACCGGACGAACAGAAAGGATGCCGAAAGAAGTCACGTTGTACAAAGGACCAGTTACTTATTGATAAGATGGTAATGAGGAATTACAAGAGGAGACACACTGGTCTTGCCATGGGATGGATACACTACAAAAAGGCATTTGACATGGTGCCTCATTCTTGGATCACCAAAAGCCTGGAGATATTAAATGTGGCAGATAACATCAGACAGTTGTTGGGCAAAAGTATGAAGTCCTGGGAAACAGAGTTAACATCAACTGGAGAATCCTTGTGAAGCGTGAAGATCAAGAGAGGTAACTTCCAGGGAGATAGTCTGTCCCCTCTGTTGTTTGTCCTTGCCCTGATGCCCCTGACCAGTGTACTGCGAAAAGTGAGAGCAGGATACAGGTTGGGAAAGGGAGGGCTTACCATGATTCACCTCCTCTTCATGGACGATCTTAAGCTCTTCGGGAAGAGTGAGAAGGAGTTGGATGTGCTTGTTGACACTGTCCGTATTTTCAGCAATGATATATGTATGCAATTTGGTATTAGTAAGTGTGGAGTCATTGTGAGGAAGAGGGGTAAGTTGAGCAGAAGTAACGGAATCCAGGTACCAGCAGGTGAGATGATAAAGCAAATTGACTCTGAAGAAGGATACAAGTATTTGGGCGTTCTGGAGGCTAATAACATGAAGAACAAAAAAATGAAGGAATTGATAAAAACTGAATACCTTCGGAGAGTAAGGAGCGTATTAAAGTCACATCTGAACAGTAGGAATGCCATAAGTGCAGTAAATTCCCGAGCTGTATCTATTATTAGGTACAGTGCGGGAATTCTGAGATGGAATGTTGCTGAACAAAAAGAAATGGATAGGAAGTCTAGGAAGCTATTGACTATCTACAACATGTTCCACAAGAGGAGTGATGTCGATAGACTCTACTTAAGGAGATATGAAGGTGGAAGAGGTCTTATCAGCATAGAGGACTGTGTTCAGATGGAGAAAAACAACCTACACAAATACGTGACTGATAGTAAGGAGCCAATGCTCAGAACTGTACTGAAGGAGGGGACAATAGGCCAGGGCATGTCCAATGAGGAAATAACATCAAGGAGAAAGAGCAGCCTTCAGGAAAAATCCCTTCATAGTACCTTCTTTGAGAAAACTGAATTTAGAGATCCACAGACATGGAACTGGTTGAAAAGAGGAGACCTTAAAAAGGCTACAGAAGGAATGTTAATGGCTGCGCAGGATCAGGCCCTCAAAACGAAGTGGTTGAAACACCATATTTACAAGGAGGAGGCTAGCCCACTGTGCAGGATCTGTGGAGATAGAGAGAGGAGACTGTGGCTCACATTGTATCCGAGTGTAAACACCTAGCCCAGACTCACTATAAGGGCTGGAGACATGATGTGATGGGCAGGGTGATCCACTGGCACCTATGCAAAGTAAACAATTTACCACATTCTGAGAAGTGGTATGAGCATAAGCCAGAGGCGGTGATAGAAACGATCAGGTGAAGGTGCTGTGGGATTTTAGGATACAGACGGACAAGGAACTGGAACACAATAGACCTGACCTGGTGGTTGTGAACAAAGAAAAAAGATCGTGCCTGATTGTGGATGTGGCCTGCCCATTCGACACGAGAGTGCAAGAGAAGGAGAGGGAGAAAATTAACCGATACCAGGACTTAAAGTGGGAGGTAAAAAGGATTTTGAACTGCCATGAAGTCAAAGTGTTCCCGATTGTCATAGGCGCACTAGGGACTATCTCAAAAAGTTTCCAGGGATGGTTAAAGAAAATTGGCCCCTTCACGCTTTTTGGAACGCTTCAAAAGGCATGCTTGCTTGGAACAGCAAGAACCCTCCGATACGTCCTGAATATCTGAGGCTGCAGGTAGTGGCTTGATATTCATTTCAACAAACTTTCCAGATAACTAACATCAATGACTGAGACTCAAACAGTAATAACAATAATAATAATAGTAATAATAATTGTTTATACATATGGCATAAGGCCAACAATTACCCAGTGCATTACTGATACTTTTATTTTATCGACCCCGTAAGGATGAAAGGCAAAGTTAACCCCGGTGGTTAACACACACACACACATCTATCTTGGGCGGGTAAAATTCCCGAGATCATGGGCGTGTTCTCTCCAGCGGTCTCTTTCCCTCACTGGGCATCAACGTATGTTAACCTTGGTCTTCCTCTTCCAGTGTGTCCATGCAGAGTCTTCCACAGGAGCACTGAGTGCCGTGTCAACTCTGGATGTCGGTGAGCATGACTAGCTAACCTGTCTCCTCTGTGCCACTCACGAGCTGACTTTTGGGCGGCTCCCCCGCAGCACAGAGTTCTTCATCCTCAGTGATTAATGTTCAGAGCCATCCTCAGCATTCCCCGAGTAGCACCCATCCACAATCTGAGTGAGTTTACAGGACAGTGTCCAAGTCTCAGACCCGTACAGCAGCACAGACTTCACTACAGCAACGAAGAGACGGATCTTCAGGTCTTTACGAAGGTCCGACTTCCACACCAATCTCAAATTGTGGCACGCCGCCAAGGCTTTGCACTTCCTCTCGACCACATCATCTTCCCTGTTTCCAATCTTTGCTCCCAAATACGGAAAGTTCTCAACCAATTCTAGCGGCTTCCCGCCTACATTAGTAATCTTCTCTCGCTTCTTAATAGTATCTACCAGATACTTCGTCTTAATCTCATTCACACAATTTCCACCTCTTGCATCAAATCCTCTGCCTCCTTCACTGTGTTTGTCACCAGAACTATGTCGTTGGCAAATGCAGCATCCGATATCTATTTCGCCTAAACTCTCCTGCTCTCAGCTGGTGTTTCAGTAAAGCCAGAGTCCATGTGTTTCTCCGGCGCAAGGCGCATACAATAGTCCACGTCGATGATAAACAGGTAGGAAGCCAATATAACTCCCTGGAGCGTGTGTGATTATGTTTGGGTGTGTCTATGCATTGACAAGTAACAATGCAGTACAATAAAAATATATATTAATTTAACGCTTGATATAGTGGAAGAAGTGGCATCGAATTAGAAATAAAAGAAGAAAGAGAGAGATGAAAAAAAGTGAGAGAGGATGAAACGAAAAAGAAATCGGATTGGAATCACGCATGTGTTCACTGAGCCATTTTGGAAAAAAATGAGATGTATGTCTTCATAGAGTCGAATATTTTCTCAATTATTTCTATATTCTTGGTTTCAATAAATAAATGTTCATATGTTCATATACCTTTTTCTAATTTTTTTATCAATCCATCTAGATAATTAATCATATATATATATATATATATATATATATATATATATATATATATATATATATATATATATATATATATATATATATATATATATATATATATTTCGTTTCTGATATATATATATATATATATATATTCCTTATTGGCAACATGACCCTCCCAAAGCATAACAATATATATATATCTCATATATATTTCTGCTCCCTCACAAGTTGAGGTTATTAAGTTGCGTGTGTTGGACTGTTATTTCTATTCAATACACGCTTACCACGTTTGGCTACCGGAGCACGAGGTGACAAATTCATCTTTCTGTGTGAACGTTGGCAAATAGTGTTTGTTGCATTTAATCAGATTCTCACGCTGATGAAGCCCAGGATTATCTGTTACAAACACACTCAGGGCGAAACAGATTAGGGATAATCTGTCCGAGAGATATAATGGTTATTGAGGCGGTTTGTATAAAAATATATTTTTATTTTATCATTCTGTCTGCTTCTTGGTTAAATATTTCAAACAAATGTGGTTTTTCAACCCTTGTAATTTTAGACACACGGTTTACTGTGTTTCTTACCATATATTATTAATCGGCTCAGTATTTTTATACTTGGAGCTTAATAGTTACAGGGTTCCAATTGAGTTTTAACTCTAATTTTCATATATATATATATATATATATATATAACAAAGGAATTGTGGAAAGGAACTAGATGGACCATAACGCACCAGAGTACTCAATACTTAGGGTAGTAGAGTGGGAAATAGGAAAAAGTATGACCTCGACGGCAGAGCTCAAGTCGTTTCGACGGCTATTTCTGATTATATTTGTGGTATGGAACCAGATGGACCATAACGCACCAGAGTACTCAATATTTAGGGTAGTAGAGTGGGTAATAGGAAAATGTATGATCCCGACGGCAGAGCTCAAGCCGTTTTGGACGGCTATTTCTGGACTGAAATAGCCGTCGATACGGCTTGAGCTCTGCCGTCGGGGTCATACATTTTCATATATATATGTGTGTATATATATATATTTATATATATATATATATATATATATATATATATATATATATATATATATATACGAGGAGAGATGACCCCTTAGTCTTTGTCAAGGCAGAATTCTAGGAGAAGGAAAACTCTGATATAGCACCTGCAACCCTGATGGTATCCAATGACGTTGACGTGTTCTTCTTTTTGGTGAATATCATATTGGTTAAGAGAGTGGGACTGGCTTTGTGCAGTGCCTTTGCTCACTATAAAAGCTTCACGGCACAGGCATTGCTTTATATCTGGAGATCTCTCATCACAGGGTACAATGGGCCCAGCACTGTGTGTCAGTAATTGTCACAAGTGTAGTGTTTGTACCAGAGTTTTCAAGTCGCTGGCTGGACTAAAAAGTCACACTCGTTCAGCGCATCAGTAGGGGTTCTCCTACATGGATATAAAGTAGTGGCCGTACTCGAAAAAGAGTTGGCAGCCACCATATATATATATAAGCCGTCAGAAAATCAATATTATGATGCATAATCCTCACTTGTTGTTGAACCATTATGCAAGAAACTTCGTAAAAGGGTGTTGTCAGTAAATATAATAATGACTCTGAATTTTACAGTATTGCACCAAATAATATTATGTCGCCTGGCATGGAGAAAATAGTTTCTCACAAATAGCTTTGTGTCTGTGTATTTTTTAGTTTTAATAAAACTTTCTCCCGAATTGAAGCCAAACTTTCTAGATTCCCAGCATAATTTCTAATGATATTTAATAACAAGCATAAATGTTGCTTTCCTCACAAGAAAGCTGTAAATATTCGTATGATAGAAATGGAATATAATTAGAAATATTGCACACATTTTAATATAAATATTGATTGGCAATGCCGTTGGTATGTAAATTAAATGCTTTGGTCCATAGCTCATAACAGAAAGTTGAATTTATTTTAAGGATGTAATTTGAATTTCTACTTTCACGATAACATTGGAAACTATATAAATATGTATATAAAATCTTTGGTTTATCTATTTTGTCTGGCTTTGAAATGTGTACATCAGCATTTATTTTTACACGCCAGTTCTTTTCATTAAAAGGGAAGTTCGTTCTGCGTACTGCTACACTGGACGTTTATTTCTTCTTCGCAGATTCACAACACATTATGTTACGGCATACCTGTGAAAATAAGAAAGTATTTTCATGAGTTTCATATAAATTTGTAATTTATGAGAACTCAAGCTGTTGTCTTTTCTCATTCGTAATTTTCTTAACCACGCATCGAAATAATTTACTTTAATGTGCCAATTAAGCACATTTGCGAACATCAGAACAAGATCGATCATCATCATCATCATCATCATCATCATTTTACATCCGCTTTTCCCTGCTTGCAAGGGTGGGACGGGAACTGATTCTGGCTTGATTTCTACAGCTGGATGCCCTTACTAATACCAACCTCATTTACAGTGAGTGCTGGGTGCTTTTCTGCCGTGGCACCTCCATGACCACTTTGCAGTGGAATGATATGGACCTCAGTCCTATAATCTCATTTCTACAGCTGAGTAAACTGGAGCAATGTGAAATAAAGTGTCTTGTTCAAGACACTTTACCTGGTCCGAGAATTTAACTCACATCCTTTCGATTGCAAGGCCAATGCTCTAACCACTAAGCCATGTGCCGCCATATTTAATATTACCTCAACATATTAAATCCTCCAACAATACAAAAACCATTCCACCCCAGAGAAATGGCTAACGGATATAACAGATTTTACATTTAAGATATTGAACAATGCTCAAGTCACAGATCACCGCCTGGGTCATTACTCCAGCAGAGAGCTTCTTGTAGCAATTGCGCGAACGTCAACTGGTGTAAGAGAAATCGGAACTGTTCAATATAAGATTATCATCACCAATTACCATACGTCTGTTTCAGCCGATGGGGTTCAAAGCTTTCCCATTTAACCATGTTAACCTCAAAGGAGAGAGTAAATCTCTTTCGTATTCAAACCTCACTAACAAAGCACAGTTGACTCAGGAATTTTTCTGCAAAATCTTCGGATTTTCAATTGAGTGGACTTTGAATTCCATCGGGCAGTGCTTGTTTTGTTTCACTCCGCACAGCTCTGGTACCGATAGAAGTGGCCTGCAACAAGTGATACTAATCAATGACAATATTAACATTATATCTGCCATGATGTCTTTCAATGCTATCAGAAGAGGGTGTGCTGACGGTGTCACACCAGGTTGCGACATAGTCATACTTTCTTCACACCGAGCTGAGACCAGGCTTCTACTGCTGAGTGCGACTGTTGCACTCACTAAGAGGTTCTTTCGAACCACTCTAGGTCCCTTTGATCGAGACCTCCTCTTGATTATTTTGAGGATGACAAACTATTGCTGTCTTTAGAAGGTTGGATGTGATGGTAATCGTTATGCATACCGACTCTAAACTGGGGGAGGAATTAAACCAGGAGCAAATGTGAGAGAACGGTGTTAACCTGTTTGGCAATGCAGCTCCCTGCTCAACTGAGTATGGAAGTGTTAAGCACGCAGTTGTAGTGCGTGTGTATCATAACCCCAGCTGTGGATATTATTAATCTTAGCCTTGAGCTTTCCGGCAACTCTCGTTAGATGGTCTCGGTAGGAAAGTTTGCAAGCCAATTTTACACCAAAATATTTAGGGTGAGGTTCAATCTTGACAGGTCTATCACAGAAGGCGTCCTTGAGATCCGTATTAATTTGTCTAGTGCTGAGATGGAATGATGTCATAGTGGTCATGTTGGGGTTGAGTCGAAGGCCCCAGTAGGATTAGTACTCCCATCTTCTTCAGATATTCTGTGAGTGTAAAGTTGTGTCTGTAGGGATTAATATATGCAGGGATTTCAACAGAGTTATCGTGTCTCTGGTGAGGAAAGGCCTCGAGTTCAATTCATCGAAGTCAGATTTCATGAATATGAATTACGACACCGACAATTCTAAGATCACCGTCATTTTTCGATATTCTATCAGGTGCAGAAGATCACACGAGAAGATGTTTGATCCATGGTTCAACGATTCCCTTATTTACCACACTCGATAGAGTCTCAGGTCCAAGCTTCACAAGCTCGAAATATTGGACAGAAATCTAAGCATGAATGACGCGATTCCGTTGTCATTCTGCCGATGAACTGTTTCTCCATGTCGAAGATTTTATATACCATTCGGAATCTTTAGTTTGATGACGTCGGATGGCAACAAACCACCTTGACACTCAGATTCGGTGTCCATGGAATCCGGTCTCCAGGTTCTTGTCATTAGCAACATGTGTAAACACAAAACATTAGAAAATACTGCGGTCGGGATATTCGAATGGTACCTATACGACTTTGCCTCCATTTCCCAAAGGAAAATGCGTGGCCCTCGAAGGTGATGAAAGTTGTGACTTCTTGACAGCACCATCTTCCACGTTTACGCTCAGCATCCCAAAACCATACTGGAGCTTGGCTAACCCGTATCCTTGTTGTCGACTGGTACACATAAGATGTCATGTTGTCTAAATTAGACTTCCAAATGTCCGGAAAATACGGTTACACTCCCAGGATTATTTTCCCATCAATTTGAATACCGCAAGCCTTCGAAATATTAGCACTCCACAAGGTGACCCTTGGTTCATCGATTCCTTTGTTTGCCATACGATCGACTCTCAAGTCCACACTTCACATCCTCAAAATGGAAATCTTCACCCTGGCAAAGCTTTATTTTACTTTTCGCATTGCCGTCTGTTATGGGGTAGTTATGCATCACCCAGTACGATGACAGTGGATGGCAGAAAATTACATTACCAGCAGACTTTCAATGTATATCGTTAAATATACAACGGTGAAAATATTTCTGGTGTCATTGTAGTCTTGACGTTCCTTAGAAATGAACCGCACGAAACAGAGTGGCGTTTTTATGTCATCTTCCTAGCTATCCTTGGGGCTAACGCCTTCTTAACTCTGTCCACTGATACGCTGAGTTGTCATAAACCTGTGGTTACTTACATCGTATCTATATTGTTACTATTGGGTTACACATACATGCATGCAGATATAAATATATTAATACATTGATTTAATATTTAAAGAACAGCTGGAAAACATGTCACGTATCAAACATTGTATCACTGAATTTATTTTCATTAGACTTTTCTGTTGATTGTCTCTGGAAGATTACATGTCAATATGTTATGGAGAGAAACAAACCAAGTAAATAAAGTATCAATCACAAAGTTTACACGTCTATAATCGTAAATAACAAAACATGAACAAAGAAAAAAGCTATTTCAAGACAAAATATCTGCCTCAAATGAGAAATGTAGTTCGTTATGATTAATATATATTTATAAACATTCGTAGTAAACTTACTCTTTGCTACATCTTTTCTACAGATCTTGTTTCCACTGACACTTGCGCTGTACACGACGTGTTAAGTGCAGTGGATGGCGTGGTTTTTATTTCACGTTAAGGATATTTCATTTCCCCTGAACCGTAATCATCATTTGGATATTTGACTTCACTACATCACATTGCTCATACATTTAACTATAGCATGCTTGTTCCTAGATGAAAGAAACCATTACTGGTATCACCATTCATGTTTGCATATATAGATATTTAAGATGAAAGTATGTTATTTTGCTACCCGACTACTCTTAATATATTTGGATAACGTAAATGTCGACGTCTGTTAAGTTGTTCTATTGCTATAAAATGCTGAACTAATTGTTACTACTTTTTAATTATTTATAATTGATAGTGACATGTAATTTAATTTAAAACCAATGTTTACAAGCCGTGACTACAGTGACCCGAAGGTTTGAAACAGAAAAGCAAACTAACATTTCAAAGAATTTATAAATTAAATATATATATATATTTGAAACAAACAAATTAGGCAAGAGTGTTTAATTGAAAATGATAAGACATGAGAATTATAGTGCTGTAGAAGTAACAGTGGTGATACACGGAATCAACGTATGCTACTGGTGCTCCTGCTGACAATGAGAATGGGAATGATGTTGTTGTCGGTAAATGATATTGTAAAGAAAAAGATGGTTGTGAAAATTAGAGAGAAGCTAAGACGTAAGTGACGGCAATTGTGTCAAAGAGGACGTCGACAAAGAAGACGAAGAAGACGAAGAAGAGGTAGAAAACGTGCATGAGGAAGAACAAGTGAAAGTGTGAGAGTGGGAGAAGAAGAAGAAGAAGAAGAAGAAGAAGAAGAAGAAGAAGAAGAAGAAGAAGAAGAAGAAGAATTCATGATGCTGTTGCTGACGTTGCGGAGCAGGAGGAAATACACTATGATCATGACAGCTATGTTGATAGTGATGATGTTCGTGATGACTGTTAAGCGTGCAATTGATTCCAGAGCGTAAAGTAATTATTTAAGAAAAGAGAAAAAAAAGTTAATTAAAATAGCTTTCCGAAAAAAATCTTTCTCCTCAGAGCACTTGAATTGTTGTCTCATTAAATCAGTGAATAAATCTCAATGAGGAAACAGTTAATTATTCATACTGTTAGCTTACGGATGTACACTGCATAAAACGGCACGTTGTTGTTGTCGATGTTGTTTGCAGTGTAAATGCCGAAAGTCATGATCAATAGCTATACAGAACATTAACGGGAAGAAATAGGCGAAAATGCAAACACTTAACGAAATACTGAAATTGCAGTTGTATCGCAAGTGATATTAACACCAGCCCGGTTTCAATGGTACAAACTACATGAGAATTATGAAAAAGCATTAGAGAATTCTGAATGCTACTGCAGCCCTTTTAGCAAGAATGTTTACACTTCAACGGAAAGTATTTAGACATACTTCAAATGCGTTTTATTGAGAGGTAAATATGCATAGTATCAATATTAATATATGCTTTGATTCAAAATATACATAATAGACAGATATTTAATTTCGATTTTATAGTGTGCAAAATATTTTGGAGTACAATCATAATGAACATGCTATTATGATACGTGCTCTAGATGAGTGGAAGAACATTTCTTTGAATCTAAAGCATATATGTTCGAATAAGTGAACATAAAATCTGCTACCAGTTTAATAATAATTTAACGCTTATGTTTGTAATAGTATATGCACGGGTTACGTTGCAGCAGTTTGAGTGAATGGAAATTAGTTCTTATGCTGTATATTATTCCTTAAAATCTACATTGATTTATGTTATGATCACAAACATTGCTTAAGAATATTTCTAGGCAATCACAAGTTTCCAGATTCGATTCCACTGCGTTTAATTATTTTGTTTAATTATTTTTGTTTAATATTTTTGTTTGAATCGATCCTAGATTATAATTGAAACACACCTAAATTCTATGGAGGCAAGATGTACCTCCCACTCTATCGATACTATGAGATTTAGATATTTAAAACGTTTACAGATCAATCAACTTTAATGAAAAATTATGTATTATTTTGACTGAAAGCTGATAATTCTTTAGTTCCCCATTCATAATTTCCTGGTTACATATGATATATAATATGTTTTACGTTCATGTATCAAGTACTGTAGTGCAGCTGGCGTGACTCATTGTAACCACAATTACAAGATTGAGACAGACGAAACTGCAATATCATTTCAGTTCAAGTAGGGATTTATTTCATTTATCAATATTTTTTTTTCTACATGGATAAATATGAACATTTTTTTCGAAAGGAACCGGAGAAAATAGGACGACTTCTTGCAGTAATGAAAAGAAATATTGAAAATACTAGGGCAAATTTAACAATAAACATAACTGTAATAGAAACTTGTTATAACATTTTCTGCGGTGAAAGATGACTAATAATTCCACGTGCAAACTCAAACTGATCTTCAATATATTTTTCTTTATCCCTATATGTTCAATTATACAATCGATTCTTCAATCATTATCTCTTAATAATTTACCACAATCACGGCGAGCGTTTTGCTTATTTGCGAATGAAAAACGTTATTACAGATCCGTGACATCTACGGTTTACAAACTTCCTCTTTTTGTCTCTTCGGTATTTTTAACTTGTCTTCCAACAACGGACGCTTCGTAGATTTGATATTTCGAGTTACGGGTCAGTAAACCAAACATTATAAACATCATGCTCGATACAGAATATCAATAAATCAATTCATGATTCAATTATGATGTTTTGATATTTACTACAAACAGATAGTGACGCGTTACAATCACACACAATATGTGTATGTTAAGGAAATTCAACAAATACACTTTAAAGAGAGTTTTTCTTCATTTCAGCCGTGTTTCCGCTTGCATCAGATAAGTACGTCGTGTTCAATTCTCTTCTTCCATTATTTCAACGCTGAATTCATCTAGATTGTTGAAGCCAGTGTCTTTCAGCAAGGTTTCCATGTATGTTATTGCCATTCGATATATGCTTCTATGTCCGAATGGTTGTGTCCACAATACCAGTGTTGGAACCTCTTACACACACACACCACACAAACACATACACATAGATACACACACACACATACACACATACACACATACACATATATACACACACATACACACACACACTCACACACACACACACACACACATATATATATATATATATATATTGATATAGATATATCTGCAAAAGTTCTATTTAAATTGTTGGGATACAACAAGTTAATATTTTTATAACTGATATAAAGCACTCGACAAGTATTTGGAGTAGATATACGATATTAATAAATGGAAACTATATTTATGAAACCATATATATATATATAAATGTTTAATATAGAAAAGCTTCTACAGGACTAGAACTGTTTCATTCGTGAGAAATCAGATGATTTCTCACGAATGAAATCAGTTCTAGTCCTGTAGAAGCTTTTCTATATTAAACATTTATACTCTGCTTGTGGTTACTCCCGATTGAACCCGGGATAACTTATATATATATATATATATATATATATATATATATATATATATATATATATATATATATATATATAAGAAAGTGTTGAAGTTTGCTTGAAGCATTGTGGAATAATAAAATTGGACGTTTTGGAAGCCTCAACAATGCAGATGGGTAAATCTCCGGGTATCAGAATCAGGTGGTAATGGGCGAGATGCAAGAGCAAATGTAAAATGAGACGTATAGGGTGTAGAGCAACGTAGGAAAGAGTGTAAAAATAATAACACGAGATAGATTTACCTTGGAAGTGATATAATTGCCCCTATATTTCTGATTTCGCATCCATCAACTGGGGGTTTTCCGTGGGGAAAGCTTCTAGTCCGAGAGAAAGAACACATGGCCTCTGTCGTCCACACACAGTAGACAACAGAGGCCACGTGTTGTTCCTCTCCGACTAAAAATCTCCAGTTGATGGATGCGAAATCAGAAATATAGGGACACTTAAATCACTTCCAAGGTAACTCTATCTCGTGTTATTATTTTTACACTCTTTCCTACGTTCCTCTTCACCCTATACGTCTCAATCTACATTTCCTCTTATATCTCTCTCATTACCACCTGATTCTGTTACCCGGAGATTTACCCATCTGCATTGTTGAGGCTTCCAAAACGACCAATTATATATATTATATATATATATACACATATATATATATATATATATATATATATATATATATATATTGAAAAACTTGCGCTATTATTTTAAAGTAGTGACTTTGTCACTTACTTCTTTTGTCAACAAGGGAAAGGGAGATAAGCTCACAGATCTGTTTCACACTATTAGTGTTCATCAGAGCCTAGCACACGCCGATCGTAAAATTATGAATTGTTTAATATAAGGAACTGTTTCTTTGTTTTTCTTCATTATTTGTATTAATTTATATATATATATATATATATATATATATATATATATATATATATATATATATATATATATATATATATATATACTTTATTATATACTATTTAACAATAGGTAGAACTGGTGGTTCGGGTTGGTAAACGATTATGCAATAACTTAATTTAAAACACTGAACGTTATACAAATCACCCATCGTAAATACGTTATGCAGTAGTTTTTGCAGGCACAATATAGAGTGTTTACACAACAATGTCCCCGCTCTATCTAGGGTTTGTCAAGTGGAGGCAGTGCCATATCCAACTTACAGAATTCCAATCCTTGAGTATACCCGGAGCGTAGCCGCACAGATCAAAAGATAATAATGTATTAGTCGTCGGTCAGAAACCTTAGTCTACCTCATACCATTTGGTTATATATATCATATCGTACTACACCGCATAGTACTTTCCATATATAATATGATATATAATATTCGCTGACCCTAGATTTGATAATAGCCACGGATTTAATTTTACTTAGAGTAATTTAACTTGAACTCCAGAAATAACAATATACTTATATTTTCTACCTAAGTGTGGCTATGTGTAACGTATCTCACATAAAATAGAGCGCCAGGAAGCAACCTAGAAAATCTATTACGCTACCTACATATATATCCTCATATCATTTTCGTCGGTATGTGGGCGTTGGTGAGGTATGTTAATCCATCGATGGGTACCGTGTGGTCCTTTGAGTAACCCGTAGTTCAGTCTAACTTTGTCTATTGATTGAGAGTGAGTAAAATTGATTAAATAAATAATCGATTTTGTCTCCTTCACTTTTTGAATATAATTGATCACTAGTAACCTCTTTACCTTCGACATTGCAATGATGTACTGGACTACCGAACCGCTTGAAAATAAACGACACCTAATTTAGCCCTCAGAGCAAGCACACACACACACACACACACACACACACACACACACACACACACACACACACACACACACACACACATATATATATATATATATATATATATATATATATATATATATATATATATATATATATATATATATATATATATATATATATATATATATATACGCACGGAAAAGCTTATTTTTCAAATAATTTAGTTTTGTAAATCCTGGCCATGAGACGTAAAAAGTAACTGCCTGCATTTAACATAAATTTAGGAGATTTGGACATTGTGTTTGTAAGTTCTAGTAAATATTATTGTTTTTGAAAATTACCCAATCTAGTCATTCAAATTATTCATGAAACCTTACACTTTATATAATTGTTTGTATATCTATTTGAAATCCCTATTTTTTTCTAGACAATATATATATTTTCTTCTACTTAAATGTTTACATAGTTGTGTTCCTCTTTAAATACCGTCACGGTAGACTGAGGTGTTTCACTGAGGACCAATAGATTAATACCTCTTGATCTCTGCGGCAGTCTAGCCCGGAATATAATTATGGAATACCATTCCCTAAAACGGATATATTTCTGTCACCATTTGACAACCCCTATATCTTGCAGCACACCTACCATTGCACAAAGCTTGCATCAGGTGTCATTCGAGGACCGCCTACTATCGATAAAACAACATATTTACAGGCTGTCCCCGAACCAAATTTTCTATTTTCTATCTGCTATTTTTTCTCTAACTCAATTGTGTTACATAATTCTGCTAATAACAACTGATGAAATCGCCTTGTCTTGCATCATAATAGGATGATAGAGCCGGGCGATTGAATTATTTATAGTGTTCTCGCGGAATCTCCATTCTAAGGTAAAATTTCCAGTGTCACACCTTTTGATGGTTCTTTAATACACACACACACACACACACAGACTCACACACACACATACACACACACACACATACACACAAACACACATACACACACACACACACACACACACACACATATATATATATATATACATACATACATACATATATATATATATATATATATATATATATATATATATATATATATATTAGAAAGTGAGGTTTTTTTTACAAATTGAAAAATAACCGAGGTGTCCTACACGATTGAAAGTATAAAGAAAAAGAGATGAAATCGAAAATGCAACTGGAGTCTTATTTTTTTTTTAAATATATATATTTATTTGGTTCCTTTACCGGTTTCGCAGTTCTTCTGCTTTTCAAAAGTAGAGTTGAGATGGAGGGTCTGTGGTTTTTCTCACATCCGTGGTTGTCTCACATGTGAGAAAAACCACAGACCCTCCATCTCAACTCTACTTTTGAAAAGCAGAAGAACTGCGAAACCGGTAAAGGAACCAAATAAATATATATATTTAAAAAAAAAAAATATAAGACTCCAGTTGCATTTTCGATTTCATCTCTTTTTCTTTATATATATATATGCATATTGTTATATATATATATGTATATTAATATATATATATATATATATATATATATATATATATATATATGTTGGAATACAACAAGCAAATATTTTTATAACTGATATTAAGTACTCAACAAATAATTGGAGTAAAAATACGATATTAACAAATGGAAACTATATTTATAAAACCATATTTATTTCATTATACATATTTCAAGGACACCAAGTTAAATTATGGTGGGCTTTCATCAGATAAAATATAATATAGAGCAGTTTTATAAATAAATATTGACATACCCTTAAATAATGCAACCATTACTCTTGGAAGCTCCCGGATAGTCTATCTGACATATATATATATATATATATATATATATATATATATATATATATATATATATATATGGTAATAATAATAAATGTGAAGACTAAAATCCAAAGAGGGCTCGATAAGAATAAATATATATCAAATATATAAGAACCCTAGAGCAAATATTCAATCTGTTATTTAAAAAGAAAAAAAAATATATATATATATATATATATATATATATATATATATATATATATAATATATATAATATATATGTATATACATATATAATATACATATTAAATTGTTCATATATATGAATACCTGTACATAATTATCTAGTTTACAGATATTTGAAGAGGTTAGACATGTTCATACATATAAAATTACAAATGCACATTCCAAACTGCAAATATGAATGTGTATTAAATGCTTGTGTGTTGATGTTTCGTTCGTCTTTAAACACAATAATGCACACACACACACACGCACCCCACCCACCCCACACACACAGCACACACACAAAAACACACACACACACACACACACACACATATATATATATATATATCATATATATATATTTACAGTGAAATAGTAATTTAACATTCTATTTATAACTTTTCATGCTCCCAGATGTGTTGGACGAAGGGTGAGGAACAAAAATGCATAAATCAACAGGCTCCCACCCAGTGTCTTTCTAAAAATCTCCAATTAAAAGGATTTCCTCAACTTTTGTCACATTAATGTCGAAACAATATAATTTTGAATGGAACGTCATATTCAGACAATCATATATGAAATAATTAATGATACTAAAGAACGCTTAATACGTCAAATATTCATTTACTCGGTAATCATACATGCATAGGAATAAAAAAAGTCGCATTGAGGGCTTCTTTTGTTAAAAACAGCTGCAGAATTCCACACGCAAGATATCAAATTTAACATAGGGGCCACCTAAAGAACACCAGGAAAGTACGTATCAAAGAGGCTACTCTCTGACAATTCCAATTGTCTAATCCTAAACAGAAATTGTTATTTGTCTGAAGCTGATTCCCTATTGTGATTACACCAGTTTGTTCATGTAAGTACTCCTCCGATCAAGTTTTTTTTATGCAGTATAGCACCGCCTTTAACTATCATAATTTTGCAATTTCATTTTTTTGAAAAACAACGGTCCTAAACTTGATGTCTCATGAAATTTAAGGTAAACACGTAAACTGTTGTTTTGATTTGTGTTTCTTACTTTAATCTAATTTTCATTCGTAAATTTCTAATTTACATAATACCGGCTTTGCCAAAACAAATACAATCAATTATTTATAATTATATCAAAATAATTTCGAGTAGATTTCCATTAATGTAAATGTAGTTTTGGATCTGAAAATATTTGATGATATATCTCTATCAACAGCAGTATAAAGTTATATCATACAAAGGCAATTGGTATGGCTTCAGAAAATTGATTGAAATAGATAACTAACTTAAACAAATAGAGCCGTAGTCAATCTCAGCAAGAAAATCAACAACAGCAATAATAATAAACGTAATACTATTACTTATAATAATAATTTCTACTTTTGGCACAAGGCCAGCAATTACCCCAGTGTATTACTGGTACTTTATTTTATCGACCCCGTAAGGATAAAAAGGCAAAGTTAACCTCGGCGGGATTTGAACTCAGATCATAAAGGGCTGTAACTCTTTGTTGCAAAGCATGGCATCCAACCCTCTACCAATACTGCCAATCCAAATAATAATAACATACAATTTGGATGTATATGTGGCAAGGTACATAACTAGTTTGCTCTAGTGAACTAATGGTTTTTGTGATTAGTAAGACCAACTAACAAAACATGATAGCTATGCTTGAGTCCCAAATCATATGAAAAGCAGCTGCATAGGAAACGCACATTTACAGCAAGTGGGCTAAAAAGAGGTACAGAAAATATCGAGAATGAAAGGCAAACCATTAATTGTCACCCGATAAATACAAAGGAAAATACTTCCACAGTTTGCTTCATCAATAAGGGGCTTCCCAAAAGGAAATATTGAAACTAAAGAAGAAATTAGGGGACGAGTCTCTGCGTAGAAGCAGTACTACAATAAATATTGAATTGTCCATTTGAAGAATGGACGACTGAATTGATTATGAAATCTTTTGAGACTATCTTACTTATAGTGATTCTGCTCAACGACACCGAACAACAAGAAGATAATTACATTTCATATCGATTACTTGGGTCGGTTGAAACCAGATAGGAAAGTGGATCTTCAACAAAGCAAGCGTGAATCGTAAATTGTCTCCACCAAAACATTGCCCTCCTGGGTGTTGCACAAATACTCAAGAACGTACGGTTTGTGCAAGGGAATAGTTGAGACTAGAAAGAAAGGTGAAAATACAGTAGTCATCATGAATAATGTACAGATTAATGATAAAAATAATGCTTTCTAATTTAGGCATAAGTCCAACAACTTGGGAGAGAGGAAAATCGAGTATATCGTCACCAATATTTTACAATTATGTACTATATCAACCCTAGAAAAAAGTCATATTGTTACCTCGATTGTGGAAGTTGAACACATATATTAAGCATCAAAATACATAACACGAAACGTTTTATTTGATACCCTTCCATTCCATAAACAAGTAACCAGCTGGTGTCTTTACAGGAAATATCACAATGGGCATTCAGACAAATGACGCTTAAAATATTTACAAGGGTATCATACGGTTATGGAAGATACAGATTCATAAGATACTGATCTTGGGACAACAGCGGAATGGCCTTCTGTGGAGAAACAATTTTAAGGCTGAGTACGTAAGAAATTGGAAGCCCTATCAACTACAAACCACCAGGTTTAGAAAAGCTTATATGAACCTAAATGCAACAATATCGCAGAAATTAATTAAACATCTCAATGACCAAATTGAGCAAGAAGAGAAAATTCTGAATATTGCAAGAATTGATAAGCAGAATCTTCTATGAATTATTTTACAAAGAGTTATTCTGGAAATATTAGCCATGAGTAATGAAGCACTAATATGCAAACATCTTAAACATGCTTCGCATAAGTCGTGGGCGCTACAGCAGATACAGTCAAACGAGAAAGCTATGGAAAATAAGTCCATCCTCATTGTAAAGGGAAGCACTTTAGGATAATTTCTTCTTTCCCTATTCTGTTTGCCTGAATCTCATTAAAACAATAAGTTTTGTGTCAACCATATTTTGTGTAAAAACGAGCTGAGGTTTTACGCTGCAGATAGAATGAGTAACTGGAACCTCTGACGCAAACACTAAATAAATTTCTTAGATCAATTAATATGAGAGGAAATTTAATTAGATCATTGATATAATGCAAGATAAGAAAAGAAGGGTATGAGCATTAAACATTACGTATAAGTAGGAACAAATAAACTATACGGTGTACATTTGAAAACCCACAGCTTCTCTGTCTCTTTATAATGATTGTTCCATTTTCGGTCATATAAATCACGAGGTTAAAATCTCATGATTTGTATGCTTTTTACTTAATATATAAATTGAATGAAACTAATAAAATATGCGAGAATGTTGGGGCTTTGCATTAAAATATTTAATGTTTCTTAAGATGTCAATTAGTGGGAACAAAGATGGGACCTCATGACTTGCAAATAAATTTCTGTAGCAATGCTTAGAAGAATAATTCAAAATGTCCGAAGGAATGAATAATCGAGCCAGGGTGCAACAAATATAAAAGACAGAAATACTTTTGAAAATAATATTACAAACGTTACAGATTAATATTTAAAACCGGAGCAAAGCCCATATATATATATATATATATACGGGATACAAGATTATTGTTATAGGTAGTCCACTTAGGTGTAGTCCAGTTAAGGTACTCCGAGTAGTGGATGGTATTAACGCTTGGCTAAGTTTGACTCAACAAGGCGTTTCCATAGTGATGTTGCATTCTCGCTAGCTCTGGTGAATTGACTTGTTAAAACTATGTATTGGTGATCGATTGACGCGGAAACAGGTGGGTAGCGATCTCTAGACCTACTAGTTCAGAGAAACAATTGTCAGCAATGTGATTAAAGCCCTTTTTGTATAGCAAACCGTGTCACACTTCTTTCTTGATATACACACACATATATATATATATATATATATATATATATATATATATATATATATATATATATATATATATATATATGTATATCAAGAAAGATACAGTTCAAAAGTAACCAATCTTAAAGAGAGAGATGGAGATAGGAGAGGCGATAGGAGAGGAGAGATTGGTGAATTAGTTAGAAGCCAAAGCGTAAAGGCATGTCCTCAATGTGCAATATACAGTAGAAAGCAGCTAGGTGGCTGGGTTCATGCAGAAGTTAGGCGCGCAGAGCTAGAAATATTCATTAGTTAAGCAAAATAAGACCACACATTTCACAAGGGAGACATTATTAAAAGATTGTCAACATATTTTAGTTTGATGTAAGGAATGTAGAGAATAATAATAATATTATTAATAATAATAATGTCCGTTTACAATTGTTTCACTACTCCATATATTTCTGGATCAAATGACTATATATCATTATTGATCTCGTTCAGTTGAAAATAATTAACATATTTAAAAACAGAGCAGCTCATCGGAACTTCAAAGGAATATAAATAATGATATATAGTCATTTGATCCAGAAATATTATATGGAGTAGCGAAACAATTGTAAACGGACATTATTATTATTAATATATTATTATTATTCTCTACATTCCTTACATCAAACTAAAATATGTTGACAATCTTTTAATAATGTCTTCCTTGTGAAATGTGTGGTCTTGTTTTGCTTAACTAATGAATATATATATATGTATATATATATATATATGGTTGAATCCCGCTAGCTGCTCTTCGAAGTATTTTTCTCTGAAGCTGTATCATCTGCAAGTTATAGATATAATGAAGACATTTAGAATATTCCATCCAAAATCTGACATATTTAGCACAAATGCCGGGAGGTGGGTATCTACTGTGACAAAATATTTTGTACAAAATATCTAATCCTGGAAAGAATTATGGAAAACTATAAGAGTATCTAGAAAATAGGAACAAATCAAGAAACTGTTTTCTAGCTTCAGGGTAAAAACTAAAATGAAATATAGTCCAAAATATGTTTCTATATTAAACATCAGGCCAGTAACTTTCAGGGTGAGTAAAGTGGATTATGTTGCTCCGAGTACATGACTAGCAAATTATTTAATCGTTCCATGGAATGAAATATATCAAACTTTAACCGATGCATTAACGATTCCGCTAATCCGACACCCGAATGTACACGTATGCAAGTTATCGACAAATAGTGTAAATTTCAAAACAAAACCGTAAAAATATATTACTCTTAGTACAGTACCTTTTCATATAGCATTAGAATATAGAAATCTACGCACACACACACACATGCATGTATATATATATATATATATATACATGTATGTGTGTGTGTGTGTGTATGTGCCCGCGCGTAGATTTCTATACTCTAATGCTGGATGAAAAGATACAGTACGAAGAGTAATATATTTTTCCGGTTTTATATATATATATATATATATATATATATATATATATAGTAAAGATGCGGACTAAACGGGGTTGCGTATGCATCCCCCAATCAGTAAATACTGAGGCAAATCAATTCAAGCACACAACATTATATTTTTTCTTCCAAATAAGATTTGTCAATCGGTGACGGAGTATGTGTAAAATAAGGAAAATGCGAAGTTCGGTAAAGTTGTAAACGATTGATTTATTAACAAAGCCGTGATGCATATTTCAATGACACACCTATATCGTAGTCAACTTTGCTCAAATTCTAAACACTAAATCTGGAATGACACAATCAACTCTCGATGATAGGCAGAACATTTTGTTTTCTAAGTGTGACAATTGTTGATTCGGTTTTGAAAAGGCCTTCTATATATTTGCTTACATGCATAATGCTCATTTATAGTAGTTGTATATTCAAGTGGATTAGGCCGGATTTATAAGGAGATATTATTAAATGTGATTTGGATTGATTTGCGGAGCTTCCCTTAGTGACTGATATCGCTACACAAGTCTAGCCGCAAATACCATCACGTGCTTCTTTAAAAGTAATTTACTGGAAACTATACACGAATCCACCATTAGAAAAGCTAAATATAGCTTCCAATATAGAACATAACTAATTTAACCGAAGTAAATGCGAAAGGAATTTGTCGTCGTCATCGTTGGCACATGCAGCACGAGTCAATAAGTATGTTGATGAAAAGTTATGAAAATACTTTGGAGAGTTGGAAATTTGTTTTCAAAAGTGTTTTGCTCAGAAATGTGCAAATACGATAATTAATAGAGATTACACTGAATTCACTTAAGAAATGTAACAAAAAGTTGTGGATATTGTATTGTTTATAACCCATAAATAGTGTTGGCAAAAACATTTCTTTGCAACTATCAGACCGCAATAGGTCAAGTTCATTGAAAACAAAACTGTTAGTTTCAACACTATGAATTAATATCTATCCTTAATGTCTAGGATATATTGAAATTATATTTCAATTTGAATTAAGCGAAACTCAGTTTCATAGGAAAATATTGATATTTTATGAATTCGTTACAAAATGTATACGACCAGTTAAGTAGTATAAATTAACATCATTTATTTATTATTTGAATTGCAAATTCATAATTGTTTTGCCTTGTCTGATTCCCAGTCTGAGAAGAAATTTGCCGCCTAAGACAAAAATGGTGTTGTTTTCCACAAATCAGTGACGATCGCGCTAATCAAAGTTAAAAATAAATCGTTCGATTTATATTGTGATTTGGGAGAGGTTTGGCTGATATTACTAACAGAAGGTGAAACCTAGTACAGGATGTCTTCGGCTAAACAGAGATGAAATTATACTACGTGTTAGAGTATGTTCTAGTTAATTATAATTAATGGTATATGAAATGTGGTTTGTAGCTCATCTTTTGCAAAACGGTGCCTACTCCTGACCTATTTATGTCATTTGTAGCCACAGCAGGATACCATAGTCTAAGTCTTGCTCCTGATTTTGGAATGATTTGTGAGAGTACCATAAAAGAATACCTAGGTTGTGTGAGTTGGATAAGGCCCAGACAAAGTGTCTACGAGTAATTTATTTGCACGTCAAAAGGTTTTCGCTCTACCAGTACCGTATGAAGAGTTCCTCACACAACAACATCACAATCACCTCCACCAGTTCAACTTTACCTGATGTACCATTTAGCCAATTGTTTAGACGGCATATATGTAATGCAAAGTTATGGTTACAAGGGGATCGACTAATCAGAATAATTAAAAACAGGAAAAAGACAGGGAGATGGATATATAAATATCAATAGGATTCAATAATGCGGTGAAATCAACGAGACTCTGAATTTGATGGGCCGATAATTTTGAAAATTACACTAGAGAATATATTTGTCTATGTCTTATTGAAAACCCAAAATATATTACCAGAAATTTATGTTTTATTATTGACCGTAGTGACGATTTTATAGACGGTTTCCTTCTTGTTCATTTCATTACACTCCGGCATACACTCCTACTTTATTTCTCATTCGCATTGTCTTTAATTGTTGAATGTTGAAAGATATTTCCGGATTTTCGAGCCCTGACTCTATAAATCCCAGGAGAATGTTAAAAGCTGATTTGCTGTCGAATGTTGTTCCTGACGATCAGTGTAGCATTTAATCATGTTTTCTCAAAACAATATGAGATAAACACAGTGAAGAAAGTACGCATTCACTGAAACCTTTGTTATCCATAAGAATTGCTTTGAATTATAACATGTATATAATTTATTAAAACTACGTGAAAGTCATAGTATGCAAAACCCACTCAATTCATCTGTAGTGTTATGCTTCATTGAAAATCAGAAACTAATTGGTTTCAGAAGTAACACACATTGGTGCTTAGCCCTATTTGAGCCAGGATTGAACTGGTATGTTCAACAGTGATTTTTCTCCATAGCTATCCCGATTTTGTTTTGATAAATTTAGTACTAATTTGTCGAAAGTGTACATCATTTTCTTCAAATGTAACACAAGCGAACTCGTACAGGCTATCTCTTTGGCTCCCCCGATATATAAAACACTTATGGTTTTTGTTTTGTTTTATCTTTTCTAGTACACGTACACAGCACCTAACCAGATGATAACTTTTGATGGGTACACAGACGGTTACCAGACGGAGATCTAGGGATCCAATGATGAGGATGAAGCAGCACCCACGACAACAGAAAACAAGGCTTTTTATTCGCCCGAAATGCCTTACTGGAGTTCAGCAATATAGCTGGAAGTTAAAGTAATTGTTACAAAGTTTTGATATAATGCGGTACACTGTTCTCCTACTGTGATGTAATGAACATATATTTGATTAGGTTGAGCATGTTGGCATGTTAAAATAATGACGGCGTTGCTTACTATAGCAATCACGAGAATGATAAAAGACTGATGTCTGGTAATAACGTTTATAAGATTTATGGCGAACAAATTAATAATGATGGTAATAATAATAATAATAATAATAATAATAATAATAATAATAATAATAATAATAATAATAATACTAACAAAACTACTAATAATAATTTAAATAGTGATAATAACACTAATGACAATAACACCACACGAGTGTTCATTAACAGTTTGAAATCGATTTAATTATGCAAAATTTTAATATTTCGTTTATACAGGATTTCAATCTATTAAAATAAATTAAAATATATATCTGAATATAATTTATAATTTCGATTTATCAGGTGTAATTGAATTAATTAAAACCTTTTTGATTTGGAAGCCTTATTATGATTCTAATATCATTTCTAAGCCTTTCCTAAGATTTTAAGAAGAATTTAATAGATATCTTGTGTTGAACGAGTGATGGGTGAACGTGAGAGGAGGAAACTTTAAAAAGGAATACCCCTTTGGTTGTGTATATTCAGTGATTAAAATCAACACTATAGGCAATTCATTATTTTATTTTACAGTTTTATTTTTGAATTATTTTATAAATATCGTTTCCTGCAGATTTAAAAAAAAAACAACACTTTTTGATATTTTTCACATTTTATCGAAAGAGCAGATAAATCAATCTGAATCTTGTAACAAACAACCAGAAACAAAATCTTTATCAAAGATATGAAGTGGTTGTTGATTAGTTTGTCATGTTAGGGTGAAGTCTTCTTCATCTGTTGTAATCTGTAAGTTCCGACTGACAGCTGCTCTGTGAGACAATCGTATTGAACACCGGATTGGTTACTGAAGTAAGAATAAGCATAGAAAGAATACCGTTTATTAACTCCAATCAAAGACAGTGTTCAGGCTACCCTATTGCATCACAGACATAAACTATGCACTAAAGCCGTATTGCATAATAATTCTAAACGTTTAGACAAGAAGCCTGTGAAAGTCATTAACAACACCTTCGAGGGTAGTTGAAAATACCAATTAAAAAGTACATTATATAAACACTGCTAAGAAAGAAATTTGTATGAATATTTTAATATTTGTTTCAATTATTCCACATATGTTACTATTATCATCTCTAACACTGACATACTTTTAAATAAATTAATTAGTTTCATAAAAATGAATGACTCAGATACACTATAATGCATTGCAAAAATGCAATCACACTAAGCTAGACACATTAGCTTTCTCGTCGTATTTGTTTAATGTTACAAACAGAAAAAGAATTAAAATTAATAAATTATATTTTTTGCACAAAAACAAAATCAGTTTAAATATGTTAATGCGAAATGAAATGAATTTTTTTTTAAATTTAAAATATTTTAAAAACTTTTTTTTAATTGTCACACTTCGTCAACAATACTAAATTTTTTAACATCCTTATATACATGTATTTAAACTTATTCGATTAACATATCTTAAATGGTCCCTGAGTAACCATTTGATGCTTTACATCAGTACTTTATGCAGTGGAATATTGACATCTGGTTAAAGTCATCGTAAGTGTTTGAGCATACCTTAAACATATTTCTTTAGGTTTCGGCTACTGAAATATTTCATACTTCGAAAAAAAGGAAAGAACAATGAATAAATAAAATGAAAGAATAACATAAATAACGAAGAAAAAAAAAGAAGAATATCCAGTCATTTTTTAACATTAGGTTTTCAAAATATTTTGTTTGCTGCTCCTTTCGGGAATGTTTACACAACTTTAAGAATTCGAACTACCATAAGAATTACGACTTCCGAAAATTTGCAAATGCAAATTAATGAAGTAATGTCACGAGAGTGTTACGATACGTAAATTGTATTGGGGAATAGGATAGGCACTCAATAATAAATGTTACGAGAACAAACAATATAGATGGAAACTTCAGTTGCAAACGCGGGCTACCATAAACTGAGAAATATAAATCATAAGATAGGTTTTCTTATTTGAAAAGAAAGAAATATCAACATAAGAATACGACGTATTTTCTAAAATGAGGCATTAAAATAAATACAATTAAAATTAGTTCTCATATCATTAAAAACATACACACTTGTTTATATATGGAGAAATCAGGGAATTAGTAATGTCCAGTGACACGGTAAGATTATTAACATTAAACATAATTTTTCGTCTTGATATATTTGTCCAGACCTACTTATGTATTAGAAATGAAATGACACTCGATAACAAGATAATTGTTATTAGGAAGAAATGCAGTATTAGTGCGTTACTACAATGTACAGTCATATACTGTCGTACAAATGTTACATATACATCCAGTTACAAATGAATTCATTATTTTATTTTCCAAATCTATTGAAGTATTTTTGTTGAGTAAATTACGATACGATAAAATTAGACTGCCGTTTTGTTGCTATCTGATAAAAGAAATTCCTACAATGATACACAAACAAGGTTACTATTGTTGTCACAGCATAATATGTACCCATGTAGGAGAAATTCATAACAAATGTGATGTAATTCACAGAATATAAACAAAGTCTATGACAATAAAATATGCAAGAACAATTGTACCTCCACGCAACCAATCAAACTGAAATATAGAAAGTACAAAAAATGAAGATTCAACAGTCTTCTAATTTGTTTGATATTGATATGCCAAATTTGTTTGTTTGACAACTTTAAAA